>CM034349.1:80360344-81560344 GCA_019925275.1 Mytilus edulis | reverse complement strand
AAAATTGACTAAGTCCGTATACGTTAGGTGCACGCAAGAGGAACGCTAAACAATCGTTAGACGCGCGTGCATACGTTTGAAGTACGTCGAAATGCAAAGGTATACGCTTGGTGAACAGCTATAACTCCAGGACATTTTAATGCAGCATAACAATTTTCATCTAGCTGTAGCATTTGTCAAGCGTGCAACTGTTCGCTACACGCACGTAATACATACGTTACAG
This sequence comes from Mytilus edulis, assembly GCA_019925275.1. Lineage (NCBI taxonomy): Eukaryota > Metazoa > Mollusca > Bivalvia > Mytilida > Mytilidae > Mytilus > Mytilus edulis. The sequence continues at coordinate 81,560,121 of CM034349.1, read as the reverse complement.
GCGCGTTGGAAAACGCTACAGAGAAGTTTGAGACACTTTGAAGGCACGTTGTATACGCCTCAAGATCGTTTTACTTTTACTTTGACTTTTACTTGGACGTATGCGGGGCGAATTTGTAACAGACACCTGACGTAGTTTCAGCGCTCCGTGAACGTATAAAACGCACCGTGGCGTATCAAAAACGTGTTTTGACATTCAACGAAACTTGCTCTGGCATTTATATTGGCATATGGGCCGTGAATTTACGAGACCATTTGTATCCAGATGTAGTACAAGGTACAGCAATGTAGCACTCCAGTTACAAAATAAAATTAAAATTGAACCACCGAACGTTTAATCATCTTCTCTTCCTAGCTTTTTTATACATAAACCCAACTGTTTGTGTCATATAAATGCACATGTATGTAATCAATATCTTCCATAGATTTTCAAAAGTGAAAATGGGAAAAATAATTCCTTGTTTGTGTATCCATGGCATCATGCTGCATTTATTTACCATAAAATATTGCAAAAAGGGGCATGAAAATGTCACATATTTCTCCCAAAAATTGGTTTAAACTAGAATTTCATTACCCTTGAGTGATACCTTTTCTGAAACTGTAAACATTTATCTACCAAATGATCAAATAAAAATTAGATGTGTTTCGCCTCATGTTTTCGTACAATTTAATCGCAAAGTTGGTGCGACAAAAAAATTGGAAAGAAACTTTACAATAATTGCCGGACCGATGTCTTGTATGGATTAAAAAATACGGACTGTCATACAGAAAACAGCGCATAATACATAAATAACACAATCTTGGTGTTCCTATAAACGCACTATGAATGCTATATTAATCCTCAGCTATCAAAAAATCGATTTTATTGTATACTAGCTCTCATATTTGACAAATCGACAGCGGCCAAAATGCGAAACTTCACACCTACCTGTGGAGTGCTTCATAAACACCCAATAATTACATAACCCTGATACGCCGAAGTCCAAAGTACGACAGCGACGCGTATCAAACACGTTCAAGGGACGTTTTTCCTTCGTAGCGTCCACTTCATCTACGTTAGACAAACGTCAGACATATATATACGAGTCTCGTACGCCCTAAACACGCTCAAAGCTCGTTATGCACACGATGTAGATGTGATTGACAAGTTGAATGCGTCCAAAATACTAGCGTATTGGCAGCGTACATTGTTTTTTTTACCACGCCCGGCGTACGTCGGTGCTATATGCTGATGTGTGACGCCAGTATAACTATTTTTAACAGAAATTCCTTGGTTCGGTTCAATGTATGGACGACCTGAATACCAAAACATAAATATATAAAAATAAAAATACTCTACGTTGTCTTTTTTTTATTTTCCACTGGAACTATGCTATTCTTCATCCCGCGTTTATAAATAAAACTTGTCGATTAGCCGCAATGACCATTAGAGGGGCCATTTGGGGTTCATAATCTGTTGAGGAGCAATACTATTATGTTTCCCCTTTAAAATATCCCAGAATCCTCTAACCCTAATGTAAGAGTTCACACATTTATAAGGAAATTGTTTCAATTTCAGAGTGTTTACTTTTCTTTTGATAGCTTCTGGGACCTTAGCTTTTCGCACACGATAAGTGTCAGATAAAATATTACCAGTCTCACTATTACAGTCGTGGGTTTTGTCATGAACTCTTTTCAAGCGTTTACTTTGTCTTCTGTTTTTAATCAAAATGTCAGGTTTGTTGTCCCAAAACTTACGATAACTTTTCGATTTGCTAATTTTTCAGATAGAAAATGCAGCAGCATCAAATATGGACTTTTACAGTGACTCCAAACTGTATTGATATCCACAGACATTTTCATAGTGTGCTCATTTCCTTAAATTTATCTTTTAATATTATTTAAACAATATTCCACTCAATCAGTATTTCTGTTTATTTTGTGTTTATGTTTATTTCGGTTCGTACTATAACATAATCACTATGTAGATCAAAAAAGCCATTTTCATCTATTTTAACACGTGTAACGTAGCGGCAAAAGGCTTCAGAAAGAAGAATGTTGTCGATTGCAGACCTTTGGTTATTTAAAATAAGTGTATAAAAACCTGCACAAATGGGGAAGGCAATTGACAGCAATTAAGTCATTCGCATCCATAAACTGATGAATATATATATAAGAAGATGTGGTATGATTGCCAATGATACAACCTTTTTCCATTATAGGATGCGAATTCACACATGCTATTAAAGCTTGTAACGTTACAATTTTCAATGCATTTTCTATTAAAGTCAGCCATTAGTAAAATTTCATAACCAGAGTGGATTAACTTTGAGCACTTATCAAGTAGTTCATACATGAGCATATCGGTTGTTTGCCGATCGATTCCATCATTTGGAAAATATGCAATTCCAATAGCTGTTTTGGTATTGCCTATTCTAGATAGAACCTACACACGTTCATGTTTATCGTTTTTACTATGACGGTTATCGTCACAGAGGCCTCATGACAAGAAGGATGATTCCGCTTACCACAAAACCAGCATAAAGTACCGTTGTTGAACATATTAAAATCTTTGAGACCTTAATGGTTTGCTGTCACCGAGATGGGGATGCACCCGACTACGAGTTTCGCCAGCTTGCTTCTAGAAAAAGCGGAATTGTCATATCCTGATCTAGAGTGGTATTGTTTTCTGGATTTCGGATACACATGGGGTCTCTCCATAGCCTCCTGTCTTTTTGGTATCTCCTTACTGGTTATGCCCAAATTCTTAGTAAGCTTGGGTACTCCCTTCGTGTTCAAGTGAACCTAACCTCTGTTGTACAAAGACATGTCAATAGCAGCACTTAGTAACCCAAAACTGAAATCATTGTCTACAAATTAAAACAGTTTGCGTTATAAGCAATTTGTTTTACACATTCGTTGCTTTTCACAATGTTTCCCGTGTAATCATCTAAGTGTGGACATAAACTGGAAATGACTACATTTTCACAGATAGACTTTGTATCTTGTGGTAGTGTCTGTGAAACCGTTAATTTTACCTCCACGAACACATATAGGTTCTATATCTAAGACAAAACTGCTCTTATTTATATCACGTATAATGGAACTACCTATCAGCAAGTTACCAGCTGGTTTATTTGTTACTCTAGCATTGACGGATTTTGTTTTTTTCAGCTCGGAGTTGCTGATCTTCGAAGAATATCTGTACTTGAGAAACATATTCGGAGTCATATATTCTGAGACAGAATTACGGGGTAAATCGATTCCAAAATCCTCGTCTTCCTGTGCTGATATAGCGATGTTATGTTTTCCATTTTTCTTTCAACACCGGTTTTTGTTCTTGGATGTGTTCTCTAATTCGGGACCAGTGGCCCTAGCCTCCGATTTATTTTATAGGATACGAAGACGATTAATCCCGTTTATTTATGTGTGTAATCTTAGACGCTACATAATGTACCAAGTCCATAGTGTTCAATACAATAAAGGTTAATTGAATATTCGATGCGTCTTATCGCAAACGAGATGTCCCTACAAACTGAGCAAACCCCGAAATCTATCTTCTCATTCTTTTAAATTCCCATGCATTTCTCAGGGAGCCAGTCAAGTCACAAGTCGCAACGAATCATGTCGCCATCTTCTGTTGAGTTGCAAATGCAACCTACCGCTTCGTTATCTTTACAGTCTTTGTTGCTTTTTCTGTATTTTTTTCGAGTTACACAATAATCTGACTTACCAACGCAATGACTCAGTTTGATATTATGTGAAGTTTTTACGGCTTATTTAAGAACTGACAGGCTATCGTCTAGGTCAATCGATAAACTATTGTACTTTTAATGTTTGAATCACACATGACTTGTTGCTAGTGTGTGAGACAAAGGTTAACTAATGAGTCAGATAATTTCATTTATCATAATGTATTTATAATTATGTTTATTGAAAGCTCTGAGCTCTGCCATAGATAACAAGTGAATTTTACTAAGATGTCTTAATAATTTTCTCGACTGATAACAGTTTTTACATCCCAGCTCATTTGTTCTACCAGGATTGATCTGAGACGGATCACCCCTACCAGATCACCATAGCTTGAGTTTCTTTGTTCTGCATGCTATTCTATATTCTGTAGCATTTTGGCGGGAATGCCAAATCCACATTAAAACTTACAAATATGTTTACGGAAAAAAACTAATTATTAAACTTGTGTAAAAAAAATCTAGTGTCTATGCTAGGAATCGAGCTCAAGAACTTTGACATATAGACCCACATTAGATGTATGTTTCATTATAATACGTTATCTTGATTGGCTAACTGCAATCTCGCGTTATTCCTTAATCAACTTCATTACACAATCAAATATATAATTCATGATGGCACGAGGTCCCAAAACAAAGTGCACACTCGGGTAAATTAAATAAAAACTTAATAAAAATCGTGTTTTCATGATCTTAGCTAAAAAATGTAATTATAAGTATTGAATGCTACGAAAGCCGAGAAGGATCATTCAAAATTCAAAATTCAAAATTCAAAATTCAAAATTCAAAAAAAATCAAAATTCAAAATTCAAAAATCAAAAATCCTACATTAATCTATCATGATTCCGCCGCGCTTACGAACGCCAAAACAGATCGCTATTTACACTTTAATTTGCTACTGAAATCTATTTTAGAAAGTTTGTTAAGAACACGAACCCATTGAAACAAGGCAAAGGGTCCATTAAACCTTCAAAGGGATACATCCAACTTTACCATTTGACACCCTTGGTAACACAACGTCCTTGCAAGTAGCATTACGGTCTATGATTGACGAAAAATGATACTTTTGGCATTTACTTATGTAATTCCATTTATTACAAAAGCGTATTAGGGTCATCCTTTTTTATTTATTTTTTTCAAAGTGTCGACTTTAATCTTTGAATTGTCAACTTTAATCTTGCAATTTCCAACTTTAAATTTGGAATTATCAATTTTAATCTGGGTGGAAGGGTTAACTTCGATTTTTTTTGGTAAGGGTGTGCTATGTTTGTCACAAACAATGTATCCATTTTTATATACTATTAACTAATATATGGTACCTATATTTATATATTAAAATTGTAACCCGCCATGACATTTCCAGGCTTATGGAGGTAGAACGCCATTGTTAGAAAAATTATAAACCTGACAAATATCGAGATTCAATGAAATTATAAGTAATCATGCTTTGACCCAACTGGTCCGAGACCACAATTGTTGTCCCTTGATTTTCGTTGTTCTTTTCGTTGTTCACGAATATTGTCCCTAGTGTTGACAGTGGGTTACTTGCCATTAATTTTTATATCCCTTCCAAATTTATTTCTCCATGTTTTATGCCTCAAATTGCAAGTAGGGGGGTGAAATTACACTGTAAAAAATTTTGGGTCCAGAATTTTAATTTTGATATAATTTGTCCCAAAAGTAGTACAACACACTGTAAAAGTTTCTTTGAGAAAGCGCAGGTGGGATTTTGTTTTTTCATTTATGTTCGAAAAGAAATGCACTACGAAATAATTGTTGTCTCGGACCAACTAACATGGTTATTTAGACGGTGTCGAAAATTGTTGAACGGTGAGGACGAAAGACCAACTAACATGGTTATTTCGACTCCGTCTTAATAATCATGCTAGTTGGGTCAAAGCATGATAACATTTTTGTGCGGTTATGCTAACCGTATTAGGTATATAATTATTGAAACGTTTAATACACTAGTGTCCTAGATTTCACTACGCAATATTAACATGTTAACTCCGCCCACTGACCTCACTCTTAATGTGTATCGTGTAACCTGATGATCTATTGATTTTCCATGTAGTACATAGTTCATGTGTTTTTATGCCAACTAAAGATTGAGTCTCGTAAAAAACGATTTGTTGATACTAGTGATGAAGAAATTGGACAAAAACGTTTGAAAATGAGTGCTGACAGAACAATAAAGCAGAATATAGCAGCAGCCACTATTTTCAGGGAGTATTTAAAAAGTAAAGAAAATAAATCCTGGATTTGAACAGTATGACACCTTAAAACTAGATGAAGATTTGGGTCATTTTTAGCTCACCTGGCCCAAAGGGCCAAGTGAGCTTTTCCCATCACTTTGCGTCCGTCGTCCGTCGTCGTCCGTCGTCGTCCGTCGTCTGTCGTCGTCCGTCGTCGTTAACTTTTACAAAAATCTTCTCCTCTGAAACTACTGGGCCAAATTAAACCAAAATTGACCGCAATCATTATTGGGGTATCTAGTTTAAAAAATGTGTCCGGTGACCCGGCCAACCAACCAAGATGGCCGCCATGGCTAAAAATAGAACATAGGGGTAAAATGCAGTTTTTGGCTTATAACTCAAAAACCAAATGATTTAGAGCAAATCTGACATGGATCAAATTGTTTATCAGGTCAAGATCCTCTGCCCTGAAATTTGCAGATGAATCGGACAACCCGTTGTTGGGTTGCTGCCCCTAAATTGGTAATTTTTATGGAAATTTTACTGTTTTTGGTTATTATCTTGAATACTATTATAGATAGAGATAAATTTAAACAGCAATAATGTTTAACAAAGTAAGATGTACAAATAACCAAAGTGGTTAGATGACCCCTTTAGCAGTTATTGCCCTTAGAAGTCAATTTTTAACCATTTTTCGTAAATCTTAGTAATCTTTTACAAAAATCTTCTCCTCTGAAACTACTGGGCCAAATTCATCTAAACTTGGCCACAATTATCTTTGGGGTACCTAGTTTTAAAAATGTGTCCGGTGACCCAGCCATCTAACCAAGATGGCTACCACGGCTAAAAATAGAACAAAGGGGTAAAATGCAGTGTTTGGCTTATAACTAAAAAACCAAAGCATTTAGAGCGAATCTGACATTAAGAAAATTGTTTAACAGGTCAAGATCTATCTGCCCTGAAATTTAAGATGAATCGGACAACCCTTTGTTTGGTTGCTGCCCCTGAATTGGTAATTTTAAGGAAATTTTGCTAATTTTGGTTATTATCTTGAATATTATTATAGATAAAGATAAACTGTAAACAGCAATAATGTTCAGCATAGTAAAATTTACAAATAAGTCAACGTGAATGAAATGGTCAATCGACCCCCTAAGGAGTTATTGTCCTTAATAGTCAATTTTTAACAATTTTCATAAAACTTGTAAATTTTTACTAACACATTCCACTGAAACTACTGAGCCAAGTTCATTATAGATAGAGATAGTTGTAAGCAGCAAGAATGTTCAGTAAAGTAAGATGTACAAACACATCACAATCACCAAAACATATTTTTGTCATGAATCCATCTGCTTCCTTTGTTTAATATTCACATAGACCAAGGTGAGCGACACAGGCTCTTTAGAGCCTCTAGTTACATGTATATGGATGTGCGTAAAGCTGATGGAAATCGTTATAAAACAAATACGCTGCAGTGTTTGAGATAATCATTGAATAGATATTTAAAGGCTCCACCGTACAATAAAAAAATTGACATTGTGAATGATGAAAGTTTTAGCGCTTCCAGAGAAAATTTTAAAGTGGTGATGGCAGAACTTAAGCGCATGGGACGTCGAGCATTATCCGTCTATTGACGAAGTTGACAGAAGAAAAATGTAAACCTCAATATATTTATCACCAAATACTCAATTTGGATTTCAAAATAAAGTGCAGTTTGATAATCGCCTGTATTTTTGTCGACGGGGAATGGAAACTATGCCACAAATGAAAAAAATCCACGTTTTCTGTAAAAAAAAAAGATCCGAAGACGGGGCTTAAATATGTTGTTAAAACTTTAGATGAGTTGACAAAAAACCATCGCAGCAGTGACATAGAAAAAAACTTCAAGGATAATGCCAGAAAATTCCGGTTCTGAATATTGGCCCGTGTCCTCCTTTGAAAAGTATGTAAATAAATTAAATCCAGAGTGTGACAAACTATGGCAGAGACCAAAAGATCAGGAAGATGACCCTTCATGGTATTATAACATTCCTGTGGGCGAAAAAACGCTTGGCAATTTCATGTCATACCTGAGCAAGAAGTGCAACTTGTCTGAAATTTACACTTACCATTCAATCCGTGCTACCGGGGCTACTGTTCTAGTTAAAAACTCATATTGCAATGCACAGATCATGGTCGCAACTGGACATAAGTCAGTAGCATCTAGTGGACCTTTGTCATGCAATACGTTTAAGCCAAAACATTTAAGTACAACCCAACAAGGAAACAGCATACAGTCATTTAATGAATCATTGAAAGGTGTTAATCTAAATGAACTGTTTAACGATTTTCCTGAAACTGCCGTAAACATAAATCGTACTTCACTTTGTCCACAAGTTTTCAACAACAATTACTGTTCCGTAACTATTGTTTATAAAAAAGAATGACTTCATTTTTAGAAGAACAGATCTGATAGTTTTAGAACATATTTTTATTTACCGTTTGGTTAAATGTGATCGAGAGCATTTCACTTTGTTTCATACCATCTTATATTTTTTTTCTTATTTATATTTTTAAGGGTTTTCTGGACGAAAAACTTTTTTTTAAATCTGTTATTACTGTTAAGTTTGTATAATATAATACAGAGATGTATATTAAATATATTTTATTTGAATTTCTCTAGATTGATAAAGCCATTGATTGCGTCATGCATGTATAGATGTCAACCAGTGGAATTTTCCACAAGCGGACAGGCTAACAGGTCAACTGGTCTAATGTAGGGCAATACACGAAGGTTATCACAAGACAGCATGTACCTTACTTTGTTCCTTTTATACATGTAGCACACATGATTTCAGGTCAATAGTTTGAACACATTGATTAAAGGTCAACATATTACAACGCGATTTCTGATTGGCTACAGGCAAATGTTTTGTAAGACGGTTTCTTCTATTGGGACAATTTGATTGGGTTGTGTACGGCGAACATGGTTATTTAGCAGATGGCAAGGCAACCAGTAGAATTCAAGTTTACAACTGCATAACCGCACAAACGTATTTGTGAAGAAGAGATAAACTATCTCTTGGCTTCTTTTTGCGGACGCCGAACTATAAGTTTTGAAGATGTTTTACTTGAAAAATATTTGAATCTACATTTTAAATTGATACTCAAAAAAAATCAAAATTCACTGCTCTATGGATTTTATTTCATAAATGGAGTCTGAAATATATCCATAACAAATGCACCGTATCAAATGCATATACGAGAACGCCTACTTATAAACTGTAACGCGTCGCATGACATGCATAGTAAATCTAAATTAAAAGAAGTGTGATGATTTTGTATCTAAGGTTAAATTGTTTACATTGGTTACAGTTCGGTAGAAGCCTTATTTTATGCATTGTATATATACTTTAATAAAACATAAAAAAGAGTAAGATGTTTCGCGGGTAAACTTTGGGTCATGTCGAATGTAAAGGGGTGTTCCTTATGAAACTCAGATACGAGTAATGAGACACTCTGGAAGAACACCCCTCCTATAATAATGGTACGGCTACCATTGGGGTATATAAGCAGGAGAGATTCCTAGCTCAGGGTCGATTGTCATAAGTTTTCGTAAACATAAGACTAAGGTACGGTACGTTGGTATTCGAGATCGCAGTCTCGTTTATATTAGATTTATTAGATAATATTACTAAGTGTAATAAGGAACAAGTTGGTTCCTGTTAGAAATACGGACTTGTACGTTTACAAGCTGAACCGTATTGTACCGTATAGGACAAGTGTGAGTCTGTGTCTTCAAGTTTGTAAACTTGTAGGGTACATTATTGTACCAGGAGGACAAGTTTGTTCCTGACCCAACACAAATTTGTAATAGTACAAATTTGTATCAATTGTATATATTTAAAGTAGAATAGTTAATAGCTATAGATAGTTTATTTGAGACCGCAAAGAGCCGTTGTATATATTTTAGTTCATTGACGTTAATATTTGAATAAAGATTATTTGTTATGGTTTGTAAATAGAGCAATTTTGGATCCAGTATCAAACTGGTAACGGACTCATTCTAAAATAGAAACAGACACGCTTACCCGGTGTACATGTTACATAATTTGGTGGCTAGATGTGGGTTCCAAATTGTTCATTTTTAAATCCATAGTGAAAGATTATATATCCAAATTTGATCATCTTATAAACTTATATCCAAACTGTCTTGTGAGAATTTACTGTTCACTTTTGCACAGATCGTTTTTGTTCAAACTGTTCACTTTTGCACAGATCAAAATTGTCCTGTTAACGTTTTAAATTTCCCACGGTTAAGTTACGATTATTATTTACATTAGGGATTAACGATCGATAGTGGTACAGGCAATTTTTTGATTGACATTTATTGCATTGTACATTTTTGACATTGTGTTGACATTATTATATTGTGTATGCATGGTTAAACTGCAAATTAAAGTACAAACATGTCTTTTGATGATACAATCGACGAGTACACAAAACAAATATATGATATGGAAGAAGGAACAACTTATAGAAATGATTTTGTTTCGTCAACACCCGAAGATCTAGGTGTTCGTCCAAAATATAATATTGTATCAAGAAATGATGCAGGTCTGGGATCAAGAGGGTCCTAATTGTCAAGAAAGGGAGATAATGAAAAAGTTGATTTACCAACATTCAACAACCCGAATACGCACAAAACTGTAAAATTTTCCCAAATTGATTTAAAGGAAGGGGATACTTTGCCTTTACCCATAAATAATAGTTACATTAGGGAAAAAGACAAAACTGACAAATCAAAGTACCGACATACTGGTAACACAGATAATTCTGGTGTAAAAATCAAACCATGTCAATATGATGGTAGCACATCATGGACGGACTATTTGTCCCATTTTGAAATGTGTGCACTTGTGAATAATTGGTCGGAAAATCGAAAAGGGTTATACTTAGCGGTATCGTTAATGGGACAGGCACAAGCTGTACTTGGAGATTTACCAATTGAGAAAAGACAAAACTTTTCCGATTTAGTCAGCGCACTGTTACGCCTCTAGTTCAACAGCAAGTCTCACGATTCGCGCCTTCTAGTCAAACTGAATTGTACAGAGTTCAGTTTAAAGAGAGACGTCAAAAAGCCAACGAATCACTTCCCGAATTAGGCCAGTCAATTCGGAGATTGTCCAACTTGGCATATCCTACTGCCCAATTAGACGTACGTGAAACTCTCGGGAAAGAGCAGTTTATTGACACGCTTGTTGATTCGGAAATGCGACTTAGAATAAAACAATCGCGACCGAAAGGTTTAAATGATGCCGTGAGACTTGCTGTTGAACTAGAGGCGTACAATAAAGCCGAAAATAAAGTAAGAGAGGGACGAGGTTAACGCATCAATGTAAAAATATCGGAAATTGATGAGACTGTCATTAAAGTGAGAGGGTTAGCGCTATAGAACCAGGTTTAATCCACCATTTTCTACATTTGAAAATGCCTGTACCAAGTCAGGAATATGACAGTTCTTGTCCATTCGTTTTTGATGCGTTTTGTTTGATTTTGCCATGTGATTATGGACTTTCCAAATTGATCTTCCTCTAAGTTCAGTATTTTTGTGATTTTACTTTTTATTTACGGCAAACTATGAACGATGACGAGTTAGGTAGGGAAGAAAAGATTACAAAAAGTGACTCACCAACGAAAGACATTGCATTATGGATGCAAACAATGGAGAAAAGTCTAAGTACTCTTACGACTGAAATGGCAAAATTAAAAACTAGTGGTACAAATGAGTGGTCTTCTTATAATAAAACGAGATATACCCAAAGTAAGAGGACACATAAGGGTTGTTACAATTTTGGCAAATTTGGTCATTTAGCAAGGGACTGTCGCCTACCCCGAAGAAATCAGAACAATTATAATGGAAATAAGGGGGATGGGTCGGTCAAAACATTAATGAAAACTAGGAAACAAAATAACCGTAAGACAAATGAAGGTGCGGTTACAACAGCATCTGAAGATGCTGGTATGTATGTCAAACTAAATGTAGGAGACATTGAAGCCAAGTTTGTGGTTGATACAGGAGCAACTTTAAAATTGGTATCTTCCAAGTTATACGATATGTTGACTCCATTAGATAAATCATATCTAAGTGAATTGAAGACAACTGTTAGGTCAGTGTGTGGCAATAAGCTACAGCTTCGTGGAAAAGGGAGGTTCAATCTGCATTTCGGTCCAAATATGTTGCAATCTGAAACTGTTGTGACTAATCTGCAAGTTGACGGTATACTTGGTTTGGACTTCATGAAACGACATAATTGTTTAATAGATGTTAAGAATGGGCACTTTTGTATTGGGGATTTTAAGGTAGATTTGTGTTTTCAGGGATCGATAGGTTACCGAGTGGTTGCTTCAGAAGCGGTTGTTATACCGCCAAGGTCAGAAATTGTCATGAATGGCACGGTTTGCTTAGCAGAAGGTCAAAAATTACCTGCTGACAATGCTTTGTTAGAAGCAAATGAGCATGCAGGGAAAGACTACATTTTGACTGCTAGAACGTTGGTGAGGTCAGGCGAAAAAGTCCCTGTTAGATTAATGAACACAGAACTAGATCCTAAGACAATCTATCCTGCTACAACTATAGCCCAAATGTCTGGTGTTGAACAAGTACTAGATGGTAATATTGGTTCAAATGAACAGAAACATGACAGACTTAGACCAGATTTACAAGATCTGTTAGACAGGACATCAGATGAATTGAATTCGAAAGACAAACACAAAGTTAAATCTTTGTTGATAGAAAATCAGAACTTGTTTGATTCATCTGATGTTGACTTGGGAAGGACCAATCTGGTAAAACACGAAATCAATACGGGAAACGCAAGACCATTTAAAGAACCGCCTCGTCGTGCAGACGCACTTAGTCGCATTCCTTGTAAACAATGCGGTTATCATTCCGGTTTAGAAAAAGAGACTAAAAACCAATATGACACTTTTAATGCTATCACCCGTTTTGATGATAGTAATGACAAAGATGATGACAGTGAACATCATGATTTGTCTCTAATAGAAATTCAGAAAATGATCATGACCTAAAAATAGTGACAAAATGGGTAGAAACAGACGAACGTCCGGATTACAAAGATATTTCTGATAAAGGATTTTTCTTGAGATCACTTTGGAATCAATGGAACAACTTAGAGTTAAGAGACGGACTTATTTACAGACGATTTGAAGACCCTGCAACCAAAATTGTAAAAATGCAGGCTATCATTCCTTTATCAGAACGCAAAAAGGTTTTACAATTTTCCCATGATGATAAATGTTCTGCTCATTTAGGTATCCATAAAACTTTGGCAAAAGTAAGACAATCTTATTATTGGCCAGGGTTACAAAATGACGTCAGGACTTATGTAAACGGATGTGACAAATGTGCAAAGCGAAAAATTCCACAAAAGTCCAAAAGAGCTCCAATGGCTTTAGTAGAAGCTAATGGGCCAATGGAAAGGATAGCTACAGATATCCTTGGTGAGTTGCCAGAAACAGAGAGTGGTAACAAATATATCTTGGTAGTTTCTGACTACTACACAAAGTGGACGGAGTCTTTTGCCATGCCAAATATGGAAGCCAAAACTGTGGCTAAGATAATAGTTGAACAAGTTATAGTAAGATTTGGTGTTCCTCATTGAATACACTCAGATCAAGGCAGGCAATTTGAAAGCTTGTTGTTTCAAGAGATGTGTTGTATTCTAAACATCAAGAAAACACGTACCACTCCATATCATCCAAAATCTGACGGTATGGTGGAAAGGTTTAATAAGACTCTTGCAACAATGTTAAGTTCATTTGTGGAACAGAACCAGAGAGACTGGGATGAATACACCGTATCATTTGAACAAGGTAGTAAATGACAACCTTGACAAAATGTTACAAAAAGGGATTATTGAACCCTCCCACAGTCGCTGGGCGGCAGGGATAGTCTTAGTTAAGAAAAAGGACGACAGTTATTGTTTTTGCGTAGATTATAGATGCTTAAACAGTGTGACCCTTAATAAAGACGCGTATCCTTTACCGAGGATTGATGATTCGTTAGATCATTTAGCAGGAAATAAATGGTATAGTACTCTGGACTGCTGTTCAGGATATTGGCAGGTGGAGCTGGCCGAAAATGACAAACACAAAACCGCTTTTGCAACGCGAAGGGGTTTATTTCAATTTCGGGTCATGCCGTTTGGGTTGTGTTGCGCTGCACAGACATTTGAGCGATTGATGGAAACCATACTAGCTGGTTTACAGTGGGAGACATGTCTGGTTTACATTGACGATATAATCGTTTTTGGAAAAACACTAGATGGTATGCTTGACAATTTAAGAGACGTTTTTGCTAGGCTTAAATCGGCTGGTTTAAAGCTGAAGGCAAAGAAGTGCACCTTGTGTACCACCAAGGTTCGTTTCTTAGGACATATTGTCTCTGAGGTAGGAATATCAACCGACCCTGACAAGATTAAAGCTGTTAAAGAGTGGCCTACCCCTACAAATATAACTGAAGTTCGTTCCTTTTTAGGTCTTTGTGGGTACTAGAGAAAATTTATCAAAAACTTTGCCCACATTGCTAAACCGTCACACAAAATTACAGAGAAAGAAACTAAGTTCGTTTGGATTTCAGATTGCCAAGAGGCTTTTGATCAATTAAAAGGTAAATTAATAAACGCACCAGTTCTTGCATATCCAGATTTTAACAAAGAATTCATTTTGGATACTGATGCAAGCAATTTGGCAGTCGGAGCTGTCTTGACTCAGAAATCTGATGAAGGGCTAGAACATGTTGTAGCTTACGCTAGTCGTACTCTTTCAAAATCAGAACGAAGGTACTGTGTGACACGCAAGGAGTTGCTTGCTGTGGTTTGTTTTGTTAAACATTTCAAACCATACCTCTACGGTTGAAAATTCACAGTAAGAACTGATCACGGATCATTAAAATGGTTGCTTAACTTTAAGAACCCAGAAGGACAGATAGCTAGATGGATAGAGACATTAGGTTCATTTGAGATGCAAATTCAACATCAACCAGGAGTGCAGCATAGGAATGAATACATTCCTTTTGTCATGATGGCATATAGGGCATCCGAACACGAGACGACTGGACAAACGCCCAATAGTCTCATGTTAGGTAGGGAACTATCAACCCATTTAGACATCATGTATGAAATGCCACCATCAGTTAAAGATATTCCTGCACATAAGTGGGCTTGGGAGCTTAAGGAAAACTAAAAAATTTCCCACAGTTTTGTCAGAGGTAAAATAAAAGGGCAAATGCGAAGACAGAAACACTATCACGACCTCAAATTGTCATACCAAAATTTTAGAAAAGATGACGAGGTGTATGTTTATTTCCCAGTTAAGAAACCTGGGATGTCTTCAAAACTGACTAGTTTCTGGAAAGGTCCTTTTAAAATTCTCGACAAATATGGTGACCTTACATATAAAGTTGACTGTGGATACAGAGGGAAACCACAAGTCATACATGTCGACAGAATTAAGAAAAAGAACAAACAGACATTAAGGACAGAATCGGACAATAACACTTTTGTTCCATTAGACACTGAAAATGATATAACTGAAAACGACCCTATAGAGACTCCTTATTTACAAGACATTGCTGTTCACGGGTCAACGTTGCCTGCTGAAGAAACTGAGGAAATTAGTGTTGAAGGGCGTCGTACAAGGCGAAAACCAGCTTGGATGGCAGATTACATTGTTAAATAGTTTTTGTACATTATATAAATTAAGATGTGTATATAGTATTTCTATGTTTTGTCTGTGGTAAAGTTAGTTTTAGACATGCGGTACGCATGTGTTTTTGAGGCGTTGGTTATGTGATGATTTTTTATCTAAGGTTAAATTGTTTACATTGGTTACAGTTCGGTAGAAGCCTTATGTTATGCATTGTATATATACTTTAATAAAACATAGAAAAGAGTAAGATGTTTCGCGGGTAAACTTTGGGTCAGGTCGAATGTAAAGCGGTGTTCCTTATGAAACTCAGATACGAGTAATGAGACACTTTGGAAGAACACCCCTCCTATAATAATGGTACGGC
Organism: Mytilus edulis; assembly: GCA_019925275.1. Lineage (NCBI taxonomy): Eukaryota > Metazoa > Mollusca > Bivalvia > Mytilida > Mytilidae > Mytilus > Mytilus edulis. Next base: position 81,544,124 of record CM034349.1, on the reverse strand, counting down.
TACCATTGGGGTATATAAGCAGGAGAGATTCCTATCTCAGGGTCGATTGTCATAAGTCTTCGTAGACATAAGACCAAGGTACGGTACGTTGGTATTTGAGATCGCAGTCTCGTTTATATTAGATTTATTAGATAATATTACTAAGTGTAATAAGGAACAAGTTGGTTCCTGTTAGAAATACGGACTTGTACGTTTACAAGCTGAACCGTATTGTACCGTATAGGACAAGTGTGAGTATGTGTGACCACCTTGTAAAGTACATAATTGTACCAACAGAACAAAGACAAGTTTGTAAACTTGTAGGGTACATTATTGTACCAGGAGGACAAGTTTGTTCCTGACCCAGCACAAATTTGTGATTGTAATTGTACAAATTTGTATCAATTGTATATATTTAAAGTAGAATAGTTAATAGCTATAGATAGTTTATTTGAGACCGTAAAGAGTCGTTGTATATATTTTAGTTCATTGACGTTAATATTTGAATAAAGATTATTTGTTATATGTTTTGTAAATAGAGCAATTTTGGATCCAGTATCAAACTGGTAACGGACTCATTCTAAAATAGAAACAGACATGCTTACCCGGTGTACACGTTACAGAAGTAATTCTTAAAGCTTACTTTAACAACTTTTAAACTAACTTCATTTCAACAAGTTTGAATTACATGTTCTAAAATAGAGCTACAAAAAAAAAACCAAAATGCTCTGCTCTATAGATTTTCTTTCATAAATGGAGTCTGAAATATATCCATAATAAAGGCACCGTATCAAATGCATATATGAGAACACCAAGACTTATAGACTGTTACGCGTCGCATACTTTGTTTAGAGTCATGCCTGATAAATCTAAATTAAAAGACAAATTTAAAAAAAAAGGAATTCTTAAAGCTTACTTTGACAAATTTTAAACTAACTTCGTTTCAACAAGTTTAAATTACATGTTCTAAATTAGAGCTAAGAATTGTTTGTATTGTAGTACTAAATTTAATTCTTTGAAATTTTATTCAAATACGCTATTGAACTAAACTAAGAGCCAATAAATACAATAATTTTGTATTTTATAATTTGGTGCCTTCAATAAATAAAAGTCGTCATAGAACAGTCTCATTTTCATACCGGTATTCCAAATGACTCGTTTCATTGCTAATACAACAAATATGTCATAATAGCAGTGTACGTATAGGAGCCAGGGGCAAAAAAGGGACAAAACTATGCCCCCTCCCATATTAAGACAAAAATTGAAACTAAAAAATGAAAATAAAAGAGAACAATCACTAAATTTTAGATCATTACACTACATAGAAAATAGTTTTTTTTCTTGTCACTTTCAGAAGTTTGCCTCCCCTTTTTCCACACACAAACTTTTTTTCAAACTTATCCATTCTTGTAAATGATCTATTTCTATACGAAGGTATACACAGACAGACGTGCCGCCGGAATAATCTGAGCTACAGCGGAGGGACGTTAATTTTAACGCTTGTTCGTCTGTACATCCGTACGTATTCGTGGGAAAATTTACAACTTGGAAGTTTCCGCAATTTAACTTTATTTTGCCTCAAACAAATGCTATGAAACTTATACACAATACTTATTACCACCAAACTGAGATCAAGTTTAAATTTGGCTGGTATCACTTTCACCGTTCAAGCCCATTTATAAATGGAAAAAATGTTAGATTTGTCGTCTACGCGCTCTAACTTTATGTGCCTCAACAAAATGTTATGAAAGTTACATACAATGCTTATTACCACTTCAACAATGAGCAAACCCCATACCACATAGAAAATCATATAAAACCCCGATCTCATTATATGAAAAAGAGGACTGCTTCAAATGCCATCAGCACCTATGAACCAAACTGTACAAATGCGGATAATTAGCATGTCCCAGAGAGGTATACAGCCGGTAAAAACATAAATTAAAGCTGGTACTCCAGGAATTTATTCGCATAGGAGTATTTTTACTTAATTTTACAAAACGCTTCTGTTTTTTATCTTTATTATACACATAATTTCTGTAGCCTGATGTACTCCTCGTTTAATTGCTATTTCAGGTGGGAAATGATAACTTTATTTGGAAATGTTGATTTTAGTGCAAATCTTTTTTATTGTTACTACCAGAAAGTTTTCTTGTGAGTTTTAAACTTAGTGTCTTTGCTGAAACCGAACCAACATTGAAAGATCAAGTTTTCAGTGTTTACTTAGCAGGTAATATTTTGACACTAGATTTCCCAAAGTCCCAAGCAAGTCTGATGGTTAACACCCAAGCATTAGATAAAGTGGAATCCTTTACATACCTTGGAAGCGTAGTGGATAATCTTGGCAGCTCAGATAAAGATGTAAAGATCAGAATTGGTAAAGCCAGAACTGCATTTAACATGATGCACGAAATATCACGCTTAAGACCAAAATACGCTTGTTCATCCTTAACATCAGATGGCCTGAGAAGATATCAAACAAAGATCTTTGGGAAAAGACCAACCAATCCCCAGTTGATGAAGAGTTAAAAAGAAAAATGGCGATGGATAGGACACACACTGAGGAAGCCAAAAACGAACATTACAAGGCAAGCCTTACAGTTGAACCCACAAGGAAAGCGTAGCAGGGGCAGACCAAGATACACCTGGAGAAGGAATGTTGCAGCCGAGATGGAGAAAGAAGGTTACAAGTGGCACGATCTGGAGAGGTTAGCAAAGAACAGAACAAGGTGGAGAAATATCGTTAGTGGCCTATGCTCCACCAAGGGGCAACAGGATTAAGCAAGATTTCCCAAGGACAGCAATGAAAAAATCCGAAAACTCTATGTAAAATTGATATCCATGAACATTGCAAAACATTTTCACCAGTTTCAAAGGCGGTTTCGGGTTAAAGAAATAACAGAAATAAATAAATAAATAATCATTTAAAAAAACAGTTGAAATTTTATATTACAGTCAAATATAGTATGTCAAAACTATGTAAGCATCCTCTACAATGAAAGAAAATTTGTCTTTTCGGACCCAATGCGAAATGCTTAATTTCTTACAGCATAAAACTCTCAATGTGTTCCCTGTGTGAATAAAAAAAAACGCTACGATCTCCATTCATAGCCTGCCTATTCTCTAATTTTACACCTGACAATAATTCTCATTCACTACACCGAAAAGTGGACGACATATTTTTTGTGTTGTATAAATGAGGATGGTGCACATTCTGTATGTGCCTGTCCAAAGTCAGGAGCCTGTAATTCGGTGGTTGTCGTTTTTTGCTGTATATCAAATTTGTTTTTTCGTCTGAATTGTTTTACATTTGTCATTTCGGGGCCTTATATATCTGACTATGTGATATGGGTTTTACTCATTGATGAAGGCCGTACGGTGACCTATGGTTGTTTTAATTTCTGAGTCATTTTAGTCTCTTGTGGAGAGTTGTCTCATTGGCAATCATACCACATCTTCTTATTTTAATATTATGAAACATTCTCAAGTCATGAAAAGAAGAAGAAGAAAAAAAACAATCGAACAAGGATTGAAGTGACACTCGATATCTCTCTCTCCCGGAGTAAAAGTAATAACAAGAAATGTTCCACTTGTCTGACATAATGTCGGCACATATCCTTTGAAAAGTGTTATATTGTTTGTCTGTGCACAATTATATTATTAATCTACGGTATATTTTATCAGATCAATTGATCAGATTAAGACAATATTTGTTGTGTTTGGATTGAAACTGCAATAAAACAGGATTACCTTTCTTGATTTGCGAGTATTGAATTCTGAATTCTGAATGATCCTTCTCGCGATCGGCTTTCGTAGAATGCTTCTTTTTGTAACTTCATAGTGTTGTAAACGCGTTGACCGTGCGAACATTTTTAGAATGAAGGGCTTCCGCGCTTCATACAAAATGTACTTCGGTCAACGCTTTTACACTCCAATGAAGTTACAAAAAGAAACATTCAATTCTTAAGTATTAGCACATACTTACAACTTCTAGTCCAGTCAAATTGCTGAAATTTGCCTTCTTATTTTCATAGTACATACTTTTCCGTGTACTAAGTAACTTCGCATTAATGAGCACAAAGTTAAAGTTTCATTGTATCATATGTCGTGTAATCAAGAAATTAAAACAAAAATTGTCACTGGCTATTTTGAAATAAAATGGTGTGTTCAAAATCAAATGAAATAGTTTTATTATTAAGTTTCACAATAATTTTTGAATATCCTGCTATTAAAATATCTGGATCTAAAAATGGTTTTGCCAATTGCAAGTTTCTTTCAATGAAATAAAGAGAAAAAAATACCGTGATTAGAGTACAACGCTATCATTAAATTGTGATATTCAATGCAATTATTTTGTAACAAAAAATTGTTTACTATGAAACTGTGTAAAGGTAAATTAAAGCAACTTAGTGATGATTTTAAAATTTTCTGCAGAATGTCCAGTGGCAAATAGTTCATGCATGTTCAGGCCGATGTCTTGGATTGAAAAACCGTGAAAATGTGCCATATATATACATATATGTATATATATGTATATATACAACTCGTCTAAACATCAGCCAAACAATGTTAGATCTGTAAATTTGCTCTCACATATTTTTGGTTCTTCCCTCGCCGGGATTCGAACCCATGCTACTGAGATATCGTGACACCTAATCGCCTGCACTGTAGCTGTCCCGCTAGACCACACGACCACCTGGGCTTCACAATTAATAAAGCATTCGGTGGCCGTGTGTTACCTTTCCTCGTCAGTTTTAATCTAGCGTCGTACTACAGTACATGATATAGAAGGCATGGAGATGTTATTGTTACAGATCAGCTCAATTATCTATAGTAAAGGATCCTACAAATCAATGCAAGATACAGTCACAGAAAATAATTATATTTATAAGTACATATAAGTGTATATATACACTATTCAGAAAAAAATTTTTTTTAGTTTTTACTTTGAAATAAAAAAAAAAACCCGAAACCTCTCATCTTTGAAATTAGTTAGTAGTTGCTTTTAAATGCCTTTCTGCTAGACTATCTATGGGGACAAACTATCTATATGTTTCAAATTTATTATAGCTTAAGTTTTACTGTAAAAATTTAAAAATTGCTTTCAAAACATGTAAAGCTTTCATTGCAATTTCATGATTGCCTGCTTTTGGTTAAATTTTAAAGAAGAACATGTATAGTAAAACACTCAGTCTGCTTTATATCAATATATATACTTACACCAGCAACTAACATCTTCTCATTCTCGAGTCAAGGGTCTTTTGAAATCACATGTTTTACAATGATACTAGTGAGTAGATTTACAAAACAAAACTTTGTTAATAAGCTAAGGTTTACAAACACCGGTGATTCAAGAAGTCAGCCATCAATAGACCAATTAAAAGATTACTGAGTTGTAAATATGTGCTAAATTGGATAGTCTATAGAAAGGTTTAAACTATGAAATCAAGTGCTTGGGGCAAGCCCCTCGCACTAAATTTCATAGTATATACCTTTCTATAGACTATCATAGACATCCATAAAGTATATTATAACGATTGTTTGGCGTTCTAAATTATTTTATGAAGCTTAAATGTTTTTTTATCTAATCAAGAACAGCTGGGATGTAAAATAGTTATCCCATTCCGACTTGGTGTGTCAGTGTAAGATCACCCTCTGGCCTCCGGCCATCGGCGTGATATTACACTGACACACCAAGTCCAAATGGGATAACTATTACAGATTTATCCTTGGGCGAAAGATCAAATCGATTGAACTGTTCCTTACAATAAGAACATACTCACTCCTTCTCGTCCAATGAAAAGTCATTTTTTTCACTTCTAATTTTCATAGTACATGCCTTTCCATGCACTATAAAATGCTATACATGAATGACTTTTCATTGTAGATAAATTATGAAAATGAACTCTAATGAACTACACTAACGAAGTGTGCAATCCCCCGAGGCATTTTCCTGGAAAAATAGACTACTAATTAAAGATGAAAGAGAAAAGAATTCTAAATATCTTGATCCCAAATTTCATGAGAAAAAAATATTTTCAATCCAAATTTCCCCCATACCTAGGCCTTAAAAAGTGTTAAATTTAAAAAATAAAAGTGATTGATAGGGTCGAAAAACTAAATGAGCGAAAACAAATTCTGACTTCGAAAAAAAACAAACTCTACCCCCTCTCCTTTTGAAGTTGAATGGCTGCTCCCTAAAGCAAAGGATTTTTTCGAAGAAAAAAAACCCACAATACATGTACATTCATCAATAAAAAGTAAGCATCTGACGTGGAATGGTCGTAATTCAAATATTTATAGAGTGAGTTTTATAATTATCGAATAAGTATACAATTTTCAAAAAGCGGATTTATATAACATTGTGTGCTAACTGAAATCAAGAAATGTAGGGTAATTAAGTATTTAATGTTACCCGAAGCAGAAGAAAAACTAAAATGTTTCATTTTGTCCTCACAAACTATGTCAGTGCTATTTCATTCCATCCATTGAAATGATTATTACCTATGTTTTAGGTTCACTTCATTATAAAACGTGAATTCCCATCTACCTTTGAATATTACAATGGAAAAGGATAATTTTAGGTCACTCGAAAGGGCAAATATGTTCTTAATTGGTAAGACAATACTTGGTCATGTTTTATGAACATTTAAAACCCTCAGCTACGCATTGGGCTTTAAATCTTCATAAAACATGACCAAGTATTGTCTAACCTATAACTCATTTTCAATACTTCAGTGATACAATTTAATACGAAGAGTCGTAAGTCTAACTCCGATGAATCGTTCGCCCGGAGGTGTACACAACGGTACTCTATACTACAGAGGCGTGAGTAAGTTTTATGTTGTGAGTTGTTATATGAGTTTGTAAAGTAAATATGAAACCATATGCAAAATCAATCTTCTAGAGTAGATAGTAAAAATACACGTTCACTTACAGTACGGTTGAGAACTATATTCCAGACACACAAGTTTCCATAGAAAATAGTCCAGTATAAATGCAAAAAGTTGAAATAATCCCTTCGAATATACAGGATTTCAGTATAAATGTATTTATATTAAGAAGTAAAATAACAAAAATATCGAACTAAAAGGAAAATTCAAAACGGAAAGTCCATATCAAATGGCAAAATCAAAAGCTCAAACACATAAAACGAATTGTTTTTTTCTTAATATTTATTCATAAATTGTGCAGTTACAAAGGACGTAAAAAAGTTCGTAGTTAGTGGGTTCTCTTTTTTTTACTTATTTGCCATTAGTGCATTTTAAATATATTTTAAATATTATTTTTTTCTCCATTTCACGAGAGTCTAACTTTCATAGTTACTGATATATACAGAAGGTGGCTATGTTTAACATCTTTTAACATAGATAAAAGAAACAAAACTATTAAGAAGTTAAAATATATGTCTTACAGGGGCATAATTAGCTACGAAATATGAAAATAATAAAAAATGACTTTTTTTGTTCAATCATTAATGAAAGTGAAATAGTGAAATAACAGTTCGCTTTTAGCAGTCAGTTTAGATCAATTTTGTCATAATAAGATAAGAAACATCGTTGATGAATTATTCACTTGCAAGTGCATAATTTGACCTGATTGAATCCGTTTTCTAGTGAACTTCAATTAACCCTAGCAAGAGTCTATGTAACAATCGACAGATTGGTGACGAATATCATTATTTATTTGAATGCATTCCATCCAAAACGAAAACAATATTTGACTGCATATTTTACAAAACGTCAAAATACAGTTAAATTCTCTGAACTTATGTCGAGGACAAGAAAACCAGTTCTGAAGAAGCTTTGCTTTTTTATAAGAAATATAAATACATGTGTTTGTACTTCTGGCTTGTAACTAATGTAACCTCTCTCACTTGTTTTGTACATATTGTAAATATTTATTGTTTGTATTTGTTATCTTTGTACCGATGTAATGCATTGGCTTTATGGGAATAAAGATATCAAAAAGAGATTGGTTACGCATATATTATGCGTGTTCACTCATTAAAAGGAAAAACAATGTCAACATTGAATGTGAAACAAAGGTGATCATTTCGTTGACTGATTCGATTCATAGAAAATCATTCTTATCATCTTATACAGGTAAAAACGATGATAAACTTATTTTTTAAACCCATAACATGAAATCAAACAGACCTAGAAAAGTCCAATTGCATGTGGTCGCTTATCTATTCATATTTCTGTTTCTGTTTATATTGGATATGTGACCGTCGGCAGTCTTCGGAAGTCATCTCGATGGTTAATAAGATGGTGTCTAGACTAAAATACACACGAAATGCTGATATATATTATTGAGTCCATGCATTGATAATTGTTTATTTCAGACCTATTTAATTTGAATATACGTTTTAGTAGGTTATAAATTAAATATGAGAATTTGAGTCAAATCAGTGAACATGCATTTGACAGCTTATGTCTTTTTTATATATGTTATATATATTTTCATAATATAAAAAGACAGAACTCCCAATAAATATGTATGTCGACTTTAAAAGTATATTGAACTCAACAATTTCCTAAAAGTTTAACCTTAAAGTATTTATTGTCTACCTGATTTTTTTAAGTGATAAGAATGTAACCAATAGTACGATAAAAAAAATTAAAATGAAACTTATTTTTTCAACTCAGATCACATTGACGACATCTTATCGACTAAGTTGGATAAAAGTATACCTGTGGTTCTGTTACTGTTAAAATCAATAAAAAATATATATATATTGCTTTTGATGTTCCTTTTAATTGGGTTGACAGTTTCGACTTTTCAACTCTTGACACTACAATCTTACCAAACAAAAGTTTTAATATTCAATTGAATTGTCGTTTGAAAAAAGAAAAAAAATATGATTGCAAATTCATTTCCTGCAACCCATATAAAGCCTTCTGTATTTTGAACTGTAAATATGATAGATATACTTAATAGACGTGTAATGAGATGATTAAAGCTAAAGTGTCTGTAGTGACGATTTGGATTTTTCAATGTAAATGTAATCTATGTTTTTGTGGTAAATTTTTTGGTCAGGGATTTCGTTACAACAACTTACTTTAAACCTTTACTGAATTATTCCATAGATACACAGATTTGGTTTGGAATTTGCTTGTTCCTGTGGAAAACTTATCACAAACGCGTTAGCACATCCTAATTGGTACGGTGATATTGTTTACTGAGCCAATAAACTTGTCTGTTCTTTAGATAAACTTATTTTAAAAGGTTAACAATTCAACACTGTAATTAGATCTTCAATATTTTTTTTTATCGGTATGAATATTGATTTTGTTATCAGTAAATTAAAACTAAACTAATTATTATTGTTATACACATATGTACATTCACTGTCAAACAATCTGCCAATACCTATATTTGAAAATTGCACACTGACTTTGAATGAAGTCTCTAAAATAAATCATTTGGATGTTGGATGTGAACTTATTCGTATTTAAGCATTAGTTTGCTCGTTTGAATTGTTTTACATTTGTTATTTCGGGGCCTTTAATAGCTTACTATGCGGTATGAATTGCTTATTTTTGAAGTCTGTACGGTGACATATAGTTGATAACTTCAACGTAATTTGGTCTCTGGTAGAGAGTTGTTTTTATTGGCAATCGCATCACATCTTCTTATCTAAATTGTATCCTCAAAAATATCAAACGTCATTGAAAGGACTGAAAATAAAAATAATAAAACATTTGTGATATAACATTATGTTAAATTGTCCTGAAAAATGTTATTAAATGAATGTATTGCACGTTGTTTATGTCTGCATTTGTCTGACTTATTTATAACGTATATATCTTTAAATATCAACTATTATGCGTTTATTCAAATAGACATTTGAGGGTACCAATCCCTCTAGCAAATGATATGGTAATAAGCATTTCTAAATGATATATTCATCTGCATGTTTCATTAGCATCTTCAAATTTTAGTGATAAAACTTACTTTGAGGAAATGCAATAACCTTATTGTTGATACATAAACGATCAAAAATCATTTGATTTTGGTTAAAAAGTCAAGCAACTAGTGAAGTGGCTCCAATTACGTAGAATTGACTACAAAAAAAAGCGGAAAAAGAGCACATGCAAAACATGCAACATGCTAATTAATCATCACTCAAGAATTCACTAGTAATTTAACAGTAAAACCCTAGAACAAAAAATCATTTGAGCCTCTGGACTGTTCCACGAACAATGTAATTTACAAAATAGAGTTTACCTTATGTGTGCTATTTAATGTAGATGAACATCAGAATTCTTTATATCAATTTTAATTAACCGGACCATGATCCTTCTTTTTATCCACAAAAGTACGCATCATTGAAAAAATGTACTGCCATAATGATAGCCATATACTAAGAACGCCTTTTCGAACAGGTAGACGGAATTTCTGGACGAGGGCATTAGGTACTGCAATGCCATACGGTTAAAAACATAACATCAAAGATGTAGTAAATTTGTCAAGTCCAGCATGCTGTGGTGTTAATGTAATGAGTTTATTCGACCATGATTACACTAGCTTAAGATCCAAGCGTGTAATCATGGTCGAAAACATTACCATCGTCCAAATGTAAATCTGAACCACTATACGAAGAAAATCGGAAATTCCTTCCAATTCAGTTTTCAAATAAAGGAATAGATGCTAGCAACTTCTGCAACGTTCTTCAACACAAAGAAGTACATGTAACATTTGAAATTCCGCCTTAATTTTAAAATCAGTCTGTTCCTATTGTCTCCTATAGCTACACCAAAACCATTGCACCTGATATATTCAACTATAAACAAGATTACAAGATCTTCAAACAGCCCTTTGATATGTGACTGTTCCTACTATTCATATATTTACATGCCCTCTGGAAATGTAATTACTGGTGATTTAAATATATTTCAACATGAACACCTCCGGAAGGTGATATATCATTGTCCAAAAGTTAGAGAACCTCAACACATCAATTGGAACCATTACTTTAAAATACAAATTGATTCCGTTGCGAAGTACGCCAGAGCATGGACAAAACGAGAAAATGTGAACTAGGTAGTCTGTCAGAATGGGTTCAAACAATTAGGTCGTTGATACAGCGTAGAATTCACAAGTTGAAAACAAACCTATTTAATGTTGGACCTTAGTCTGTTTTCAGAGACAAAGAGGCTGTGAAGTGTTTGAAGTCTCTTCATGGCAAACTTGTTGTTGTTTCTGCGGACAAACACTTGAGTAATCCTACATACAAAAACGTAACCTTTAATGAGATTTTGGGAAACCACAAGTCCTTCGTGGCCTCTGTGCATATCTGAGGACTTACCTTGTTTGTATAGGAATTTAAACTTCACAAAGCTCCATACAAATAACGTACATTACCGCCTCAACTTCATGTTCTACCAAGGAAATGAATGTTAGATTGACCAAAATTTTGTCCGCAGTAAGAGAGAGAAGTACCGTGACAATGTTTATTTGCGTAGTCGCATTAACCATATGTGGATTTTAAGAACGTCTGAAAAAATGTATATCTTGTTCGTTCTCTCAAATAAGTTCCATCAAAACCTTCGATTTTTTTTCACCCTTTACACCACCATACAACATGAAAAAAGGGGCAAGGCCATGAAAACTGACAAATCAAACGTTATTATCCAACCAAACGAGTGATAAAAACTGTTATATTTCTGACTTGTCGAAGAAAATGGAAATTTAAACCTGGTGTAACAGCTAGCTAAACTTCCCACATGTATAAAGGGTGTTTATACATGTTATAGTTCCGTTATATTTTAAAAAAACAAATGGGTGAGCAACCCAAACAGATATAATGGTATATGTGGCAATAATTGGGATCCAACAGCCAAAACTGTGTAGATATGCATCCCAGACATACAACCCAACTGACTAAAACATTTAAACCAACTTTCAAATTAATCTAACAAAATCGCCAACAAAACAGTTTTTGTAGTTAAAAGTTAAGTGACAAAGACGCAGAAAAAAAGTTTTGTAGTTAATAGTACATACATTAGATAGTACACACTTTATTCATCAAGTAAAAATTAAGTAAATAACAAGGGTTAACAAAATGGAAACAACACTATAACAAACTTTTGTGTCCAAATCGCACCTCAGGAACGCTCAGGGTCAAAAACCTGATAGCGGGATACATAAATACCGAGTTACGTCAAAGTCAGACGACCAAAACAAAAATAATAGCACGAAGACAAATAAAGGCAAAACGTTCAAATATATTAAAACATACTTAACTTCCGCACCTAGAATCTATAACTCAAGACCATCTTAAATCATTTCTGAAGTAGACACTCAACATTTATCTTTTAGGTGTTGGTACTTTCAGATGTACTAGACGTTCTTTGTAAAACCATTGCTAACTATTATGTTGCTTAGACAAAGATGACGTTTTACAAAGTCTTCAAATTCTTGAGTTGAGAAATGTATACTACATACGCGGGGGGAGTTGAAATATTGCTGCTAAGGTGAGAAAAATTTCAAATTTCAAAACTGAAATTGTGTCAAAGATACAATACTGAGATGACCGCTGTTGTCAAAATCGAGTTTAATGTCCAGAAATGAGGCAGAGGAAGCTGTATATCTGTGGTTACTTTAATCTCTAGTTCAGGCGGAATTATTAATGGAACCCTATCAGAAAAATTTGGATTGTAAATGAAAAAAAAACATAATCAATATACCTGTATGTTTAATTAAATGATCTAGCTTCTATGATCATCTTACTTTTTCAAGTGTCTGAAGGAACTCCGGTTCATATGAAAATATGAAAAGATCGATCAGGTTCCCACAGGAATGACGAGAATATGCTCAAAAATTCTATCTCCACATTCAACAAAAATGTTGTCAATGACAAGTTTCAGCATACTGATCACTTGTACTTCAGTGTAGCATGTTTTATTTTCGGGCTCATTTTGATCATTTATACAGAATTATATAAAAAACAAAATTATTGTAGCGAATAGGACCATTTTTATCGAGTAAGCATTAGAGTTCGGTACTTTTTTTTTTAATAATATTTAATAATTTGATAATCGCTTCTCAGATTGAATGTCTTGTCAAGTGATTAAATGGTTTTCCTATGTCGACTGACTGTCCCTCTTTAAACGGATTGTTATTGTGTTTTGTTTACATTTAATGGCTAAACTTCATAAATACACAACGAAACAACATTGATACCTGCAGCTACATGTTTGCATGACATATTATCTGTAAATAATCCAGGTTTTTATAAAGCATACGAGTGAAAGGAGTAAGAGCAATAAGGCCCTTATTTGGCCCAAGTATTAGAGCAAATTGAAAAGTTAAAAAAAAAGTAATATCACAAAAATACTAAACTCCGAGGAAAATTCAAAACGGAAAGTCCCTAATCAAATGGCAAAATCAAAAGCTCGAACACACCAAACGAATGAATAACAACCGTCATATTCCTTACTTGGTACAGGCACTTTCTTATGAAGAACATTATGGTGGATTAACCCTGGTTTCATAGCTAGCTAAACCTCTCACTGGTATGACAGTCGCATCAAATTCCATTATATTAACAACGATGCGTGAACAAAACAAACAGACATCATAGGCAAACATGTCACAAATAGGGGTACAGCAGACAATACTGTGTTATTATCTTAATTACTATAAAAACAAACAAATATGTAACGATGAAGCACAAAAAGACAAATTGTTATTTGGATTGAGAGTTGTCTCATAGGCACTCACACCACATCTTCCTATATCTATATTGACAAAGCACACTAGCAAACAATACAAAATCTTAAATGTGTCACAGCTACACTAAGGTTCAAGATGTTCAGAAAATAAAAACAAATTTAACATTTAACGAATAACCATGGCAACAAACCATGACGAAATTTTTATATTTTGTAAAATTTCTTGAATTTTATTATTTTACATCAGCTTTAAAGTATATAATAGATTGTAAAAGTTTGTGAGCAACTATAAACCAACCATACATTTGATGAGATCATGTCAATAGTTATAACGAAGCTTCACATACATTATTTTATTTTTTCTGCGCTTTGCACGAAATTTTCACAAAGGAAATGACAAGGAAATACTGCACAAAGTTTCTTCATTTTCATGAAAACGGTGAACATTATGACGTAAATGTGACGTCATAGCATAAAACATCTTATTTGATTTATTTATATTTTTTTCATTTTTAAGCATTTCCAAACATAATGTGCAAATTAATAAAAAAAAAATAAAAAACTTTATTCCCTTTGGCCAATACCCGATCTTAATGACTGGTTCTAACTGATGGTTATAGTTATTTTATTTAAAAAGCGTGTTGATTATTATAGGTTTCATAACGAATGAGAAAGGGATATCGCTTGGTCTCAACTCGAGTCATTTAATTTCAATATAATAATAAACGAGCCATGTGCGAGTTTATAATTACTATTCAAATTAAATAACGGGAGTTAATATCAAGCGATATCCAACTATGACGAGTTGTTCAACCTATTTCTCTTATGGTAAAAATTCTTATTGTGTTAAATTAAAAATTCCGTGAATCGTTGATTTAGTCTTTTGCACTGGCACATCAGACATTTAAAAACAATGTACGGTTCAGAATGTAGTAAAGTTGACCAAAAAAAAAATATTTTCAGATTCAAAGTATAGGTGCTTTGTATATTATTGAACACAAAACATATCTCCGTTGCCATGGGTGAAATGTACATCGTCGTAATCTTTGAAATTCATCATTGACCTAACGAATAGCCAATGAAAATATCGCGATCTCGTCTCATGATAACCAAATCAAGTTATACTCATTCTTCGTATCATATTTTCGGATCACACTACTAGCAGTGTAATTCGAGAAATATATTTCCATGCGAGAAATAGATAACAGACTACAACCATAAGAAACAGGGGTTTATTAAAAACTGTTACTGGTGGTTTTGAATGCACTTTTGTATATGTATATTTATCTAGTACATAATGAATATACCGAAACGAAACTCTCTTTCAAGTTATTAGTTACATTTTATTTGTAATAATAATGAAAAGAGTCTTTTTGAATATCGACATACCGAGAGTGTATTTGATGGCGACTTTTCGATTAACAAACGCCCTAATTTATAAAGTACAAAATTGTTTTATTGTATTAGTACTAATTAATTTCTAACTGCATATTTAAATACACATTTCAAATAGGATATTACTACAAAACAAACATTTATTTGCTCTTTTTCAGAAAACGTAATTTAAACTTGTTTTTAATAAAGTTAGTTAAAAAAATTCTCATTGAAAGCTTAACCCTCTCCCTTTCACACCGGTACAGCTTACCGGTGAAACCAATTTCAAGATTTTTTTGGGACATTTAGACATGTTTAATCGCCATTTGCTGACGTACAGATGTGGTTAAGGGCTCAAATCAATCCTCAGATAACCAGCAATGCGATTTAATGTGCATCAAACCTCTATCATTATTAGTTAATAAACAAGTCGCCCCTTACTGATGTGTAATTTTTCTGTAAAAACCATTTATTTTTCTTCGAATTTTGAGGGATATTCTCAAATAGAATTGCAAAGAAAACTGCTCTTTTAAGAGGATTTATGTCTTTTTTCAATAACTGTGCAGTGAGTTTTTGAAGAATAGTATTAAACTAATAGTTCTAACTTGTACACTAGTTGCAAATGTAATTTTTAGTGTAGCAGCGCAATCACAAACTTGAATTACGCTAAAAATCTGAAGTCATTTCTTAAAGATATTATGAGAAAAGAGACAAAAACCGCTAAAATATTCTGATTTTTTTTGGCAAAGTTGAAATAGATGTAACAAAACATGGTTTCGTAAGTGTTGCAGTATACTAAAGTTGAAAACACTTTTGTTTGAATGAAGAAACATGTATATTTCAATGAAAAAATTACAGTTTAAAGAGTGGATTCCTCCTAGATTTGCGTAAAAATCATGCATTTGGCAACAAAAAATTATCATCTGAACACATAATTCCAAAAAGAAAACAAACTGGGTGAGAATCTTTATATTATTTTTTTTTTCATTTCTTTCGTAGTAGTAGACTTAAGTACTGAAATTTCGATAAATTCACTACAATGTCAGTGGCGCAGGGGTACGCTGATCTATCTCAAGGCGCTAAGATTGAGAGTTCGAATCTCACTGCCGGTGTTGGAAAAATAATTTCCTATATTAAATGTAACTTAACTTAACTTTACTTTCAATTTCAAAAAGGAAACCTACGAATATTTTTTTAAAAGAATGTGTGCAAAATCCCTCCCCCTTTTTTTTACCCCCTTTGCTCCATCGGGCTCGGTCAAGGGTGTCCCAGATCGAGCTAGCATTGGTAATTCAATGAATTTTCCCTTGTAAAAACAAAGTTTAGGTTGCTGATTGATTGAAAACGAATTAGACAAATAACTAGGGTCCAAGTTTGAAATCGGACAAAAAGAGCGTCTAAAATCAATTATTTTGAAGGTTACGGACATCGATATTTCAAGGCCTATAGCACGTTATGCGTCTATTTATACCACTATGATAACTTATATGGCTTCAACAGACTCGAGGCATTGTGTTTCCATCAAAACCTGACCCTATTAGCCCACCAATATGTCTCTGCACGACTTTTTGCCCAAGGATTTCGTATTTTTTTACTTTTTCTCCAACAGTCACGTGACTTTTGGAAATATACCACTTGACCAAAAAATGACGAATTATCGTCAAACTTAATTTTTTGAAATATTTTACCAATTATCTTTCATTTGAGCCCAACATGGCATGTGTATGACCATTGATGCGAATTCTGTATACATTTAAACTTCGATAATGTATTTGCGATAAGGCAAGGTCTAAAATGCATGAAAGGGAAAGGGTTAAATATGATATGCAGTTTTACTTAAAAACATGATGCATGACTCTACGACGCTTATCATGCGAAGCGTTACAAATCACATGTGTAATTAGTTAAACAAATGACATCGCATATAAGAATTGGATATGGTACATTATTATAATATATCTAATGACTATATTCAAAGAAATCTACAGGGCATGTGCAGTATCAAAAAATTTTCACTTCAAATATTTCAAAATATAACGTTAAACTTTTTTCAAAATATAAAAAACCAAGGTAAAGAGTATTTCACAAATTCTTCAGTACGAAATTTAATCATTATTTAACTGAATTTTGAAGAAATTAAAGAAACCAAAAGAAAGCAGTAGCCGATCACAAATTTTTAAATGATCAATTTACTTTCAATCAAATTATTTGTTTTGCCAGTGGGGGGGGGGGGGGGGGGGGGTAAGGAAAATGCTTCTTTTTTTTTAAAGAAAATCGCCATTGATGTGTAAAAGGCTTTTTCTTGTGAAACTGAAGAAAAGAAATAAAAATAACGATTAAGCATTGTGAGGTGCAAATTTTGCACATGTATAGTTTCAACGCTATGTTGTTAATTTTGTTTGCTACAAACCAACCCAAAATACATTTTATCATGTGCAAAAATACATTTGATTTTGATAGTATCCATTGGACAACATATTAACGGCGATGCTTGATAAATAATGATGACAATATCATAGGTCTGTGAAAAAGATTTCTAAACATCAAAAGGGAATTTGAATTTCTCATGATTGCAAAAAGTCATCAAGACAATTTACTATTACTGGTTGAGACTAAATACGCTGAATGTACCTAAGTGTAAGGTATCTAAACATTAAACCATTATAATCGTAATTGTAGAAAAATAATTCCGAAGAATATATATTATTTTGCTGCTAAAGCTGCATCACCATTACCAAACATTGAAATGGAAACCAAAGTCCACAATAAGAAAGAAATGTAATGGATCTTGATCATCAAAATTGGGCCTAAAGATTTTCCGTCTAAAGTTCATTAACCAATAATAACATCCTGCTTAAAATGTAGCCAACTAAAACTCGGTGTATGAATTTATAATGTTAAAGTAACTCTCATTAAGTAACATAAATTCTACGATTATTGCTAACTGTTTTAATTTATCTTTAAAAAAAAGGAAAAAACATCATTGCTAAAATAGGATACTTTGAAGAGGTCTTCAATTATAAAAAAAGGTAAGACAATTTCATTCTTCATTTACAAAATTTAACTCAGACTTGATACATGTTTAATTAGCTTATCACTGCAGACATTTAGTGTGTACATCACCCGAAATCAGATAAGCATGTAACTAATATAAGTATAAATATTTCAAGTTCCACCAAATAATTACTAATAAAGAAATTTCCATCTGTCAAATCGACGACCGTGCAAATCAGTAACCAATAATAACATCAAACGTAAAATGTAGTCAACTGAAACTCGTTGTATAAATTTATAATGTTAAAGCAACTTTCATTAAGTTACATAAATTCTACGTTTGCTGCTTACTGTTGTAATTTATCTTAAAGAAAAGGAAAAAGATCTTTGTTAAGAAGGATACTTTGAAGATCTTTGAAGAGGTCTTTAATAATAAAAAAGGTAAGACAATTTCATTCTACATTTACAAAATTAACTCAGACTTGATACATGTACAATTAGCTTATCAATGGTGACATTTAGTGTGTACATCACCCGAAATCAGCTCAGCATGTAACTTATATAAGATAAACGTTGCAAGTTCCACAAAATAATTACTAATAAAGAAATTTCCAACTGTCAAAATGCCGACCATGCAAATCAATTGTATACATATTCCTCAATTGTAAAAGGTAAGTTTGATTTGTCAATTTCCTTTCTGCCATTTACATCAGCTTTTCTGTTGTGCAAACATTAATTTAGAATCATTTGAGAAATTAATCATACATGCTCTTGTATATTATGAGCAAAAAGAGATGATTTTATATTTTTCATAAAGTCGATAAAAAACTAGTTTGTCCGCAGAAACAAATCATCTTTGCTTTATCCCTGACCATTTACAAACGATACTGTATTCAATATCACCTTAAATCCAATGTAACAAAAATACACAAAATATTTCTATAATACTCATACTTCAGGTGTCAGTGAATTGAATTTTAGTAAGCTCTACAAATGTGATCGGGTGTTTTTAAGCTCGGGATTTCGTGATTGATACTTTCGGGATCCGGAAATTCTTTTTTCGAATTTCGGAATCTCGGGATTTAAATTTCTTTAAATTCGGGACCTCGGGATTACATGTTTTTAAGCCCGGGATTTCGGAATCAGGACCCCTCTGACCCTTCACCCCCCCCCCCCGACCCCTCCCCTCAAATAACAATTTATGGATTTCGTGAGCCAGGAGCACGCCTCCTTGGTTTTCTTCATTAGGAACGCTCAAAACCAGATATTTACATCCTGGGGTGAACAAAAACCAACGTAGAAATGTTAGGAGCTATGACCAAAAGGACATTCAAAATAATTGCTGGAAACTATTTCTATATATATTGCATTTAATGCTGTTTAAAAAAAAATCACTGTCTTTTCCTGGTTTACTTATGATTTGAGGTCAAATTAGTTATCAAAGGTACCAGGATTATAATTTAGTACGCCAGACGCGCACGTTTCGTCCACATAAGACTCATCAGTGACGCTCATATCAACATATTTACAAAGCCAAACAAGTACAAATATATTGAGTCACTTAATAATTGTGATAAATAATGAAAGGTTAACATAAAGCTTTCTTCCAAAATTTTTGTTTGTTTCATCAAATATGACATTCACTGTATTCTTCATGACTGTGAATTTGTTGGATTAAATTATTTAAATTTGGTTTGATATAATTGGCAAATGCTCACCAAATTACTTTTACACATACAATAAATTCAGGAAAAGATTAGAAAATAGTCTAAACCTAAAAAGAAAGGAATTGATATTCTAAATCAGCAGTATCAGATTTAAATATAGTGAAAATGAGAATGAACTAAAAATTTTCATGTAAAAACAACTACTTGGAAAGTTAAGCAATGTGATGGATCAAACTTATGAAAATGAATAATAGTAGAGGACAGGGGTGCTCAACCCTGAGTTTTATCTAGTCATGTTCAAATGTTTATAAACTCATTGGATTTTTGAATTGGCAAACTTACCTATACAGTCACTCTTTAAAAAAAAGAAAATGGGATTGTAGTTACGACCATGGAGACATATTCGTGGTCATCTATCGCATTTCCCCCTTTTTATAGTAAGCATATGTCTGTATACTTTCTTGAAATTATTGAGGATAAACGATAGATGTTAGTGAGATGTCTAATGTTGCAAGTGATGTAAGACTTGTAATTTACTATTTTTACTGTTGTTTCCATGATACGACAGATTTGTGTATGTTAGTTTGTTACGAAGTTTTATTTCACGTACTGATTCCGTATTTTCGCGGTAGTTACCTTATTATACTCTAAACTCAAATAAAACTGTTTTTATGATCTACTAATAAATTTAAAGTCAAAACCCATCTTTATTGATGAATATCAATCCATGTTTACAAATAATATCCAGATTACGGGAATTTCCCTTCTGTGATCCATGGTTGCCGATTGGTAAACAATATGTAACAAGCTCTGTCATTGGTCAGTTGAAAGTATAAATACAAAAGCAACAACAGAATTGACGGAGTGTTGGGTTGACAATGAATGGGTAGTGACAAACTTAAATAGAAGCTGGAATATGTCTGAGAAATACAGACAAGCGTTGAAAGTTAACTTTGTATTAATTTAAGATTGTCGGTGCCGGTGACGGTGCTATATACGGGTGCCGGTGACGGTGCTTGATACGGGTGACGGTGACAAATACAGTCACCGGTGACGGTGAAGGTGCTAAATACGGGTGACGGTGACGGTGTTAAATACGGTTACCGGTGACGGTGACAGTACTTATGAAGGTGCACTTTAAGAGTTCTGTTGGCGGTTTTGACATGATTAATATGTCTTTAATGTGTTATACTAAGTTGTTGTCTTTTTAGTTCTATAATGTAGAAGGCTGTTTTATCCTTTAATTGAGATTATAGAAAGACACAAAATAAGTGACAATCTTGTTACTTGACTGTTGAATTAAACATGTACTAGTTGTGTGTGTCTATGTAAGACCAGCTTTAACCGGGGACATGACCAGACCAGTGACGGATCCTACAAGACCCATTCTCTCCGGCGTGGATTATTTTGATATTAATAAAATATGAAACTTTATTTTATTCAGATATTTTATTTCAAAAACTGAGAATTATATATAAATACAAGCATACGTTTTCCCTTTCTGTAACGTGTTTGGTCCGATGGTTAATAGTGGACGTCGAACCTTACACTTTATAGATCCTTTAAATCCCTTTTTTCTTTGTGACCCTGTTTTCTCTGGTGGCCGACTCTAGCACCAGGGAGGCGGCGTTACAATATTCCATAGCAGTCAACAGAATTATGACGACGTCATTTAACCTTCGAGAGATGACCCAAACTTTACCAATATGAATTCTTTGTTCAAAAGCTTCCTTGTAAGCAGCAACCTTCTATCAAGGACTTCATGAGAAGAAACACAAGATGTGAAATATTGTATTGTGACCATCTAAACGAATATTTTTTTACAGATGAATGTCTGATTTACAGGTATAATCATTTGATGTTAGAAAAGTGTAAAATTGTCAATTAAAGATCTTAACGAATTCACCTACATATTACTCATGATCTCAAACAGCAGATTCCAAAAAATATATAGATTCCACCACTGCATTGATTGTGTTACGATATTTCTCCACTCGAGACTTTTAACTTTTAAAATTTAAAACGCGAGGCTTGTTGAGCTTTTTGAATATCTATAATTGAACTGTTGAGAGTGGAAAAATATCGTAATTCACGAGATGTAGTGTTGGAACCTTTTTCTCTAATGATTTTTAGGCGATGTTTAAAGAAAGTTAATCCTTCCTTTTCAAAGGTTTGCAGAAAGTTGTGTTCTTTGTGTTATATGGGACGTCATCAGGCATGGTCGCCTTTTTTCATGACGTCACAATAGGAAATGCAGTAGAAATCAAGAAAATTTGACGTCATTATTGCATTTCGACCAATCAATTACCGAGAACAAAGTTTTATCCGATTGAGAAATGTCAAAATAGCATGAAAATAGGAGAAACTTAATTCTCAAACTTTTACAGATTACGCATCATCATGTCTTGTAAATTCCTCATATGGATTAACTTTGGAGAGAATTTATCGCTTTATCATTTTATTAAGGAACGCGTGTCAATTGATCAATAGGTAGAGATTGTTATAACAGACCTCCGAAATCACCACTTTACACTTTTGATTGTTTTTTTTTTTTATTCTGGAAATGTTTTTGAAAATGATGTTTTTAATAAAAATTAAAAATATCGAGAGTCTAGAGTCGAGACATTTAATTAAGGGATCATCTAAAACGTCCTAATCTAATAATAGATGCGACTGTCATACAAATGAAATGTTTATATAGCTATAAAACCAGGTTTGTTCAATCCACCATTTTCTACATATTCAATGCCTGTACCAAGTCAGGAACATGACAGTTGTTTTCTATTCTTTTGATGTGTTTGGGCTTTTGATTTTGCCATTTTATAAAGAACTTTCAATTTGGTATTTTTGTTATTCTACTTTTTAATCTGCACATTGATATCTTTTGTGCCATTGCTACCAGTAAATATAAGATAATAGTTTTAGCAAATAACTCTTTTAGCTAACGAGTACTGATGAATATAAAAAGAAGATGTGGTGAAGGTCATTGCATATTCTTTAAGTTTAATATGCTTCTATATGATTGGTTGGTTGGTTGGTTGGTAGATGTATTGATCGGTTGATTAATGCAATGATTTATTGATTGATTGGCACTTTGCATAACATAAAGAGACGCATATTTCATATTTCATAATGATCGATTGATTGTTTGGGTGACGTTCAGTGACCAATACTTAATTGAAGAAATTATTTTTCGAGTAAGTAAGACATTTCAACTTCACAGATTTTTTGGTTTCCAACTGTGTTTGATTCAAGCGCCGATTATGAGTCTTAAGAAGATGCAACTCGAGTTTGGCGTATTAAATCATAATATTGGTATATTTAATGAGTTCTACATAAACTCAAGAAAGCATATTTTGTAGCAAAAGTAAAGTCAAATGCTCATTCATTGCATCATTAATAGATTTTAAAAAGATAACTTATTTTCTAGGTATAAAGGTATGGACAAGTCACCTACGAAAACAACAGTTTCGTCGAATACAAATCGGATATGGAAAATTACCACATGTTTATTTCTGTCCACTACACTGATATTCGTAAGCCTATTTATTTGGAGTGAATATAAAGGTAGATATATTCATTTATATTTGATTTAAAGCTCGCACATTTTCGCAAATATAATAATGCTTTTAGAACTTCAATGTTATTATCAGGACAAATGGTTATGATGTTGTAATGATTGTCAATGAAACAACTATCCACTACAGAACAAATGGCGTAGATGTTAGATGACTGCTTTCAACAATGAGAAAAACCCAAACCACATATTAAGCTATAAAAGACCCCGCCATAACAAATTGTAAATGAACTTAAATGATCTGATTTAGGGACCGTTCAATATTTACCAGATGGATGGGCCGGTGCATTCTTATAATTGTTTCATTAAAAAAGCTAACGCCCATCCTTTTAAATTCTGAAAAAAAGTCCTTGCCCATCTAAAAAAATCTATAAAAAAAATCCTTGCCCCTCTAAAACTATAAGACAATCAAAAATGATTTAGGTTCTTTTTCTATTTTAAAGTTTTTAAAATTTTATGTCTTGAAATCAAAGAATAAACTTTGGTGTTAATACAAAATTTAAAATGTGCTAGTTAATTCCATATATATGTATACATTTAGTTCAAATATGAATATTCCTTTATCTGTTCTACTTTTGGAAAAAGAAATTATGGTCCTTTTAAGCAAATATAGGCAGGCATGTTTTTGAATTTGATGCAGCCTTTTTCGCCTATTAATTAATGCCCTAAATTTGACAACTAAACACCAAACTATCAAAAAAACCTAGCATTCTGTAAGATTGATATATAAATGAGAAAGCTGTACAGTTATATGAAAATCTAAGTTGATTTGAAAAAGTTTAAAAAAAATTTAAAGGTGACCAGTCACCATCCAAATTTGATCCAACTTAAAATTGCAGCTTTTTTTTAAGCTATTTACTAAATCCATAAAAATGACAGCAAAAAAACAAAGTACTAAACAGCCTGGAATTCAGTAAGATCAATATAAAAATGATTTAGCAGTAGAGTTTTATGAAAATGCAAGTTGATTTGAAAAAGTTATGAACAAATTTAAAGATGACTATCTCGAAATAACCTAAAACAGAAAATTTAGCTTTTTCTTAAACCTTTTTATTTAATCCATAAGAATGACAGCAGCACACCAAACTACCAAACAACTTGGCATTCTTTTAGATCAATATATAAATGAAATAGCTGTAAAGTTTTATGGAAATCCATGTTGATTTGAAAAAGTTATAAAAAAAATTAAAGATGACTATCTGGATTTAGCATAAACTGAAAATTTGAGCTTTTTCTTAAACCTTGTTATTAAATCCGTAAGAATGACAGACATACACCAAACTACCAATCAACGTGGCATTCTGTAAGTTCAATATATAAATGAAAAGGCTGTATAGTTTTATGAAAATCCAGGTTGATTTAAAAAAGTTATAAAAAACATTAAAGATGACTATCTAGATTCAGCCTAAACTTAAAATTCTAGATTTTTTTACCTATTTTTATAAAATCCATAAAAATGGCAGCAATACACCAAAGTACCAAACAAACTGGCTTTCTGTAAGATCAATATATAGTTGAGATAGCTCTTGAGTTTTATGAAAATCCAAGTTGATTTGAAAAAGTTATAAAAAAAATTAAAGTTGACTATCTGAATTTAGCCTAAAATGAAAATTTGAGCTTTTTTTCTTACCTATTGATAAAATCCATAAATTTAACAGCAATACACCTAACTACCAAACAACCTGGTTTCCTATAAGATCAATATATTAATGAATAAGCTGTATAGGTTTTTGAAAATCCAAGTTGATTTGAAAAATTTACAAAAAAATTAAAGTTGACTATCTGAATTTATCCCTAACTAAAAATTTGAGCTTTTTTTCTTACCTATTAATTAAATCCATAAATTTAACAACAATACACCAAACTATTAAACAACTTGGTATTCCCTAAGGTCAAAATAATTTATAAGACAGTCCGAACAGAAAATTTTAGCTTTTTTAATCCTTAATTAAATCCTTAAAGTTGACAGAAATGAACCAAGCTACCAGTTTTTGAGTGCCCGCAAAAGAAATTTCTTACACACCGATAAAATGGATAAAACATTTTCCTATGAAAATGTTCTGGCCCATCCACTAAATATTTTAAAAAAAGTTCTTGCCCATCCAAATATTTCCACAAAAAAAGTGCTTGCCCCGCCCCATTTTGCACCGGCCCATCCATCTGATAAATATTGAACGGTCCCTTATATACAAAACAACAAACGAGAGACAAATATTATATACACTAACATACTACTAGCACTGAATTACAGGTCCCTGACTTTGGACAGACACATACAAAATGTGGTGGGGTAAAACATGTTTAAGCGTCCTATCCTTCGATTAACCTTGGACAGTGGTGTAACCGCACACCATAGTAACAAAAGTATCTGACTTTATATGTTAAGGCCCGTATTTATAAAGGTGGTTAAAATTTAAACTAAGTTTAAAATTTAAACGTATTCATAAAAGTGGTTTACATAAATTAAACTTGGAACGAAACCAAAGTTCTAGTCAATAATAAAGGAAATAAAGGGACACAAAAATGTCCGGAGACAAGAAAAACGCACAATGGCCACATTAACCCTTACGAGGAACACGGATCCCGTTAAACTGAGGTGAACGCACTTCTGTGCATCGGAAAGGAGACTTGTTATATCTCTTTCAACTTGCAATACATTTGCCATGTTTTTCACTTCCCATATGTTGTGATGGATCTTCCCTATGAAGCCCGAATAACAATTATATTATACTCGAGTGCCCTCATTTTAAATTTTAATGACCATTATCTTTCTTTTCATTTTTTTCACAGGGTACATAGGCTCATATATACACTGTCAAGGTAGCAAATCAAATTGCAGTATTAGCTGGGATATGTTATTCCAGTATAATATAATACACAAACTGTCTATAATAAAAGGTGTCATTCCGTCGTATCACAAGATATTACAGGCAGTATGTGTTATAATATACTGAATACACTTTTCAATATATCACTCCTTTAAACCAACTGTGCATACGTATTGGGAACGCAATTTCCGGTCACTGGAGGGTGATATATCGGGGTGAACTATCGGGGCTATCAACCATTGTTAAGGAGTCGGAGTTAGTACGGAATAGACCCTTTTTCACTTCAAACGATAACATAGTTGCCAGCAAAAATAGAAGCCAAGGTAAAGTGTTAATCCTTTTCGTCACAAATACTTCAAAATGACAATTAAACATCATTCAATTGAAGCTTTCTTTGACAAATTTTATACTAGCTTCATTACAACAAGTTTAGATGTCATTTTCTGAAAGAGAGCAAATAACTGTTTGTATTGTAGTAAATTTAATCATTTAAAATTTGTATTCAAATACACTCTTGAAGATTACGAAGAGCCAATAAAATACAATAATTTTTAATGTCACTAGTGTCTTCGATAAAAAAAAAAGTCGTCATCGATAGCAGTATCATTATGTCGATAATCAAAAAGACTCGTTTCGTTGTTAATAGACCTTTTCAACATCTCTCGACACCGACTAATGACACCTACAGTTTACAGGTAAAATGGATGGGTCGTCTCAAAGACAAAAACCATCATGATCATATTGGATTGGCGGTTTTATACTGTTTTGACTATATAGTTTAAGAATATATATCAACCAAATAAATAAATATTTATATATGTATGGTGGACGGATGCGGTCATTTATTTTGCTTTTCGCGTTTTCGTGACTAATCCTTTCATTTTGCAAACGCGAAATTGGGAATTCGAGAAATCGAGAAATTGAAAAATCGGGAAATCGAGAAATTAGGAAATAAATAAGATCGGGAAATCGTGAAATCGAGAAAGCAAGAAAGCAAAAACGCCAAAACACGAAAGAGAAAACACGAAAACGCGAAAATGCGAAATGAATTCTCGATTTTAAGTTTTTGCTTTCTCTATTTCTCGATTTCCCAATTTCTTGATTTCTCGATTTCCCTATTTCTCAATTTCGCTTTCTGGATTTCCCCGAAAACACGAAAAGGGGAAACGTCCGCATCCGTCAACCATACATATGTCTCTGTCATACAATATTCTTATTTCGTATGTATTTGCACGACATTTCATGTTAAATTGATTAAACAATTATTCCAATCTTTCAGAATCCTTGTCTTCCGCCAAATATTTGCCGCATGCCAATAATGATTTAATTTGATGGTGTAAAAGCTTTAATTTTTTTCTTCAAAAATTAAAAAGAATACTGAACCGTCTGTCCGTATCACACTTGTGAACACGACCAACTTTGTGTTTTTCCACCGATCTTCACCTTACTTGAAGTGCATATTCAATTTTTACATAATTACTAATTGATTTTTTAAGGTCGAAGGAAAATACCACGTTTTTTTTTTTGTTTTTTTTTATCAACGACTGTCTTCTCCGCTTCAAGATATCTTGTTCGAGGTAAAGTTTTTCCTTGATAAATTTTGAAAAAAAATATAATTGACCCCTCGTTTCAATGTTACAACATTTAAGCAGTGATTGGTGGATACGGAATTCAAGTGGAACACCAAAGAGGTGAATTGAAATGATACAAAGTATTGAGTACATTATGGAGGCATCCAAGGCCAAAACTAACAGACATGTGCCGCCCTTGTCAACCGACATAATCATTGTTTAATTAAATATCAACTACAATAAAACATGATTTGTTCTTCTCGTTTTCACAATTTAAACAGGACAGCTAGAAGCTAAACGTCTAAAAGATTAAATGTGACTTGAAGTCTATCATTTTCTTTATAATAAATTAAAAAAAAAAAACATGTCATTTGGATTCTGTAGGAAAGTTTTATCATTGTCAATGATTGAAAGCAAGAAAATCAATAATGATCTATTTTTTTTAGGATTTTTGAGACGACCCTTCACATTTTACCTGTCGTAGTCGTTCTCAACTGTAGGTGTCGAGAGATGTTGAAAAGGTCTATTAGACGTGTTAGGAAAGAGATTTGAATACTGCGCTGATGTTATATACTAATACCGATATAAGATTTAAGTGTGGACTTTCTCAAAATGCAATTGAATTGAAAAGTATCCCGGCGTTTTGTGATGTGTTTGATACAACATGAAGCGAGCGGTTAATGTCGACTCGAAATTTTAAGACGTGCATTGGCCTTACGTAGATCCAAAGGCGGATTCAGAGGGTTTTCCCTTTTGTGGGAAGAATGTGGCTGTATATTTAGGGAATCCCTGAAGCATGACTGGAGCGGGCACCCTCTAAGGCAGTCAGTGCCCCCTCCCCCTTATGAACATTTCTGGATCTACCACTGAAATCTTCATACATTCATTTGTATTTGTTTGATTTAGGAGCGCAAAATAAAACTTAACAAAATATATGTAAGAGTAAAGAATTGAAATGACGGATTTTACGGCCACAAGTCCAAATATATACATAAAGTGATATGTGCAGAATATGTTTAATAGTTAAATAGCTCAATTTGTCTCTCCAAAATAGTTATGTCCTATATTTGTTGCAAAATATAGCATGCATTTTGTTTCCGGGATACAGGGCCACGTATGTGTGGCTTAAACAAATCAGTACTAATATGAACACATCGTTATATCTATATATCAAAAACATAAATGAATATTGGAAACAAGTGGATACAGTGCTATTTCCTATATAAAACTTAGAGAAACAGGGGATACAGGCGGACACATCTATAGACACAGTATTATTTCCTATATAGTGGGCTATATGCGGACACAGATGGACACAACGTAATTTTTTATATGAAAGTTTAAGAAAGAGGGGACTACAGGCGGACACACGTGGACACAATGTTATTTCTATATAGAATTATAGAAACTGCATGGTGGCTACAGGCTGACACAGTGCAGTTTATATATAAAACTTTAAGAAGCAAGGGGCTACAGAAAAAGGTTTTCTTGCTGCGTATCGTTTTAATGTTAAAATAAATACTTTTCACGAACTATATATATTTTGTCTACTACTATCTGCATGGTATGAGTACAATGCATAAATAGAGGGACGAAAGAACGGACGGATAGACCATTTCACCAATCACTTTATACCGTCCAATTTAGAAAGCGGAGTGTATAGTGAATATTAGGCAAAACAAAATGAACGAAATCGAAAAAAATAAATGCCCGCCGTATAATTTAGCAGACTTTGTTTTGCAAGAGGTGAAAATGAATATTCCATATCCTTCTGACCCACAAGAAAATAAAATTAACTTTTCTATATGAAAGTTTAACGCCACTTTCAACAATATCTCAATTTAATCGTGGTGTACTGTTTTGTTGGTGGAGGAAGCCGTGATAACAAGAAAAAAAAACTTCCGACCCTTCACCGAAACGTAAATTTAACGTGCTTGATAATGTCCGAAGGTTGTTATCTTTTAAAACTTAATTCGATAACGGTTACCTCTTTTTCCGAAAAAAAAAGTTGATAGAAAGAAAATGTCAAGGAAATTCAAACATTTTGACGGTTTTTTTTAGGTATTGTAGCTTTTCAACATTACAATAAATTGCAAATGACTGTTCTAGATAAAACTAAAATATAAAGATAATCAAATTAAAAACGCTTTCGTTTTATCCTTTTTTTTTAATTATCAAGTACACAAATTTCTAGTTTATTTTTTTAGAATTTTACGCTACTGTGTAACTAGAAAATGATATAAAATAACGAGATGTGGTATGATTGCCAAAATATACAACTATATACCAAATGACGTAAATGTTTGCAACTATATGACAACATGGAGCAAAACCCATCCCGCATAAAAGCTACGAAAGGCCTCGACAATACAAGTATATTTTGAATAAATTTCAAATAAACGAACGTTTTGAAAAAAAAGATTGATATATAGAGAATATCATATGGCTTTTTCAATATCACATCCGTATCAACCCGAGACACCAATATAATCCCAACAGCTCTGCTCGAGGGATTATATTGGTTGAGGGTTGATACGGTGTGTGATATTGGAAAAGCCATCTCATATACACTTTATTATATACATATACTTGAGGGGGGATAGAACCTTTATCGGGACTCCGGGATCGAGTGTTTTTAAGCTCGGGATTTTGGGATTGACCCTTTCAGGATCCGGGAATTCTTTTTTTCGAATTTCGGGATTTGGAATTTCAATTTATTTAAATTCGGGACCTCGGGATTTCGTGTTTTTAAGCCCGGGATTTCGGGATCAGGACCCCTCTTACCCTCCCTCATACTTCAAGTAGATTTTTTTATGTGACATGACGTCATATAGATAAGGAGGTTTGAAATGACGTCATATAGATAAGGAGGTTTGAAATGACGTCATACAGATAAGGGGTTTGATAAAGCATTTACAACAGTGACTACAATCGATGACGTGACGTCATACAGATTAAAGGTGTGATAAATCTTTTGCAACCGTGCTGATATCGATATCATCACGGGTGGCTGATACAGCTTGCTTGCCAATGAATTATTACACCTACAATTTATCTGTATTTACTTTTAAGTAATTATATAATAAAGAATAATAAATCGAATTCGAATATGATTTGATTCCTGTCGGGGTTTTTTTTTATTCATTTATTTTGATCACTTCATAGATTTTTCTTGTAGTCGTTCAACAAAATAGTAAGAAATAGGGGTACAACGATCTTAAACTTATTCGATCAATACTATTAAACAATAATGATCGTGTTGTTTTGCTGGATTCTCGTCCGTGTATTGCGGAATACATTTTTACAATTTTATTGTTTAAAAATCATCTCAGCATTATCAAACAAATCCATACAGATTGAAGGCCGTACCTTGACCTATAATGGTTTACTTTTATACATTGTTACTTGGATAGAGAGTTGTCTCATTGGCAGTCATACCACATCTTCCTATATCTAGGTAACTTCAGTGAATGATTATCTGTGCTTTTTGAGATGATCCCCACTATAGCCTGTATTGACTTTCCTAACACGTCTAATACAACATATTGGTCGTAATAACATGACAAAGTTTCATCAATTGCAATAAGCATGCATTATAAATTAAAACATTGCAACTTTCAATGAATGTACTGGTGTACTGTCGTAAATTCATGGGAATTGTCCGTTGTTATTCTGTGGTTTACATGTTGTAATGTAGTACATTTGTATTATATTATTTATTTATGTATTTCTCTATCCTGAGTGTTCTTGCGTTTATTTGTACCATATTTCTGTCACGTAATGTTGTCATTTTAGCGGTGTTTAAAACATTGTCATATCAACTAGAGGTTTGGCTAGCCATAAAACCAGGTTCAACCTACCATTTTTTCTTAAAATGTCCTGTACCAAGTCAGGAATATGGTAGTTGTTATCAAACTGTCCATTTCTATATGCATGTTGACGTTTGTTTTTGTTGCAGTTCAGTGTTTCTGTTGTTCCGTTGTTTTCCTCTTAAAGTTGACGTGTTTCCCTCGGGTTTAATTTGTAACCTGGATTTGTTTTCGCTTAATCGATTTATGACTATTGAACAGCGGTATACTACTGTTGCTTTTATTTAACACACTAAATAATTAATGAGTCATGACAATTATATTGACCATCGGTCATCTAAGTTTATTTTTGAAGCAATGACGTGATATTCATGATGTCATTGTGACGTTATGATTATGGCAAAGTAAATTGAATTTTCTGTCATTGAAAGAGCTGGTTCTCGACTGACTACTACACTTGTTTGATTTCCGATCGTTTTCACTGGCATTTTGGCTTTCTAAATTGAAATTCGTTATTACCTTCATGACCTTGAACCTTACAGTTTATCGGTATCAATATAGAATTTAAAAATTTCAAGAAAACAAGTAAACAGACAGATAATTTTCATGTTATAATGTTGTCTCTGATTTTAAAAGCAATAGTTTATTTTCCTAAATTGGTTAACTGTTTGATGTTCTATATACTAAAAAGTTCAATAAATTTAAACACCCTTGGCCTAGACCAGTAATATTTCTTGATGAATTTTACTCTAAGTTCCTTATATTTCGGACACTCTAAGACAAAATGGAATTCGTCTTCAATACACTTGCGGCGAATTATACATATACGACGTGGCAACTCAATGCTTTTATATCGTCCAGTTTCAACTGCTAACGAATGAGAAGTACGTCTAATTTTAGTAAGTGCCTTCCGGTACACAGTAGGGATAAAATTCGTCAAATGATATTGTAAATCAAAGATGTTTATAATGCATTTATAGATACGACACTATTAACGAGTACATCTCATGTTTTTAATATCTAAAAGTCGTTGCTTAATAAGAGGATAATCAATCTCAAATACGAGCTCCGACTGTTTTAACCAAATATCTCCAATGCCAAAGTTGTTAAGCTCATCTCTGTACTTTTAAAGATCCCGCCATTATATTATTGTTCTATTATAAATTTGAGAATACTTTAAACGACAAAATTATTTTACTCGCGAAGTGGTATTAACCATATGTTGATTCTTAAAACTTCTAAAGAACTTCTTGATAATTTTAAATCTCGGTCTGTTTCTGAAATTAGTTCTCACATAACTTTTATTTTTGTAACCCTGTATATCACCATTCCCCATGTGAAATAATAATTTTTTTGAAAATACTTTGAACGACAAAATTATTTTATATGTTCTCCCTATGTGACGTTTACATTTTCTGACGTCATACACGCGAAGCAATGAATGTGGTTTTTAAATTTGATAGATGCTTTTTGTGATTTTTTGTTAAATATTTGTTTGTTTTGAGATTGTGACACAGTGATAACTGCTGTACCCATATTTTGACTATTTTTACCCATTATGGTCCGAGACCACAATTGTCGTTCCTTGATTTTCGTTGTTCACAAATATAGTCCCTAGTGTTGACAGTGGGTTACTTGCCATTAATTTTTATAACCCTTCCAAATCTATTTCTCCATGTTTAATGCCTCAAATTACAAGTAGGGGGGTGAAATTACACTGTAAAAAAATTTGAGTCCAGAATTTTAAAGGAAAGTAGTGATTTGGTCCAGGTGAAAAAGGTTGATAAATAGTACTTCGGAAGCTGTCAAAAGATTTCAAGACGCCCTAAAGATAAAATTGTCCATATTATGAGTTAGAGGCGATGAAGTTTTCTATAATTTTGATATAATTTGTCCCAAAAGTAGTACAACACACTGTAAAAAGTTCTTTGAGAAAGCGCAGGTGGGATTTTTTTTATTTTCATTTATGTTCTAAAAGAAATGCACTACGAAATAATTGTGGTCTCGGACCTTATGTCTGTTTGGTTCACACATCGTTGTAAATATAATGGAATTTGACGCGACTGTCATACAAGTGAGAGGTTTAGCGCTATAAAACCAGGTTCAATTCGCCATTTTCTACATTTGAAAATGCCTGAAACATGTAAGGAATATGATAGTTGTGTATGGTGTGTATTATTATTTGATTTTGGCATTTGATTAGGGACTTTCCATTTTGAATTTTCCTGGGAGTTCAGTATTTTTGTGATTTTACTTTTTATTAACTTTGCCCAATTTACAGATTTTGAACGTTTTCGATATCAAAATCGATACACATTTCTTTATATACGGAGCTTAAAATACAGTTATTTGTTGACATGATTTTGAACCAATATTCAAACATTTGAATTTTCCTTTTACCAATCATTGGAAGTCTTCCTAGTTCCAGGTATATCATATCAGAATGTGTAGACTGTTTAACACCTAGCTGTCTTTTGCAAAAATGCAAGTGGACTTTTTCGACACCATCAACTTTATAGAATCCCCACACTTTACATGCGTATGAAATTACACTACCTACGTACACATCAAATAGAGACAGGAGAGTTTGAGTATTTATATAGTAATTCCTTGACGTAGATAACATGAGAAACATTGATGTTGAACCTAGTTATGCCAGTTTCGTCTGTGAAAATAGAAATTTTCCATTGTATTTTAAATTAAATCCCAAGCAACAGAAGTAATCGACCGTCTCTAAAATCTCATTATTGTAGACTCATCTCTCATAATCCTTGACAAGACAACCGTTTCGAAACACAACTACCTTAGTTTTGTCAATGTTAACTGTCAAATCGTTTTTTACAGTATATAGTTTTGATGAATTCAGTTTATCAGTTTAGAAATGGTGATTAATATATAATTGTTACATTCTGTAGACTATCTTTAAACCTATGTTCCTATTACTAAAGCATATAAAGTAACTACATAATATTACATCAATTTCAAAGTTTGATAAATGAATCAAACGAACTGAAAGAAAACAAAACATCTTGTGCCACCCCATAAAACTCAATATGATACGGACTCATTTCAGATGACATGATTTATTAATCAATTATGATTTGCGCAGTCAATATTATAGCACATCCAAATCGATGCAAATTTGTATACTAGTATTGCTAATGCAACAACGTTTGTAACGTTCATTTTGATTGGATAACGTCACTTTCTTACATGGCATCAATTGACAATTGATGCTATGGGACGTACGCGCAAGCGCAGACGGGGTATGACAGATTTTAAATACATGTTTTAACGTTGTTTTCTGTCAGTTTCATTAGAATGGAGATAACAATATTGTATTTTAAGCTCCGACGGCATCAATTTGGGATGTGATGGTCGCAAATACCCGTTTACTGTCTCCGCTAACGCGTCGCCAGTAAACTTAATTTGCGACCATCAAATCCCCAATTGATGCCGTCGGAGCTTAAAATACAATACAGTTATCTCCTAAATAGTTTCCGTTTTGAATGCAACCAATATGTGTATCAGAATCAACTTATTTGATTCTGCTTTGTTCTCTGGATTTCGTGGGGTTCGTTTTTTTTCAGTTTTTAAGTCAATGCAGTTTTTTAAATATTGATTATTTCTTTGCACGCGTTATTTATAATCAAACTAGATTGTAGTATTACCCAATCCCAACGCTTAGAGAGATTGAAAAAAAAAGAGATTTTGTTAGTTTATATAATTATTCTGAGTCTATACGATTCATATAATATGTCCATGCGTAGCGAATAGGTTTTGTGGTAATACATTAGGATTTTTGTATAGTGTAAGACTTCAAAATGTAAATCAGTTTATTTAATAATCTGTAGAAAGAAGTACACATTTATATGATACACATAAAATTTGACTCTAAAGCAATATGTCCTACGAATTGTTTTAAAAAATAATATGTAATTGTTTTTTAAAGGACCATTATACATGTTATATGTAGCTACGATTTTGACAAGAAATAAAAATCTGATTTTTTGTTTTGTTTAAAATGCTTTGAAAAGCAAAATAAAAAAATAATGTTTCTCTACTAGCAATCAGTTTGGTTCATTTTGTAAAAATAAGATAAAAACATCGCAAGTCAATAATTCAACTCAGTTTTTCCGTATTCATGCAATCCTTAATTTCACCTTTAGTGGAGATAGGTAGCGGATGTATTTAGCAAGTGTTCAGTATGTTTATTCACTAAAGAGAAACAAAATTTCAACATTGAAAAGTGAAACAAGGAAGCCACCAGGAATAATCAGTTCATTTACTGATAAGGCCCACAAAAAATAATTTTTAAACTTTTAATACGATGATTTACATAAATTTAAAGCTATAACATGAAATAAAACAAACCTTGAAAAATTGTCCATATATGATTGCGCATGTTTTTCTGTTAATTCATATTTACATTCATGCATGTATCGGATTATATGACCGTCGGCAGTCTTCGGAGATAAGCGATGGATAATTTCGTCTTCTCACCTATTTTTTGTTTTATTAATTTAGTCCATGTATTGGCATTAACTGTTTTGTGGACCTTAATATGAGGGATTTTTTTACGGTTGCTGTACTGTATATAATGAAAAGAAATCGAACAAAATACGTGGACGCCCACACAAACTGTTTTAAATGGGAAGCCATTGACATTTAGTCCAAATTACTGTTTGTCCTGAAATAGTCAAATCCGTGGTTTACGCGAGGCAACTATTGATATTCATTTCATAATAGAAAGGACGAACATCAGTTTTAAAGAATAAAATATGTGTTCGTCTTGGATGAGTTCATGCTTAACTTTGAGCGTAATCACCCCCCTTTTCCGCACGGAACGTAAAGAAGGAAACATTTAAGAAAATTCCCATTTTTCTCAGCATTTTCCTTAAACGTTTAAGCTATGTTTTAGGAAGTTACCGTTTAAGTAAAACATTTGAGAATTTTTTTTAATATCTCTGGTCAATAATTGCATCAGAGAAACCAGGCTTTAAATGTGTACGTCGGACGCGCTTTTGTCTATTAAAAGACTCATCAGTGACGCTCGAATCAAAAAGGTTAAACTTGCCGAATAAAGTACGAGGTTGAATAGCAACCAAACGTGACAGATGCATTCAGAGGCAAAACTTTGTTTCCGCCAAAAAAAGCATGACAATCTGGAATGTGTCCGTCACTAAAAACTTTAAGTTTAGACATTCTTTTTAGTGTGTTATAAATAAAATATGAAAGTTTGAATCAAATCGATGAATATGACTTTTCCAAAGTACAGACCCTTTCTTAATTAGTCGCATTATATGTGAGCCTAAATTACCAATACTATTTAGTTAGGAAACACCAAATGCTCTCTACCAATGAAATAGGAATATGATTTGATTTTCCATAATTGTGAAGATCGAATGTACATTATGTTCTGCGTAAGGGATTATCCTTTGTTTAAGCATATTCACAGTTCAAAACAAAGAATTTCTATAAAGAGTCACAAATGCCTCGAATAAAATTGAGAAAGGAAATGGGGAATGTGTCAAAGCGACAACAACCCGCACATAGAGCAGACAACACATTTATCAGCTTGAATTGCCTCTCTCTAATTTTTGAAATTGATAAGAAACTAAGGTTTTAACTCCTTCAGGTAAATTGACTATAGATGGATTTGACTATTTTTTTTAGGTCTTTTGTCGTCGTATAGGTCTTCAACTGTTTCGGTTCTTTTTTTTTCCTGGCTTTAAAAAAAATTGACGTTGAGCGTTCCTGGTGCAGGTAAATACAGGTAAATCCAGAAAAGCGCTTCGGACGCAGGAAATTTATAACGTGTTTTTTTAATTTTTTAATGGATTATTGATTGAAAGTTGAAATGAGAAAAAGTTTTTTTTATTGGTGCGGTACAATTTAATCCGTTAATGTCATAATTTGAATAATTTGAACTTCAAAAATACAAGAAAAATAAGAAATATCAAAACAATGCAAAAATAAAAAAAAAAAAAAAAAAAAATAATATGAATTTAAATCTTTAGATACTACCCTTACCAAACAACTTACTGTATCCACAGTTAGTAAGAATGGTTATTTCAAATATACCAATACAATTGAAACAGGAATTAACAATAACTTTTGGATTTCAATTTAAGTTTAAATTACTTAGGTAGTATTTGATGTAAACAGCTGGAATAAGATTGGCTGTGGAATACAATTAAGTTGTAAATAGATGTAAGAAGATGTGGTATGAGTGCCAATGAGACAACTCTCCATCCAAGTCACAATTTATAAAAGTAAACCATTATAGGTCAAGGTGCGGTCTTCAACACGGAGCCTTAGGTCACACCGAACGATAAGCTATAAAGGGCCCCAAAAATTTACTAGTGTAAAACCATTCAAACGGGAAAAACAACGGTCTAATCTATATGAAAAACAAGAAACGAGAAACACTTATGAACTACATCAACAAACGACAACTAATGAACATCAGATTCCTGACTTAGGACAGGTGCAAACAATTGCAGCGGGTTTAAACGTTTTAATGGTACCAAATCTTCACCCTAATCTGGAACAATAGTGTAACATCACAACATAGAAAGACAGACTATAAAATATCAAACGGAATGACTTATCTCAATCAAAAGACGTAGTGACCAAATGAACATATACTGAACGAATAAATTTGATATGTGATGCAATGTTAATACAAAGTTAATAAAAATAAGGGATGAATAATTATAGTAAAAGTATTATACCGCTGTGAAATGCTAAACAATTTCAGAAAAAAACATCAGCTTTGAAAAAAAAATTACGCCATTTATAATATCAAAATTAAACACAGGTAAATGAAAATAATTTTGAAGATAAGTATACTTCTTCTGTCTGTATAACCTTACGTTTAGGAAAACTAAGAAAGTTCTTGTATAACAATTAAACTATTCTAAAACTTGGTAAATGTGGGGTGAATATCAACAATTAAACTATAAAATTGGTGCTCGATAAAACTTCTCCGCGGAAGTGTGATGTATATACAGTATAAAAGAGTACCTCAGATTTAAATTTATTAAATTTAACTGTTAATGAACAAAAGATAATTCCTCATTAAACAATTACATAATTAAGATTAGGAAACTTATACATTGTGTTCTATTATTTCATTGCACCGTTGTGTCATCTAACGTTCAAAATACAATTTATTAAAAAATTTTGAATCATAAAATATAAAATTATAAATAAGTCCATCTATCACTCAGACTAATCTATAAATGAAATGCCTATAAAGGAGGTCCTGCATTCACTTTTGATAAAGGCAATGCCAGTTTGATGTCATGACGTAGTGACACTGTTGATAATGATTATTATGTGTACAACGAAATTCAATTGCATTATCGTTTTAAAATAAATTCACTCAAACAATTACGCTCAATTAATTATAGACATCGCTTTTTTTTTCTATTACAGGAGACACAAATTCTGGAAATCAAGGTAGGTTAACATCTGTAAATGCGTATTGCTTTCAAAACATAATCAGTTTTTGCAGGCGATGACTTTTTAAGCTAATGATCTTTTGATTGAAACGCTGCAATCATGTGATATTGTTGTTTCAAATCGAAACTGTTTATCGAACTTTCTTTTGTTTGGCTACGGAATGCTAAATTTTATGATATACATAAATCTATGATGAAGTAGGTGAAATTGAAACATGTGTAATGTTGTGTAATTTTAAGAATCGTTTTTGTGTGCTTTATTTTCATTTTATAAAATAAAACAAAATATGATAATTAGTCTTTATTTATTTGTACTATAAATTTTTGTTTTAATACAGATAATGTTAGAGGAAAAAATGTTTTGACTGCAAACAATTTGATAAATGACTTTTACAAACGAAAACGGAATAAAACATATATTTCATTTCGTAAGTAAGGAGATGTGGTATTTTATACTTATTGACTAGAAATAAGCCATAATCTCAAAGACTTCAATGTCAATCAGTACACCTCCAATGGTTTAGTGTAAATACGTCAAAGATAGAATTAAAAAGCATGACCTTGTGCAATGCTTGTTGCTGTTAAATATGCATTACTTTTAAATAGACTAGGGGCAGTTAATTTGATATTTTGTGTAGAAACCTGTTTATTATGGAAGACTGTTTGCTGCCATCTGAATGTCTTTTGTTATTCATGTTATTTTTGTGATTTTATTACATTACCATTGACGTATACCAGACATCTCTTTCTATTCATAAGAGAATAGGAGAATCATTTTTATTATTCAGTTTAATTTCATCAATATCAAAACATATCTAACGAAGGCTACCATAAATACCTATCTGGTGAAGAAACTGAAATTCAGAAACATAAATGAGCAACCACCATAAACGAATAATATGTACATAAAGAAAGAAATTACAAGTATTGCATTATTCAGAAACTTTCACCTATACATTTATACGTTTTTCTGTAACACAGAGTTGGAGATTCTGAAACCGAAGGCAACATGACTATTTTGGGCGACCTTATTACTGCAACTCATTTTCTTTCTGCTTTATTTAACCATAAAAAGGTTAGAACACAACAACTCACATATTTAAATATACACATTTAATGTCATTTGGTCTCTGGCGGAGAGTTGTCTCATTAGCATCCATATGACGTCTTCTTATGTTTACATTCAACTACTATATTTATTCTTTTCAAGTAAAGCCATGTTCAAGATCCCCATGTGAACACGGTGGGAATTGTTTGGTGACAGACAATAGTTTTTCCTGTACCTGTTTAAACGGATTCACAGGACTACAATGCCAAAGTGAGTAATATGATATTCACATTTAACGTGCTTAGTTATAGGCATTATAACCGTTAACATAATCGCTATTTTCAATACTTATGAAAATAAGGAGATGCGGTATATGCCAATTAGCAACCAAACAACGAAAATACTAAACGGTATCTATAGGGCAACATTAAGTTTTCAAGTATTATAGACAGCTTTACAATATGTTTACCCTAAGAGTTGACTGGGGTATATGAATATGGTCGTTCCTAGAGGTCTGTAATCAAACAGTTAAACACACGCTAAGGTTGGGCCTCCGAATCATGTGTCGAAAGTATAAATACGC
This sequence comes from Mytilus edulis, assembly GCA_019925275.1. Classification (NCBI taxonomy): domain Eukaryota; kingdom Metazoa; phylum Mollusca; class Bivalvia; order Mytilida; family Mytilidae; genus Mytilus; species Mytilus edulis. Next base: position 81,503,543 of record CM034349.1, on the reverse strand, counting down.
AGCCACTGCAATACTCGGAGTCGAAATAATTGTGTCCGGGTCGGATGACATGATTTCCTGCAGACTGTTACCTCTGAAATAGAACGTTTATTATCCATCTCAGCGTGCAAGTCTAGAACAAAGTAAGTTTAATATTCATATTACATAATCATGTTCAGACATGCATTTCATTAGCCACTGAACGTTAAACAACTGACCATCATTATCACCATACAAACTGTGAATGCATCTGACGAAACATATTTTATTTGTTTTAAACCCAGTGAGAAAATATCACGAGAAAAAGCAAGAGAGAAGAGTTCGATGTACTAGTAAACTGTTGCTAGTGACTGCATTTTTATAGCGGAAAATATGATAATAACCGAAAATCTCACAAAATGTATTGTCGACTTTTTAGTCCTTACACTCCATGTTGGTCTTTGATACACATTTAAGCGTTTCATTTATTTGTAAGAAAGGGTTTTCACAAAAACAAGAAGCCTAAAGAGATTATTTCATTTGGAAAACCACTGTACTGCAGGGTGGGAGGATGTTATTTCTACTTTATACACAATGTTTCCGAAAATCCAAGTTCTTTCGAACAATGTATTATTTTAGGGAAGAGAAATTTGTTCATCGCTTTTTGTCGTTTTAAATCAACATTTTAGTTTGCATTCACTCTTTTTTTTTATAAAGCACACGGTTACGTAACTTTCTGGTTTGGTTAGGCCATATTGTCCAACAAATAATAAACTGTAGACTAATCGTTAGATTACTTGTTGTAATATTTGTTTTCAAAAGATGCAGGCATCAACAGTCGAAGGGGAAAAAGACCATTGTGAAAAGAAAAAAAAATAGTAGTTTGCAAAATATGTCACGAAAAACATTACATGAAAAACTTAACACGAAAAACATTACAGAAAACATAATGATTGATCAAGTAGAATCTAACTAAAGGTAAAAAAGAGTTATTACGAATCTGCCAAAATTGAATTGCCATGTGGTATCTTTCTCATGATTAAGACTTATTTTACAGTATTATGAAAAATAAAAAGCTAAACGCATGTTTTTTTCTTCTTTAAATGACGGAAGAAGGTCCCACCTGTACCGTATTCTAATTTTAATATATGCGTAGATTCGATAAAAATTACCAAACTCCGAAACAGCGGTAACGTTGCTCCGCTAAACTATCAGTCAACGTAGCGTAGCAAGGAGGACGTTACCACAGTTTGGAGTGTGAAAAAATACCACGAGCCCGACATTTGAATGGTATTTGTTTAAGGAATTTACGCTTTTCCATTGAGTCTAGTACTTCAACATTTGTTGTTACGACTTTTCCAAATTCAGTTCTTTTCTTGGTATGATTTTACTTTTAAATGCTATTTTGTACCATGGCAGTTCATTGCCTAGTTATTTGCGAACTGCCGTCGAAAATTTCATAATATTTTATTTTTTCGCCTGAGAAAAATGTAATGTATATTGAACATTATAGTTGTTGGCGAAAAGGTGTATTTTTTCAGTGCTTATTATATATATTATAACTTTATCTCGATTTCGTAACAAATCTCTCATTTGTCATGAGCATTTTAGATCAACCATCCGTTTCTTTTTCTTATTAGTGGAGTCCATACAAGCGACATAACTTTACTTAATTTTGTCTAAGATAAATGTAACTTAGTGCATCTGTACAGGGTGATGAATCACGTTTTTACTTAGTATATTTAATGAGATTTTCCAGCAAACGGCACATACTAGTAACTAAAAAGTAAAATATGGTCCATCGTCTTACACAAATACTCCAATACCTAGTCTGAGTAAATTGCTGTTCCGGAAGCCTATATTGACTTTAAATTACATAAATGACCACAAGGGTAACGAATTTTTTTCAATAACCCTAACTTTGAATAATAGTTTTAATTTTAATTTTAAAGAATATTAGAGTTATTGAAATACATAATTTACCATTTTTTTCAGTTTATCATGCTAACTTTGAGAACAACATGATCATATTTACTCAGGATCTCAATGACGATTTTGACTGGATAATAAAATCGGTAATACATTTTAATAAAATATCACGCACGTTATAGGTCAATGGGACAACAACCGTCTGACAAAGCAACAAAAAGCAACAAAAACTCATCTAGAACACAGCGGGTACCAGACATTACGATATGTCAAGTACAAAATCGTACCGCGTCTTTAAAAGTTTGGAATAATTTTTCAGAAACAATAAGATCTGTACTTATAACAAATTTCTCCAAATAGAACAGTCATTCCTTGCTGTCCTTGAGATTTCATAGAGCTACGTCAAAAACGCTATATCAAAAACAGTACAGGAAAACAATATACGAAACATCAAAGGAAACGTTTAAGTAATGCGGCAAACTATAGCTAATTGATATTTGTCCAAAAGAATACGATTAATTGAGTAATTGTTGCTTGCTTAACGCACTGTTGCAATTCCAAAATATATAAATCACAGTGATTAGACAGCATATTATTCAGTATATGAAGGCAAGAAGACAGATATGAGGGATAATTCCTAAATTTATAGGCTTTTTATGAACAATATTATATTAAAGAGCTGAATGCGAAACACCACCTTTCATTTCAATCCTAATAGAGATTTCCAATAAAATGACATACGTACCTAACTCGACGTACGCACGTAATGGAACCGGTTATTGCTAACCAATTAATATTGTTAAATGCGTTTCTCAAGTTCTAACTAAGTATTCCTAAACTATGAAACCCATTCATAATAAATTTTATCAATATCAAATATTTCTAAGAGGATGAAAAACTAAAGAAATCATGATTTTTATATATCACGTGATTATTGATATTCCCGCCTAAACTTTACTTTCATAAGACCACGTATAGATGCGTATCTTTACCTATCATGCGATTCATTGAGTTGTCCTCACAGGCACTTGTTTCTATCCATACGAAGGTCGACTATCCATATAAATAGAAGAAGGTGGCTAACGAAATTTTTTTTAGGTCACGACAGTCTCCGCTTGGGACGCTTTTTCTACCCTTCAACTTAATGCTAAAAATCCCTACCTTATATGAATCGATTCAGTGAATATTTTCCTTTAACACTAAACTAATTTCATAATCCCCACAGTGTTCCTCTTCACGGTAATCTACTCTCAATTCACTAAACCATGTCCAAAAGTTCAACTACCATCTTTCCAATGTATCTACTTCCGGTTGTGGGCAGAATGCTATCTTTTTAAAAACGAAATGATTCTGTAAAATTACCAGTTTATTATTTTCATTATCAATATATTTTTAAAGATGAAATTTCACCGAAATAAGTACATTTATTGTTGTTATTAAAAAAATCAGAAAGTCAGAAACTAATTTGAATGAATTCGATAATACTAGAGAATTCCGAATGTATATGGTAACTCTAAAGAATTTCATCGATCTTTTATTTTGGAGGTAAAAAACGTATCAGAATTAGGGGAAAGAAACTGAGTCAATGAAAACAAAATAAATTTACTGCGATGTCAACCGGAAGTAGATACATTGGAAAGATGGTAGTTGAACTTTTGGACATGGTTTAGTGAATTGAGAGTAGATTACCGTGAAGAGGAACACTGTGGGGATTATGAAATTAGTTTAGTGTTAAAGGGAAATATTCACTGAATCGATTCATATAAGGTAGGGATTTTTAGCATTAAGTTGAAGGGTAGAAAAAGCGTCCCAAGCGGAGACTGTCGTGACCCAAAAAAAATTTCGTTAGCCACCTTCTTCTATTTATATGGATAGTCGACCTTCGTATGGATAGAAACAAGTGCCTGTGGTTGTCCTTCATGGTTTTGACCATGACTTTGTTTTTTCGATATACTTTGCAAAATTTAATAATTTTTTTATTATTTGATACTTGTATTGCTTTTGTTTGTCGTTATCAGATTAATGTCCCTTCTTCTTTTCGTTTTTAAATATTTTATAATATTTAGTTTCCGTGGGTATTTAGAAAGATTTTTTTTTTTAGCATTTTCAGGAAAAAAAATGAACTGAAAGTGTAAATCAGAATGTGTCTCTGTTAAAGTTGATAAATGGGATTGCATCATACTATATTAAGCATCATTTCAAACGTTCTCTTCTTCTGCAGTTAGTCTCCTTAATTTACAATCTCTGAATTTTGTTTCAACAGGGAAAACGTACGTCAACGGGATGTGTATATTTAAAATAAAAATTAATACAGGTCTTGTACTTTTTTTAAATTTAATAGAAGACATACATTTTTCTTTCAAATGAAAGTCAACGAACATTAAAGAAAAAGAAAATTGTAATTGATAATAATGTATGTAAATAAATGTGTACACCAATTCGTTATATAGATTGTAATTTGGAAGGTGTACTTGATTAGCAACTTATTATCACTGATGACTAATAATCTGCATATAAACATTGACCACTGTGGATAGTAAACTATCAATTTATAGTACATAGTAATTGGCTAAAAATATCTCTGATTAAAAGTCTTCGAGAATGCCATTTTGCATGTTACATTTTTGGCTACTATAATGTCACTTCAGTCTTTACGAGAATTTTCTTTTACTCTTTTTTATTATTCAATTAGAAGTAGATTCTAAAGCTATCACATATATCATGTATATTGATTTACATGTAGCGAAAATTTTAAGAGCGAAAATTTTAAGTTTCAATTTTTGTCTCGCTTTGTAGGTATATATATAAAAGTGCCAACTTTACGACAGATCCATTGACAGGATCACCAGTGAAGGTGTTACACGACTGAAAAAAAAACAATTTATATTCATAGTTATACATTTGTTTTAAGAGCGAAAATTTTAAGTTTCAATTTTTGTCTCGCTTTGTAGGTATACAGATCCATTGACAGGATCACCAGTGAAGGTGTTACACGACTGAAAAAAAAAACAATTTATATTCATAGTTATACATTTGTATATGGGATTGATATGGTAGCAGGCTAGCCGCGAACACGGGTTTAATAATTTTGTTGGACCCCCTAATCGAATTACTCTAAGGCTGTATTTTTAGGCTTTTCCAACCATGCATGACGCATTCACGAGTAAGAGCAGGTATTGGTTTACTCGTAGAGAGACAATTGTGTCTTTATAGTGGTTACGCTCTCGTGTTACCTAGCATATGAAAATACGATTCTAAGTGTATCATTTATATACTTAATATATATGTAATATTTGTCGCTGGATATAAGACATACATCAGTATCATTTTCATCATAAGTACTATAGCTTGAGACTAAATCTCCGTCGTAAGTACATGTATTATATATTGCTTGAGGCTTCTACGTCGTTAGTATATAACTTGGAGTTTAATTCTGATCTGATGTTTTATCCAAATTATGTCCAGAACTTTTTTTACGCATGCATCTCTATAATACAATTTTTGTTTATAAATATCCAAGTTAAAGCCAATAGAAGTATGTTTATCAAATGATCATGTCACAATTGAAACAGTAAGAAATGGGTTGACTCGTGAGATTGAAACGAAGCATAAAAACAGCAATTTCTAGTATTTCAAAATAAAATCCCTATACCGAAATGATAGTATTCACAGCTGCTGAACACTATCTTAAAAATAACTATACATAAAGAATAATTAACCAGTTGATAAAATTGATCAATTATGTTGTACTGTTACACCATTGTCCTTTTATATTTGTCATTTTGTGGCCTCTTGTAGCTGATCACATGACTATGCTGTTTGGGCTTTGCTCATTGTTGAAAGCCGTACGGTGGCCTATATTTGTTAAAGTTTCTGTGTCATTTGGTCTCTTGTGAAGAGTTTTCTCATTGGCAATCATACTACACCTGGTTTTTTTTGTACATATGTATTACAAATTAAGTATAAAAAATTCATAGACAGTCTAGAAAAGCAAGACCTTTTGTCATGTCAAATGCACAGAGTGTCTGTAGGACCATTAGTGTTCATAACTGTATAGCAGATTATATGTAGTTTTCATGTGTCCATTAGGAAGCTACCATTTGATTTTTATGGGGGGGGGGGGGGGGATGAAAAATTTTGTCCTGCATTTTTTTTAGCTGTAATCTCTGTCCTGCCTTTTTATTTTTCACTCTGTTCGGTCCTGCCTTTTTTTTATAGACTTTTTTTTACCTAAATTGTCGTCCTGACTTTTTTTTTTGCAAGTGTCTCATCCTGCCTTTTTTTTTTACTCAAAACTCCTGTCCTGCCTATTTTTTTCAAATTTCATCCTAGCCCCCCATAAATATCAATTGGTAGCTCCCTTAATGTACACGTAAGTATCACATTTATGTGTTCAGTGAGCTACTAAATCACGGAAAAAATAAAATTCTGTATGTAGTCTTAAACTTTTAAATCTCATGCAAGATGCCTGATGTTCAGACATTGTTGTTTTTAAAAAGTTTTTATCAAAGTCAAACGACTATGTTTTTTTCCGTGCAATACAATTTGTGATAATGGCCGGATCCAAGATATTTGAAAGAGGGTGTAGTTCCCGATGATTGAATTTATTCTGACGAGTGGAGCGATGCAACAAAAATTTGGACGATTATACGCTAAACATTTGTATAGATAATGTGGAAAACGTGAGCTTTTCAAAATTATTTAGCGATCGAAAGGGGGGAGTATCCACTACCCCTGTATCCTCGAATGCACGTTTAGGTATACATTGACTTACACCTCGCTCCATACATTAGTATAGGTTAAGACGAAAAAGTACTATTTGATAGATATATCATTGATATGAATTTCTGCCCACATCAAATTATCTTCAATTAAATTATAGAAAAGTGTTTTTTTTTAAATAGTCGAGTACACCTTTTACATTTATATTCATACATGACAGGTAAGTCACATTAAATCATGACAATTTTTAATCCTTTTTAAAAAAAGTTTACTAAGTCTCGTATTATTAGAAAGGCAATTTGCTATGCAGAATTCTACGATTATTGTTTCGTTTAGAAGCTGTTTCATTAATTTTTCAATACATGTTTTTCGCAAAGCAGGGCCCAACACCCTCTACAGGTACTGGTCCGTCGTCAGCTTATGAAGGTGATTTTTACTTATATATGGAGACAACACCAGGAACTGAGGGAGATGTTGCAAGATTACTGTCACGTGACTTCATTTTTGGTAAAATTGTTGAACTTTTATATGTATGAGTTACTCTCAAACTTATAAGTGTAAATTCGCTCTCGACCGACATTTTGCTATAACGATTGCAATCAGCATTGAGAAATGGTTTAACTTATGTATTCACAATATATAATCAGCATTCTTGATACTTTAATATGCTATATAGAAGGAGAATCATTATGTTAATTTATTGAAGTAATTGTTTTTAAAATTTCAACAATAATGACATTTAATACATGACTTTTAGTTTTTGTTAAACAAGTAAAATGTTCATATATGAAGTTCTAATCTAATAGCCAGGTAAACTGTAACGTGCAAAAATGAAACATGAAAGAGGGATGGACAGGGGTAAGGGAACATAAGAATTGGGGGCCGAGAGTCAAGGGGAAGCGGGAGTCAGGGGACGGGAACCTGTGTTAGAGGTTGAGTAAAAATAGGGATATTCTGACTAGAGACTCTAAGAACACTGTGTAGCTCACCTGCATCTTCAACAATGGCCACTTTTTAGTAAAAATCATCGTTAACGGGGAATAATTCTTTTAAGAGTTAACTGAAAATTTCAGTCATGCTGACATATTTGTAGATCTCATCCTGCTGATAATTTTTCCTGTTTAAATTTTCTATTTATCTATTATATATTTCAAGATAATAGGCAAAAAATGCATAAACATGTTAAAAATTATCATTTAAGGGCAAAAACTCAAATTACGAGTCAGCTGAAGATTTAGGCCATTATTGCTTATTTGTAGATCTTGTCTTGTTGATCATTTGTGCTATTTGAAGTTTTCTATCTATCTATTACAGTTTTCAAGACAATAGGTAAAAATTTGAAAAAGGGGAAAATCATTATTAAAGGGCAATAACTTCAATAAGAAGTCGTCATACGATTTTGGTTATCCGACTTATTTGTAGATCTTGTCTTGCTGATAATTTTTGTTTTAACAGTTTCTATCTATCTATTATAGTTTTAAGATATTAAGCAAAAACGGGAAAAAATAGTAAAAATCGTCATTAAAGAGCAATAACACTTATAAGGAGTCGACTGAAGATTTCGGCTATGTTGACTTATTTTCAGATCCTATCGCGTTGATCATTTTTGCTTTTTACAGATTCTATCTATGCATTATAGTTTTTAAGATATTAGGCAATAACGCAAACGTTGGTAAAAATCATCATTAAAGGTAAATGACTCCTATAAGAAGTTGTCTGACAGTTTTGACATAAAAGAACCATAGGTAGTGCTTAACATTCTGAACGATTTTGCTCCTGTCAGATTTTCTCTTTTTATAGCAGTTTTCAAAATATTGGGCAAAACTTGCATTTTACCCCTATGTTTCATTTTTAGCCATGTCGGCCATCTTGGTTAACAGGCAGGGTCATCGGACATATTTTTAAAACTAGATACCAATATAATAATGATTGCTGCCAATTTTGTAAAAAATTGGCCCAGTAGTTCCAGAGCGGGTATTACATTTGTAAGTGTAACCCTTGTCCGTCTCTGTATATCCGTTCTCTAACTTAAATTTGCCTCATCCAAATGTTATACACAATGCTTATGACCACAAAAACTCAGATCAAGTTTGAATTTTGGTGGTGTTATTTTTACCGTTCCTGTCCCTTTATAGCGTTGTATGCAAGCAGGGGGCATCATCTGTGTCCCATGGACACATTCTCCATTTATTGTTAAATTTTTCGATTTTCGTCGGGTAGTAAGATTTTTTTGGAGTGGCAATAGGATTAGGGAAGTGGGAATTAGGGACCCCTTGTATATTACGCCCTCATAAAAGAACTTAACTTTATCGCAAAACCATTCATCAAATAAATACATTTTTATACTAAAAATATCATTCGACGATAAGAAATTATTTCCGTTTTTTGACATGGCATTGTCAGTTTGGTTTCGACTTATAAGTTTGATTATCGCTTTATAATCTCTCGCCTGTCTCTTAAAGACTTCGTTGTAATAAGAATGCTACATATTTGCAGAATACCCTGGATGTCTAAAGTTTCATCACCACATGTATGGTTCTGACATGGGAACTTTAAATGTATATCAAGGAAGCAGTCTTATTTGGAATAAAACAGGAGATCAAGGAAATCAATGGCAGCTTGCCGAAATTAGCCTACACGCTAATAGTTTTAGTAGCTACAAGGTGAGAAGAAATCCCATAAAATTGATAGACTATAATCATGTATTGTTCAAGTTTTGTTAACATATATATGCATTTTAACTACAGACTCGGGTAGTAATATTTACGACACTGTGAGCACTAAAACAAACTCTATGCATACAAAAACAATGCCAACAACATTACTGTTACAACTATCTTAGATAATGTTACATAATTATTTTCCTTATCTCAGCATTGTAATATGTAACACGAGTCTGATACCTTTTATATCATAAAAATTAGATCTTTTGCAGATTTGAAGTGACTCGGAATAAATTGGATAAAAATTATCTTATTCCATGTGTTCTATAAAAACTATATCTGCCAACACTATAACCAAAAAATAAAAGCACGAAAATGACAAACAACAGTCAACTAAAAAAACTGGATATAAAAAATAAAGATTGAACTAACAACATCAAGAACAACACCAAAAACCTGGCGTCATCTTAATGGTTCCTGCTCCACTAGTGGTACCCGACGGGCAGTACATACAAAATTAAGATAATCTATCTTACTTTTAAATGTATGTGCATATTACAGTTCCCGTCTCTCAATTTTCATACAGATTAAACACGTGCAATTTTGACCTTAATAAATTATACGTATCAAGAAACTTGAGTCCACGATCTTTGGGTAATGATTGAGTATGAAAAGAATAAGCAGCATGTCTATTGTTCTCTATTACAGATATCATTTGAAGCAGTACGTGGTAGCAATTTCACAAGTGATGTAGCCATTGATGACGTTCAAGTACTTCTTACAGGCTGTTGAAATTATTCAATAAAACGGAATATTTCAGTGAGGGCAATATTATTCTTACATATACCGTGTTTGAAGAGACTCCATTTTTCAGAAAATTTCAAGAAATGAGAAACATGACTAAAATACACAACCATACTTATCTATTTACTGTATGTCACATGTGACAAATACAACGAACATTTGATGTGGGATAAAATATGCTTTAGTTACCTTTTCGTTGAATCGTAAATTAAAATAAAAACTTTTTTTGAAAGCTTTCAGTCAACTAAATTAAGGCTTGGCCACTGGCATCATTATGAAGATTATTTCCCAATGTATCTATGACATCAATTATTCCAAAACCTTGTAGAACCTTGTTCTTGATATGCATACATGCCACTCTAAATTCCTTTCGTGTCATGGTGACGTCGTAGATAACCCATAGTGTGGTATTGTATTCTTGTTATATTTTGAAATTTGTCTGAAAAACTGTCAGTTATGTTATCCTTTTAATGCATTGACAAAAATAAGATATGCATTATTTTTTTTTTATTCTGTATTCATTTAGACAAGTTCTGAATAGTTAGAATTTCATTTTTCAACAATTTTTCACGTTTAGAGAAAAAATTAACTAATGACCGGTCATGATGATTGGATAACATCGTTCTTATTGGTCAATGATCTTGCGGGGTCAGCACGAGTCCACGTGAATGTGCTTTGTGTGCACTTCCTTTTTTCAGTAGCTTTTGACTTGCTTATTTGTATTTCTTATCACACAATTTATGTTTGATTTAAATTCCTACCCGTATACTTCCTTTGATTTAATCTTTAGACGTAGATATTTATATATGTCTGATTGGGCATATTTTTGTTCCCGCATTTGCTCTTATTTGTTATTTATTGAATTGATATGATTTTAGTTGATGTAATGTCGTATCACTTATGTATTACAATTTCAAATTAAATATGAACTTTTTTGTCAAATATTTTACATGTTTTATTTGTATTTCATGATTTTGAATAAATTAGCTTTTTTCGTTAATTTTTTTTTTTTTTATATAATATAGCAAAACAAGCTCAGACTCTGGGCTGTGTATACATTAGTATGTTTATGGTATCTGCCTGTATGTCTTAAAAATAAAAACAACGTAACAAAATATCATTTTGTAAAGATATAGTAATACAGTTTTAGGTCAACAGTATATCACTTTTTTGGAAATTCCCTATTATTTCACATACAACACTGTTTTAATCAAAATTCTACTGAAAATGTGTCTTGTCCAAATTAATAAATTATATTCATTACATATAGAAATGTCTGCAGTTCTACATTATATTCATTACATATAGAAATGTCTGCAGTTTCTTTCAAAAGTTATTAAATATATTTATGATTTATATTTCTAGAGAAATCTGAAAAATATAAATTTCTGCACGAAAAAATCATATGGCTATATCGGAAACAATAACACTTAATTTCAATAATAAAAATATTTCATAATAACCACCACGAAAAGCTGTACATATTTGTGAGTTTAGCATAAAAAATGCATCAAAATCGAACCGTAAATTAGCTTTTGATAATGTTTTAGAAAATGAGAATTATGTATATAATTCAGGTTTATACAAAAGACGATTTGCCCCTTACCGTTCCCCATTGTATTATCTACATTCAATTATATTTAGCACGTGAAAACTATTTATCAATTTTCTTTGTTTACGTTGAACATGTTGAAGGCATTGCCATTCTTTTTGTTAATATATTTAACACAATTAATCAACTAATTCGTATATATCAGCGGGTGCTGATATAAAATTCGATTCTAAAGTGACATTCCTTATCAATAAGGATTTATCTGAACATTAATGTGTTGTTTTAATTACAAACAGTTTAATACACACATTTCATGAACTATTGGTGAACTTTCGAAACCTAAGATAGTTATTTATAACGTGATACAGAGGATAAATTTCTACACATCTATTTCTTTTAATCGTACGTAAATTAAGTACATCAACTAAAACAATATGAGTGGTAGAAAGAGGCCACGTAAGCAAAACATTGATAATAGTAGAAATTGACCAAAAGAAACATATCTGGAAAAATTAAAAGAGATGGATATCGGGGTCAATGCAACGTGGAAGGTAGAAATGCCTCGCCAGTTGTATTTGGCTAATAAAACAAAAACTCCGTCTATAACAATTCCTGTAACATCTAATCAGCCTCCCGTTAATGGGTTGCAAAACTCTACAAATACGAATTTGAATGATCAAGAAGTAGGATTATATCACCCGTCAACGCCTCCTGTCGTTAATGATACGCATATTCATACGCCAAGTAACACACCTAATCTTAACAGTGAGGTACTCTTCAGGGAATCTGCGGCAGCCTTTACTTCAGCAACAGAAACTCTTTCAAATATCGCTAAGCTCATGTTAAAAACTTCAAATACAGAAAATGTTACCTAAAAGGAAGCAACAACACCTACACTTGAATCTGCAATAAGATGTTCTAATAGCCGACCAACAGCTTCCGCTGCCGAGGCTACATCGACAGGAAAGGTATACTACGCTGAAGATCTCCCAAAGATGGATTTCGTTGCACCTTCCATCAAAAAGCAGATAGTAGAAGGTAGGGAATTAACCTGGCTACATTATTTGCACCTAAATATGATATACCTCAAAACCAAACTATGCAGTCAAGGGGGTTTACCGTTGAGCTTTCGAGTAAGAAAGACGTAAGATTGGAACACAATCTTTCAATAGAAGAATTTAATAGGGCTTTCCGGAAATACCGTAATATTATGGGAAAAGCTTTCCCTCAGAGAAAAGTTGAATTGGAACAATATGAATCTGACATAAACGAAATATCACAAAATTACGGCCAATGTTTCTGTACATATCACAAGATGTTTTCTGCTAAAGCAGCTGCTGCCATATTTGAACACAATATTGTTATCAACTGGTCAAAGGTCGATGACAAATTGTTGAACCTTGTTACTCATAATGTTCAAAGCAGAGCATGTACTCACTGCGGGGAATTTGACCACACATCAAAATTCTGTGAAAAGGCAAAACACGGCAATCCAACTTTATCCCAAGGGGCTACAAATATTCGTTACACAGATAAGAGGGGCAGACCGGTTTCTAATATTGCAGGGGCAGAACTCTGCAATAACTACAATTACGGCACTTGCTATAGAAGAGAATGCAAGTTCATGCATGCATGTAGTCAATGTGGGTCAAGCGGGCAGGGCATGAAAACTTGTAGTTTAGCCAAACAACAGACAAAACAACCAAGGTCAAACAATAAAACTGCAAAATTAGATAAATTATCCAACTTATCTAAAGCTTCACAAAAAGAAATGCCAAAGGCAAACATCTGACTAGATATGTCACCTATAAACGTAAACAGACTTGAATACGAACTTAAAGAACACCCAGATTAACATTTTGTTATGTATCTATCTTCTCCACACGAACATGAAACACATGAAAGCATCAATAGTCTTATAGATAAGGAGGTATTTTCGCTATCTTATGTAAAAATAGATGACGCACACCTTATCTGTGCATTATCCAGATTATAACACAGTACTCTTGCCATGTGTTAACTCCTTTTAATGATAACTTTGGTAAAATTTGAATAAACCTCATCTTTGCGTTCTCAATTTTCAAGTAAACAAATAAATCATGCAAACTCTAGTTAATGTACGATACGTGAAAAATATCTTCAATCTGACGGTAAAAGTTTTGTACATGTTACTATCGAACGAATTGACCAAATGAATACTATGATACGGACAGTTATGAAGTGTGTATGAATAACCAAACCTGTGCTCGTTGCCAGTTAGTATATGTGTCACATTTGGAATAACAATTGCCACTATCCGCTGGTATCCTTGTAAACCCCGAAGGACAACAAACAACTGAAAGAATATCAAATGTATCGTATTCATAATAGGTATACAGAAAATAATGCAGTAATCCTAAACAGTATGAATCGACAGTACTGTTTTTTCTATTCAGTTAGGTAATGCTAGCTCGAAATAGTTGCCATTCGTAAACACATAGTTTAGTTCCCTGACACTACAGATTAATAGCAAGAAAAAATCATATGTAAACTGTTCAAGAATTGAACATCCAAAAGCATCTACATTACATCTCTTTAATACTCTCCGTGACAGGGTAAACCAAACTGATTTAAAAGAAAATGGTAAATCTTTCTTTTTGGCTTACTATCCTGACAGTTAATCATTAAAAGGCTTATTTAACTAGAGACTCTAAAGAGCCTATGTCGCTCACCTTGGTCTATGTGAATATTAAACAAAGGAAGCAGATGGATTCATGACAAAATTGTATTTTGGTGATGGTGATGTGTTTGTAGATCTTACTCTACTGAACCTTCTTGCTGCTTACAATTATCTCTATCGATAATGAACTTGGCCCAGTAGTTTCAGTGGAAAATGTTGGTAAAAATTTACAAATTTTATGAAAATTGTTAAAAATTGACTACAAAGGACAATAGCTCCTTAGGGGGTCAATTGACCATTTTGGTCATGTTGACTAATTTGCAAATCTTACTTTGCTGAACATTATTGCTGTTTAAGCAGATAGATCTTTACCTGATAAACAATTTTACTCCATGTCAGATTTGCTCTAAATGCTTTGGTTTTTGAGTTAAAAACCAAAAACTGCATTTAACCCCTATGTTCTATTTTTAGCCGTGGCGGCCATCTTGGTTGGATGGGTGGGTCACCACACATTTTTAAAACTAGATACCCCAAAGATGATTGTGGCCAAGTTTTGATTAATTTGGCCCAGTAGTTTCAGAGGAGAAGATTTTTGTAAAAGATTACTAAGATTTACGAAAAATGGTTTAAAATTGACTATAAAGGGCAAAAACTCCTAAAGGGGTCAACTGACCATTTTGGTCATGTTGACTTATTTGTAAATCTTACTTTGCTGAACATTATTGCTGTTTACAGTTTATCTCTATCTATAAGAATATTCAAGATAATAACAAAAAACAGCAAAATTTCCTTAAAATTATCAATTCAGGGACAGCAACCCAACAACGGGTTGTCTGATTCATCTGAAAATTTTAAGGCAGATAGGTCTTTACCTGATAAACCATTTTTCTCCCTGTCAGATTTGCTCTAAATGCTTTGGTTTTTGAGTTAAAAGCCAAAAACTGCATTTTATCCCTATGTTCTATTTTTAGCCTTGGCGGCCATCTTGGTTGAATGGCTGGGTCACGCCACACATTTTCAAAACAAGATACCCCAAAGATGATTGTGACCAAGATTTTATTAATTTGGCCCAGTAGTTTCAGAGGAGAAGATTTTTGTAAAAGATTACTAAGATTTACGAAAAATGGTTAAAAATTGACTATAAAGGGCAATAACTCCTAAAGGGATCAACTGACCATTTTGGTCATGTTGACTTATTTGTGAATCTTACTTTGCTGAACATTATTGCTGTTTACAGTTTATCTCTATCTATAATAATATTCAAGATAATAACCAAAAACAGCAAAATTTCCCTAAAATTACCAATTCAGGGGCAGCAACCCAATAAAGGGTAGTCGGATTCATCTGAAAATTTCAGGGCAGATATATCTTTATCTGATAAACAATTTCACTCCAGTCAGATTTGCTCTAAATGCTTTGGTTTTTGAGTTATAAGCCAAAAACTGCATTTTACCCCTATGTTATATTTTTAGCCATGGCGGCCATCTTGGTTGGTTTTGCGGGACATGCCACACATTTTTTAAACTAGATACCCCAATGATGATTTTGGCCAAGTTTGGTTTAATTTGGCCCAGTAGTTGCAGAGGAGAAGATTTTTGTAAAAGTTAACGACGACGGACGACGACGGACGACGGACGCCAAGTGATGAGAAAAGCCCACTTGGCCCTTCGGGCCAGGTGAGCTAAAAATGAATATTTACGTTGTATTTTACGGTTATCTTTTTTTTTAAATATATGGATTTTATTTTTATAATCAGAATAAATATTAGTTTACTTTTATTCAGCAATCTACCTTTATACTATACAAATAAAGGCTGACAGATAACATATACAGTGGTAAACGTATAATATTAGTTTATAGATACCCTGCTTCTGTTGTGAGCGAATAGTAAGTTTCTGTTTACGTCACAGTTGAGTTTTGTTCCTCATTGCGGTCCGCATTTAGGTCATGTTAATTACATTAAGAATTTAGTTACAAAACTATATATTTTAATGGAAACTTTTAATTGCACAATAGAACAATGTACATTATATATGTACACAGTAGGGAAAACAAAATCAACTTCTAAACGAAACAAAGCAAAATGTTGGCGGGCGTCGCTTTTTATTGTTTTTAATACTACTAAACGAAATATTTTCTAAAACAGTCATTTTGGAATGAACAATTCAATATGTTTTCCAATTTAAATAATTATGTAGAGTTTCTAATAAATTCAGCTAAGCAACCTAAAAGTATGATACAATATGGTGCAAAACATACTAAATCTGCGGTCATAGTGTTAATCCGATGATCGGAATAAGTCGGGAATCAGTGTTTTGGGCTTGGTGAACTTTAGGATAACAACTTACGATTTGCATGATTTATATGTTTACTTACATTTACAACATGGTCTTCTATCACAACATTTTCCTTTATCTATCCATCCTTCACCGAACACATCTTCGCAAGTAGAATCTTTTCGTCCACATTTTCCATTGGAAGCCAGACAATTTCTAGTGAGTCCTAAAGAGTATAGTTCTTAAATACAGTGTGACACTATGAGTTCCAAACTCTGCATTATACACCAAACAATAGTTTTTTTTAGGAAAATAACCTGTTTTAAGTCATAATCTAAAAGTTAAACTTGCAGTAATAAGTTCATGGAAGAATAGGTTCATATCGATTGAAAACCAAACCTCTCATTATAACAGCCCTTTTTCATATAAATTAAAGGTCAATTTTTCATATGAACAGCTTTTCTCTGACAGATTTAATTGAAAGAAACACTGAATTTAGTGTTTTATATTTTTTACTCGAATTTAGTTGAAGGAAAAAATCGTTACATCAGTTTCAGCATTCCCCATATCGAGATACCGGTTACTAAATAAAGGCAACAATAGCATACCACTGTTCAATAGTCATAATTTCACTACGCAAAAAAATCCAAATAACAAATTTAAACAAATGTAAACACACCAACTATGACAGGAAAAACAAGTGAAACTGCGAGCTACTGCTCACTGATGATACCCCCGCCGCAAGTAGATAATATTAATAGTGTAAAAATATGCAAGTGTTCGGTAAACAGGAAGTTGTCGAGTGATGAATCTGAAAACGCATCACACGGTATAGCTGACTTATATAAATCCTGAAACCAAATTTCAGAAATCCTTGTATTGTAGTTCCTGAGAAAAATGTGACGAAAATTTTCAACTTGGCTATCATGTGTAAAATCATACAAGTGTTCGGTAAACAGGAAGTTGTCAAGTGATCAATCTGAAAACGCATCACACGGTATAGCTGACTTAGATAAACCCTGAAACCAAATTTCAGAAATCCTTGTATTGTAGTTCCTGAGAAAAATGCGACGAAAAATATTCATGGGACGGAAGGACTGACTGACGGACTGACGGACTGACGGAAGGACAGACAGAGGTAAAACAGTATACCCCCCCCCTTTTCTAAAGCGGGGGTATAAAAATCCAGAAACAACAGAATCACTGAACTACAAACAAAAGCAAACGCCAACCTACATAGAAACGAACTGGTTGATACAACTGCCATATATTCCTGACTTGGGAGATGACATTTTAAGACAAAAATGGTAGGTTGAACCTGGTTTTATGGATATTCAAACCATGTTGGCGAAATTCCGCTAAATGACAACACTACGAGACAGGACACACAAACACAAGAACACTCAGCATATCGAAATTTATGAATAAATAATATAATAGTAAGTTTCAATTAATTAGTCCTGTATTATTTTAATTTTAGTTTCTTGTGTACAATTTGGAAATTAGTATGACGTTCATTATCACTGAACTAGTATATATTTGTTTAGGGGCCAGCTGAAGGACGCCTCCGGGTACGGGAATTTCTCGCTACATTGAAGACATGTTGGTGACCTTCTGCTGTTGTTTTTTCTATGGTCGGGTTGTTGTCTCTTTGACACAATCCCCATTTCCATTCTCAATTTTATTTAATATGTAAACCGCAGAATAACAACTCCCAAGAATTTACGACAGCACACCAGGACACCAAAACGAAATATAAACTGCATGTTTAAACTAAAGTTACGCTTTTGACATTTTCATAATGTGTCTTTCAAACATCAACATCTGTCGACTTTGGTTTTAATTCCACTTTAAATGTCTCCTCACCTATATTGTATACATTCGTTGTACACTTTGACATGTTATACGTTACATTTATTGATTTAAAGTGGTCTTGCACGTAAAAAACTGCGAGTTTAAAGCAAAGTTACGCTTTTGACATTTTCATATTGTTTCTTTCAAAAATCAACATTTGTCGACTTTGGTTTTAAATCCACTTTAAATGTCTCCTCACCTATATTGAATACATTCGTTGTACACTTTGACATGTTATAAGTTTCATTTATTGATTTAAAGTGGTCTTGCACTTAAATACAATTATGTATTGATGTGAAATCAGGGGCGCATTTCTTTTACGTGAATCCAAAACAGGTTTCTGAATCATTTTTATGTTTGACCGTTCCATTTAAGTAAAACAGAAACATGTTACCGAAACATGCGAAACATAAGTCATCAATGTTTCAAGATCGAAACATGAACGAAGAACAATGATAAAGAATAATAACGACGGTCATTCATGTTTCTTATAAGTGCTATACTACACCCACAGTATGTAACATTGGCAAGCACAATATCGAAACCAAAGATGCAGTGGTTAATCATGCATGCCTGAGAATCATGCTGAAGTTGTAAGCTCTGGTGAAAAGAGAAAGAATATGGTTGTAACATAAATCTAAACTGAAAAAAAGTGTGATGACCACAATGACTGAACATGCTGAACTAAGCAAAGAACGAATGAGGAACATTCAAGAAATGCACCCTTAAAAAAATGGCATCAACACACCATTTCATTGATTGTTTTGAAAAATTTATGAATCAAAGAAAAAAAAGGACTGTCTCGAAGATTTGTTAACTATGTTCTTTATAAAGAAAAGAGGATTTATTGCCAATGAGACAGCTCTCCACAAAAAACAAATGACACAGAAATCAAAAACTATCGGTCACTATACAGCTTTCAATAATGAGCAAATGCCCATACTGCATACATATATAGTCAGCTATAAAAGTCTTCGAAATGACAAATGTATAAAACAATTCAAAGGAAAAAACTAATGGCTAAATTCATGTTTAAAATCATGAACCAAAAATTGCACAGCAACAAACGACAACCACGGAATTACTGGCGACTGTCTTTGGATAGGCACATACAGAACTCTTATGAACCTTTGCATTTGTTTTTGATTTTTAATATTAAGAGATGAATAGAGGGTAGTCGAATGTTTTATCTGTGTATATGTCAATATACATTTCTTTAAATATTTTTTTGAATATTGGTTAGCAACTACAAATAATAGCTCTCTAATATTTGATGTCAAGCCCCATACCTTCTTAAAAGAATTAATGCAAGAATTTGTGTTGGTACACTATAGTGCAACTACTGTCTATAGTGGGCAGATCTTTTAAATTTTAAAATGAAGTTCTACGAAAGAAAATGGTTCCGGTACAGTGTTGTTCAAAAGTATACTAAATACAACCAATACAAAACGGCTTCATAAATAAAGCTGTTAGTTTTCTCGTTTGAATTGTTTTTCATTGTCATTCGGGGCCTTTTATAGCTGACTATGTAGTATGGGTTTTGTCATTGTTGGTGGTCGTACGGTGACCTATAGTTATTAAATTCTGTGTCATTTGGGTCTCTTGTGCAGAGTTGTCTCTTTGGCATTCATACCATATTTTCTTTTTTTATATTCAACATATTTTTCTCCTAAACTACGGTGAATTTACTATTAGAGAATATAGGAGCATGAATTTAACAAGGTGTATAGGAACATGCAATTAGAATTATCTTTTTTTTTTGTATGAGGATAGTTTAAACTCCTTGTTGCCCGTACCAACATATTAAATCAGAACAATTCTTAATATGACAAAAAGGAAAACACATGGCCAGGAATATCTGACAAGAATCTCAATTAAGGACTAGGTCCTTACAACCAGTTAACCTTTTATATGATATGGTACATTGACTCAGCTCTGTGATTCTTTTCAAAGCAGAACCAAACGCATTGTACAATGAAAGTTCCAACCATGTACTGGGTTCCGAAGCTGCACAAAGCTCATTACAAACAAAGATTTATTTCGTCTTCAAGCCACTGTTCCCCTACTAAACTATGTATTCTACTTACTAGTAAACTTGGTACAATCAAAAGCCTGATAAAAAATGTTTAAATTGAGCCTTTGAAAATAGTGGAATAAATTACTTTTGGAGTGTCAAATTTGGCTCCAGGTACTTGATTAATTACATGCTTATAATTGGTGCTTTTGATTTTTCTTCCCTATACACCACTTTGCCTCATAGTCTTATTAAGAAAAATTCACACACCTCATTAAATGGGCATTTAAAAAAGTCAGAATGCGAATATATTATATTCAAACTTTTTAGTAGCAACAAACACAAAAACCATGTCAACTGGACCTGCTTTGATACATAACTGCCCTTGAATTTTTACTAGATATAATTTTTGTCTCTGTGACAAATTCCTCATTCCTATTCTCAATTTTATTACACACTATTTAAATTACAAGCATGTGTGAGTTTCTATAACTGTATAAAAATAAATGCTGAAAAAATTATTCTATGACAAATAAACAGCTACGCCATAAGCGCATGATACGCCCGTCGCCCTTTTTGAAATATTCTATAACTTTATGTCATATCAGATATTTATAAAAATTGATTCATATAAACAATACACCAAAGTTTTATGAGAACTGCTGAAAACTTTTTTGTGTTAATGTTCGAAAACTGGAAAATCCCCCCTTTTTGATTAATGAAACCCCGTAAAATCTAACATTTATTAAAATTGAAAGGGAGCTTATGTCAATAGATATAAACAATTCACCAAAATTCCTTGCAAATTTGTGAAATGATTTTTGAGATATAATCAGAAAACTGAAAAAAAACCAACATTTTTATTGAATAAAACCCCATTACTCATGCAGAAACTTAAAAATCTGAAATTTATAAAAAAAAAAAAAAAAAAAAAAACGAAGGGGAGCTGACGTCAATAGATATAAACAATTTTCCAAATTTTTGTGCAAATTGGTTAAAGAGTGTTGGAGTTAATGTTCGACATGTTGACGACAGACGGACAACAGTATTCCATAATACGATCTGTAAACGAGCGTATAAAAATATATTGAGTAGTAAACACATTCTAGATACATAATTCTCAAAACATGTTCATAGAAAATGAAATTCATTACAAAGGATTGTACATGTAATAATAAATACTGGATTTGTCAAGGATTCGACTTATTTGATTTACTGTTATCTGTTTTTGTCCATTTTATTTCCTTGTTATCTGTTATAAGCCAAATCAATTTGCTGTTTTGCTGTTATTGGGACCCCCCCCCCCCTCATTATCGTTGACTGCAGTTTGTTTTATAGAAACAGAAAACAGAAAAAAGCAACATGTTTTAGGAAACAGAAACATGTTTTGTTTTTTTAAAAACAAACTGTTTTTATATTAGTACATTAAATCATCTTTCTGATTTCGAAATATTATACTGAAACATGTTACAGATTTAGGTTAAAGAAATGCACCCCAGGTTCAAACTTATCGTTTATGCGGCTCTGGAATTGACTTTCGACTTATTCCCAGTTGTGAACCACTAACATAATAACCTTTTTAGCAGTCAAAAAAGCAGTCCAAAAACATCTTGTTTAGTCATTTAGAGCACATGGTGTATAAGTAATAACAGCACCTACCTGTATACGCTAAACATAAAAAATACTTACTTGCGCCATAAGAAACACGTATTGTGCATAGGATGATTACAATCAAACAACAAACTTTCGTCATGATACTGTAATACTATAACGAAATTTTGTAAACATCAATTAATTCAAGGTTATTCAAATGGGAATCGTCACTCAGTAGCAGGTGCGTTTGTACTTGTGTGCATTAAATGACAAATTGTGATTGTTCGCTTCAAGCTTCTCAAATAGGATAATACAATAGTTCGAAGTAACCATCAACAACCGGACAGACGGGTTGGATTTTCTATAAGGCACGAGCATCACTGAAAAGACATGTATTGTCGAAATGCGCATCTGGTGCAAGATAATTGGTACCGTTAATTTTATTATGCCTGAGGATGGGGTTTTTCAGAATATGCACTATTTTCTAGGATGCCAATAACAGTGCTATATATTGTAGAAAAGTGAATTTGACTTTCCGTACAACGAAATATCACTCAATGCTTAAAAAATCATTGCAATATCTTTTTTTCTGTCCGACATTCAAATGTCTGTATATGGTTCTATTAAGAAAAGAAATCTGATTTACTTAGTAATTTGGAAGGATTATTTCAGAATCACATTTCCTGCGTTCTCTTTCTACTCTTGTTCATTTATTTAAAGCATAGAGTATTTTATTCTTATGAGTAATAGAATTCTAATGTATTTGATTTATATTCAGATCGGGTTCTCTTATAGCCGATTATACAGTTTGGATTTTTCTAGTTGTTGAAGGCAGTTTTGTTGTCTATAATTGCATACATCCACTTAATTGAACTTTGGTGGATAGATGTCTAAATGGCAATCATACCACATCTCTTTATTTTGATATAAATAGTTTAAAACAATCACAAAGACAATTGAACGTTCAGAAAATAATTCATCGTCTTCGAGGGTGTAAAAAAAGAGAGAGAAAAACTACCAAGTCAGCTTTCCATTTAAACCAATAAAAACAGATAAAACAGTACATAGACTAAAAACAACGAAAGTACAAACAAAAATCGTAAAACTTTAGATTGGACAACAGTAAATAAAAAGGTTAAGTAAAGTATCAATTGTGTCAATCAACTTACGTTCATTGATAAATTGGATAATTTTGTTTTGAGTGTCTAAATATATAGCCAACAACATGTACATAAGCTGACAATTTCAGATCAGACGGATTTTCGTTTCTTAGAAAATAAATGAGCACTTACCGAAGTGTTATTCAGCAGACCTGGTGATAAAAAGATATTTTTTGGAATGAAGGGGCTACTTAAATAGCATGTGCAATTAAATACTCGAGGAATGTTGTAGGTGTGAAATCATTATTACATAATTACATGTTGTTTTATTTGTTAATTTTTACTGAATATGTACAATAGCTTGAGTATGCAACATCTTTCATCTTGTTTACTTCCTCATAGATATTTTACATTAGCGATTTTTTACTTATACTTGTAGTCTTTGAAACTTGAATGACGATATTAAGTAATGAATTATTTTAATATCCACAAAATATGAACACAATTGTACCCAATTTTACGCTTCCATGGTTATTAAACTCTCTACATAATTTGATTGATTTATTTATTGTTATTCAAATCCATTTTCCGAACTATTTTGTTATTTCGTAACTGTCTCAACCATTGACATTCGGTAGGGAAACTGACAATCGTAGACTAATAAAATTTGAGTCGAGCGCAGCTGGTACGTGAGTGATTCAAATTTACAACGTTAACTTCAGTGTTGGTAGGCAGTAACTATACTACCTTGACCGCTTGACAAACGGTGACTCCTACCTTGTTCAATAAGGTTAGACTAGGTTAATCCTGGTTATGATTGCCCATATATCAACTCAGTGGTATATAATTTCAATGGAGTCAATTGTAAACAAATATGAATTTCTTACGGTTTTTGTTGCGCATCAGTGTTTCTGTTGTATCGTTGTTTTCCTTTTATATTTGTTGTGTTCCCTCGGTTTTGGTTTGTAACCGGGATTTTTTTTTCTCTCATTCAATTCAATTAAGATGTATGATACAGTAGTAATTCTTTAAACTTACATTTATTAAGATAAGGATTGAAGAAATAATGATAATTCTGTTACCATGTTTCATCATCAATACAATATGTACAATAATAAATATAAGTACGCTGCGGTTTGCCCGGTTGGGGACGAAACGCTATAAGAGTCCCACCATAGATCATCAAACTTGTTTTGTTTGTGACGTTAAAATTGAAACGAAGGTGCATGTATTGATATGTTTATCCGTAGTACGGCGATCTTAGAAACGAACTGTGAAACTTTGAAAACGAATATTTTAGTATTTGACCGAATTCCTTGCAACATTCATTTATTTTAGCGAATGACAAAATTAACACGAGTAATGTGATAAAAACTGTGCCAAAACCTGCAAACTTATTTTAGACCGTAGAAGACGTATTTTATACCGATACTAGATGTAAATATAATCTATGATATTACTTTTGTTTTATAATAGCTTTTTGAGAATGTGTAAATATAACTTCGTTTTTAAGCCATCTCTCATAATCCTTTTTAGAATGGCATTAATATCTTTTTTAGAGTTTAGTTTTACAATGTGAAATGTGTATTCTGTAATATTGATTGTGAAACGTTAATAAATTATTATTGTGTAAAAGATGTGGAAAGAGTGCCAATGTGACAACTTTCCTTCAAAGTCTCAATTTATGAAAATAAATCCGATATTTACAATACTATTATGCACAGGTAAATGAAAATCATTTTGTTGTTAGGTATACATACAGTTCAAATTGAGAAAGGAAATATTTTTATAAAAATCATGTTGATGTTCATAGTACGAAGAAATGCAAATTTATAGTTAAACCAAACACTTATCAAAGCTTGTATACAACCAGATCCTTGATTAAGTAAACATTAAATAACATAAAAGCATTACAAATAGTATCAACAGGTCAAATTAACAGGAAAGAACGATTGAGAGATTTTAAAAACCAAAAACAATTGATAATAACAAATCATGCATCAGAGACAAAAAAAAACCAACTCAACTTAAACCTATCTCAGGAATTAAATATTTTAACGTAATGGACAGTCAAAATTGACATGACTTGTGCAATGCCAAAAATAAATTTATCGACAGTCTGTAGGATAGTTAGTTGTTAGCCTCTTTATTGATAAAAATGAACGTGGGTGTCTCTATATACATCCCGTTTGAAAAGACTACAAAGTTAGTGATATCTTAATTTGCTAATGACAAAATCGATATTACCGTCAATGTAAACTAATTCAAAGATCTAATTACAACATTGGTGAGATAACCTTATAAGTTTGTTTAAATGTTCGATTAGTTTACACGGATCACATGGTGATTTACGCGCTTTTAGTACAATATTACCGTAAAACTTAGGATGTGAAATACCGTTTTTGATAAGTTTTCAGTGAAGGCCAAATTTACTAATCAAATCTTTGTATCTATGAAAGAAATTAGTAAGAGTTGTCGGTTTAACTTAAACGTTTGGTAACTGTTTACATGTTATTGAAGAAAATATAAAGAAATCATACTTATAACTTGGTAAAACAGACGCGCGTTTCGTCTACATAATAAAAGTTATCAGTGGCGCTAGACTGTTTGTCATAGTATGTTTACTTATATTTTTTTAACAGCCGTAAGTGACCTATAATTTTACCGGTTGTTAAATAGCACGTCGCAATGTCCATTCTAACCGTTTAGTTATATTTTTTTTGACAATTTTTTCTTTTAAATACACAATACAATCTCGAATACAGTTTTCAACTTTATTATCAAACAATCTTGATCAATGTTAAATGTTACTTAGCATGTTAATTTGCTTTATTTTTTTAAACTAAAAGTACATTTTAACATACAGTCATGAACTTTTCCGTTGTGGTTGCATATGTTGCTTACATATTTCTATGGATTTACTTTTCAATTTTTTTTAATAAATTGTGCGCTTCCGTGTACTTCTTGTCTATCCAATAGTGGGTTTAGTAATTTAATTGTTAAAATTTATAGATGTTTGCAGGTTTTTTAAACGATAGGGTATTTCTCGGCTAAAATAATCTCTTCGGAAAGATAGAATAACAGTAAATTGGCCCTTCAAATGTCATATTCCTAAGGTTTAATATTGTTTTCTTTTTCTAAATTGAAGTGCCTCATTGTATAGGTATGGGGAATTCGATGGTTTTGATTTAATTTCAGTATAACGCATTGGCTATCATTCCCAGACTAACTTTAAGAACTTATATTGATTTCTTGTCTTTCTCTGAATTTTTTTTTGTTGTTTTTGTTTTTAACGATCGTGTTTATTTTGTTGATTTTCCCCTTGGCATCCTTTTCATAATTAAGGTATACCCCCAAAACGTTTATCAGTTTTACGAGCTATCTTTTTACAAATATAGCTCAATGTAGATCGAATGATTTAATGCTTGTTTACGACTGTATAACAATGGAATATTCGAAATACGTTTTGAAATAAACATTACTAAAACTAAGAAGGTGTGGTATGAGTGTCAATGAGAAATCCTCCATCCAAGTCACAATTTGTAAAGTAAACCATTGTAGGACAAAGTACGGTCTTCAATCATAGTCATAATACTTTATATATTTTTTTTTCACAATTTTACACAGTTTCACTGTACCGCTAAAGAGATATAAAAAATGAAAACAACACGAATTGATACAAAAAAAAATGTGCATGCAAGGTATAACGTAGAAATACATTTTCTGCACGTTTTTAACAGTTTCACAATCTAAATATACTGTAAATAAACTCATCATAGATACCAGGATTAAAATTTTATATATACGGCAGACGCGCGTTTCGTCTATAAAAGACTAATCAGTGACGCTCGAATCCAAAAATGTCAAAAAGGCCAAACGAAGTTGAAGAACATGGAGTACCGAAAATTCCTAAAAGTTTTGCCAAATACAGCTAAGGTAATCTATCCCTGAGGTAGACAAGCCTTAGTATTTCAAAAATTCAAAGTTTTGTTAACGGTTAAATTATAATTATGAACATATCAATGATAACGCAAGTCAACACAAAAGTGCTGACTTCTGGGCTGGTGATATCCTCGGGGAAATAAATCTCCACCAGCAGTGGCATCGACCCAGCGGTTGCAAGTAAACACATCATAGATACCAGGATTAAAATTTTATATATACACCAGACGCGCGTTTCGTCTACAAAAGACTCATCATTGACGCTCGAATCCAAAAATGCTAAAAAGGCCAAATAAAGTACGAAGTTGAAGAGCATTGAGGACTGAAAATTCCTAAAAGTTTTGCCAAATACAGCTAAGGTAATCTATTCCTGAGGTAGACAAGCCGGTTGCAAAAATTACGGAAATCGCCTAAATCCATAACTATGACTGAAAGATGAATAAAATTCATGGAGACAAATTCATTTGCCGACGACATTTTTTTTGTATTTTGTAAATAAAGCGATAACAGTGTCGGAAAATACGCAAAGTACAAACATTACGCTATGGTAACGTTGTTACCATAACGCTATACTGTGTGACGTTATATAATATGCATTAGCTATCACAACGATTACACGTATAGAAAACACAACGCATGATTTATTAAGATTATTCAACATTTATTGGTGCCGTAACCTTTGGATATATATGGATTCAAAGCTGAAGTCAGTTCGTGCTGGACACAAAGGAGCCATCACGAAGCTACTGGTGAAATTCGACGAGTTAAAGTCAAAAACAGACACAGAAGTTGACGAAGTGAAAGCCCTTGATGATGCCGTCACGCAGAAACAGAAAACATTGATTGACCTGAATAACAGACTTTTGGAACAGACAGAAGCTGGAGAAGGAGTCACAGATTCAGACAGATTGTACGCTACTGCATTTTTTATGGGTACGCAATCACATTCATACAAGAGCAAATTCACAGACACACATGAGAAGAAAAATACACGTACATGTATTTTCTGTTCAGGTGAGCACTATCCTACGGAGTGCTATGAAGTAACAGACGCAAACACAAGAAATCAAATTGTAAAACAGAAACAGTTATGCTTTAACTGTTTAGGGTCACACCGAGTGGCCGCATGGAAGTGTACTAAACGATGTAAAAATTGCAACGGAATGCATCATACAAGCATATGTAAAGGTAAAGAGGTAATTCCAGGTACGACACCGGAGCCTGCAATACAACAGTCAGCAATAAACGAAGTTGAAACACCAAACGAGACTAGAGTAATGCATTCATCACAACAGAGTCACAACATTCTCCTGAAAACAGCAACTGCACCAGTTGTATATAACGACCAAGAAGTAGAATGTAACATCTTATTTGACGAGGGAGCACAGCGTTCTTTTATAACTCAGAAATTAGCTGATAAATTAGAAATAAAACCCACATAAAAAGTAAGCATTCAACTCTCTGCGTTCGTAGATTTATCTCAGAAAGATCGCAACTTAGACACTGCAACAATACAGCTACAGACCGACATGGGAGAAAATATGGTTATTAACACGCTTATTGTTCCGGAAATTGCCGTTCCGATTCACTACAGTATTTCACAAACTACAAGGAGCTTGCCACATTTGAGCGGACTTAAACTTGCACATTCTGTGCATAGTGGAGATCGTTTTGAAATCAACTTACTCATAGGCGCCGACCACTATTGGGACATTATCGAGGACAAAGTAATTAGAGGAAACGGACCCACCGCTGTTCAGTCAAAGATCGGATATCTATTATCAGGACCGATCAATAGAAGCATCAACCAGCCGTCAATAGTTCTTGTAAACGTCATTACAGACAAGAACACAGCTATTGAAAACGAGAAAGGCTATTCTACAGAAAGGTTGCCTTGGAAACATGACCATCCAGATGATATACCTTCAGGTATGCCCGTTGCCAAAAGAAGACCAGAAAACCCATCGCAATGGCTCGTACAAAGTAGATCGTACATCAACCAATTTGAGGAAACTCTCCAAGGAAGTAACTTGCTACCTAGACCGCCTGAACAAACACACCCTCAACTTTTGGAGTCAATAAGCCACATAGATACAGGACAGTAACTTATAACACTTAAGAAAATTACCGCTGAGTGAAGTTACCGTGTGTGCTAGAAGAAACATCCACGAATGGACTAAAAGATAAACTGTAATTGTGTTCAGTCAAGGTTAAGGAATTTGATTATTTATTTGAAATGGACATTAATTTTAAATTTATTTATCTATATTGTGAATTTACATTTTTGATTTTCATTACATATTTTACTTTTGTCGGCCCCCAGAATGTCGAAAATTAAGATACGCGAAGTACAAACATTACGCTATTGTAACGTTGTTACCATAACGCTATACTGTGTGACGTTATATAATATGCATTAGCTATCACAACGATTAAACGTATAGAAAACACAACGCATGATTTATTAAGATTATTCAACAAACAGTAGTTAAAGAAACGAAATGAATAGAAATAAATATCCTCGCTTTTCCTTGGAAGACTTTGAAATCTTTCATTTTTTGGCAAAAAAATGAAATTTGACCTTCTGGTGACCTTTCTGCACATCTAAGACAACTTTAGAGGTCAACAATATCATAATCATTAATATCATATTGGTTCAAATTATTGATAATACCATACAAGAATGCCTACACAATATTCATTTATTAGATATCAAAGGCCTATTTTACCAAATATAGCATGTTTTTTACCTTAGATCATGACAGAAATTCTACTTTTAGTAACAGCCCTTTATAAGGTAAATACTTGAACTTGTAGAGTTTTTCTTTTTCAATATCATTACATGACTAGACTAGACAAAATATGACGATGATGTTGTAACCTTGGTTCCGAATGACTTTGCATGGACTTATCTGAGACAGGCACTTATTCATAAAGATGCAATTTATTAATATTTTTTTTTCTATACGTTAATAACTGCAGGGTGTTATTTAATGATATAAATTTAGAAACATATTGAAATATTTTCTTGAGAATTTCTCAAATTCGATGTAAAATTTAACGAGGATAGGGATATCATAGACAACTGTTTTATTCAGATTTTTGTTATAAAAGTGAGAGATTTAAAAAAGTATAGTCACCTATGGCTCTATGGAAGAATATGTATTACAGCTTTTCATATACTTGCATATAAAACGAAATTAATGATGTACTTAGGTAAGGTTTTGGAATTTGTGTCAGATGTTCGGATGAACTCCTTGGTTTTTTCCATACGATACAAGGTAAACTATGTTCTCCCATTACACCCATTTATCTTTTCTTATAAGCCTAAATAGCTCATAAAAAGTCATTGACCAAAATATAAGCAGATTCTTGATTTATTTTCTTTTGATTTGAGACCAAAATAGTACGAGGCAAAAGTCCAAGTCAGCCTTTTCCCGCCATATTTAAAATATCAAATATCTTGAAAAGGAGCTCCATGACGTATCAATATTTTAAGCTTATTTTGTTCCTCAACTAATGCTCTTTCAACTCCTTGAACTATAGATGTATTTAATGTCACCTTAGTATATCGTATCTCCTCAGTCATAATAACCTTCCATCATTACCGAACTGAACAAAGAAATAACACGTCGGGTGCCGTATACGGTCCAGGAAATGCTTACCCTTCCGGAGCACCTGATTTCACTCCCGGTTTTTAGTGGGGTTCGTGTTGTTTCTTATTTATTATTTATATCTGTTGATGTAAATGTTCTTTGGTTTTGTGAGTCTATATTTAATCCTTGGTTTTGATTGTTATTGTCATCTTCATATCTTGACTTACATCTAGACATTGACAATGAGGGTCGGTTGAAAACAAAACTTTACGACAAAAGAGATGATTTCACCTTTCCAATTGTGAACTTTCCATTTCTAAGTAGCAACATTACAGCAGCACCTGCATACGGTCTATATATCTCCAAATTGATACGATATTCCAGTGCTTGCATTTCCTATCATGATTTTCTTGATAGAGGGTTGCTGCTCACAAGAAAGCTATTAAACCAAGAGTTCCAAATGGTGAAGTTGAAATCATCACTTCATAAATTTTATGGACGCAATCACGAGTTGGTTTACCGTTATGGAATAACCGTTTCACAAATGACATCGGATATGTTACTTACGTCTTAACTACCATCCCCTTCCCTTCCATGAATGCCGGTAATCTACAGAACTAGACTATTTACCGGATTTGTTATCACATAAGCAACACGACGGGTGCCACATGTTGAGCTGGATCTGCCTACCCTTCCGGAGCACCTGCTATAACCCCTAGTTTTTGGTGGGATTCGTGTTGTTTATTCTTTAGTCTTCTATGTTGTGTCATGTGTACTATTGTTTGTCTGTTTGTCTTTTTCATTTTTAGTCATGGCGTTGTCAGTTTATTTTCGATTTATGAGTTTAACTGTCCCTATGGTATCTTTCGTCCCTCTTTTAGTACATCCTTAAATTACCTCAACGATAACGGCAATGTATGCATCAATGATCTGTAGCGCTTTATGTATGTAAAATTGATTATTGCAAAGTATGTACTTCTTGACGTTGTAATTGTGACATCTGTTCAATAATATGTAACTTTCCTTAATTATTTCTTGATCAATATAAGCATAATGATTTCATCAGCAATTTTTCATATATTTCTTTAAAAGAGCACAGAAAATAAATAAATATATATGTATAGTGCAATGTTTTAGTCTATGGTGGTATTATAAAAAACTTAAAGTAATAAGTGAACTTGTATTTCTCTAAACTCTACATTAAAGACTACAACCCGACCAAAAACAGAAAACAGCCGAAGTCCACAAATTGGTCTTCAACACAGCGAGAAAACTTATATACTTTATGAGATATCGTACATAGTTTTAAGATATCTCATATAATTTATTGAATATCTTATAAACTATACAAGATATATTATAAAAAAAAAATGGAAAATAGAAATGGGAATAGGTCAAAGAGCAACAACAAGACCAAAAAGCAGACAACAACGAAGCCCATCAATGAGTCTTAAACGTAGCGTGAAAATCCCGCACCAGGAAGTGGTGCTCAGCTAGCCTCTAAATAAAATTGAGTACTAGTTCCGTGAAAATGGACATAACATTAAACTCCAAACATTTAATTGAACTTAAAATAAAACACTTACAAGACTAACAAAGGACAGAGGCTCCTTCCGTGTGTACTAGTTCTGCGAAAATGAATGGTACACTAAACTCCGAAACATATACATTTGTAAATGAACAAGAATTTAAAAAAAAATAAAAGACTAACAAAGGCCAGCATCTCCTGACTTGTGCAAGGCGGTAAACTGCGGCGGGGTTAAACATGTTTTGTGAGATCTCAACCCTCCCCTATACCTCTAGCCAATGAAGATTAAAGAAACACATAGCAATATGTACAGTAAAACCCAGAAAAAAAGACATACGAGTCCGATGTAAGAATACTTTAAAAAAAAAGAAACTAAGCATCTATATAAGATATCTTATAAAATGTATAAGATATCTTATTAACTGTTTAAGACATCTCATTTACTATATAAGATATCTTACAAAGTTTTGTAAATATCTTGAAGTAAGAATAAATAGTAAAACGGCTTGTTATATTGAAAGAATAATCGGATTGACTTATGTGATCCCAAAGGGTCAGATTCTGCAGCACTAGTCACATTACGGTTTAATTACGTTACCCTGAAATTCTAATCATAATATTCTAGATTTGGTGGTATTCTTATTTAACTGTTATTTTGTATTGTAATTTGTATTGTAATATATGAGGAAATCGAATGTTATGATTACGCCAAAAGACAGTAATCCGACACTCATTAGCTTATTTGTGAGTTTATTCTCGATTTACAACTCTTCATATTTCTGTTTACAATTAGACAAACAACTTATTCTAACGTTTTGATACAATTAAATACTTAACAGGTAAGGAAACGATTATTTGATTATAAGGTGAGCGTCGGGCAGATTTGATCGGGTAGGAATACTTATTTTTAAAACTTTGCGGATTAGAAAATTCATTTCAACCACATTAGAGCAAATATTTTTATTGTTTTCACAAAAAATATATACATGGCGGTAAGAATATTTTTCCAGGAAGTTGCACCAGAATATCAAAGTTATTTCCATTATGAAAAATATGCCATTGGAGTTTTACCACTAAATGTACTTTGCAAAAACAATGCAAATTTCCGAGGATAAAAATAAAAATAGAAGATAAATCCCAGTACAGAGGAATCTGGGTCTTACACTTTCACAATGTCATGTATGTAAAAAAAAAAAAAGGTTCATAAAAAACAAATACAAAGAGAGTTTGTCAAAATTTTGCGATTTCTCAAATCTTTAAGTTTACATGCTTAGAGAGATACAGCACAATTGATAGCAAAAATGAAATTGCTAAAAATATGAATGATTTATGTCTTCATGTGTGTAAATGCCCAGAAACACAATGTTTCAAGAATTTCAAGTAACTTGGGTTTTATTAAATATACCAGCTATATTGTTCAGCGATATATTTCTCTGACGTTATTATATCTTATTTAAATAGAGAATATATTTTAAAAACAAATACATCGTTTTCTTTAATAAAAGGAATACATAAATCAATAATTCAGTTCTAGTGATCCATCGGATACTATACGTAACCTAAGAGTTATAAAGAATTAAATAATTTTATCAGTACTGTACATCAAACACATAAGATGTAACAATTTTTTTTTATATAGTTTTACAGATTGTCAGAAAATGGTATTTTTTTTTCTCGAATCAAGTTATTCTAAGATTATGTGCCAAAACCTGTAATTTTTTTCTAAAAAGAAGGAGAGAAGTTTTATATTGTAACTAATTATTGAATAATCATGTTGTATAATTTTACCACTCATGATTTTAATATTTATTTATGTAAATACAAGTTATGTTGTTTTAGTTGTTATCGTCTCTCATAGCTTATGACTTATGTATACAAAACATATCTTTTATCAATATATTGTGTAATTTAATACATAAGGTGAGATGTAAAATAAGATATTAAATTGAATTGAATTGTAACAATTGTCACCTAAAATTCTTTTATACTGTCAAGTTACCTTAACCACCTGTCGATGTATATTAAAGATCAGATAAGATAAATGGAAACTTATATGAGCGTCACTGAGGAGTCTTATATAGACGAAACGTGCGTCTATAATCCTGGTACCTTTGATAACTATTATCACTGCCAATAATTAATTAATTGATATGGATGACGGTGGAGGACATTTAAGCACATTGATAGGACATTTGAGCGAGAAAAAAAATCGGACGTTTTAGCGCCAAAGTAGAACCCATTTTAGCGCCCGATTTTTAACCCATTTGAGCGAAAATTAAAATTGTCAATGCCCATTTTAGTGAAATATGTTCAATCCATTATGAAAATTAATATATATTAAATAAAAAAAATAATAGACTCATGACAGCACAATATAAAACATATTATGTCCATTAAAATACAGCACTTAAAGTCTAAAAGATTATATAAAATGTAAAAAGTCTGTTCTAGTATTCTATATCGGTATCCATCACAAATTATTACACTTTTCTTTCCTCTGTTCGTTTCAACAACTTGTGTTACCACAATGAACATATAAACAACTTTAACATTGACTGTTTATGGTTATACATGTTATAGTAAGGTGAGTATTATTCAACCAAGTAAGTTTTCGCTAAATAGGCTATCGAAAATATAGATGAACGGATTAATCCCGCGCTAAAATGGGCTCTAATTTCGGCGCTAAAAAGTCCCCATGTAGTTTTAAATTTTTCGCTATAATGTCCTGCGCCCATGGATAGAGAGTTGTCTCATATCTTCTTATTTATATTGAAGTACCCGGGGAACAGTTGTGACATGATATCGTTTTAAACTTACCTGACATATAATTATGCAAGTAGTTATAGTTATTGTAAAACTGATATACATATACTTTTTTCTGGAGAAAATTCTTTGACTTGTCCAAATGTAGAAGACATTTACTTTTTTTTAATTGTTAGCTTCCAGCCAACAATTCGCCGACATGTTTTCCGTATGCAGTTACCTCAGCGTGACTTTTCTCGTCAAAATCCGGAAATCGCAACACGCAAGTTCGAATTGGCAGAGATAGTCAACAAACGTAAACATCGCTCCGTCTTCCAATTGAACTGTATATATGTTATTGTACATGGTATGCACGTGTTTTTAACTGAATATATATCCTTTTTTGTTGATTGTTTACAAAGGTTACAATCGGTAAACTTCGTTTTCAAAACACGACCATTAAGAAGTGATCGTGTTTTCGGAGGAAAACTACCGATGCTTACGAATATGTCAAATTAGGTAAGATCACCAAAACAATACCAATTATGAATATTTCGACATTGTCTACCATATGATCCACAAATATATTGTGCACTACCAATAATTAATTTTGTGTGTAGAAACACATTGTTATTCTTAAATGTCTGCAAGCAGAATCTGTTTTACCTTATCATTTATTTTGTAAACAATTATTCTTTATTTTTTAGGATCCCGGAACATTATTCTCTTTTTTCATGTTTTTTGCCTATAAGTCTCTGTTCTTTTTTTTAGCCTATTATTCTCTTTTCTATCCACACCCTTATACATGCAGTTACAAGAACAATTAATAACTAGCTATTGCACTGTTGTTTTTGTATTATAACATTCACATTCAAACCCCTATTAACCTTTCTATAATTTGACGAATAGGGCTTTTAAGTCTGAAAGGGAAAACAACTATCGTATGTTATCATCATCGCAATCGAAGAAGAGCAGGCGTCATCATTTGTCGAGTTATATAAAAATATTTAGAATTGAAATCTAAGTTTTAGTGTTTTATCGTATATAGTTTGCATAACATTTGAATATAAAGGAGATAATATAAAGCGAATAATTGTTTTTTAACAATTTGAAAGTCTTTTTCAAAATAAATCCTGATTAAAAAAAAAAACAAGTTAAAAAACGAACAAAATAAATAAATTTCAGATCTTTTTGTGAACAATATATTTGTGATTGTATGTATTTTTTTTTTGTATTACTCAATGATAATGGAAATGCACATCTTGTCTATAAAAAACTGGAATGTTTTTTTTAAGCAATTCCGAAATATCAAAACGGAAAATTCCAAATCAAAACGCAAAATCAATAGCTCAAACACATCTAAAATATAGATAAAAACCGTCATATTCTTAAGCAAAAATGCATATAGATAAATTACAATATCAAACACGATAGACAAGAATACAAATCTCTGCCATAACACAATAACACAATGATGAGATGTACCAATCCACGCCAAATGGATGTTACCAAAAATATACTCAACAGTAAAACTAATTAAGACAAATTGTCTCTACATGGAAAGGGAGGCAAATCAAATTACAAAATATTTATCAACAAGGTTTTGGTATCTACCAAGGAAACTTTTTAGATTTAGGACTAGACTTTCTTAGACATACCTCTGGTTCATCAATTTTCTGCTCAGACAGTGGTGACGTTGACAGTTTGCGTAGCAGCTGCTAGCTCTGGAATACCGAATGACTCTACGAAATGTATATCCAATATGCAGGTGAAGTTGAATATTGCTACTAAGTTGGTGGAAAGTGATAATTTCGAAATTAAAATCTTTTCGTTTGTGATAGATTCTGGTACTGAGATTACCGATTATGTCAAATTCGAGGCATAAATCTAAAAATGAGGCGGAGGATGCTGCATCTGTTGTTTCTTTTAGTTTCTTCTTCTGGATACCATAATAGAAAGAACATCATCAACATATCTGAATTTGAAATAAATGATCTCTTTAGGTTCTTTGATCTCCTTAGTTTTAACAAGTGTTTAAAGGAACTCCAACTTATATGAAAATAAACAGAAGTCGACAAGGAGAGGTGTATATTTCCATAAGAATGCAGACAATTTGTGGAAAAGACAACGTTCAAATCAACAATTTTTTGTCAATAAGAAACACTAGCATACAGATAACTTATTCCTCTATGAAGCATTTTTTTTTACAATAACACATACATGTATAGTTCTAAAACAATAACAAACAGTGATGTGATAAGAATTCGCAGAGGCAATACAATTAAATATTTCTCTTCCAGTCCGAAAATTACAATACAGATATTTCTAACGTCGATAAATAAGCGAAAACGAGTCGGGATCAATCTACATGCTTGTAAAATTTGAATAAGTTCCACTTAACTATAATTCTTATATGATTTGCATATTAGGGAATACATTTTTATTATTGGTTGAGAGGGCTTCCGGTAGTGTATCTTGACGTTGTATATTTTTCAAAACACGACGTTGACAGAACTAATTTTTGTAACCAATGTAAACAAGATGGCGGTGGTAATATAAAAAAAACGGCTCGACGGATTAGAAATATATATTTTCATTTCGCTTTCATCGTCAAATAAGAAAATATACACAAAACATCTTTTAAAGGAAAATTAGATATTTTTTTAGTATTTTTTCAGGTAGCAATTCAATGCCACAAATTTACAATTTATGTATGATAGAGGATACGAATGAAGAAATCAAACTCCTTATTTCCATATTGAAAGAATTATATGGATTAAACGCATTTTAAAGGAATTTATTGGTGTATAAACTGGTTAATCACTCACTAACATATCATAAAAGGACTTTTATATGTTTGTGTAGTCCAAATGATTATGACATCTTGAAAGGCTATTATATATTTTTTCTTTGACGCCTTACATCGACGTCATAACGCCGAACTCATATTTTCAGTTGGACTTTGAGAGGGAATTTACTGCTTTATTAAAACGTTTAGCTGATTTATCCCCAAGATGCTTCATTTTGGAAGTATAAAATATATTTTGGAACCAAACTCGGTAAAATTTGACGGACCTGAATTTCCGGATAATATAAAACAAAGGTTCCGGAAATTCGGGTCTGTCAAATTTTACCGAGTTTGGTGCAAAAATTATTTTATAATCTCCTAAAAAGAAATCAGATACACGTTTTAAAAAAAAGCAGTCGACAAGTTCCCGCCTCGGATGGAATTGTAACTTATTTTATTATTACTGTATGGATTAATTTGAAATATTTTGCACAAACAAACACATAAAAGGTAATAATTTTTATATATGCAATTTTTTTTAGCCTTCAATGAAAATGGTGCCTTCAGCATTATGACGTCGCAGGAAGGCCTCAAAGTAAAAATTTAAGATAGCCTTCCAAGACGTCATAATTATTTGGACTAATTTTTGTGAGCAAATTGGTCGAGTTTATACACCAATTAATTCCTTTCAAAAGTGGTTAAATTCTATAATAATTATATCAGTTTTATTTGGTTTTAATAAAGAATTTATGTTATCGTACAAACTGATTCTAGTTAAGACAAACATTGTTGTGAAGAAAATATAGTTAAAAGTACCAGGCTTATAATTTAATACGTCAGACGCGCGTTTCTTCTACACAAGACAAATCAGTGACGCTCATATCAAAATAGCCAAACAAGTACAAAGTTGAAGAGCATTGAGGACCCAAATAAGGTTATCTATGCCTGGAACAAGAAAATCCTTAGTATTTTGAAAAAATCATACTTTTAATTTGTAAACATGAAATTTTAAAAACAAAAATGACCATATAATTGATAATCATGTCAATACCGAAGTGCTGAATACTTGGCTGGTGGTACTCTCGGGGAC
Source organism: Mytilus edulis (assembly GCA_019925275.1). Lineage (NCBI taxonomy): Eukaryota > Metazoa > Mollusca > Bivalvia > Mytilida > Mytilidae > Mytilus > Mytilus edulis. The sequence continues at coordinate 81,464,733 of CM034349.1, read as the reverse complement.
GAAACGTCCAGCAGCAGTGGCATCGACCCAGTGGTGTAAATAGTTATTAAAGGTACCAGGATTAAAATTTAATACGCCAGAACATATTAGTATATAGTTAAAATTGAGAAGGGAAATGGGGAATGTGTCAAGGAGACAACAACCCGATCATAGAGCAAACAACAGCCAAAGCCTACCAATGGGTATATTTCAATAGTAGTTAATAAATTCAACAGTCGTTTAAAATGACCACGAATTCCTAAATGACAATTTAAAACGTACTTAGATAATACAAAATGTCATTGACACGACTTTTGACTTCCAACATGAACATTAACATATGAGGTTAATGTACTTTTTTAAATCTCACTTGGATCCCTTAAATCTGGACATCGGATGGATATTCTGATACTTTTAACATTAAAAATGATCTTAAAAGAGGGGCAAAAGATAGCAGTGGGAATGTAAAGCTCATAGATTGAAATCAAAATAACAACGCCATGGACAACACAGAAAAAGACAAACAGACAAATAAAATTACACCAGACATAACATTAAAAACTAAAAACTAAGCAAGACGAACACCAACAAAATCTCTAGGGTGATCTCAGGTGCTCCAGAAGGGTAAACAGATCCTGCTCCACATGTGGCCACGTCGTGTAGCTTAATATATGAATAAGACTAAACTGATACATATTACTTTATCATTGATGATTCAAACCATGGATTTGTACATAGAGTTTCATATTTATGAGGGAGTATTTAAAAAAAGACTTTAGAAGTTAGAAGACAAATGAGTTTCTACAGGTTGTGTGGATCTCCTGTCTATCCAGGATGAGTTAGGGGCATAACAGCTTTGACAAAGGAAGAATTTTGACATTTAGTAAGAGCACATTACTTATATAATTAGCACATTACTCATTTTCATGTTCAGTAATTGATATTTAAGACTACTTCTTTTTTTAAATTAGACTTTGAACTAGCTTTTAGTAATTGCAAGTACTTTAAGATCGAAAACTTGTCTCCTTGAATTTCCTTATGTGCCTGTCCTAGTCATAATACTGCTGTGTAGTTGTTGTGGTTGGTTACTGTCTACAACTAGAACCATAGTGGTTTCCGTTATAGTTTTAAGCGCAAATTATGCTGGGTTTTTTTTTTCAATGATTAATCACATTTTGTTATGCTTGGTACTTTTATCGCTTACTGCATGCAGTGCGATTTTTGCTCGTTCGTAAGGGCCGTAGAATGACTTGTATTTGTTTACACTGGTGAGTCTTGTGTAGACAAAACGCACGTATGGTGTATTAAATAATAAGCCTGTTACCTTTGATAACTATTAGCATATAGAAATGTCCTATTGTAATGTTCATTTGTGTATTTCTTTGTCCTGAATGTTCTTGTATTTATTTGTACTGTAGTCCTGTCATGTAAGGTTGTCATTTTAATGTTATATTTAATATTGCCATAAAAGCGCGAGGTTTGGCCAGCCGCAAAGCCAAATTCAACCCACCATTTTTTCTCTTAAAACGTCATGTACCAAGTCAGGAAAACGGCCATTGTTATATTATAGTTCGTTTCTCTGTGTGTTACATTTTAGTGTAGTGTGTCTGTTGTGTCTTAGTTCTCGTCTTATATTTAAAGTGTTTCCCTCAGTTTTAGTTTGTAACCCGGATTTGTTGGGGTTTTTTTTCAATCGATTTATGAATTACTACTGTTGCCTTTAGTTACATGTTCGTCTGGATAGTTGTTTCATTGTCAATGCTATTACATCATTCTCTTTATTTTTATGTTTGTGTTCGTTCTATTCTATTACATAATTCCTAGCAAATTATCACATGAATTGTTTTGAGTATTCGTCTATACATTTGTGATAATAATAACGCGAAAAAATAAAATAAGGTGTTTCTTGTCTCAATGGAAATAACTATTCATGGATAAGCATAAAACGAACATAATGTGCAACACAGTGTGGAAATTTGGAACCTTTGTAAAATGTAAGACCCGATGACAATAAATACAAAACCAGTACACATAATATGTTCTATTGTTCTAAAACATCGAATTCATGTTTTCCTGACTTTTGTATTATGAACCTATATCAAACTGTTAAGTTTTGCTGAATTTTGCTGAATTTTGTATTTATATGCAATAGTTTTCTGCTTCGACTATGGAAGTGCCCTATGCAAAGGTCATAAGGACGAAGACTGACATTTATGCAGCGCAAAAACTCTTTTTATGACCATTTTCATTATATGATATGCATTTGCCTTTAGATGATATGCACTTGTCAGTATATGATGTACACTTGTCATTATATAATGTACACTTGTCATGATATGATGTACACTTGTCATGATATGATGTACACTTGTTTTTATATGATGTACACTTGTAACTATATTGATGTACACTTGTCATTAAATGATGTGCAAATATCCTTATATTATGTTCAAGTAAAACAACCACATCAAAGAAAGGTGTTTGTACATAATTTAAAGGGAAATGCACATCATAAACAGAAAATTTGCATATCATAAAAGTATGAACTATGCACATCATATTATGAAGTGTGCACATCATATTATGATGTTTGCAATCATATAAGGGTATTTGCACATTATATCAGAATGTTTGAACATCATATAAAGGTATTTGCACATCATATAAGGATATTTGCTTTTCATGTTAGAATATTTGCACTTCATTTAGGTATGTTTGCACATCATATAATGATGATTGCACATTATATAAGGATGTTTGACCATCATATAAGGATACTTGCACATACTATAAGGTTATGGTCACATCAAATAAAGGTATTTGCACAACATAAAACGACATTTACACATCATATAAAGGTAAATGCACATCATATAATGAAAATTGGCATAACAAGAAAGTTTTGGCGTTCCATGCACATTCACTCGTTACAAGTTTTACAGTTACCATAATGATTTGGTAAACCGATACAATATATCTGGTTGCAAAATGTTTTTTGTGATCTTATATCTTAAGATGATAATCGAAGTCACTTGATTTCATTGTAAACATATTTTGCCCTTTTTCCTATATAATCATTTTGACCGAGTATATGTGTATGCAAAATATGATACCCATTTACCTGTCGATGAATTGGGTCCGGCGCTTTTTACATTTCGTGATATTCATGCAGTTGTTATAAGTTCATCTGTATATTCAAAATTAATTTGCAAGACTTGAGCATCGGCAAACTACTGTCAACTTCTTGTGGGCCTTTTGGTTACTGTGATTAGCCCTACATATGTGAGTGTTAATAAGGAATAATCTGTAATCGTTTTTTGTGGGACCTGATATCGGTTCGATTTTAAAGGTTTAATGTTACATATTGTACTTGCTGATTTTTGCTTCCGATATGTTATTCCCAGTCCTTAAACTGTAGACCTATGTCAACCTACCAACAGACAATTCGGGGGGGGGGGGGGGGGGGTCAATCAAGTCATGACTATTGTAGAAACACTTTGAAATAAAAAAAAACATAAGTATATGCATTCCATAATTAACTTAATTGTTTGTACTTTTAGTAAATGCAGCTAATTCATCCATAATAGGGTGCTTTGTATCGATATTCAATACTATAAGAAAAAGAAAACTCATTTTGTTTTTTAATCCTTTAACAGCATATTCCTAATACGTAGCTAATTTGTGTAGATATATGCATGAAAAATTTACTCTATGGTGCTGCTGTCTCCTTTATGTTGTCGTTGTTACACAGAAATTCTGAAACATAAAATCATTAAAAATTAAATATTTTTCAAAATATCGGACCTACTATTAAATGTTTCTATTTTGATGCAGTTTGGTTATATGTCAGATTTGTTCAAATTATTTGGTGTATGGTGAGACAACTGAGTATCATATGCGTGACATATGACAAACTGTCAGGAAATAAGCAGCTTTAGAAGAACAACTATAAAATCATCTTTCTACAGCCCATTTTTTCCAACTAAGATATTCACAATGTACAACAAAAATGTTAAGTTAAGAAAATGTAATTCTCATTTAATTCATACTATCAAAAAATAATTATAAAAATCTCAATAAAAAATTACAAAACCAAACACTACAAAACTTTATCAATAAACAGAACGAATGAACAACAATTCTCATATTCTGACTTTGTTTGGACATTTTATAAAGAAAATGATAGGTTAACCCTGGTTATCCAATTAGCTAAACTACCCTCTTTTATTTAAGTATTTTATAATTCTTTCCACTTTTTATTCATTTCACATTATAAAAACTTGAAGGGTGTGCCCTAACACAAAAACTGTTTAAACAAAATTAGGGGACAAACATAATACTTTCTGAGAAAAGAAGGATTCTAGAAATGAATAACTTGATATCGTAATAATTAAACGTAAAGACTTTATTAATTAATCGTAGAAAAAGAATGAGACTGAGTATTCTGTCACACAAAAGATAAGAAATAATTGTCTACAAAATGAAGAAAAACTAGCATGTGTAGGAATATATGAAAACTAACAGTCAACTGCAATACATTTCCTGCTCCCACGAAATATCCAATGGTTGTCCTCTTATGAGGAAAACCAACAGTAAATCACGGTTATCAACACTTAAGTCTTTATCGGTCACAAACACAATTAGTGACCAATAAGAAGTGTCAGTGTCGCAGCTCGCACACACATTGCATTCACTTGGGATATTTTAATTACTCTACTGTTATCAAACTGTTATATATTTGGGATGTTTAAATACGCAGCCTCTGTTTCAATTACTCTACCGTTTTCAAATTCTAGTTATACCACCTGTTTTGCTGATGTTGTATCCTTTAAGACGTCTACGGATTAGAGTGCAACCTTTGCGGATTGGTATACGTCGGTGAAACGAAAGGAAGGCTAAACAAACGTTCTATGTTGTGTCATGTGTACTATTGTTTTTCTGTTTGTCTTTTTCATTTTTAGCCATGGCGTTGTCAGTTTGTTTTAGATTTATGAGTTTGACTGTCCCTTTGGTATCTTTCGTCCCTCTCTTAGATCGATCAATGCTGTTAATTGAGAATGTATTTATACGCAGTTGTTGTTACATCTTAACTGTCGTCTCCTTTAGAGTTTAAGAGTTGTGTCAGTTCATATCGCAAATCACTATTTTTATCTAAGGCATATCTTTGAAGTCTTTACGTCGTGTGTGGAAATTTTAGAATTGTACAAGTGTCTCTATGATGTTCGTATAAAAAAATTTAATTGTATAGCTTTCAAGATTGATACAGTTTTATAAACAGAATAGATTGATATGATTCATTTTCCATCGTGATCATACCGATGAAGGATATCTGTTATCCGAAATATTCAACATTTGTTCAGTTTATTATAGTGGCCGGTTAAGGCCATTTCGCGTTTTCGCGTTTTCGCGTTTTCGCCTTTCATTATCTATAGGGCGAAAACGTGAAATCGCGAAGTCGAAAATGCGAAAAACTTGAAGTCGAAAACGCGAAACCGCGGAGTCGAAAACGCAAAATCGGAAAGAAAAAATATTTCGCCTTTTCGCGTTTTCGACTTCGCGTTTTCGCCCTATAGAATATGAAAGGCAAAAACGCGAAATGGCCTTCACCGGCCACCATAGTTTATTGTTATTTTTGCTGATGTTGTATCCTTTAAGACGTCTACGGATTAGAGTGCAACCTTTGCGGATTGGTATACGTCGGTGAAACGAAAGGAAGGCTAAACAAACGTATGTGCGGTCATAGATCAGACATTAACCTCAATGCTAACGACATTCTATACCAGCATTTCAATCAGCCCGATCATTCCATCGTTTCTATGACAGTTCGCATTATCGAAAAGATATACCATAGCTCTAACAATCCTAATCTTTCAACGACTCTCCGTAGTCAAAAAGAAGACTACTGGATTAGACAATTGGGAACTGCAACACCGTATGGCTGCAATGACAAAATTGATGGTATAGGTATTCTATCTAGTCCTTCGTGTAACTCGGTGAATGTGATGAATATTTTCAACTCGACTCCTCGACGTAGACGCAGTCATGGTCATCGTCATTATACATTACCTTCTCTGCATGATGTCTCTATTAATGACTTGCTGTCATTCATACAAAAGCCGTTAGGTATTCATATGAAACTTTATTCATTACCCCTTTCAAAAATTCATTCTCTGTTCAATTTATGTTTGGAATCCACTGTTACAAACCCTCATTCAAACCAATACAAACTTCAAGCTATAATTTCGGATATTGCAAGTCACAGACTTTTCAAGCCAGTTCGCATTGGAAAAGATGAAAAAGAGAAAAGATCTTTTCTAAATCTTTCCTTTGCCAACAAAGGTCTCGATGGCGTCAACCTAGGCAATATCCTTCATCATAAATTGAAAATACCTCCTTATTTCAAAGACCAGTCTGTACCAATAATTTCTTATACCTATACCAAACCTATTGCAACTAAAATTTTCAATTACAAACGTGTTTTGCAGAATCTCGATATTGACGACTTCAAGTCTAAACCTCCTGATTGCACTTGTGCTAGTTACCAATTCATATATAATCCTGCTGGCCACGTTATTACCGGTGACCTTAACATTGTTAATAACACTTCTCTACGAAATGTGTTATCGAAAGGTCCGAAATATCGTGAGCCTAAATCCATCAATTGGAAATAATACAACTTTAAAATTTTGATGGACTTAGTCGAGGATTATGCCAGGCAATGGGCTAAACGTGAAAAAGAAGACGTAGACACTCTATCCGAATGTATTAAGGCAGTGAGGTCGTTAATACAAATCAGAATCAAGAAACTGAATGGGTCCATCAATGCCCATGCTACGTCAATCTTTAAAGACCCAAATGTTGCTAAACACTTATCCGACCTCCATGATAAATATGTTGTTGTCCCCGCAGACAAAGCCCCAAATAACATCGTTTTTGTCTGTAAAAGTCACTACATTAATTGCTTGATAAACGAATTAGGTATAGACAATTCACTTGGAAACTCAACTTATACCCTCACGACACTTACCAAAGAGGAAATCCTGGATAATCATAGGTCTGTTCTTTGTTCCTTTGGTATTTCAACCAAAGATGAAGAACTGGATCTTCCATCACTGTATTGGATACCTAAACTACATAAGTGTCCTTACAAACAACGGTATATTGCTGGGTCTTCCAAGTGCTCCACGAAACCTCTTTCTAAATTATTAACATCTATTTTATCAGCAATCAAAGACGGGCTTCAAAGTTATTGTGAAACTGCCTATTCTAGAGGTGGCGTGAATCAGATGTGGATACTTAAAAATTCCAAAGATCTTTTAGAGTACATACAATCTAACTCTCTTTCATCTTGTAACAGTATTAAAACATTTGACTTTTCTACTCTTTACACAAGTATTCCACATTCCAAACTAAAAGACAAATTGAAAGAGTTGGTATTACTTTGCTTCATAAAAAAGAATGGCCAACGTAGATACAAGTATCTTGTCTTAGGGAGGGATAAATCATACTTTGTAAAGAATCACTCTGATTCAAACAAAAAATTCTCTGAAACCGATATTATCAAGATGCTTGATTTCTTGATTGACAACATATTTGTAACGTTCGGAGGACGTGTTTTTCAACAGACTGTCGGCATCCCAATGGGAACAAACTGTGCCCCTCTACTTGCCGACTTGTTTCTTTATTATTATGAGGCTGACTTCATGCAGGAACTTCTTAGGAAGAAAGATAAGAAGTTAGCAATATCCTTTAACTCTACTTTCCGCTATATAGATGACGTTCTTTCACTAAACAATTCAAAATTTGGTGACTATGTGGAACGCATCTATCCCATCGAATTGGAGATAAAGGATACTACAGATACAGTTAAGTCGGCTTCATATCTTGACTTACATCTAGAAATTGACAATGAGGGTCGGTTGAAAACAAAACTTTACGACAAAAGAGATGATTTCAGCTTTCCAATTGTGAACTTTCCATTTCTAAGTAGCAACATTCCAGCAGCACCTGCATACGGGGTATATATCTCCCAATTGATACGATATTCCCGTGCTTGCATTTCCTATCATAATTTTCTTGATAGAGGGTTACTGCTCACAAGGAAGCTATTAAACCAAGAGTTCCAAATGGTGAAGTTGAAATCATCCCTTCGTAAATTTTACGGACGCCATAACGAGTTGGTTGACCGTTATGGAATAACCGTTTCACAAATGATATCGGATATGTTCTTTACGTCGTAACTACAATCCCCTTCCCTTTCATGAATGTGACCTACCGAATTAGACTATTTACCGGATTTGTAATCACATAAGCAACACGACGGGTGCCACATGTGGAGCAGGATCTGCTTACCCTTCCGGAGCACCTGAGATCACCCCTAGTTTTTGGTGGGGTTCGTGTTGTTTATTCTTTAGTTTTCTATGTTGTGTCATGTGTACTATTGTTTTTCTGTTTGTCTTTTTCATTTTTAGCCATGGCGTTGTCAGTTTGTTTTAGATTTATGAGTTTGACTGTCCCTTTGGTATTTTTCGTCCCTCTGTTATTACCACTGGGTTGATGTCTCTGCTGGTGGACATTTTGTCCCCGAGGACATCATCCGCCCAGTAGCAAAACTACAATTGCATGAACTTACGAAGATCAAACAGGAAACTGGCTCGGACGTCGCCCAGTATAAAAAGGTCCGAAACAGACGTCATCATGGACACGGTGTCGTCTGATATGGCAGGTGTCTCCTCATCACCAGACATGACAAATATCTCAAACACGACTCATTCAGATCATCGTCCTAGTGACAATAGCAATATTACACATATACAGCCATGTTCAGTTCTCCTTAAAGACATTTTGGTTTTTGATGACACAGTACAACACTGTCGCATTTCAAAATGTGAGACCAAAGGCTGCAAAACATGTCCTATTTTAATTACAGATGCTGAATTCACTAGCAATTTGACCAAGAAGTCATATTTTACCAGAAGTTTCGATGATCTGAATTGTAAATCGATAAATGTCGTCTACGGATTAGAGTGCAACCTTTGCGGATTGGTATTCGTCACTCTTTTAAGACTGGTTATATATTACATTTTGTTGTATACTGTATCATAATTATATTACCCATCGCCCTGTAAATTACATCGTTGGCTATTATCCCTTGATTTAATATATTTATATATGTAGAGTGGGGTGCTCATTTTCGCCACATCTTTCCATGTTTTCTACAGTTTATGTTCAGGTCTAAATGTTTTTGAAGTATACAGATATTTCTATATGAAGATAACTTCAAATGCAAAATATACTTAAGCTTGAAAACCGGTTTGTTTTAAGAAAATCATCTGAAAAGTTAGATTAAAGGGTGTTTGAAATTTCCGGATGTTTTGTCAATGGGGGACACATATTCGCCGTTTTTACACATCTATTTAAAACCAAATAACCACAGCTTTTAACAATTTTTATCAAACCAATTGCATTATAGATGAATAGCAGACATTTCAAAGGTATAAAGAATTCAAAATTAGGGCATTCAGTCAAATATTTACTTAAAAATACTTCTTTGAAATCGTGTTTTTTATTCAGGAAATTGTCCGAAAATCCTTGTCCGTTTTTCGGTCATTTTCGGTAGGAGCCGCAATTTTGTCTCAGTTTAAAAAAAATATTATTTTTGTTATAAAAATATAATTTACGGGTACATTTCTTTCATTTTAGCCATCCTTTGAAGTTTTTACACCTCAAAATCCTTAAACGGCGAAATTGTGTCCCCGGCGAAAATGAGCACCCCACTCTATATATATTAATAAATTTAAACATATGTCGGTTTGAACGGACCAAGTACTCGTGCGTTAACTGATAAATGAGAAGCGCATTGAATGCACAAAAGTGATTCAAACGGATTATTATAGACCAGAATTTGCCATTCACTGATAGCATACCGAAAACATTTGAATGTCCTTTGCATCTTCTATTTGAAGTTTTTAAAATGATAGTTGGAGGCTAAACTATACATACCCTTTCACAAACACATTTTCTGTCAAGAAAACATGTTCGGTAAATAAAATTAGTTGGTTCATATGCAACACAGTCAGAGTTCGGACCATCACTGCCTACAAAAAAAAGAATGGAGCTCAGTTCTGAACCATAATAATATTTTTTCTGCTAAAAAGACCGAAACTAGACCCCATAAGCTGATATGTCAAAAACATTCGTCGTTATAATTTCTTTTTCAACAATAGATTCAAGGCAAATCAAAATGTGGGTAGGATATAACAATATATAGATATTTTAAATGATGAAAAGTACACAAAAATGCAAAAGATATTTTACTTTTTACTTAGTATTTTTCAGTCCAATGCAATCGCTAGCGCATAGCTCACACCCGTTGGTTTCATTCATATATTTATCGTATGTCCTCATCATCATACACCACCAGAGAACTATATGATTTAATTATTTCGTAATCCTCTGATTTTATCCATATAGTGCCATTAAAAAACAACTCACCAGCCGTTAGAGTAAACGTAAGTTCAGAACCAAGTACAAAGGAAGGCATATCTTCGTTAACCTGATCTGTAGCACCTGTCCAAAATTTATCACCTGTAAAAGCATGAGTAAATTAACAAAAAGATATAAACTACTGAGAGTTCTCAAAAAGTAATTGAAAAAAACGTAAAATCCCCAATATATAAACATTATAGGTTGGTTTTTTATATTGAGTTATTAATAGTTACATCAGAAACGGTTATATGGATATTTTTGTATTTTTAAATAAAGTAACATTAATTGGACAGAAATATTCGAAGTTAAAATTTAAATCTAAATAAAACCATGATATCAATTAATTGGTTGCAATGTTAAAATTTGGAAAGGTATGTTGTAATAATAAGGCGGATGACACCAAAGGATATTCTAACTCATAAGTTGAGTCCCAACTTCCAATTCTACATGCAGGCGTATCCAAATTGGCTTCTGTTGCTAACATCATAAAATCATGATTCAGATGCAGCAACGAAATTTAGAAGCTCCGAAAAACAAATTACCACTGTTATTTAGTATCGCTTGTGCAACAGCACCTACTTCTTCGTCCGTATTTGGTTCCCAGAGATATGCACCAATTCCTCTACATGCTAGCTGTAAATACATTATTATTTATTTATCAATCAATGATAAAACAACAGGATGCTATATGATTAAGAAGGTACCTTACATTGTTTTAATTAGTTTTAACCACACGCTGATAAACATATAAATTCAAATTCAAATTCTTTATTAACTTTGAGCCTTTCGGCTCATCAGTATAATCAAGTACATGTACAGTGTATACATATGGCATATTACAAACAATATAAATAATATGTATAATAAACAATAGGTGACGTCAGAAGTTTCATCAATACAAAATATCTTTTATTACAATAAACTGTTTCTTAATTTAAAAGAGAAATGTATAAACTTTCCCAAGTTACAAAGCTGTTTTGTGTTTTCACCTGACAATAATTCTATTAATTTAAAAGTTGATGGCCTAGACCAGTAATAATTTTTTATATATTTTTTTCGCAAATCAGTATATCTACTACATTGAAGGATAAAATGAAATTCATCCTCTATTACTCCTAAATCACAAAAAATACAATTTCTTTCATTTCTATTAGTACCAACATAACGTCCAGTTTCAATACAAAGGTTATGTGAAGACAAACGAATCCTTGTTATACATTTACGAAAAAGTACAGGAATGCATTTCTGTAAATAAAATTGCAAAACTACATTTGTTACAACATACTTATATAATCTACACTTTGAAGAAGAATCTAATAAAAATTGTAACTCTTGGTTAGCTTGATCAAACAAACGCTGTCTTATCAAAGGTAAATATGAGCTGTTTACATTTAACAACCACTGATTATCCCACAAATTATTCATACCAAGACTATATATCAATCTTTTAACATATGTTGCCCAATTCATACATTTTGAACAATTTAACACAAGTTCTTTATAACAAGACCTTAATATACAATTGTCACTAATTAAAATTTTGAACCAAAATTTAAGTATTCTATAATTACGCTCATACTGCAGTGGAAATCTACCTAATTCAAAATAGACCATCACATTTGGGGTCGTTCTTTTGACACTTAATAACATTTTGCAGTAGTCCAAATGGACCTTTTCTATCATAGGAGATTTGTGTACTCCCCATATTTCACACCCATACATTAATATGCTACTAACATAAGTATCAAAAAGACTAAGCATTGTAAATACATTTAAACATAATGATGATGTAGTTCTTCTCATACTGAACATAGCTTTTCTACCTTGTTCTGCACAATGTTTCTGTGTTTTAAGAAATTTACAATTATACGGTATTAATACACCTAAATAACAAAATTGTTCCACAATATCCATTGTTTGACCGTTATAGACCCATGTCTCATTAGGCCGTACAATTCCACCCTTCCTGAAAACAACAATTTTTGTTTTTTTTGTATTAACAGACAAGCCCCATTTTTCTGTGTAAATTGACAAAGTATTTAACATTTCCTGTAAACCTTCTACTGTTTCAGACATCAAAATCATGTCATCAGCATACATTAACAAAAATAATGTTATATCTTGAAACTCTAAGGCACAGTTGCCATTAGCAATAAATTCATTTTCAAAATCATTCACATAGAAAGAAAATAAAATTGGAGAAAGAACTTCCCCTTGCATTAAACCAAGGTTGTTACAAAAGTAATCAGAGTTTAGCCCATTGAATCTAATACAGGTTCTAACATTATTATACATAGATTTTAAGCTGGGGTCACACATTCACGATTTTTACTACCGTTCTTGACAGGACCATTCCCGATTAAAATTTATTAAAAGTCTGATCAAGATCCTGTGAATCGTGGATGGAAATTCAAACTTAAAATAAAATTTGTAAAAAAAATAATTTGATCACGACAACAATCAGATAGTGTTCAGGAAGCACCGATATTCAACCGTTTCTAAGCGAATAAGTCCCGATAATCCCGTTCTGAATCCGCTTCTAATCCGATTTGTATTTTTCGCCAGGTAAAGTTCGACCGAGTCTGTCACGACTGCGTCCCGACTCTACCGAATGTAATCCGACTGAGATCAGACAGTGACCAGACAGTGATCCGACGCTGACGGAAGTTATTTGTTCGAAAACTGTCGGCATATTCGGGATGATCAGGTACTGTCGGAACGTAATCCTATCACGGTCCGCTCTATCGCATTGCAAACGGCTTTGTCTGGTCTCAGTCGTATTGTATTCTGTAGTTGTCGGGACTCTGACGTGGGTATCATTGACGAATTTCGTATTAATAACGGGACTGTTTCGGAACGGTTTCGGCAAAAAACGGTTCGCAATCGACAAGATCTGGATGCAATCTGGACTCAATCGGCAGAAAAACAGCTATGAAAAATTACTCCGGATCATTCCCGTTCCACAGGACACCGTCCAGAATACACAAGACATTGTTCGGAATTCGATCCGATACAGCAGAATCTGTCACGACAAAGCCACGATTGTAATCCGATTAGATAAAATCGGCTGAGTTGCCCCGAATGTTACGGGACGCACCTAACTGTCGGGATGCTTTGCCGAACTATTCGGACCCTTCCCGATCCGTAGGAATCTGATACGAACTAAAACGAATGCGTTCAGACAATGATAGGACATTCCAGATAATTGAGGATACCAATCCGACTTTTTCACTTTTCATATCGTATTGCTGTCTGATCTCAAACGGGAGCAATAATCGGCAATGTGTGAACCCCGCATTAAAACAGTTAATAGTCTTCCCCGAATACCTAATCTGGAAATTTTGTACCATAAACATAAGCGATCAATTGAGTCAAAAGCTTTCAAGTAGTCTACAAAGCAACAATATAATCTTTTATTTTTACAGAGTGTATTTTGAATAACAGAGTATAAACAAAAAACAGCATCAACTGTACTATAACCGTTTCGAAAACCAAACTGTGCATCAGATAATATATCATTGACAGTTGCCCAATTTAACAATCTTTTATTGAGTATTGTGGTGAAAAGTTTACCTAGATTGCTGACAAGGCTTATGCCACGATAGTTTGCTGCATCATTAGCATCACCAGATTTGAAAATTGGTACCAGGATGGCATCTGACCACGATGACGGGAAATATCCACTAATCAATACGGCGTTAAAAATAGTACATAAATGTGGTATAATAAAATCCTTGTATTCAATGAAAAATTCATTCAGCAAACAGTCTGGACCATGGCTTTTGTCCATTTTAAGTTCATAAATTGCCTTTATAATCTCATCCGCAGTAATATCTGCATCTAGTTCATCAAAAACACATTCATTATTAATCACTTCGGGTCTCTTATTGCTATTCGGCGCACTTGATACAAGTTCTTTGAAATATTCAAAAAAGTCAGTAATGTTTAAATCACATTTCCTCTGATTTTTTTTCCTAAATAATGAATAAAATTTTCTTGGATTGTCTTTCTTTAGTTTACACAACATATAACCTTCCTGTCGTTTGTAACTACGTTTGAGCTTGCATTCATACTTCTTGTAAGCTTTTTTGGCACTGTTCAAATCTGTATGACTATTAAATGTTTTTTTACCATTAAAAGTATGTAATTTTTTACAATAATTGGCATATAGCTCTTTACACTTTTGGTCAAACCATGGATTATCAGTATTTACTCTCTGATTTTGGGAATTTCGCTTTAATTTCACTTTTACTTTTGGCATTTGTTTGAAAAAAGGAGCTGTCACATTTGTTAAGCACTGAGTGAAGTTATTTATGCACAAGTCCATACATCCTGAGACGCTATGTCCATATTAGCTATCGTTAAACTTAAATCATCAGCATTAACTAGTAGGGCATTATAGCATAAGTCTCTAAATTCTTTATTCCATTTGAAAAATTGAGATTCTTCACCATCCATTAAATTTGAATTTATATCATTGCATTGCATAGTAAAGTCAGTTTTAAATTGAACATGTATGGGAGCATGGTCACTGTATGTTGTAAAATTACTTGTAATAAATTTTAAAACTTTTTCCATATTAATTGGCTTAGCTAACAAGTAGTCGATTACACTCATACCTCTTGGACCACTATATGTAAAATCATTTGAAAGTCCATCAGGGTGGCGCCCATTTATAATTCTAAGTCCACTGCTCTTACACAAATTAAGTAGTTTTGATCCATAGTCGTTGGTTCCTGCATCCGGGTTCTTACGGCAAGACAAAGCCTCATCAGCAACATATGTAAACAGATCACCAACCCTATCTAAAATACTATCATGTAATTTATCATTTTGTACATAATCATTCATATTAGCTGTTCTAGCATTTAAATCACCAATAACAAAAATATTTGGACATTCAGCTGAGTAATGTATCATTTGAGACTCAAGCTCATAAAATAAATCACAATTATGAATCCTATAAAAGGATGAGTTCTGTGGTGGTATATACAGATTTGCAATTAAATAGTCACTTTCACATCCAGTCAGTTCTTTAGCTATCCTTATATAAAAATTTCATAAATTTGAACCTAGCAAATCAGATATTTGTAATAGAAAAATAAGCCTAATATCTCTATACTTATATGAAGTGATTAAATATTCAACTGATATTTTTAAATAGTTATCTTATATGTTATATATCCGCTTAATGACACTTATTAACTTACTGTTCGATGTGAATCAAGGCTTCGTGTTGACGTCCGTACTATAACATATAATGGTTTACTTTTACAAATTTTCGGTGGACTGAGAGTTGTCTCATTGACAGTCATACCATATTTTCTTATATTTAATCATTTGCATTCTGTTATGGATTTAAAAAAAGATTGTAAAATTGAAAATCACAATTGATTTTTACATATATATAATTTCATAACTTTTAAAATAATAAAGTAAATTAGGATAAACCTCATACTTGTGTTCTCAAATTTCAAGCAGATTAATTAATCATGCAAATGCAAGATAGTGTGCGATATGTGAAAAAAAAATATATTCGTTCTGACGATAAACGTCTTGTACATGTTGCTATCGAACGTCAAAACAAAATAAATAATCTCTAACCATTAAAATATGCAATATGAGTTTTAATGAAGTTTTATCAATTTGAAATATTTAAAACTAACTTGTGTGCGAGGAATGGTCGAATGAATTGACAAATGAATACCGTGATACAGACAGTTATTGTGAATGAATATCCATACCACTGCTCCAAGCCAATCAGAATTTGAGTCACAAGCTAAATAACAATTGCCACTGTCCGCTGGTATCCTTGTAAACCCCGGAGGACAACCACAAATAGCTGAAAGAATACCAAATGTATCGTATTAATAATAGCTATTCAGAAAATGGCATCTCCCGTACCCTCCGTGACAAAATAAAACATTTAGCAGCTTTGGGTTTTTATCTTGAATATTATTACAGATAGAGATGAACTGTTGCCTTTTATAGTCAATTTTTAACAATTATGTAATTTTTTACATAAATTTTGTAAATTTTTACAAAATATTTTCCACTGTAACTACTGGGTCAATTTAATTATAGATAGAGATAATTGTAAGCAGCGAGCAAGAATGCTCAGTAAAGTAAGATCTACAAACACATCATTATCACCAAAGGACAATTTTGTCATGAATCCATCTGTGTCTTTTGCTTAATATGCACATAAATCCAGGTTAGCGACACAGGCTCTTTGGAGCGTGTAGTTACTGGTTTTATATATATATATATATATATATATACAACTCGTCTAAACATCAACCCAACAATGTTTGATCTGTTAATTTGCTTTCGCAAATTTTTGGTTCTTCCCTCGCCGGGATTCGAACCCATGCTACTGTGATATCGTGACACCAAATCGCCTGCACTGCAGCCGTCCCGCTAGACCACACGACCACCTGGGCTCTCAAAAAAAGAGCTTTCGCTGGCCGTGTGTTACCTTTCCACGTCAGTTTTAATCTAGCGGCGTACTGCAGTACATGATATATAAGGCATGAAGATGTTATTGTTACAGATCAGCTCAATTATCTATAGTAAAGGATCCTACAAATTAATGTAAGATACAGTCACAGAAAATAATTATATTTATAAGTACGTCTGAGTCAGTGACAACCCTACAACAGATGTATCCATCGGATCGCCATCAATGATGGTGATACATGGCTGTGTACATAATGCATATACAACTCGTCTAAACATCAACCCAACAATGTTTGATCTGTTAATTTGCTTTCGCAAATTTTTGGTTCTTCCCTCGCCGGGATTCGAACCCATGCTACTGTGATATCGTGACACCAAATCGCCTGCACTGCAGCCGTCCCGCTAGACCACACGACCACCTGGGCTCTCAAAAAAAGAGCTTTCGCTGGCCGTGTGTTACCTTTCCACGTCAGTTTTAATCTAGCGGCGTACTGCAGTACATGATATATAAGGCATGAAGATGTTATTGTTACAGATCAGCTAAATTATCTATAGTAAAGGATCCTACAAATTAATGTAAGATACAGTCACAGAAAATAATTATATTTATAAGTACGTCTGAGTCAGTGACAACCCTACAACAGATGTATCCATCGGATCGCCATCAATGATGGTGATACATGGCTGTGTACATAATGCATATACAACTCGTCTAAACATCAACCCAACAATGTTAGATCTGTAAATTTGCTTTCGCAAATTTTTGGTTCTTCCCTCGCCGGGATTCGAACCCATGCTACTGTCATATCGTGACACCAAATCGCCTGCACTGCAACCGTCCCGCTAGACCACACGACCACCTGGGCTCTTAAAAAAAAGAGCTTTCGCTGGCCGTGTGTTACCTTTCCTCGTCAGTTTTAATCTAGCGGCGTACTGCAGTACATGATATATAAGGCATGAAGATGTTATTGTTACAGATCAGCTAAATTATCTATAGTAAAGGATCCTACAAATTAATGTAAGATACAGTCACAGAAAATAATTATATTCATAAGTACGTCTGAGTCAGTGACAACCCTACAACAGATGTATCCATCGGATCGCCATCAATGATGGTGATACATGGCTGTGTACATAATGTATATACAACTCGTCTAAACATCAACCCAACAATGTTAGATCTGTAAATTTGCTTTCGCAAATTTTTGGTTCTTCCCTCGCCGGGATTCGAACCCATGCTACTGTGATATCGTGACACCAAATCGCCTGCACTGCAGCCGTCCCGCTAGACCACACGACCACCTGGGCTCTCAAATAAAAGAGCTTTCGGTGGGCATGTGTTACCTTTCCACGTCAGTTTTAATCTAGCGGCGTACTACAGTACATGATATATAAGGCATGAAGATGTTATTGTTACAGATCAGCTAAATTATCTATAGTAAAGGATCCTACAAATTAATGTAAGATACAGTCACAGAAAATAATTATATTCATAAGTACGTCTGAGTCAGTGACAACCCTACAACAGATGTATCCATCGGATCGCCATCAATGATGGTGATACATGGCTGTGTACATAATGTATATACAACTCGTCTAAACATCAACCCAACAATGTTAAATCTGTAAATTTGCTTTCGCAAATTTTTGGTTCTTCCCTCGCCGGGATTCGAACCCATGCTACTGTGATATCGTGACACCAAATCGCCTGCACTGCAGCCGTCCCGCTAGACCACACGACCACCTGGGCTCTCAAATAAAAGAGCTTTCGGTGGGCATGTGTTACCTTTCCACGTCAGTTTTAATCTAGCGGCGTACTACAGTACATGATATATAAGGCATGAAGATGTTATTGTTACAGATCAGCTAAATTATCTATAGTAAAGGATCCTACAAATTAATGTAAGATACAGTCACAGAAAATAATTATATTCATAAGTACGTCTATATATATATATATATATATTAATCTATGCATTTGTTTTCTTTTTTTTCTTTTGGGAAAATGAATTAAGATTAGTTTGCTTTTATCCGGCAATCGACCGTTTTACTATACAATGAAGACCGACTGATAACAAGATAAACATAATATTTGTTTCCGTTGTGAGCGAATTGTTATATTAGGGACTTTCCGCTTTGAATCATTCTCGGAGTCAGTATTTTTGTGTTTTTACTATTTTTCTCGATGATCTGAATAAGTCGAAAATAAGTAGCTTAGACTTGGCGATATAAAAAATCGATTGGAGGTTTGTCCAATCGATTATCGTTAAAGTTTCCGATTTTTTGGCATAACAGCTTACGATTTGCATTTCAGATGCCCACACTACTGTTAAGATTAGAAGAAATCAAGTTACGAATACGTGAATGAGTGTGATTTGTGAAAGTTGAAGAGAACTTGAGTTGTCGAACGAAGTGTTAACAAACATACGGAAAAACATGTGTACACTATAATACGTTTTGTACGCAACGGTCGTAAAATGATTAACAATAGTCAGTGTTTCTATTGTAGTTTATCGTTATTTACTTTGTGGTAAGGCTGGCTTACTTGCTGCTATCGTTGAAGTTACAGGTGGCTCTATACCCGGTGGCATTGTACTTCCTGTCACCAAAGTGGTGGAACTAACTGTATTCTTCGTATTAACTCCATTCGTCTGACCTGTTGCCATCAATGTGCAATCTGACATATGCGCAGTCGATGTTAACATTCCAAGTAGAAAACCAAACAAAGCTAAGTCGAATATTAATTTTGTTTATGAATGATATATACAATGGCCACAATTCAATGATGTGAATAATCAAGGGTCAACTTTTAACGTTAAACTCAAACCACATAAATAGCTGTTTAGACCAGTAGGATTGAACTCTGTAAAATACTTCAAAACAGAAAACAGGCGCATATTATATGTAGCCGGACAGCGTTCTAACTTGATTCATGAGATTGCACTAAACAACCAAACGTAGTTTATTGCTATAAAGGTGTTTATATGAAAAATAATGTTGCGGAATGCTAGTTTCAATTGCAATTTCAAATCAAAGGTGAAAAACTAGAAAAGCAAAACTACCGAACTCCAAGAAATATTCCAAAACAGAAAGTCCCTTCTTAAATTTCAAAATAAAAAGCTGAACCACATCAAATGAAAGGAAAACAAAATTTATATTCCTGACTTGATACAGGCATTTCCCTATGAAGAAAAATGGTGCACTCAACCTTGTTTATAGCTAGCTTAATCTCTCACTTGTATTACAGTCGCATACAACTCCATCCTATATATACCAATTTGTGAACAATACAAACACATATTAATGTCACAATAGGGATACAGCATAAAGACAAAGCACATATAGAAAATGACAAGCAAGAATGAAAAAAGTGACGATAACACACTAAAACAACGGGGGGATATGTAGGTACCTCGCCTGGCCGAAAGGATATTGTCAAACATTGACTAAACAGTGATTTTAAAAAAGTTAACGATTTACAAAAAACTTGTATACAATTTGTATTCATAGCATTCTATCATCGAAAATCTATTTGTTCGACATAAGGTAACCTTCAAATTTTCTTTAATGATTTGCGGAAGTAAAAAAATCTATTTACAATTTATTAAGATATCTCAAATTCTCTTTCACTTGCTGTGTCTATCCAAATGTTATGGCTTCATTTTTTATAAATATGTATGACAGTGTTTAGCGAATCTAATTAAACTTGTTATAAAACAATACTGAGCATTGGTTCACACGTCACAGTAAGCTATAAAGGGACCCAACATTAGCATGTGTAAAACCATTTAAACGGGAAAACCAACGGTTTAATCATTATAAAAAAAACAAGAAACGAGTAAACCTTATAAACCACATTTACAAACGAGAACAACTTTACATCAGATTCCCGACTACGTACGGGTGCAAAGAATTGAAGCGGGTTTAAACGATTTAATGGTACCGAACATTCACCCTTATTTGAAACAATAGTGTAAAATCACAACATCGAAAGACACAAGCATCTTTTAGCACAATATTTTTCAGAAAAATCGTACTTAATATAAAAACGATAATCTGTTTTAAAATAATTTAAAAAACTATGCGACTTCAATGGTATATATTGTCAAATACATGTATACCACCCCCATGACATGACAAAAACAAAATTGTAGCACTTGGCAAGTATTATTAATTACACTAGTTAACCTATACAAAGAAGATGTACCTCCAATTCCTGATGGTGAATTGCATTCGGCTTCTTTAGTCAGTAACAAAAGTATATCTGGTTGGACAATACCACTCGAAATATTCAATCCAATGATGCATACAACAAAAATAATCAGAAGCCTTCTCTGTAAGATACAGTAAGGGATCGTTTTAATTCCGAAAATTAACAGACTATTTTCAACATTTAAAGCTGATTCACTGTATCATACTATCATGAATCATACAAAGTAGTCCGCTATATGTTTGAGTCGTTGCCCTAGTCAGAAAGACTTAATATTGACAATTGATGTGATATAGTACTACAACACACATGTTTTATTCAGATATTTTCAACATATACCAACTGTGTGGACTGTTTTCATTCCAATTTTCAACTTATATTACATGTAATAGAAAAGATAAAAAAAATTACAAAGGAATGAATTGAAGGGCCCGAAGGGCCAAGTGAGCTTTTCTCATCACTTTGCGTCCGTCGTCCGTCGTCGTCTGTTCACTTTTACAAAAAATCTTCTCCTCTAAAACTACTGGGTCAAATTTAACCAAACTTGGCCACAATCATCACTGGGGTATCAAGGTTTAAAAATGTGTCCGTTGACCCGGCCAGCCAACAAAGATGGCCGTCATGGCTAAAACTAGAACATATGGGTAAAATGTAGATTTTGGCTTATAACTCTGAAACCAAAGCAATTAGAGCAAATCTGACATGGGGTAAAGTTGTTTAACAAGTCAAGATCTATCTGCCCTGAAATTTTCAGATAAATCGGACAATCGGTTGTTGGGTTGCTACCCATTAATTGGTAATTTTAAGGAAATTTTGCCGTTTTTGTTTATTATCTTGAATATTATTATTGATAGAGATAAACTGTAAACAGCAATAATGTTCAGCAAAGTAAAATCTACAAATAAGTCAACAAAACCAAAATGGTCAGTTGACCCCTTAAGGATTTATTGCCCTTTATAGTCAATTTTACCAATTTTTCTAAAATTTTTGTTATCTTTTACAAAAATCTTCTCCTCTGAAACTACTGGACCAAATTTAACCAAACTTGGCCACAATCATCATAAGAGTATCTTTTTGTCCTATGACCCTGCCCGAGAACCATGATGGCAGACATGGTTAAAAATAGTACATTTATTTTAAAATGCAGTTTTTGGTTTATATCTCTGAAACTGAAGCATTTAGACCAAATCTGACTGGTGGCAAAAATGTTCATCCGATTTAGATATATCTGCCCTGAAATTTTCAGATAATTCCGACAACCAGTTGTTAGGTTGCTGCCCCTGAGTTATTAATTTTACAGAAATTTTGCTGTTTTATGCTATTATCTTAGATATAATACTATTAATTATGATTTTAACCTTATTTTACATGATTTCAGAAAATACAAGTGAGCGACACAGGCTCTTTAGAGCCTCTAGTTCAATCTTTAACAAGAAATCAAACAAACCAAGTGAATCCGATTGCATATGTTCGCTATCTTTTTATAGTTATGCTTATAAAAGGTTATATGACCGTCAATTATGTTTTGAGGCATTCTCCAGGGCTAATATTATATTGCGTTTACACTAAAATATACACACAATACTGGTACATTTTATCCGTGCATTTTTGTTGTTTATTTCAGACTACGGAATTTGGAAATACGTTTAATTTTGATTTAGATATGAGAACTTGAGGCAAATGGGTGAACATCGATTTGACAGAGTATGTCACTTCAACTGATTGAAGTAAGCAAAATTAGTCGTTTAAATCTTATGCAGTTAAACAAGAAATTAGAGATTTAAAAGCAAACCCTGTCACAAAATTATCGCATGTACCAGCCAATTTTTGAAATAAAAAGAATATATAAATTAGCCATGTTTCAGAAACTACCTTCGTAACCTTCGTCTATTCATGCGCGAGACACCTGCATGCAGGAACCCCGGAACTCAGCAAATTGAGATTTAAAAAACAAATACATAACAGTTGATTATATTATAATTCATGTATGACAAAAAAGAAATGATGCATTAAAACTTCGGAAATGTATACAGCTAAAATTTAAATAAAATTCCGCGAAATTTCATGAATGATTCAGCGAATTTACGTCATGACAAAACACGACGCCATACGAATAAAACATGCAAGGGAAAGTTTAATTCGTGTACTTTTACATCCCAGACGGATTATATGTCAGAAGACATATAGTACCATAATTTTGTTGTACAACACATCTTCCGGGTATTTCTGTCGTGACAAGTAATTATCATGTTTCTAATTCTAATATGACGTGCTTCTTTCGCTTTGTGAACAAACCAATGCTCCTAATCCAATAAAATTTGTTTGCACATGCGTATATTGACTTCTTCAGAATAATGAATTTTATCAAATTATCATGCACTAAATATATTTCCTTAATTTCAAAACACTTTCAAACTATTAAATGGTGCACATGATGTTACTAATTCATATATTATGACTGTATTGTGTTGCATTCCTAAATTGACATATTTGACCTAGGTACGACAACCGTTCATGCTGGCTGTTCAAACTCCTCCCTCTGGAAAATAACAGTGCCAGCCGGCTGCTTCTTTACAAACAAAATAAGGAGGTTCATTGAAGAGTCTACACAAACGCTTTTACACTTGTACATATCGGACATAAAAATTATTTAATTGTCCTATTCAGAATCGAAATAATTGATGCAAGCTATACTTTATTGTAGTATAAACATGGGAAGGCATTATATTTGTGTTATTTTAGCCCTTACTGTCGCTCGGGCAAAAATAATCACGAATATAAGGCCTACCATGTCAAAACTACAATAAAGTATAGCTTCCATCAATTATTTCTTAAGTCAGAAATAAACAATAAATCTAGCGTAGGCAATATGTATGAAAATTTCGTGTTTATTTTAGTCTAAACGTAGTCTAATTGGATTCATAATGTCAAATACTAGTATTAAATTTACAGTTTTGCTATACTTATACTTTCACAACATTTGTTGAAGATCCCGTATTCTTTAAAATGGATATGTTTTCCTGCTCTTAAAAGAGTGAGTAAGAAAGAAGGAAAAATAAATGCATGTGCATGATATACATATTCCGGACGTAGCAGGCGCATTCGACTCCAATCTCAATTGACTAGGATTCCCAGTATCTTATACCGAAGTTGTGTGGTTCTATCTGATCTTCGGTTTCCCCCCCCCCCAGTAATAAAACTGTCTGCTATGAAATAGACAACATCGCTGAAGGTAGAGTTTTAAACTTAAACACCAATCTATCAATCAATTTAGATAAGCAAAGAGTTGAGATTCTCGTAAATGTTAAAATAATAACATAAGTATAAATATAAATAGGTTGTAAACATGTGCTATTTGATTTTTTCTGGGTCTGTTTGATTTCATACCGTAGGTTTAAAAGTATGTTTATCGTCATTTTAAATTGAATGAGAATGATTTTCTGTCGAATCAGTAAACAAAATTTCATCCTTGTTTTGATTTGAATTTTACATTTTTTCCCTTTTAAAAGCTGATAACACGCGTAACCCATCTCCAGCTAAGAGGTTACACTGAGGGTCACATGAATACAGTTTCAATAAGGTCAAATTATTCACTTGCACGTGAATAATTCATCAGCGATGTTTCTTATCTAATTTCGACAAAATTGATACAAATATGATACTAAAATCGAACAATCATTTTCATTAATGATTGAACAAAACAATGTTTGTATTTGATAATTATACACCTTCAATCTATTAGTACCGACAAAGTTGGAAAGAAAGTTTGAACTTAACAGTTTAAAACCCAACTTTACAATATTATTAATCATCCAGTTCATCGACGAGACAGGTTTAATACTTTGCGTCTGAGCGTCACTTGTAAGTATTGTGTGGACGAAACGCACGTCTAACGTATTAAATTGTAAACCTGGTACCTTTTGTTGGTTATTGTTCGTGTGTTTCTCTGTCCTATATTTTCTCCCATTTATTTGTATTGTAGGCCTATCATGTAATGTTGTCAATTAAATTTTATATTTAACATTGCCATTAAAGCGGGAAATTTGGCATGCCATAAAACCAGGTTCAACCCACCATTTATTTTACTTAAAATGTACAGCACCAAGTCAGAAAAATGACCATTGTTATAAAATAAAATTGAGAAAGGAAATGGGGAATGTGTCAAAGCGACAACAATCAGACCATAGAGCAGACAACAGCCGAAGGCCACCAAGGGTCTTCAATGTAGCGAGAAACTCCCGCACCCGTAGGCGTCCTTCAGCTGGCCTATAGTTCGTTCCTATGTGTGTTACATTTTAATGTTGTATTTCTATTGTGTTGTAGTTCTCTTATATTTGATACGTTTCCCTCAGTTTTAGTAAAAAATAAATAGACAATAATAGTGCATTGACTTGACATATCAACGATATAAGGATGAATCTTAAAAACGGGGAAATGCAAGGCTGTGTCGAGCTATTTCCCCGTTTCGGGCTGAATCCTTATATCGTTGATATGTCAAGTCAATGCACTATTATTGTCTTTATACTGCAATCTAAAAAAAAAAATTTCAATTGTTGTGTAATGCGTTAAGGTTATTTATTTGATTTAAATATTTTGGGAAGTCCCTTTTAAAAAGGCCTCATATCATCCTCACGGAGAAATATACAACACAATGAAATGTACATTTACCTGTTGAAACCTACACTCGATGGTGAACGAAATCGTTTGAGTATGGACTAAAATATCAACCATAAGCATAAGTTCTCTTATATTTGATACGTTTCCCTCAGTTTTAGTAAAAATAAATAGACAATAATAGTGCATTGATTTATAGGTTGCAAACAAAAAATATTAACAAATGAAATATGTTTTTCCAACAATTGCAAAAAAACCAGGTTGAGTCGTTCCACGCATCGTTGTATGCATTAGAAACAAGAACAGGTTGAAGACGTCGTATGAATAATTAAATATTATTTCGGCAACTTCTATTTAAATATTCATGAGGAAAAGTGATATCGGGTCAGTGACTGTATATGACATAGAAATATACAGTCAACGCATTTTGACAGCTCAAATACACATAATTTGTGATGTGACAGTAACGTCACTAGATTTTTTTTCAATATTTACTATTTAAAGATGACTTTAGAATTTATTTATAAGGAATGACTGCAATTCATTTCATATCTATACAAAATAACCTTACAAAATATGGTGCAGACTTTTAAAAAGCCCCCTACGCGGGTTACATAGTGTGCATCATTTTTTTATGCTATTCACTCATAGACAGAAAAAAAGCTACAGTTATTCTTCACAATAATATACAATATATAAGAAAATAATACTTTTGAACAGTTTTTGTTCATTGTTAAAATCTTTACTTAACAGTATATTTATATAAACATCATTAATAAATAAGTTGTTATTCGGATTTAAACACTTTTTTATGTAACAATAATCAGAATTTCTTGTCTGTAAGTGTTCACTTAAGCTTAGACATCATGAAACTATAACACGTCTTTATTATTCTGAGGAAAATAAAGCTGTCCAGTATCATTCGTTTCTAGACTTATTGCCCAGGTCAAATAATAATTTGCCAACCCTGGTAGATATATTTATTAAAAATGAATAATAGAATAAAATTGAGAATGGAAATGGGGAATATGCCAAAGAGGCAACAACCCGACCATAGAAAAAAACAACAGCAGAAGGTCACCAACAGGTCTTCAATTTAGCGAGAAATTCCCGCATCCGGAGGCGTCCTTCAGCTGGCCCCTAAACAAATATATGCTAGTTCAGTGATAATGAACGCCATACTAATTTCCAAATTGTACACAAGAAACTAAAATTAAAAATAATACAAGACTAACAAAGGCCAGAGGCTCCTGACTTGGGACAGGCGCAAAAATGCGGCGGGTTTAAACATGTTTGTGAGATTTCAACCCTCCCCCTATACCTCTAGCCAATGTAGAAAAGTGAACGTTTCATTTATTACTTGATACATTGACCTTATAAAACTCAATTTGAGTAATTTTCCCAATACAATCAAAATGTAATAAAGAAAATCAGAATTATGAGTTATTTTGAAAAGTATTTGATTAAATTAAATAACATGTTTGATAAATGATAACAATGATAGCTTGAAAAATTGTAATCAATCACAGATTGTTAATGATGATAACTTAAATAACACTAAGCCTGCTTACAAGATACCATTATGTTATGCATAGACCGATAGATCTACAGTATATTATTGTACCGTGCACAGAATAGTTAATCTCTCGGATTTTGGACATTGCATAGAGACTTTTTATTTAACCAGACGAACACGAGCAAATAATAAAAATACTGCTGATCTGTATATTCTTGCCAGACGTAATTAGTTATCAAAGGATCATGATAAATCATTATTTATAATTAAGTACGCCAGACGCGCGTTTCGTCTATTTCAGACTTAAGATAATTAACTCCTGGGGTAGGAAAATCCTTAGTTTTTCGAAGAATTCAAAGTGTTGTAACAGGAAATTTATAAAAATGACCATATAATTGATATTCGTGTAAACACCGAAGTAATTGTCTGTTTTTCCGTGGTCGATGTTTGCATACATCTTGTATGTTTTTATTTATTTTAGAGGCAGATGGGATTATATAAATAAAAAATGAAAGCAAAAGACAAACAGGACCAACAAAAAGTAATGGGCAACACCTATTAAAAAGAAAAGCGACGAAATACAAAATTTTATAGGTATACTTGAAATATCTTTGTATAACACATTGCAAAAAGAACACGGAATAATTTTCTGCTAATTAATTTCATTTATTTATATTAGCATAACGAATATAATTTGTATGACAATGATAAAAATCATCAATGATAATTCTTACCTTATCTCTTGTTGTCATTGTATATCTCCTGTAATAGGTTCCGTTATGTAATTCTATTAACGCTTCACATAATTTGTTTATCAAACATGCATGCTTGTGATTGACATTTATTTCCGAGTGCAATATGTAACCCTAAGGCTGAATATGTGCAGTTGCATTTAAAATGCATTCCAGACAAACTGTACTCCTCAAATTGCACCTGGCACTTTTGATAACATACTTCAATGCATATACGTTATTAGTTAGGGAACATTTTGGATAATTTGTCTAGCAAAATCAAAAATAATTTGCTGTTTGATTACCCTCAAGAAGCAGATATTAATTGCATACAATGTATCCAAAAAGAGAAAGATCATACACTTATAAAATGTATTACTATACATAATAAGGTTCTGCAATTTACATACCTGGCCATTTTGTAATTCGAAGATAGATCAAGTCACCAAGTCAATCAAATATGTTGAATTTTGTGCTTCCAACATCAAATCCACTGTGGTTTGTGCAATACTAGACAAAAGTTAAGAATGTATGGCAGCCATCTTGAAATAAGCCGCCATATTGAATGTTGAGGGTGGGTCCATAGCTAATATTGCTCAGTACACAAAAATGTACCATGATGCAAAATTTGGTGCTTTCCTCATTATTTGAGCAATTTTTTCACCGATCGGCCGGACTATTTGTTTTTTTTTACAAATAAACAAAGGAAAATGCGGACCTGGACTTACAAGGGCGAGGTAAATTGTGGTCATGGTGTAGAAGATACGACTATGAATACTCAAACCTCCCTCTTTGTTTATCAATCATTGCAATACATAAACGTTACTGGGAAGAACGAAAATGTGTGTGCCCTCGTAAACATATAAATTTAAAATTGACCTGCTTTCCACTTGATAGAGATTTATAATCGGCCTTTATTTCACACTTAAAGAACTTGAAGAATTGGTGGTGCATGAATATATATTTTGGTTAACACACAAGATAGATAAAATACAAATATATCTTATTATCATTCAAATAAAGGTTTTGTGTATATTATTTAATTTAACATTGAACGCGAAGTGAAAATAAATAGTTCGAACGTCGTCGCCATCTTGTAAATATTGGTTACAAAAATAAGTTCTGTCGACATAGTCTATCGAAAAATAAATAACGTCTAGAGCAACTAACAGAAGCCAATTATAACAATGTATAGACACATTCCCTAATATGCCAATCGTTTAAAGATTATGATGTCAGAAATGTTTTTACGACTTATACAGCCTGTTCTATCGTTTTATTTTTGCAGCAAAAATCAAATATACAGTTCATAAAAAAAATCAAGGACAATACCATCGGTCCCTGTTTTGTGCCATGGTAAGTATGGAAATTTTGCCGTTTTGTTTTGTTTACTCTTCATTATTTATTGAAACTCAGACAGAGGAATCATCCCGGCGAAAGAGATTTTTTGTCTTCGCAATTCCATTATAAGGCAGTGCTTTTTAAGGTTTATGGTAACCCTAGTCCGAAGTCAGTCATACACTGTCGGTGGTGTAATATGTATTCATTGTTGACAGAATACAGGAGAAGAATATATGAATAACTTCGTATGCAATCGCAGGCCAAATGAGACTTCGAAAATGTTTGAAAAGCTGATGCAAGATCATGTTTTGGAGGGAAAAAATACCAATGTTTACGAATATACAGAATTAGTAAGGCTTAGATTAATGAAACAGTTTTAAGTACGATTATTGAGACATTGGATACCATATGTTCTATTTGTCTATTTGTCTATTGTCAATTATCAATGATAATTTTTGTGTGCATAAAACGCACAATTTTGTTATTCCGTTAATCTTGAATGTCTGCAATCTGTATTATTTTTTACGTTATTCTTTAATTTTTACACAATAATCATTTATATTCTATCATCACATTTTTGTTCTATATCTTTCCTTTTGCCTATCTGATACTGACAAGGGACATCATTATCAACACTCATGTCATCATTACAGAATTATATGACTTTTCAAACTTTCTTTTTTTTCTCTCTCTCTTTCTCTATGATTTTTACCTATGATAGCTTGTATTATATTCTATAAACAGTTTGCTGTAACTGCATACCACTATATTAAACTACTTTTGTAATTTTATATTTGAATATGGAGAAGACTTTATAAGTGCTTTACTTGTGTCTAATTCATTTATATACAAATAAATTATGTTTAATGTGATTCTTTGTAAAGCCAACCAACACCAACCAATTGTATTTAAGCACATTGTGATTTATATCTTCATCCTATGATTTTATATTCCTTGTTTTGTACATTCTGTAGTCTGTATTCTCTATAATTTAAACAACCCATCCAGACCTTCCTTCATTCATGCATCAGACAGGATAGACTTCATTATTTGGTTTGATATATAAAAATATTTAGAATAAAATCAACATTTTTGACATTTTCATGTAGTTTATAGTTTATATACTATTTTTAAAAATACAACGAAGACAATGTTAAGCCAATGGAAAATACTTATAATTTAAAAATATTTTTTTTTAAATAAATTAAATCCTGATACAAAAATTAAACAATGTTAACACGAAAAAAGAAGGCATGTCAGATCTTTTTGTGAAAATGCATTTGTCATGTTTGTGGATGTATGTGTAATTTAACTATACTTTAAGAAATTCAGCTCTTGTCTACAATTACATGGTATAAACAATAATTGTTTATTTCTAGCAATGCCATATTTCAAATGGTCTCCGAAAACTTAGGATTCTGAGCAAAGGGAGGCAAACCAAATTTCTAATATCTGAAGTGCCATATGGGTAGCTGATGGTGCTACAATGTATATTGTGATGTGAAATATCTGCGGGGGAATGATATAGTCTAAGACCTCGCTGTTAAGATCTACTAGAATAATGATGTTACTAAGAAAAGTTTTATTTATTTCTCTCAAATATAATATCGTGAAAAGTCCCAAGACATTTCGGGTAGTCACTTAGCAGCTCTTTAGACTCTAAGCAGTAACATAACACAAGCATAACATGGAAAATCTAGATGTGGGATTAAATAACAAATGAAATAATGGAGAATAATACATGGTAAACCTACAAAACATCAAAAGAGTCATACAGGTTGTTTTGCAAAGAATCTTACTTAAATGCAGTTTGACCCGTTTAAATTAATGTATGTGTTTAATTGTTTTTTAGCTTATTTCTCGTATCCTGGTTCAACATCATCTAGAATTACAAAATAACGTATATTCATATGATTCAAATAAACGACTACATCAAATATTTGATAATAAGTGGCGGACATTTTTCTATTTTGAACCAGTACACATCGATTTTGTTTTTCTATATTCATTTCCTGCCATTTCACTTTCATCACACCGATAAAAACACGTTTGTACCCAGGATTAAGTGTTTTACTTAATATGTAAATATAAAATAACAAAATACCAATCTCCGAGGAAAATTATCCTAGAACTCAAACTCTTAAACACGTTAAACGAATGAATAACAACTGTCGTCATAATACTGACTTGGTACAGGCATTTTCTTATGTAGAAAATTGTTGATTAAACCTGGTTGTAAAGCATATCCTGACATCTATGACATGCATGAATTACTCAATGAAAACAAGAACAAAAACAGATATAATACGTTAAGATTTCATGAATGTAGGGATACAGCAGTTAGCATTGTTTTATAATCTTAATCACTAAAACAAACCAAATATGTTAACAAAGACAAACAAAAAAAAACCATATAAACAAAGCACACATTAAGCAAAAAAGAAACACAAGATTACAAAAATGTATCATAGCACAATAACACAATGACGGTAAGTACATGTATGAGTACTGATCCACGTCAAATTGATATTACTATAATAAACTAAACAGTAAAAGTAATAATGTAGAAAGACTTATGAAAGAATACTAAAACACGTTATAAAGATGACAAACAATGTCAGTACCTAGAATTTATACCACCAGACAATCATATATAATTTGTGAAGTTGATACAGATTATTTATCAACAAAGTTTCAGTATCTTTCAATGAACCTTTTTAGAAAAAGGACGAGACGTTCTTTGACATACTTCTGGTTCATCAAATTTGAATAAGTTCAACTTAACTGTAAATATTTATATGATTTTCATTTTAGGGAATAAGTTCATATGCATGGTCGAGAGGGCTTCCGGTAGTGGATCTTGACGTTGTTTATTTTTCGATAGACGACGTTGATAGTAACCAATGTAAACAAGATTGCGGCGATAATATAAAAAAAAATCGGCTTGACGGGTTAGATATATTTAATTTTACTTCGCTTTCATCGTCAAATTAAATAATATTTGATTTTTGTGTGTTTTAACGCCAATGTTAAGTGCCGCATTTAGGCCACTTTTTATTAGTGAAGGAAGCCGAAGTGCCCGGAGAAAACCATCGACATTCGATGAGAAATAATGAACAAAAAACATTTTTTAAAAGAAAATAAGTATTTTTTTAGTTTATTTTTTTAGATAGCCATTTCTCGGAGTATTATTTTGTATGCGTTAACTAAATAATATATTCATGCGCCAGGTTAATTAAATGTCACAAATTTACAATTCATGTGTGATACAGGATACGAGAGAAAAAATCAAATTCCTCATTTCCATATTTAAAGTATCATGATGGATTAAACGCACTTTTAATAGATAGATGTTTTTTTGTGATTTTCTGTTAAATATTTGTTTGTTTTGAGATTGTGACACAGTGATGATGCCGTACCATTATTTTGACTATCTACCTATGTCTGTTTTGTTCACGCAATGTTGTAAATATAATGACATTTGATGCGACGGTCATCAAAGTGAGAGGTTTAACGTAGTAAAACCAGGTTCAATCCACCATTTTCTACATAAGGAAATGCCTGTACCAAGTCAGAAATATGACAGTTGTTGTCCATTCGTTTGACGTGTTTTATCATTTGATTTTCCATTTGATTTGGGACTTTCCGTTTTTAATTTTCCTCAGTATCAGTATTTTTGTGATTTTACTTTTTTTAAAGCAATTTATTAATGTTTTAACTGGACCAAGTCACTCACAAAAGTATCATAAAAGTATTGTCAATTTCAATGAGACAATCGCCAAAAAACATAAAACATATCGGTTTATATCGTTGTTTATTTCAAAAGTAAAAAAAACCTAGTTAATCAAATTAACAGTGGCTCAACATTATATGAACAGCAGCAGCGAATTCATACACGACACATGAGATGTATTTAGATAAAACAAAATGTCATTGACACAACTCTTGACTTCCAACATGAACAATAACAAATGAGGGGTTAAGGTAGGTTTTGAAATCTGGATATGAGATGGATATTCTGATACTATTAGCATAGAAAATGATCACAACACATAAAAGAGGGGCGAATGATACAGGAGGGACATTCAAACTCATTTATCGTAAATAAACTGACAAAACCATGGCCTACAAAGAGAAAGCCAAAAACTGGGGGTTATCTCAGGTGCTCCAGAAAGTAAGCAGATCCTGCTCCACATGCGACACCGGTTGTGTTGCTGATACCTAAATTTCAATATGACAGAAACCAGTACCTGTCGTTTTACCGTTGGGTTGACTCAATAAATAAGCACAAATCAAAAGTAACATGATAAAGATACAACAACTAAAGTTACAGGCCTCTGACTTGGGATCAGCACAGAATTAGACGACGTTAAACATGAAGGCATTGCATTTAACAAATTTTCAGATCTCAATTCCTTCATACTCAATCTTGGTCTATGAACAATAAGCCGATTCTATAATAATCGAAAATTTTCGCAAGTTATGGAAGGGTTAAGTTATAACAAACATGTCTAACCGCGCAACATTATGTATGTGCCTGTCGAAAGTCTTGGGACTGTTATTTAGAGGTTGTCGTTTGTTGTTGTATATCATATTGTTTTTTTGTTAATTTTTTGGGTACATTCTTCAGTCCGTCTGTTTTCTATGTCGTATATGATTGAATGGGCATGCATATCAAAGCTTAGTCACTGTTATCTGTTTATTTGTGTATAAAAGAAGATGTGGTATGATTGCCAATTAGACAACTCTCCACATGAGACCAACATGACACAGAAATTAACAACTATAGGTCACCGTACGGCATTCAACAATGATTAAAGCCCATACCTCATAGTCAGATATAAAAGGTCCGTTGGTAAAAGGTGAACGTGGCCGGGTACTTGTACATCCCAACATCAAAAGACACTAGGAATAGATCTGAGAGAACTCGCAATTAACTGACATTAAGTTCAAAGCCACTAATAACTAAAAAAAACAATCATTCATTTATTAGGACTAAATTGTCAATCCGTACACATCTAACATCCAATGGATTTAGTGTAAAGACGTTATGAACAGTCAGAGAAAAACATTACCTTGTGCATAGCCAAGATACAGGTATCGACAGATTGCAGATCCATGATATGTATATGTTTATAACATACAAGTAACATTTAGTTTGCTTTTAACTTACTGATAACAAAATCAATATTTATACCAATAAACACAATTTTCAATGATCTTATTACAATGTTGAATTAGTAACCTTTTAGAATAAGTTTATTTAAAGGAACAAAACGTTTACCAGGATCATTTCTAAACTTCCGGGCACGGTTAAAAACATTTCCGTCAAATGAGGATCTTCTACCCGTTTGAAATAAGTTTTCTACAGGTACAAGCAAACTTCAAAACCAAATCTTTATATCTGTGGAAAAATTTAGTAAAGGTTTTAAGTAATTTATGGTAACAACATCCATTGTTTATTAATTTACCAGTAATACATAGATTATGTTCGTTAAAATCAAAAACGTCACAACAGACACGGGCATAGCGAACGAGCTGTGAAATATAAACACGACTAGATGGTGCCATGGGAACCACACCTTCTAAATATTGAAAATTAACAACAGGGAATGAAAACATCGTCCCTTTTGTCGTAAATGTTAGTGTGGAGTTTCCCGTTTAAAACAGAAATATCTAAATCTAGACAGTTATTACCGTTTAAATTTGAAGTAAGTTCCGTGTGGTAAATTTCAGCAGTATATTGAGTGTTTGTTTGATTCCTCCCTATTGTATATAATGCATTAAAGATATAGAACTGCATTTTGTAATTTCAATAACAGAAATCAATTAGGAAAAAGAGGAAGGAATGATTATGTTTATTCAGCAATAAAACTGTGAACGATAAATATTTACCTCCATTAAAGCTTGATTTAGATTAAGTCAACATAATTCCTGATAAAGTCAAATACCTTCTGATGCTGTCCTGCATCACGTATATAAGACTGTCTAAACAGTTTTCTGCGCATATGGCTTTGTTAGTGTACCACTCTAAAATGCTATCAAAATCAGAAAAGCAAAACGTAATTTCAATCTATATTTTGCTGTTGGTCACTACTTTTCCAGGGACAGAAAGTTCTGGATACGAGGATGCTCAAAATTTGCATGCGCTTTTATTGAAAAATTATTCAAGGATACTGACGCCACGTTTTAATCAAAGTGAGTCTGTCGACGTTACCTTAGATTTGTTTCTAAACTCCGTTATTGATTTTCATCCTGTGTCTGGAATAATGACTTTTAGTGCAGCTTTTATAATTAGATGGAAAGACGAAATCATTGAATCGAGATGGCGAAACTCCAGTTATGTGGATATCAATGATACAAACATTGGTATGCACCATGTATGGCTTCCGAAGATATATATTCGGAACATAGCAAATATTGCCTCGATCTACCAGTTTCTTAGTACATTAGATAGTGAAATGTCATACGTTACTTATGACCGGTATGGTCAAGCAATCATGACGTGTTTAGCTGTCTTACAGACCACTTGTAAGACGGATGTGACGTATTACCCATTAGACGTGCATACTTGTGATATTACTGTTGTGACCATTGATTCATTTCATGGTATTAATATACTAACAACTGAATCAGATGAAGATATAGTGAATGAATATACGTATCCCAATTCTGAATGGACTATTTCGTCATTTGTCACACATGATTGGGAAGATGATAGCTTTTCTGAAGTAAATTTTGCTGTGATATTGACAAGAAAACCTATTTTTTTTTGTAACAAATTTAGTGTTCCCCATCATGATCATAACTATTGTGAATGGACTGTCATTTTTTGTGCCAATCGAATCTGGTGAACGATTGTCTTTTGGAACAAGTCTTTTGCTAATGTTAATTGTTTTTTTGACAACGGTTCTTGAAGTTCTACCATCAACAGATAATAAACTCTCTTATTTTAATATTTTCGTATTTTTAGAGTTGGTATATAGTTGTTTAATAGTACTTGGTATAATTATAACTATCTTCCTGTATCATCGTTCGACTACGAAGAAAGTTCCGAATTTTCTTAAAAGAATTACTTTGATTGTTCTCAAAAGACACAAAACGCTCCCAATAGACTCAGATACCTTAGATGCCATTTCAAATCTGAACACACCAAATACAGATAGTACTAAAATGGTGGACATTTATGATCAAGAATATGAGAAAACTAATTCGGAAAACCATGTAAAAGCTGCGAAAGACGAAATAATGACACCGAAGATTAAATGGAGAGATGTTAGTATAGCTTTAGATAAAATTCTAAGATCGATAACAACGTTTTTCACTGCATGCCTATTTTTAATTTTTGTTATTTTCGATGTATGGCTAAGAATCGTGTATGCAGAGTGACGAACTTGGCGCTTTAGTTTAACAATGAACTGAATGAAGATAGTAAACTTGATAAAACTGTAAATATAACTCCATATGTTATGTCTATGATTTAAAAGTTAGTACTTTGAATTCATTTAAAACTTCTGTTGAATTATAAATATATTTGAAATCTTTTTAGTAAAATAAAGCGTTTTATATAAAATACAGTAAAAGAATGAAAATAACACATTGACGATTGTCACACGTTACAAAAAAATATGTTTTGTGCTAAATGATATATCACTGGAGCATACCGAACTCAAATCAAATTAGTTTGAGTTAAATAAAGTAAGTACAGGGCAGTTTCTTTCATTCACTACAAAATTCCAACAGTCCGAAAAGACCAATTTTGTACAAAATATGAATTTGTCTTAAATATGTACTTATGTTCTAGACATTTCTCGCGACTATCTTTATCACTAATTGATTTTACTCAATGTATGTCTTGACTTATTAACATTAACATATTAACATAGTCTTTATTATACTAGACCAATTCTAGACTGTCTTAATTTGTCTTGATAAATCTTGACATATTCTTGACAGTTTAACAGATGACTGAATATGTCTCGACACATTCTTGACGTTCGTAAAGATGTCTTAACATGTCTCGACACTATCTCGACAGTATAGAATCCGTCTGAATTGTATATTAAAACATTCCTGACATTCTTTAACACTTTCTTTTTCTGTTTCATATGGACGTCTATTACCGCTAGAATAAACTTAGAAGAAAAAGCATACAACAATACATTTTCATTTACAAAAATGTTGGTATGAATTGTTTATCTACATTTTAACATTGAAGATTATGCATGATATATGAAAAATATGTCTATAGTATGATTTATTTCAATTATTCAGCAAGTATTTACAATATTTATAAATCATCATTTGTTATTATTTACAAACTCACATTTAGATTGGTTTATATTTTAGTCCCCACATTTGTTGTTTATATTTCCATACCCATATTTGTATTTACAAAAACACTATATACTCACATTTTTAATTGTAACAATATTAACATGCCAATTTTTTGTTTTTAATGTACTGCTTGTACTGAGTGTATCTTGAAATAAAAGTATAATCTATAAGGGAAAATAAATCAAAAGATATAATATGTATATAAGTCAGGATTTATAAAGCTCAGAATTGTCAAGTAAATGCAAGACAGAATTCAAAATATTCAGAATATGTTAAGCCATATTAAAGGCAAAAATGTCGAGAAGTTGTTGAGAAATATCATGGCAGTATTCAAATGACTCGAATTTGTAAGGAGATTTAAAAACCGTATTCAGAAGGTCTAGACTATGACGGGCAAATACCATACAAATTAAGTATTGTTCAAAATTTGTCAGAAAAGGTAAAACTAAGTTATACTTTTTGAGAATTTCGAGTAATTATAGTAAAATTGAGCAAACCAAGATAAAATTGATCTTTTCAGACTTTTGGACTTCTGTATTGATTTCATTACGTGAATAGTTATCAAAGCTACCTGGCTTATAATTTAATACGCCAGACGCCCGTTTCGTCTCCATATTAGACTCATCAGTCACGCTAAGAATCAAATAGTTAGAAAGCCAGACAACTACAAAGTTTAAGAGAATGTATGACCCCAAATTCCAAAATGTGGTGCTAAATACGACTAAGTAAGTGTCATGTCTTTGATGAGAGTATTCAACACATAATTTTGCAACAGACATTAGAACATACCCAAAATATCTATCTATCTCATGATCTGTACTGTCATAAGCCCATTTACCACATAGCAGCCTCCCGTGCCGTATACCACAGCAGTCTAACACAGTGAAACAATGTCATATCTAATAGATATAAGAACATGTGGAATGAGTGCTAATGAGACACATCTCCATACAAGTTATAATTTGTAAAACTAGCATTAAATGGAATTAATTACGAAGGATTATAATAAGATATACTGGATTGGTCCTGGACCCAATTGATTTTAATATATCCTGACTTAGAACATGTGCAAACAAAAACAGATTTAAAAGTTTTAATATGTACCAACCTTCACCCGTTCCTAGATCAATATTGTAACACCACAACATAG
Source organism: Mytilus edulis (assembly GCA_019925275.1). Lineage (NCBI taxonomy): Eukaryota > Metazoa > Mollusca > Bivalvia > Mytilida > Mytilidae > Mytilus > Mytilus edulis. Next base: position 81,425,908 of record CM034349.1, on the reverse strand, counting down.
AAAGACATACTATGAAATATCAATCGAAATGGTTTAACTCAATCAAAAGACATATGAAAACAAACAAGTGAATATACGTATGACACAGTGTTAATACAAAATCAATAGAATAAGGGGTGAGAAAATAAACAATTTCATAAATTCAACCATATTCTTGAACAAAACGCCGCCATGTAAGTATATAACGATGTAAACCTTGAACTAAATGCAACCCTATTTAAAACTGTTTATTTAGATTATAAAAGACCGATAAATGCAACTAAAACTAATCCTCGAATCAAAATTGCATCGAAAATACCTCAGTATGAAAACAGAATGACAATGTACCGATACCGAAAAGAAAGTCGATATAACTTTACAAACAAATTGATCATTTCAGTTTATAAGAGGAAAACAAATGAACAATGGGAACAATGAGCTGCAAAAAAACAGACGTCAATGCAACATACACATAAACGAACTATTTAATAACAACTGCCATATTCTTGCATTGGTAAGAAAAAAATACTGAGTTTAATCTGCTTAATGGCTAGCCAAACCTCCCGTTTATATGATAATGTTTAAAAAAAATCACTAACATGGCAAAACTACGCGAAACATCAAACATCTTGAAATAAAATTGAGAATGGAAATGGGGAATGTGTCAAAGAGACAACAACCCGACCAAATAAAAAACAACAGCAGAGGGTCACCAACAGGTCTTCAGCGCAGCGAGAAATTCCCGCACCCGGAGGCGTCCTTCAGCTGGCCCCTAAACAAATATATACTAGTCCAGTGATAATCAACGCCATACTAATTTCCAAATTGTACACAAGAAACTAAAATTAAAATAATACAAGACTAACAAAGGCCAGAGGCTCCTGACTTGGGACAGACGCAAAAATGCGGCGGGGTTAAACATGTTTGTGAGATCTCAACCCTCCCCCTATACCTCTAACCAATGTAGAAAAGTAAACGCATAACAATACACACATTAAAATTCAGTTCAAGAGAAGTCCGAGTCTGATGTCAGAAGATGTAACCAAAGAAAATAAACAAAATGACAATAATACATAAATAACAACAGACTCCTAGAAGTTAACTGACATGCCAGCTCCAGACTTCAATTAAACTATCTGAAAGATTATGATTTCATCATCATATGAAATCAGGCACAATCCTTCCCGTTAGGGGTTTAGTATCATACCATCATAACATATATGAAAAGAACATAACCCGTGTCATGCCAACAACTGTTTTTAGAATAAATGTGTTTAGTTCTGATGCAAAGACCTTATCAGTGACTCACTATTAACGCCAAAATATGCAATCTTTAATGACTTGACAACAGTATCGTAATTATATCCCTTCTTAATAAGTCTATTCAAAGGTTTTGTAAGTTTCTGAGGTGTATACTTACACCTTTGTGCTTTATAAAGAATATTTCCATAAAAAAATGGATGTGAAATACCTGAACGTATTAGAAGTCTGCATGTTGAGCTATATTTACGAATGATGTCTTTATACCGATGATAAAATTTAGTAAATGTTTTGACTAGTTTGTGATATCGAAAACCCTGGTGTAATAAAGTTGAGAATATAAACACCGTAAGATGGTGACAAGGGAACGTCACCATCTAAAAACGGATAATTAACGATAGGAAATGAAAAATCATCCCTTTTATCATAAATTTTAGTATTCAGCTTTCCATTAGTGATATAGATATCAAGATCGAGAAAAGGGCAGTGGTCATTGTTAGTATTAGCTTTATTTAAAGTAAGTTCAACAGGATAAATTTCATTAATATACATACTGAAGTCGTCATTATTGAGAGCCAAAATATCATCCAAATATCTAAAAGTATTATTAAATTTGTTTATCAGATGTTGTTTCGATGCTTATTTTTGTCATAAATTGTAACTCATAACAATACAAAAACAGGTCCGCAATAAGTGGTGCACAGTTAGTCCCCATTGGAATTCCGATAATCTGACGATATACGGAATCCCCAAAGCGAACAAAAATGTTATCTAGTAAAAATTCAAGGGTATATATAGTATCAAAGCATGTCCAATTAACATAGTTTACAACACAAACGCCGCTATAAAATAAGCATAGAAATAATGATGTGTTAAAAGGAAAAGATTGTTGGTTTTTTTATGACGAAGAAAGTACATGTAAACAGAAGCAAACAAAAACAACACCTTTTCACCTGATGCTAGTGGTTTCAAGAAGGTTTATCTTTTACTGTACATAAAATGAAAGATGGAATATCTATTAAGAAACCATGAGAATTGTGACGTTCTAAATATACGACGACAAACTATTTTCGATGAAGGATTTTCAAGGTTATTGTGAACAGAAAGATGTCGCAATCTATTTGAAATGTTCAAATGTTCATAGTGAATATTGTGGTCAATCGCGTCCTACGGATTACGGTACATTACTGGTTGACGTGATGGCCAGAATCTTTCACATGTCTTTGTCGAAATTTAATTCTAAACATTCGAGGTTCAATTTTTCCAAAGGAAAGAAACACATTTCACAATAATTGTTCCATCTTTTAAAACAATCTACAAATGTCGATTCACTACACAATGTACCACGTGTACTACTGAACTGAAAGATTGAAATATGTTCCGCAATATTTCGAACCCATACTTCATGTACATTCAAATGAGTCACAATGAACTTTAGTGAATTCAGAATTAGTCCACCTTGTTGTTCATTTTCCATGTTAAAGGAAATGTTCTAGCGAAGGTATCAATTCAAAATTAAAATATCAAAATCGATGACGAAGTTCAAGAAAAGATTTAGCATCTACTTTAATTGAATTATTTATGGTATTGGTTTGCTTATTGTTGAAGATGAGACAGCAATCTACATTTGATAACGTTAATGTCATTCTATTGTAGACTTGTCTCCATGGTAACCATATTTGTTTTAAGATTTATTTATTGAAATGTTTCCCTTATGAGTATAAAACTGCATCGTACGGAGAAATTATTAACAAAAGTACCAGTGCCTTCATATTATTTGTTTAATACTTTACTATCCAGACGTATTGTGGTGTTAATTACTTAAAAAGATTAAAGACAAATCCTGTTTATTCATGGATCATTATAACAAATGGGTTTTTAGATAATGGACGCCAAATGTAATGGGGCAAATCAATTTCCAATCGTGTTTTGTTTTAATAAAATTAGATTTTTATCGGAATAACTTTGAATAACATTTTGAGAGTCCAAATTGATTTTCGTCCGTGGTTATTACTGTTGTTTACATTGGTGTTAAATCAATCACTGCTGTGAGATACAAACACTATTTCATGTTCATGCATTACAGGACAAATACAAAGAAATAATATTGCAACGTTTTAATATAACAAAAACTATTAATACACGAATCAGAACATACACTTTGAATATTGCCAGAGGGACGAAACAAAAATCAAGCAAATATGTTAGCTATCAAAACACTGAATAGGAAAATATTACTAGGTAAATTGAAAAATCAGAGAGGAGTGTTTGAATAATGATTTGAACACATGGCTTTTTTAAAAGCTACAGTAGTGATCACTTTAACCTTTCATCAGAACTGTTAGAAAAATCTGTCATAGAACTGTTCTAAACTGTCCTAGAACAGTTCTATCCTAGCACTGTGCTAAGTAGAACTGTCATAATCATTTATAGGTAAACTGACCAAATCAGTTCTAGTCTTAGAACTGTCATCAGAACTGACCAATATAAAAAAGATGTGGTATGATTGCTTATGGGACAACTCTCTACAAGAGACCAAAATGACACATAAATTAACAACTATAGGTCACCATACGGCCTTCAACAATGAGCAAAGCCCATACCTCATAGTCAACTATAAAAGGCCCCAAAATGACAATGTAAAACAATTCAAACGAGAAAACTAACGGCCTTATTTATTTAAAAAAAATGAACGAAATACAAATATGTAACACATAAGCAAACGACAACCATTTAATTACAGGCTCCTGACTTGGGACAGGCACATACATACATAATATGGCGGGGTTAAACCAGTTCTAGTTGCAGAATTGACCAAACCTGTCAGGATTGTAGAACAGTTCTAAAAGACGTCACATCAGTATTTTTTAACATACACTAATATTCGTTTTACTTATTTATATTTAAGACAAAGAGTTCTTAAAACTGGATAGAACTGACTAATGAAATAGAATAGTTATAATCGTAGAATTGAAGATTTGGTCAGTTCAGGATAAAACTGTCTCAAACTGTTTTATGATATAACTGTCAGGTCTACATACTGTCTTAGAACAGTTGTACTGACAGATTTTATAAGAGGTTAGAAGTGATCTCCACTGTAATTACAAGCTGGATAATTGCAAAATGTAAAAGATTTGTATGGAATAAATCCTTAAACATGTATTATTTGGAAAAATCCAATACATTTCATGTTCAAAAAGCAATACATGTTGGGGTTTTTTTTTTCAAATTGAAGTAAATCCAAATTTACAATGTTTACATCAGTTGCGTTAGAAATCTCATAGTCAATACTCATTTTATTTCTTAAGCTATTTTTTACTAATATATACTTTGTTGTGTACCATTAAAATGTGTTTGTGTGCACCATAGCTAGGTTATGTCTATTTGTAGATTGTTTTTAATTATTTCCATATTATGAAGTGTATATCTTTTTCAGAACTAAGTTTCTTTGAAATACTGAAGTACACAGTTGTATGCAAAAACATATAAAAATATTATTTATAAGTACATTTACTAGAACGTTCATTATAAAATATAAATACATATAATAATTTTTAACACTATCGATCATATATCTATTAAGTGTAAAACATTGACTAAAAACTGATATGATCACTCTTTACAATGAATATTTACAAAAGAATAAGAAAGCCTGATCATTTTGTATACAGTGCTTTGAATGCTGTATAATTCCGAACAATTGGTATTTTGAAAAATAATAAATCAGTATTGAAAATAATACCAATTTAACATATGATATTTATTTAACAAAAAACAAACTTTTAGGCCAGAACAGATTGTTGTACATTTAACATTTACAATTTTCAATACGAGTTATTATGTATCGATGGTGGCAAGTGATGAACACGCACTTTTTTTCGTCATAAAATGTATAATGTAAATGTACTTATATGTACTGTAAATAAACATTTGCATTATATTGTGATATCGTTCGTTTCTATACAGACAAAAGAAGTTTACAAACTACACAAGTCAACTTTAATTTAAAAAATGAAATGAATCGAGATTTTGAGAAAAGGTAAGTGATAACTTTTTTACATTTCAACACGCATCATGTATTCAATAATGAAATTGAGAAAGGAAATTGGGAATGTGTCAAAGCGACAGCAACCAGACCATAAAGCAGAGAACAGCGAAGGCCACCAATGGGTCCTCAATGTAATGAGAAATTCCCGCACCCGAATGCGTCCTTCAGCTGGCCCCTTAACAAATATATACACTAGTTCAGTGATAATGGACGTCATACTTAACTCCGAAATACACACAAGAAACTAAAATTAAAAATCATACAAGTCTAACAAATGCCAGAGGATCCTAACGCAAAATTGTGGCGGGGTTAAACATGCTTTTTGAGATCTCAACCCTCCTCCTATACCTCTAGCCAATGTAGAAAAACAAAAGCACTAATTGTACGCACAGTAAAACTCAGTTTAAGAGAAGTCCGAGTCCGATGTCAGAATATGAAACAAAAGAAAATAAACAAAATGACACTAATACATAAATAACAACAGACTACTAGCAGTTACTGACATGCCAGTTCCAGACCTCAATCAAACTGATTGAAAGATTATGTCTAGATCTTCATCATATTAATACCAGGCACAATCCCTCCTGTTAGTGGTTAAATAGTATACCATCATGAAATATATGAGAAGAACATAACCCGTGTCCCTTTTACTCTTTTTCTAATAAGCTGATGGATTTTACTGCGTTAATTTGCCTTGAACAACTTGGCAAATGTATCTTGTTTATACATACTTAAACACGCAGATAAGTAACACTTATATACCGTAGTCTACTATCAGAAAATGGTAAGTTATTCAACCATAAACATTGACTAAATATCCTTACATCGAGCGTTAACAAGGTGTTGACAAATATTAGGCTTACTCATACAATGTCATAATAAAGTAAGCTAACGCATGTCATGAAATATGTATTTGAATTCTACTATGAAAATTCAGAATTGTAAACTAATGCATTTCCGAAAATAAGTTTCTTCTTCATTCTTCAAACAATGATTTTTATGCATAAGTTTAAGTCATACACAACTTTAAGTATTCAAAATGAAATAATTTGAATGTATTTTTCAGAACACGATCCATTATTATATGATTTAGACGAAGTATTAAAATAGAAAACAGCAACTTTTAATGGATAAGGAAAATTAAGATCAAAAGTACCAACAGAAAGTCCTAACTATATGTTACATGAAGAAACATTCTTTCAATATAACACACATTTTGATAACATAGATTTCTACAAACGAAAATCATGGCGTCGACATCCCTTTCATCAGAGGATGAAAATTATGTTAGAATGAGCTTGTTACTGACTGGAATTTCTCCACGAGCAGTGAGAAAATTGTTTGATCGTGAGTTCGCTCCATCATGTCTCGATGCTTCGATAAAAAAGGAGTACAACGCACTAAACGACCTTAAATTGAATCACAGAATAACTCAGTCTCAGTGGAATCTCTTGTTTCCGAGACACCCTGGTAAGTTCAGCGTTGATTATATATTTTGCAATCACTGGAACCTCCTGTTCTAGAACATTCTAGTACACACATACCTGCGTGTTCAAATATAGTATAAGAAAAATACCGAACTCTGAGGTAGTTTTAAAAAGGTGAAGTCCTCAAAAACTGATAAAATTAAACATATTAAGACTATTAACGAATGTAAAACAAATGTCTACAACAAGGCGGTCACATGGTTCCAAATGTATCCTGATGCATACATTATGTCTTTCGAACATCGTCCTTTAAATAATTGATAAACTTAATTGGTGCATGTTGCATTGGCATGGTTCACATCAATAATAATAGAAACTCCCGTCCAATATAGATATATGACCAACTCAATGAGTCTGATGTTATTTCCTTTGTTCTAGATTTAATTAACACTCTTCACAACCAAATTTTTGTTATGTATAATCATTAAATAAAATGATAAAAATAGGAAGTTTAACACACACAATAAAAACTACTAATATTATAGTAATTCAGCTTGATTATCGTTATGGAATTTCTAGTCCTTCTCTCATCTAAGTATTTATGTAACATACATGTATCTCTTGGTTTTACATTCTAGATGTTCCTAATTCAAAATCTTTTGACATCACTTTGATGATAACATTACTTAGGAACCTGACTGCCATGAACCCCCCTCAATTTGGGTATGAAAAATTACCTACTAGTATAGAGATCACACCAGCTGCTGATTTGTGCAGAATCAAGTACTACAGAAACTACTTTGCTCATCTGGATAAAGGGAAAATAGACACTGCATTCTTCCAAATTAGCTGGACTGATATGACTGGAGTATGTATGTTTTATTTGCTCAAAAAAATTATTGCGCTTAAAACTTTCACTGCGAACTTTGTGTCTACAGATGATGTATGTCTTCTGTTTGCAAAAGTTTTAATACATCACACGAATGAATAACAAAGGTTTCATGAATGGTTTTCGAAAAAATTAAAAGATAAATTGCGAATGAACTATGCCTGCATCATTTTTAGGATTTCTTGTAAAAAGAATTGAACATTGAAACGGTTAATGTGTGAACGAGACAACACCTAAACAAATGAGCAGAAGATAAGGCCACCAATTGGTCAAAAACGCAGCAAGAATATCCGCATTGAGAGTCGGACTTCAGTTGGCACCTGAACAATAGTGTATACATGTACTAGTTAAGCGAAATGCACGCCTCATTAAACTTCAAAAAAATAAGAAATGAACCAAAAATTAGAATACACACAAGACAAACAAAAATAAGAGGCTCTTAACTTGGGACATGTGAAAAAATGAATCGGAGATTTCAACGCTCTCTCATTACCTCAAACTAATGTGGAATAAATTGTTACTTTTACCGTTTATTTTAATTAATATCGATTAGACGTGGCTCGGTAATTATGTATCCCGTCACTATGGTATTGTGCTATGATAGTTTTTTGTATTTTCGTCTTTCGTTTTTGCTTTAATGCTTTTTCTACATGCCTTTTTGTTTTTCTATGCTGACATATTTGTTGTTTTTAAAATGATTAAGATTATTATACAATGTTGACTGTTGTTCCATATTATTGACTTTGTTACCTGTTATGACTGTTTGAATTCTTCACACATTGTTGTCAATATATTGGAATTTATGCGACTGTCATACACGTGATAGGTTTAACTAGCCATATACAAGTTTCGAACCGCCATTTTCTACATCAGATAATACCTTTCCCAAGTCCGGAATATGATAGTTGTTATCCATTCGTTTGGCGTATTTGAGCTTTTGATTTTGCCATATGATTAGGGAATTTCCGTATGAATTTCCTCGGGGTTCTGTATTTTTGATATTAAACAACGACAATATTGCAAAAGTACCAAACTTCCATCTAAAAACCATTCTATAAAGACAAAATGGAAACAAAGCTAAAACTATTCTTACAAAGAATTCTGAAACAACGGTCCACTAAAACCCACATTGAACACTTGATCAGCATGAAAGTAACTTGAGATCAAAGTCGCACTAAAAACACGTAACTCTGATTCACTGTTGACCACTGTCGTGAATATCCTGTTAACATAATCTGATATGAAATGCTGGTTCATATACAACATATAAAACAAGGGATGCATTTGCATGTACCTTATATTTTAATAAGATATAAGCGAGTAGGTTATTATTTGATTGTGAAATATTTTGTCTTTCGGGCTATTTCATTTGACTTAAATGTAATATGTGTTTTTCTTGACCAATTATTTCAGTAAATGATCTTAAAAAATAAAGCACCAACTTTTTTTTTTCATTTAACAGCATTTTCAAATATTTGAATATTGCATTTGATCACCAATCCAACTTCTTCCTTTTCGTTCAGGCCATCAACAGACTAGGAGGAGAGCAAATGAAGCTAGAATGTGATCAATTGAAAACCAAGCCTTTAGATCAGACCAATCAAGAAATAATGATGGACGTTAAACGTTCTTCCAACGAAATAAGAGAATTAAGAGGGTCTTTGGAAAATTTGAAGTTGTCCTGTATCGAAATGAAAAAATGTAATGCAATACTTAATGAGAATCATGAAGAAGTAAAAAAATCATTTGAACTGTTAAACGAAAAGGTGACAACTCTTTATCATGATACGGTACCTTGGAATATTAGAGGTAATCATTGCGTAGTCATATTGATTGTAAGAATTAGGGATAACAAAGGTAGGTTATAGCTGCTCGCATTGAACAGCTAGGTCAGTCAACACAACGTTCTCCAAATGTTATTAACTTAATAGAGTTGAAAAGGAGAGGTAATCCTGAAACAAACAGAAAATGATAAATCTATGATAATGCTATCTTTGGATAAGTAAGCATATTTTCCCTGATAAGTCATGTATTCAATAGGGCTCAACATGAATATGCGTAAAACAATATGACCTTTATATCTGAAAACAGTTCGAGGGAAGCAAAAGTTATCAAAATCATAAGTTAAAAAACAAACTGCCGATGTGATTGAAAAACTACAAAAATAAAAAGTTCAGTATATTGAACACAACAACTTTAACCTATAATGGTTTAATTTTTAAATTGTTATTTGGATGGAGAGTTGTCTCATTGGCACTCACACCACATCTTCCTATATCTATAGAAAACGAAAAACTGAGCACCAATAACCCAACTGAAAATCGGAAGATGCTGAAAACGGGTTACAAAATATCATTTGCTTTGTGTGCTCTTTAACGGAATTTAAATGAATCATGATTGGTTCATGCAGTAAATTGTACCTTTATATATATATATATATAAAGTGTGTTAATTAATTTATATAGGAATTTTAGACAATTATTTAAATTCTATTTCAGCACAAATTGATAAAACCCTTGGCAAATGGAAAGACAGAGATTCGATGTTTGTAGAGACAAGAGCTGCCCAACATGTACTGAATTCCTTAACGGAAAACAATTGTGTAACTATTACTGCTTGTTCTGGTGTAGGGAAGACAGCAACGCTCCGACACGTGGCTTTACTGATGGCAAAAGATGGGTACGATGGTCTTCCAATAATCGACCCATATGACATCATCAAGTTTTATAATCCAACTAAGAAAACATTATTTGTTATCGATGACCTGTGTGGTAATTTTTCTTTAAATCAGATCGACATAAAAACTTGGAAACCAATTATGAAGCCTACAAAAGAGATTCTTGAAAATAAAGACACAAAGCTAATTGTTGCATGTAGGTTACAAGTGTATCAAGATGACAAGTTTCACGCATTATCTATTTTTAAGTCATGTGTTTGTAACTTGTTGTCAAATAAGATGTGCTTGTTGGAAGATGAAAAAAAAGCGATAGCTGAGTTATACCTCAATACAGAAGCTCCTAGGATTACAGATTATTATAGTTTGTATGATTGTTTTCCACTTTTATGTAAATTATATCATGGAAATCCTTCTTTTGATATCACGGAATTCTTTCAGCATCCTTTCTTAGTTTATGACGAAGAGATTGACAAATTACAGAAGAACGGATATTTTAGTAAATACTGCGCCTTGGCTTTATGCGTCATGTTTAATAACAAAGTGATGGAAAACATGTTTACAGAAGAGATTAATGGAGAAACAAGAAGTATCATTGAGAACACATGCGAGGTATGTAAACTGGAAACTGGAACATCAAGACTAATATTAAAGGATGAACTTGATTCACTCACACACACATTTGTAAAGAAGGATCATGAACTTTACGTCACTCAAGAAAACTATTCGATTATTTTGAAAGTACGGCACTTTTACACAGCTAAATATGATAAACTTTTCGACTTGGTAGCTCACTTTTTTGGACAAAAAATAATAGCTAGCTTGATCAAGAATGCACACAGTCGATTGATTCGGGAAAGATTTTTATTAGAAAGAAAAGATGACATGAGTTTATTATTGTTGTGCCTCCCATTTACCATCAAATGTACATACAGAGAATGATTGAAGACTGGTCAAAGGGAAAATTACAAGATGTATTTAATAACATTAATATGAATATACAGCAATTCAGACAGATACTCCTAAGTTATTTGAAAACATGTGACACGTCTTATCAGAAACAACTTGTTCATACACGTAATGTTAACGTTGATGATGGTACAGATTTAGGGATTTTATATGTTTTCAGAAATCTTGTTTATGACACCGTCATACTGCAATGTTGTTTTATAGGAGATATTGAAATGATTAAGTGGTGTTTAAAATATCGTGTTGATGTTAATCATTGTGCATCTGATGATCCGTCACCTTTAATGGTTGCATGCAGACATGGCCATTCACAAGTAGTAAGACTGTTGTTGGATAAGAAAGTAGATTATAATAAATACAACCGTTACAGAGAGTCACCGTTCAGTATTGCCATTAACCATGATCATACAGAAATAGCCATAATGCTTCTTGACAAAATAACAATTCAAGATAAGTCTTTATACTGTGCCATGGCTTTATGCCTCATGTTTGATAACAAAGTCAGGCTCGAAATAATGACTGCGGATATTGACAAGGAAACACGTACAATCATAGAGAACACATGTGTTGCATGCAATTTGAGCAGGGAAACACCTATACTCACATTAAAGGAGGCACTAGATTCACTATCACACACAATAGTTTGGGTGGAACATATAAATGACCAAATGATTCAAAACGGTGAGATTATTTTAATAGACAATGGTTTCTACATGATTTCATCTAAAAGATTATTCGGCTTTTTGGCTCACTATTGTGGGCAGAAAATAATCAATTGTTTGATCGAGAATGCCGACAGTCATTTCATTAGTCAAATGTTCTTGCTCGAGAAAAAAGATGACATGGATGAGTTTACCACTATAGTACCTACCGACTATCATCACATGTACTTACAGAGAATTATAAAGGACTGGTCAAAAGGGAAGTTAAAAGATGTTTTTAATAACATCAATATGAAGATATTTCAATTCAGACAGAGATTCATGAGTTATTTGAATACATTGGATTCATTTTTTCAGCAACAATTAGCTAACACATATGAGGTTATAGAAGATAATTTTTTGTGGTTACAGTTTAATTATCATTGGATGTTGTATGTGACACCACCATGCTACAACGTTGTGCTTTAGGAGATATTTCACTGATCCAGTGGTGTAGCAATCGTGGTGTTGACATTAACGAATGTGGATTACTAGAGCAGTCCCCTTTAATGGTTGCTTGTAGATATAATCATACTGAGTTAGTTAGAATGTTATTAGACAAAGAAGCAGATATTGATAAATGTGACTTAATGAATCTGTCACCCATTATAATATCATGTGAACATGGTCATACAGAAATAGTGAGAATACTGTTAGACAAAGGAGTTACTTTTGATGAATTTGACATGAAAAGACGGACACCTATTATGCTTGCCTGTGATCAAGGTTATACAGAAATAGTTAGAATGTTGTTAGACATAGGAGCAGATTATAATGTATGTGATTATCGGAGTAATTCACCTGCAATGGTTGCATGTAGACATGGTTATGTCGAAATAATGAGGATGTTGTTAGAAAAAGATGTAGATTATGAGCTGTATGACAATGAAGGTCGGACATTGCTAATGATTGCTTGTGAGTGTGGTCACACAGAAATAGCAAGGATATTGCTAGACAAAGGAGCAGATTATACTGAATGTAAATATTTTGGTCGATTACCAGAACACTATGCTTCTGTAATGGGCCACAATGACATTGTTACTATGATAACTGAACAGTATGAGAAAAACAAAGATACAATGCAGAATGTATAATGTTTAGGAAAATAAAAATTGGTATCTGACATGAATCGTTTAAATATTTACGCATTTTTGTTACATTATGCGGTAAAAGAAATCATACGATTGTATATCACAAGATTTTCCAGATAGGAAAACAACTGATACTATATTAGAAATTCAAGAGAATAAACATGCACATAACGAAATTGATCTTTGTTTTAAATAAAAAAATGTGTGTTATATATGTTTGTTCAATGAGTCGGACTTAGGTTTTATAAATTCTTTTTTATAATTTTGATGATATCGATACGAAGTCATATTTATAACAGGGATATGGATAACATATATGATATTTGAAGTAAGAAAGTGCGAACTAGTTTATGGAAGTAACGATAATCAAATGTGTACATTTTGTATTTCTTATAAGTATAGTTAAACAATATCGTGATAGAGTTTGAGTATAAGTACAAAATCGAACATTTGTATGAAAATGCTTTTCCTCAAAACGTTAACTGGGACATCATCCCTAATGCGCCTCGAAATGAGGAACTCAAAAGTCACGTGTAAAGAAAAAATCTTTGTAGTGATATTGGACATTTTTTATTTTTTACAAATGACTGAACTTAACCATTTGTGGTGATTAGGAAAGGAGAGGAACATAGAATAAATGTGAAAAAGCTATATATGGAGCTATTAAATGTGTTCAAAGTATTAAATTTTCAAAAAACTTTTTGTGTTAAAAAGGGGATATTTTACAACAAGGAGCCACATCACAAAAGGATGTTCGGGGTATGCTAATTTACGGAAAAAGTAACTCACTTCGTACACCGAAAATTTAACCACATATGTGAAAATGTCACAGCTTCGAAACGAGCTATCATACATATCCAAGTTTACGATATGGACTGAGCTGCAGGAAAACACGTTACCATTACCGCCTATGTAAAAACAATTAAAGATTTTGACCCAACTGAGCACTTTTATCATTGTTTCCAACAATCCGGCTGTTTACAGTTGATCCATTACTTATTGTTAATGTTACACGAGTTATCAATTATAATTTAAATGATTACAATCAATTATGAATAAATGATCTAAAACAACTGGTAAAATATATTCGATACCACATATTATGAAAACAAGTTCAGTTTTGATTGCTGAAAGAATTTATTAAGTATCTACTAGTAGATAATTGATTAAAAAGACGCGAAAACCGTGGAGCGAAACGTATCGAGGAGATAGGTTTAAAGAAAGATATTTCGATCGTTTCCATTTCAACCGACATTGTCAGACATTGTTAAAATCGTGAGAAATGCGATTATTATTATTCGTTATTTCATTTAAATCATGAACATTTTGACATGAATGAATTCCTCACATGACTTTTAGAGTTGGATTTAGTGAGTCCGAAAGCCCATGTCCCCTTATGGAACAAAAGGAGTAGGTCCGGTAAGGACCGATTTTGGCCTCAAATTTCAGTTTCATCTGACGAAAGATTTTGACCACTTTTTAAACACTTAAGTGTCTATTTCATATGATGCAATTAACTTATGTAAAAGATTTTAACTTATTTAGTCATTAAAAACGATCCGATTCTGGCTCAAATATGAGAAATCTACCAAATATGCGAAAAAATGTCACTTTTCAGACGGTTTTTGTCAAAAACGAAAGTGGCCGCATCCGTGTTCATCCTCAATCTTTATATATGTTATGTATTATCATTAAATACAACTTCCATTTCAATACTTTGGATGAACACGAATGCGGCCACTCTCGTTTTACACGGAAACCGTCTAAAATTTAACTAAAATGCTGGAATTGTGAAGATTTCAGTAATTTAGCATGAATTAATGGTGCTAGTTCTCAATATATGTGCATTGTATTGGCAAAAAGAGCCCATATTTATGTAGCAGAACCTTTCTACTATCCAATAAATGACTAAAAGTTTACATTTTAACAATTTTGTAAAACTGCTATATTTTGGGGCCAAAAAGGGGTCTTACTGGACCTACTCCTTTATGGTTTAGGCAAAGAAGTTTTACATTTTCCAATCCAAACGTCATTAAATCTTATATTTGATGTTAAAGATTTGAGATCACACCTTGCTTTCTATGTTGTGCTTATATACTGATTTTACCAGACCAGTAGTCGGCATTTTTCTATTGACAAGACATTTCATTTCATTGATATGTCATGTATATTATTTCTCTTAAACATTACTGTATAAAAATATTAAGTTAAACATAAGACTAGCTATAGAAATTTAAAAACAATAATTTCGAACGTTCTCCTACGATAAGAAATCAGAAAGGTGTAATTAACCGTCCGTTTTTGGTCTTCGGATCTTATCAATATAGGTTGATTGATTTATTTCATGTAAAGGAATATTTCACAAAATGTTCCCATCAATAATTAAGCAGTGTGAAAATCAACTGTAAAAAGTTAAATCACAAAAATACTGAACTTAGAGGAAGATCAATTGGGAAAGTCCATAATCACATGGCAAAATCAAATAACAAAACGCATCAAAAACGAATGGACAAGAACTGTCATATTCCTGACTTGGTACAGGCATTTTCAAATGTAGAAAATGGTGGATTAAACCTGGTTCTATAGCGCTAACCCTCTCACTTTAATGACAGTCTCATCAATTTCCGATATTTTTACATAACACGTTCTCATCTAAAATTAGAAATTCTCATATGCCACTTAACTTATTTTTGTGTGAAAAGGCTACAACATTTGTGATTATTGATATATTTCGCGCTAAAAACTCACTGTACAGCATTAATGATATTTGTTTGTCATCTTTTGGCAAGATTTGTGATCTTTCTTTGTAAATGCGAACCAAAATTTCATTATTTTATCATAAACCTTTTTCATAGGATGCTAGATTGAACTTTTTTAACACCAAGGAAATAGTTCAAGTAAATAAACCCTAAAAAGATACTCATTCTGCATTTTTGTTATACTTTTATGTCATTTTTGAAATATATACATAACATAGCATTTACCCATCTTTATTTCAGATGTTTCAATGAAAAGAATGCTAAATTAATTCTTTTTTCTCTTACTTGTATTTGTCAGGTCTGTATGCATGCATACCACCCTGGTGTATGCTAAAACCTCACTGTATGCATATACAAGTATTTTTCAGGTCTGTATACTAGCATACCGACCTGGTTAATGCTAAACTCTCACTCTATGCATATACTAGCATTTTTCAGGTCTGTATGCTAGCATACCGACCTGGTTAATGCTAAACTCTCACTCTATGCACATCCTAGTATTTGTCAGGTCTGTATGCTAGCATGCCGACCTGGTGTATGTTAAACTCTCACTCTATGCATATATACTAGTATTTGTCAGGTCTGTATGCTAGCATACCGACCTGGTTAATGCTTATTTCTCACTCTATGCATATACTAGCATTTTTCAGGTCTGTATGCTAGCATACCGACCTGGTTAATGCTAAACTCTCACTCTATGCACATCCTAGTATTTGTCAGGTCTGTATGCTAGCATACTGACCTGGTGTATGTTAAACTCTCACTCTATGCATATATACTAGTATTTGTCAGGTCTGTATGCTAGCATACCGACCTGGTGTATGTTAAACTCTCACTCTATGCATATATACTAGTATTTGTCAGGTCTGTATGCTAGCATACCGACCTGGTGTATGTTAAACTCTCACTTTCTGCGTATATAAGTATGTGTCAGGTCTGTATTCCTGCATACAAATCTGGTGTATTTAGAACCTTATATATATTTTTTGGGTATAGTTAAGGTCTGTATGTCTGTATACGAACCTGGGATATGTAAACCGATTTTTTTTATAATTTTGGCTTTTTTTTTCTGCTAGGTACTTGTTTGCCTGCATGGATTCTAAAATTTTATTCTGGATTGTATTGGCAAGTCTGTATGCCTGAATGCTAAGTATTTTCTGAGTAGTAACATTTCTTATTACTTATGTTTGCATACATCCCTTAGAAAATAAGGAGATGTGTATGATTGTGAAATGAAAAGGTCGAATTCCATGGATGTAAGGAATAACTTTTGTATAGCCTTCAACTTCATTTGAATTTGAAAGAAAGCTCTTAATTCTCAACTGCAACACTCAGGGGTTTATTCTCGTATACCAACCCGCTTTTCAATAAACCCTTGTAAAATAATGGAATTCATGAGTTTGATTGTCGGCATAACAACATATAATCCTATACCCATTGGAACATAAAAGTTTGCATATTTGTTTGACATTTTCAGTTCACTTTATTCTTGCATACAACACTGGTGTACGGTGAAAACTTATTTTATTTTTCTTGCATGGATACATACAAGCTTTAATTGCTTGTATACCAATCTATGTTTTATTGAATTGCAGTTTTACATACATTCTAGTATTGTCAAAACAAGCTGGTGTTCAGTAAGCTTGTGTTATTGTGTATGGTTTCCCCTTAGTCTTAAATGTCTGCATATTTGGTGGCACTTATTAGATATTAAGCAAGCTGAATGGTTTGCATTCTAACCAGCCTTATATTGTATTCATATTTTGATTTGCAAAACTATTATTTTTCATCATTCTCAAAGTTATAGACTGCAAGAGGGGCGAAAGATACCAGAGGAACAGTCAAACTCATAAATCGAAAATAAACTGACAACACCATGACATGAAATATACAAATTAAAGTACACAAAAAAAGCATAGAAAAACAAACAAAGTCTGAGCAACACGAACCCTAACCAAAAAATGGGGATTATCTCAGGTGCTCTAGAAGGGTAAGCAGATACTGCTCCACATGTCCAACAGTGGCACCGTCGGGTTGCTCATGTTTTTACAAACCCGATAACTAGCTTTATACAGTAAGTCAAATTCATGAAAAGGGAAGGGGATTGTAGTTATGACGTGAGAAACATATCCGATATCATCTGTGAAACGGTTATTCCATAACGGTCAACCAACTATATACTATGGTAACAATTGTGTATACACTGGAGTTGTAAAAACAAATCCTTCAACCAGGAAAGCCAAAGAATTGATGCATTTTCTAGTGAAGCCATGCATACATTATTAGCAGGAACAGCAAAAAGACTGGTGTTGTTCATTGGTGTCATAGTTTTCTAGGAAGGCATTGGTTTAACCTATCCAGTCACTAAGAAGTGTTACAATTAAATTCATAAGCAACACATAAATAGTTACATGAAAGGTATAGCCAATGTTTGAAAAATGCTGAAACGAGAAATGGAAACTACATATTATATACATATATATATGCGAGTAAATATTTTACACTTCACAAATTTAACATTGATGTGGCGTGGTCAACTACATTAAAGATTTGATGGTCAATTATACTTAATTTGTTGAATGATCTTGCATCTTGATTATTAAATGTGACAGTTTGTACGGTACATGAGTTGCACAGTAGAAATGTAATAACATTTGGACGTTTATCAAAGCAAGGTTTAATCTAATTTAAGGACAGCGGTTCATAGCACGATTTTGTAAGAAACTTTTTGTATTGATCACTTATATTGGTGTAGTAGCTTGAAGTAACAATTAAGTTGCGATATAGATTGTAATGAAGTAACATGTTGTTTTATAGAGTTGGAACTAAGTAACGTTTTGTATTGGAATTTATAACTGTGAACCTGGGTTGTGAACCTTTTAAATATATCATATATACATGTACTTTTATATGATTAAACACGTGAACATTAAACAGACTGCATTACTAGTATATAGACTGTAGTGAGCCTATATATACGATATATATGGTGAAATATTTAATAGCTATATATTTCCTTATGTAAACGGGCAAGAAGGATTAGATCCCAGATACATATATCCAAAGTAATGACTGTCACAAATACACAGAACAAAGACCCGTTTACCGTTACATTTATATCACAATTACTGATTTTAAAGTTTATATGAACTAAGGGTTCTTTATAGTGGTTGAATTGAACTCGTTCCCTTGAAAAACAAATTGTCGCCATGCATGTGATTGATTGAAGATCAATGAAATATGTCATTTCCTTAGTAACATTCATTTTTCCAATTTGAACACTCTTGAAATGTGCTGTTCTAATCCTTTTGCAATAAATTTATGCATAATTTGTTTCTAAAAAAAACTAAAAAGCTAAACAAAAGACGGTCAAAGCTACGTTTTCGTTTTCATTGTATACATGCTAGTAGTCAGCTATTAAAATTGTAACTAACACGTAATAATATGTAGATTTATAAAAAGTTTGCCAATGAAATCTCCTTGTTTTATTGGTCATTAACAATACAGGGATGAATCTTAGTGCTTTTGTTGTAACATTAAGGGGCTTTATCACAACTATTAGTGAAATAAAGTATCTGAAGTATCTTAAAAAAAGTCTAGTGGCGGATTAAGATATTTTCATAAAGGGGGAGGGGGTTCCAGCCAAGGTTCGGTGATTCCTATATAATCAACCAAATGTTTCCCACAAAAGCGGGGGGAGGGGTGGCAGGTACCCTTTGTATCAGCCTATAGGACCCTACATGAAAAATAAGAAATGATAATGTATAGCAAAACAATTTACGAAATAAAAAAACCGGAAAAATATGAACCAATGAAAACTTCAATAGTCAGGCTCCTGACCTGGGACAGGCATAAAGACTATATAGTGTGGCCGGTTTTAAAATGTGAGAGCTCAGCTTCCCCCCTTTTTTTTTTTTACCTGGGACAGTTGTTTCCTAGTCCAAATAATTATGACGTCTGGCAAGGCTATTTTATTATTTTTCTGGGACGCCAGACGTCATAATTATTTGGACTAGTTGTTTCCCTAAAAGTTGTAAGAATAAGACATGAATATCCAGAAGTTTCATAAGGGGATGAGATAGGGAGGGCACTGCATGACTTCTTTAGAGATGGCAGGGGCGGATACAGCAATTTAAAAAAGGGGGGTTCCTTACCCAGGACAACGGGGGGGTTCCAACTACATGTCCCCATTCAAATGCATTGATTGTCCAAATAAAAGGGGGGGTTCCAACCCCCGGAACCCCCCCCCCCCCCCTCTGGATCCGCGCCTGGATGGACGCTTCAGTACTGTTTCCCTCAATAAATCAACTAAAGTTTTTCCACAAAGCACTGGCATAGCACCTACTCAGATTCTACCTCTTGTATGTCCCTCTTGTATGTGTACGTGACGGCGACTATACATGTTCAAGGCTCAAGCCGACCTCCAAAAAAGAGGGTGTTAAATGAAATCGTGAAAAATGTACAAAAACAGCTAGGTTTACGTACCATAAATACATCCGACATTCTGTTTTGCTTCTGGTTTATTCAAATCAAGATAATAGTGCGTATTTTTGTCCATTTTCTTCTCCGTGAGGGGAACTCCTTCATTGATCATTCAAATTGTTTACATTTATAAATGACGTCATCTAGATGGAGTGCGTGACTCCGCAGATAAATAGTCCTTTTTCTTTGACTTTTTAATAATTACCAATACCAAGTATAAAAAAAACGGGTTGTTTGTAATCAATTGCTATTATTTTAATTAAGTGTACTGGTAAAGTAACTTGTGAAAGTCAAGGCTATCCGTCTATATCCCTCTGCCTTACGTCAGAAGGTCCCTGACGTCATATAAATTTTTGTCAACAACTTCGAACCTTGTACAAATTATGATCGCCTCATTTTTCCGTAATTTTAATTTGCAAACAAAACAGATAACTGTCAGGTCAATAAAGCCATCATAGTCATGGAACTTGAGAATTGGTTTTCATTTATAGATTTACAACAGTGAACGCTTTACCGGTTTGCCTTGCAAATTAACGCTTTTCTGTTTACCAACGGGAGAAAATAAAGAGGTCAGTGGTAGGCTTTTAGTTTTTAAAAAAAACTCGAAATCGGCAATAAAGTAAAACCACAACTATACTGACGCAAAGATTTTTTTAAACACCCAGGTTCGTATGCTATCATACAGACCTTTGAAATACAACATCTGATTCAATATTTGCTGTTCTGCATACACCAGGTGCGTATGCTAGCATACATACCTGAGAAATGCAATGTATTAATTAAATGTAGACATTAGCATACACCAGGTACGTATGCTAGCATACAGGCCTGAGAAATGCAAGTCAATTTATTACAATTCAGTTCAGCATACACCAGGTGTTAAATATGCCAGATTCACGATTTCCAAGTGCTTGATAAAATAAAAATGTGTTTTTTCATTTATTTTTCTCGTTTTTGCATAAGTTTGTCTTATGAGCAATAATTCGACCTATTTGAGTACGAATTATGACAAATTACCGTTAGTGAGAATTTCTAATTTTAGATGAGAACGTGTTACATTGATGCGTTAAATAAACAGACACAATAAATATAATAGTCACAATATGGGTACATCAGTCATCATCGTTTAACAATTTTAAAAGGAACAATTTAACAGAACACAAAAACGTCTACTATCTACGAACACATTTATTGATTTGAGTGTCTGACGTCAGAAAATTTTATACGTCACATAAATTTGTCGTTCAATGTGCGTACAAACAATTTTAAAATTTTCCTGGGAATGTTAGCATACAGGGTTAAAAAATCAAAAGTATGTAAGAATAAATTTAAGAAATAGACCGAGATTTAAACTAGTCCAAAAGTTATATATGGAATTTATAAGAATCCAAAAATAGTTAATTTAACTACTTGATTGAATGATTTTGACGTTTGTGGTTCAACTTATATTGTAATTCATAATATCATACTGACGGGATCTTTTAAAGTACAGAGTCACGTTATAAAAGTCAGTAAAGATAACTTCATTATGGAAATCGTGTTATGCCCAATGTTAAGAAATCATAAACCAATAGAGAGAGATAGAGATAAATAGAACAAAGATAGACAATGCATTTACAAAACAATCACTTGTGTAATTTAGTAAAAATAAAGATTTATATGCGCAGATTCTAAAATAAAAATTATTACTATTAGGCTTAATATCAAATTTGTAATGTTCAGAAATTAGTATTCACACATTTCAATTTGTCATATCGATTCTTTTTGTTGGTCTGTTTTCGACTACCTTCTTAGTTTTAAATGAAAAAAACAACAATAAACCATTAACATCAGCCTAACTCATGTCAACATTTTTGTTTTTGGCCAATATTTCAGTGTTAATTAAAAACATCGATATGGAGGACAAAAACTTTATCGCTGTATTTTAATATGTATTCGAAAGGTTAATCGTCATTTTGACAAACTTCTACTACCCTTTTTAATATCATATTATTGAAGCAAAATTATTATTAGTTTGATTTATGAATATTAATTGCTGAATTTTTCCATAACACACATTTGAAACTTCCTTATCTTATCTAAATTTTCAGATAGTTATTGCTATTGGAGAGTTGCCCTGCGTACTCTAATTCATAGTACATGTTTTTCGTATGCAGTGATCTTAACCATTGCATAGCACCATTCCGTTGTGAAAAAATCGCGAAGAACCATTAAACCTATGTGGACAGAAGATAGTATATAAACTAGTTCTAAAGAAATATTTTGATATAACAACTGTTATGGTAAATCTTAATTTTAAGAACACAGAGAAAATACCCCCCAAAAATATTAACATTGCTTGATCATATTACTTTACACGTATCTGTTTTGATTATTTATTTATCTAGTTCACGATCGGTAACCAAAGTTTTCTTTTTACATAATCACCGAACCAAACATTAATTGTGAATAATAAGCAAGTGTTATAATGAATACAAATACGTGCACAGAGGACATAGTTTAGTGCATGTGTATATGCCAAGAATTATTAACGATACTACAGAGTATCCCAATATTTTCGCACAAAAACAATGTCTTTTTTTTTAAATCCAGCTCTTGGGCGACTCTAATGGCAGTAATCTTATTATTTTAATAAAATCGAATCGCAATTGTGAAAAGCGAGTTCGATGTATGTCAAGTGAAGGCTTTTACTTCAAGTTCTAAAGCATGTTAAGTCTCCTAGACGTGCTATTTTTAATTATTGATTGGTGTTGGATTTTTTTAGTAGCTGCGAGTATTCTCAAATTCGTTAATTTGACCTGTGGAATTTGATACGACTGTCATACAAGTGAGAGATTTAGCTAGCTATAAAACCAGGTTCAATCCACCATTTTCTACATTAGAGAATGCCTGTACCAAGTCAGGAATATGACAGTTGTTATCCATTCGTTTGATGTGTTTGGACTTTTGATTTTGCCCTTTGATTTTTGAATTTTCCTCGGAGTTCAGTATTTTTGTGTTTTTACTTTTTGATACATTTTGTAATGCTTTTTTTTAAAACTGTTTACTTATTTATATATCTCGTCTCACTTTTTGAATATTTTTTTTACCTTTGATGAGTATTTGGTATGACGATGAATTTTCGCGTCTGTTCTAGTACCATGAACAAAAAAAGTTATTTTGTAATATATATTTCCGTACTCCATTGTATACCTGACTACATTTTTTTTTATTTACGTTATCTTCTTTAGCAATATTTTGTCCAAGGTTATGGTTGTCTTTCCGGTATTGTTAGCCATCTAACCCCCTAGCTTTATTGATATGTATTATTTTCATTGTGTCATCATCGTCAGAGAACAAATTTATTGGTTCTGTTTATTTTCATTTGTTTTTGGTGATATGTATTTTGATTAAATCATAAAAACAAATAGATGTGGTACCTGTATTATTGCCAATGCGATAAATCTCCTCAAAATCAAAAACGTTACAACCTACACGGGCATAGCGAACGAGTTGTGAAAAATAAACAACGAGTGATGGTGCCAAAGGAACATCACCATCCAAACAGGGAAAAGTAAAAATAGGGAACGAAAAATCGATATGGAAATCTCAACCATAATTATTAACATTTCACAATTAAATGCTGTTCCTTTAAAGAATAAAATTGATCAAACAATTGACTATTCCATAGTGAGTAAATATCATTAATTATGAATTTACTACAATTAATCACCATACAAATAAAGTGTATCACCAATCCATTTAAATGTTTGTATAATCGACCTAAGTATAAAGTAATGATTTAATAATAGGCCGGTGACCAAAGTCGGAATAATGAAAAAATGGTACACGGCTATATCATATATCACAAAATATGTGTACTTTGATATTCTTCTGGTCGTCAAAAGAAAATATGGTGCAGTTTTTAAGAAATCTTGATCAAAGGTCACATGTCGTTTTCAAGGAAAAACAAAATTGAATATCTAACTCCAATTCAAATACCCTTTTTACAGTTGAATGATTGAAAACTTGAATCTTTTTTCTTCCTTTTTCATTATTTCATCAAAAAAGTGGAAACCCATCATTAAATGAGATTTCAGAACACACGTATGCGACTTTACAAAAAGTGGGGTAGTTTTCAGTTTTAAATGATGCATTTTTTCAAGTAATAAGAACAACGTCCGTCTAAACTTAACAAAATTTATAGAAAATTATGAACAAATATGTATTTATTAATATAACCACCTAGTATACCTTAATGAAAGTGAAGAGTTTTTAGCCATATACGTTGAATTCGGTACATGCAAAACAGACAACAGAAATTAATACAAAACATACTCATAATTGAGTTTTTACAATGTCATGCCGATTTCTATGAAATAAATTTGTATTGAGAGGAATATAAATCATTTTAAGATAAACTTACAACTTTACAAAGATCTGTTTTATGATAGAACTGCCTTTTTTTCGTTTGAAAATGTAGAAAGTTTCGGTTATTCAATCCCAAAACTAAGTGAAGCAAGATAATATTTTTTTTCTATGCATGATAGTTTAGCATATAACTAAACATACGTAACGTTAACCAGTAATTCATACCTCAAATGACTTTAGTAATGTGGGAACGTTATTATGATGATCAACCCTTGGCTAGAATACATATGTGAGTAAGTAAGTTAGTGGAAAGTTTACAATGTAGCAAATATCGAATGTCAGTATTGGTCCACAGTGTTTAAAGAATACGACAAAAATTTTAAGCCACGAATCCTATAATAATATTGCGGATATGAATGTTATACTTTAAACTTTTAACGTGATGTGCATTGCAATAGAGTGGTGGTCAAATGTGTGTGTAGCACATATAGCGAGCTTTTATCCAGCATCATTGGACATCAATATCAAAACATTTCGTCATTGAAAAATACACTTTGGCAATATCAATCTCTAAATGGGGGACATAACACAACTAAAACATCAATGCACCGCTAGGACAAATGTCAAAAGAACCCTGTATTGACAGAAACGTCTTGTCCTGCTGCTTGCAACTTAAAATATCTCTAAACAAAAGATAAAACCCATCTTTGATCGACAGTCTACACTAGCCATGATCACATGACTGTAGTCGTGGTAGGTTATGCCCTACATACTGGTCTGTGTAATTGATTTGATATCTGAACTAGGGTTACAATTATATATCGCACTGCTGATGGTAAAAAAAAATTTCTTCTATGAATGTTCATGTAATTCAGAGTACAGTTTGACTCGGAGTAGAGGTTTATAGTGGCTGTATGACAAATTAAAATTAAACAGCTTTTATGTAAATGTTCTTTTTTAGAGAATGAAATTCCTTGTCGTGGTTGTAGGTTTTTACAATAAATGCAAGAATATGAAACAGAAACGAAAGAAAACAGAGGGACATTAAAAGACATAAGCCCAACAAAAATGACAACGCCATGGTCAAATAAAGGAAAACACTCACAGACAAACAGTACACATATCACAACCTTATATAGCCGTGACTTCGTTTTCTTGTCTTGAGCCGGCTGTTTTTTATCTGTATGTCTCAAAGAAACATAAAAGGCAACAGTATTTTACCAATGTTTATGTTTTTAAACAAAAGCTAGGGAATTCAAAATTTCAAACAGAGATCAGTTCTACTGTGTCAAAACATGTAACCCGTGTCATGCGAATCAAAAGTATCAAAAGTAAAGTTACAAACAGGAATAAACCAAATTAATTGCAAATTTTCAGATCTGATCTGATACTTAGTATCTAAAAATCTTAAACCGCAAAAAGATGTTGCTAGTGAGTTAGGTCACGACAAGCTTAAAGATAGCATTATTCGTGATACGGTGATATGAAACTTATTTTGTGTCTATTTCAGTTGCCAGTTCTTCTTCATAATTAAGTACATGTCACCATATTTCCATTTTAACACTCAGGTGTCACAATTGAAACAAAATCTGCTAAACCTTCCAGGGGAACACGAGATAACCCAAGGTTTTCAGGATGTTTCGTGTTGATCTTTGGTGGTCTATGTAGAGTTTTGTAGAATTGTGTTTGTCATCTACGTAGCTTTGATATCATCGTCGACTAATAAGTTTGAATACCACTTTTTAAATCTGCGGCTTGTTTTAAGTAGTCAGGGTGCACCCCTGTTCATGAAGTCTGTATTGACTCAATATGCACGAGCGTAGGGTATCATTTGATATATGTGCATATTATTCTATGGCGCAGAGGAGAATAGTCATTGAGACATGGGCAAAATTGACAATTGGAAAATAAAATCGCCTGGCTACAAAAGTTTGTCATAGATTTTTGTTTGTAGTCGTCAATCTGTCTCAAAATCGAAGAAAAGGTCAAGATATGACGCAAACAATCTAGTTTATGTAGTATCCTTTATCAGAAGCTAACTGGGTAATGTAAGTACCTACTGACTGGTGTGTGGGCAAAAGAGAGACAGGAAATCTCCAATATATCTGAATTTGAAATCAAAGAACAAACAAGCATGATGGTTTTCTTGAGGTCTTTGTAAAGGTTCTGCATTTCAAATTGCAGTGTAAACTGTAAATATCACTATGTTATGATAGGTACGAAAGATACCAAAGGGACAGTCAAACTCATAAATCTAAAACAAACTGACAACCCATGGCTAAAAATTGAAAAAGACAAACAAAAAACAATAGTACACATGACACAACATAGAAAACTAAAGAATAAACAACACGAATCCCACCAAAAACTAGGGGTGATCTCAGGTGCTCCGGAAGGGTAGCAATTCTGCAATGTGCATCGTCGTGTTATTATGTGCCCTAGTGGCCCAACGGATGGATAACGTTGGCACACGTTGTAAGTTTAACATCATTGCCAACGTAGGCAACGTATTATACAAACTTTAGCAACGTGAACGTTGATTCAATGCGTAAAAGTCTAATTCGGTAGGTCCATTCATGAAAGGGAAGGGGATTGTAGTTACGACGTAAGGAACATATCCGATATCATTTGTGAAACGTTTATTCCATAAGGTCAACCAACTCGTGATGACTTATGCATCATTCGTATCCACTTTAATTATAAACAATTTTCAAGTGTATAGCATGAACCATAGATGTACATGTATGATAAGCTAAGTCACAATCATCCGCGGAATTTTGGATAATTTCATCATTACACCAATCAACTGTGTCAAAATACCTCAATTTACTGTAAGTGGTAAAAAAAATGACCAATTGTTCCACTTCCGCATTTAATAAAATAACACTATTTAAAGAATTAAACTTAATGTTTGCTACTTTGAAATGTTAAAGCCAAGTTTCACGACTTCTAAGGACTTTCTATTTTTGTTATCTTTTGGGGATTTTGTCGGATCCCTATTTCTTAAATAAACAACCGAAAAACTTATTTTCCCTCTTATATGAATAAAATCATATAACACAACCTTAAAAAAGAATTACGGACACCCACATAATTCAACGAAACAATAAAACATCAACAAAAACAAGAAATATCAAGTCCAAAATATTACAGAAAAAATTTGTATTAGCCCAATCATGGACGGGACACAACTATCCGGATTTTTGTTAAGTTAATGATTGAATAACAGAGATTTTTAAAAGTATAAAAAATATCGTTTTTTACAATCTCTCCTCATAAAACATGTGTATATGAAAAGAAAAATTGCAGTTTTATTACTTTCTAGTAGATACGATATAATCCATTCATCAGCACTTTATTGATGATGTTGGAATGAGGTAAAACGACACAAAATGTCCCTGTTAACAGTAGTTTCTACTTTCATAATTTGTCATCAAAAGGCTTTTATGATTATCTTTTTCACCTAATCTATAAGCATTATGTCAGATGTTTGACTAAAACAATCAAGAAAGATATTTAAGGGCAGCTATTGAATAAAAGCCAAACTGCATGCACTAACGATTTGTATTTGAAGTCAAATCTGTTGCTAAAAGATTAAATAAAAACATCTGCACTATACGACTTTTGAAGACCAATCTTAAATATAAGTAAAATAATTTGTCTATGACTATGCCAATTTTTAGCCGTGTACCATGAAGTGAAATTAAACTCTTTTAATAATCGACTTTTTCCTTTTCCGTCACCGCACCAAAAGTGGCCGTATCCATGTTCAGTCTCTACCTTGGTATATGTTGTTTATTATCATTAAATTCAACTTTCATTTAAATATTAAGAATGAACACAAATGTGGCCACTTCATTTAAGACGGAAAGCGTCTACATTTTAACTCAAATACTAAAATTGTTAAGATTTCAGTATTTTAGAAAAACTTAATGATGCAAGTACCCGATACATGTGCATTGTATTGTCATAAAGCCCATATTTTTTGTATCAGAAGTATTCTACTTTCCAATAAAAAGCTTAAAGTTTACATTTTAACAATTTTGTAAAATTTCTACATTTTTGGGCAAAAGGGGTCGTACTGGGCCTACTCCTTTATGTCTCCGCTAATAACATGGTGTTCATGTAAGCTTCGATTATAAGTCGATCATTTGTTCTTTTTTTTATATTTTATATATTAGAATAAAAAAAATTCAATACACATAAAACACAAATATGTTAACAATACGCATCGAGTCTTACAATTGAGAATACATTAAACAGAGAGTCTGTCATCAAGCCAAGTGTACTAAGAAGATATGAGTACAGAACTACATGCGAACGATGTATGCAATGCATAGCATTAGAAGTACACGGGCATGTATAGCAACAATCGCATGAATAATGATAAAAATTTGGAGACAGCCAAACAACACGAACTACTGACTTCCAAGTTGAAAATAGTTCACCCAAGCCCTTAATCATGTGTGTTTCGTACAATTCGATTGCCCAATATCTACTTTACATTTTTCATTATATAAACCTGTCCAACAAATCCAACCTGATTATGATATCTTCAAATGTATTTTTCCGATTTTTGCTTCAATATCAAGATAACGAAAAAAAACATTGTAATCTGAAAAGTACGAAATTTCTTAACGTAGGTACATTTAAGAATTTTGCAATTCAGTCATGATTATACAGAACACAATAAAATTCAACAAGCAACAATTATAGCTATTATATTGAGAACCCTGTCTAATGTATCTGCTACATCTCGCCATGTAGTATAATGAAGTCCATTGTAGAGATTATCTGATGATTCTGTATGGTCATAATCTTTCATGTCCCTCTTTTGACGATTTCCTTTATCTTCATCAACATTCTGACTATCACCTA
This sequence comes from Mytilus edulis, assembly GCA_019925275.1. NCBI lineage: Eukaryota > Metazoa > Mollusca > Bivalvia > Mytilida > Mytilidae > Mytilus > Mytilus edulis. The sequence continues at coordinate 81,396,401 of CM034349.1, read as the reverse complement.
AAGGAGAATGATCTTCATTTGATGATTTTGTCGTCACCATTATCGTTTTGATTGGTGCAACTTTTACATAACAGAATATCTTGTGTAAGTATCCCACTATTTTTTTGTATAACACAGGAACGACTTTTTTGCAATCGTAATGATAGTATTCGAGAGTTTTTATTATTCCAAAGACTGTAAAACTGCTATAGATAAGTTGTAAAAACAAATATACATTGAAACACGACACCGTGTCTGTTGATGGTAGTTTGTCCAAAACAGTTGTTAAGAAAACAATGTATGTTAACAGAAGACTGACACAGAATGACAACTTCTCACCTGATGCCACTGGTATCAAGAACGATAAACTATTAACTGTGCATATGATAATAGATGGTAATACTAAATTCAGAACCAGGAAATATGGTTTACGAGTTAAGTATACAACAAAATTGACGTTCGACACTGGACCTAAAAGGTCCTGTTGAACTGCAGAACATACACTCCATTCAGAATTTTCAATTGTGAACTCATTCAAAACGGATGTAACTGACGTTTCAAGAATTAGGGAACTGAAAAGGTTCCGTGGAATTACTGATATATCACATGATGTTTATCGAAAGGGTAATGTGTTATATCCGTAGTGCACGTAGTGTGAAAGACAGTCACTAAACTTGTCATAGCTGTTCCATTTTGAAAGAACGTTACATATGTTGACTCACTATCAAACGTGCTGCTAAACTGAAAAATTGATGTTTCTTCCGCCATATTCCGAATATATAACTTTGGAACCCATACTTCGTGTACATGAAATTGCGTCATAGCGATATCGGAGAATTCCGAATTGTTCCATCTTGTAGCAATTTGTTCATCTTCCCACGATATATAAAATATTCCAGCAATGGTCATAATTCCAGTTAAAACATCAAAGTCGATCACTGAGTTCAGGTAAAAATTAACATTTATCGTAATTGAATCACTAAGATTATTTTTTGGTTTCACACCTCTTGAATAATTGGCTAGTAAATATTCTTTTAAACGTTTCTCGTCAGAATATGAAGCAGCCTTTACTACTATAACAATACCGAGCAAAAGTAGCAGTACATCCATGCTTCCATTTAGATACATCACTGTCCAGACTATATTAGTTGTGGACAGTAACTATGGACAGTGCGGCGATACAAATTATATCTCTAAGTAATATTAATTTGTGGTTATTTTTTTTTACACTGATGTCAAATGAAATAGGATGAAATTAAGTCGATTGATAATAACGTGTTACTTCAATACAATTATTTCATTTGGATAACATTGGTTCAAATTGATTTCTGTCCCTGGTGTTTACTTAAATGATTTAAATGATAATTCACTGCTCACATCACATAGACAATATTTGTTAACTGTGGTCAAAAAAACAAATAAAATGTATTGATTAAATAGGGAATAATTAAGGGAAATTTGAGAATAATAAAAATTATGATTTTGGCTAAAATAGCGCATTACATGTATTTTATTTCGTTTGAAATAGGGGTTTTCCCGTTTGCTACATGTATTTGTAGTAATTATTATAGATGGGAACCAGTATAACTAGTTCGGATACTGGTTTTGTAACAGTATGTACTATTTCTAAATTTGATGTTAGGTGCACAAGGCACGAGGAAAGTTTTGGCGGTTTTTACGGGTGGGGTTGAATGGTACTATATAAAGTTTGGCATTTAAATGTATTAGTATCGAAGGTGCTCGCAGTTACGTCGAATTGAAGTTGGTCACATAGGTATTTATGCATTTGCTGCTGTGTTTATTGTACGTACAGGCGTTGGGGGTATTAGCCGAGGAAAAAGAAACGATGCGAAAGAGGAACAATGTTATATGTCATGTATTTATATATATTGTTTCAATCGAAGAAAAATGTACAATAAAGTAAAATAAAATATTGTATCGCAAGAGAAAATAAGATGTAACTGCGGGCAAATAATCCTATATCTGTGTTTGTCTTCTTTATAGCCTATTGAATTTAGAGAATAAATACTTTAAATTCGGACGAGCAGGGCGAGGGAGAATTTAACTTACCAGAACAATGAAATAAAGTAAAAAATAAATGGATTTGTAATTGAGGACATTAAGAGACGACCCAGTGTATAAATAATCGAAAAATAAATGCACGAAATTTAGAAAAATGTACAAGTCAAATTATATGAAAACGGATTATTAGATTAAAGTAAATGTTAAGGTAAAACCACTGTGTTTAATCATTTCTACAGTTGAGATAAGTTCTAACCTCTCTTTAACAAAAATCTACTGTAGAAGTATTTTTATTCGTTGTGTACAAGTTTTCGTAAGTGTCAAACAAAGTAGAGCAACTATTGTCGGCATCAAGACATGAAACGTTCCACGTGTAGGTTTTATCACTTTGATACTTGAACATAATCTTATTTTGTTTTCCTATGTAATCTTTCAAAACAAAATTTAACCATTTTTAATTCTCATGAAAAATTAGTTTTGACCGATGATTATAGGCGATGATGAAGTGTTATTTCACAAGAATTACTTCTACATTTATTAGTAAAGTATGTTTGTAGAATTTTTTAAGTAACCGTTTTCTTAAAGTTACAGGATTATGGCGAAATAAGCACTTTTGGTGATCATTAATTTGTTGACCATTCGATCTTTGGTTAATTAATGTCACCACTTCTGAAAACACGCGTGAAATAACTAAAATGTTAACTCTGCAATTTTCTTCAATCGAAACAACTTGTAAGCATATATTAATCAGCTTATTACCGAAAGTAGTAGTTTTTGTCGAGCCTGCGACTTTTGTCGCAAACAGCTGGACATAGGGAGTATAAATATCAGGCACAATCTCTCCCGTTAGGAGTTTAGTATCATACAATCATAACATATATGAGAAGAACATAACCCGTGTCATGCCAACAACTGTTTTTTTTTATTTCCGATGCAAAGACCCCATAAGTGAATCAATATTAAAGCATACAACAATACATTTTTATTTACAAAAATGTTAGTATGAATTGTTTATCTACATTTAAACATCAAAGATTATGCATGTTATTCATAACAATGAAATATGTCTATAGTATGATTTATTTCAATCATTTAGCAATTATTTAAAATATTTATAAATCATGATTTGGTATAATTTACAAACCCAATTTTAATTGGTTTATATGTTAGTCCCCACATTTGTTGTTTATACTTCCATACCCATATTTGTATTTATAAAAGCATTATATACTCACATTTATAATTGTAACAATATTTTTGTTACAATATTTTTTGTTTTTGTTGTACTGCTTGTACTGAGTGTAACTTGAAATCAGAGTATATTATATAATGGAAAATAAAACAAAAGATATATTATGTATATTAGTCACGATTTTTAAAACTCAGAATTGTCAAGTAAATTCAAGACAGAATTCAAAATATTCAGAAGATGTTAAGCCATATTGAAGGCAAAAATGTCGAGAAGCTGTTGAGTAATATCAATGCAGTATTCAAATGACTAGAATTTGCCAGGAAATTTAAAGACTGCTTTCAGAAAGTCTAGACTATGAGGGGAACATACCTTACAAATTAAGTATAAGTCAGAATATGTCCAAAACGTTAAGATATAAGTTATACTATTTGAGAATGTCGAGTAGTTATAGTAAAATTGAGCAAATCAAGATAAAATTGATCTTTTCAAACTTTTGGACTTTTATATGGATTTCATTACGTAATAGATATCAAGGGTACTTGGCTTATTATTTAATACGCCAGAGGCTCCTTTCATATTAGACTCATCAGTCACGCTCAGATTAAAATAGTTAAAAAGCCAAACAACTACAAAGTTGAAGAGAATTTATAACCCTAAATTCCAAAATGTTGTGGCAAATACGACTAAGTAAGTTTCATGTCTTTGATGAGAGTATTCAAAACATAAGTTTGCAAGAGACATTAGAACATACCCAAAAGCATCAAACAATATCATGCTCTGTACTCTCATAAGTTCATTTACCACATAGCAGCCTCCAGTGCCGTATACCAGAGTAGTCTAACACAGTGAAACAATGTCAAATATAATAGAGATAAGAACATGTAGTATGAGTGCTAATCTCCATCCAAGTTATCATTTGTAACACTAGCACTAAATGGAATTAAATAAAGACAAAGAATAAAACTTTTCAATAGGTACCAACCTTCACCCTTACCTAGATCAATAGTATTATATCACATCATAGAAAGACATACTATAAAATATCAATTGAAATGGCTTAACTCAATCAAAAGACATATGAAAACAAACAAGTGATTATACATGTACGTATACATATACACTGTACGAATAAATTTGAGCTATGACACTATGTTAATACAAATCAGTAAAATATTGGTTGGTATAATAAACAATTTCAGAAATTCAACCATATTTTTTAACAAAACGCCGCCATGTGCATGCTATAACGATGTAAACCTTGACCAAAATGCAACCATATTTATAACTGTTTATTTAGATTATAAAAGACCGACAAATGCAACTAAAAGTAATCCTCGAATCGAAATTACATCGAAGACAGAAAGACAATGTTCCGATACCGAAAAGAAGGTCGAAATAACTTTACAAACAAATTGATCCTATCAGTTTATAAGAGGAAACAAATGACCAACGGGAATTCTGAGCTGCAACAAAAACAGACACCAATACAACATACACCGAAACGAACTATTTGATAACAACTGCCATTTTCTTGCATTGGTAAGCAAAAAAGTGAATTTAACCTGGTTTTATTGTTAGCCAAACCTCCCGTTTATATGAAAATGTTTTAAAAATATCGCTTACATGACAACCCTACGTATACGTGACAGAAATATAACACCAACACCAGTATAAAAAAAAACATAGAAATGATGATGTGTTAAAAGGAAAAGATTGTTGGTTTTTGTATGACGAAGACAGTATATGTAAACAGAAACATACAAAAACAACACTTTTTCACCTGATTCTAGTGGTTTCAAGAAGGTTTATTATTTACTGTACATATAATGAAAGATGGAATATCTATTAGGAACCACGAGAATTGTGCCGATCTAAATATACGACGACAAACAATTTTCGATGAAGGATTTTCAAGGTTATTGTGAACTGAAAGATGTCGCAATCTATTCGGAATGTTTAAGTGTGTTCTTTTTTAACATCGTGGTTAATCGCGGTCAATTACGGTGCTATACTGGTTGACGTGATGGCCAGAATATTTCACATATCTCTGTCGAAATTTAATTCTAAACATTCGAGATTCATTTTTTTCGAAGGAAAGTAACACACTTCGCAATAATTGTTCAATCTTTTAAAACAATATACAAATGTTGGCTCACGACACAATGTAGCAAATGTAGTGCCAAACTCAATATTCTGCAATATTTCGAACCCATACTTCATATACATTCGAATGAGTGACATTGAATTTAAGTGAATTCATAATTAGTCCAGTTTGTAGTAATATGTTCATTTGTCCACTTTAAAGGCAATGATCTAGCAAAGGTATCAAATTAAAGTTAGAATATCAAAATCGATGACTTAGTTCAAGAAAAGATATAACATCTACTTTAATTTAGTAATTTTTGGTATTGGTTTGCTTATTGTAGAAGATCTAACAGCAATCTACTTTTGATAACGTTAATGTCATTCTATTGGAGAGTTGTCTCAATGGTAATAATATTTTTTTCAAAGATTTATTTATTGAAAGACAATAACAATCAAAACCAGGGAGCAACCAAAGACTCGCAAAACCAAAGGGACAATTACATGAACAGTTATAAATAATAAATAAGAAACAACACGATCTCCACTAAAAACCGGGAGTGAAATCAGGTGATCCGGAATGGTACGCATTTTTCGCACCGTATACGGCACCCGTCGTGTTCTTTCTTTGTACACTTCGGTAATGATTGAAGGTTATTATGACTGAGGACGAATATCAGATATGATTTTGACACACGTTTTGTCACGTTGAAACGTGAAAACGTTTCCCTTTAGAATATAAAACTGCGTCATACGGAAAAATTATTAGTAAAAGTACCAATGCCTTCATATTGTTTGTTTAGTACTTCATTGTTCAGACGTATTGTGACGCAAATTTAAAAGTTTAAAGACAAATCATGTTTAGTCATGGATAATTATAACACATGGGTTTACTTTAGATAATGGACGCAAATTTAATGGAATCATTTTCCAATTATTTCTTGTTTTGAAATCAAGTTTTTTATCGGAATAACTTTGAATAACATTTGAGTTCCAAATTGATTTTCGTCCCAGGTTATAACTGTTGTTTACATTGGTGCAAATCACAGCTGTGATAAACAGACACTATTTCATCTTCCTGCATTAGAGGACAAATACAAGGAAATTTAATTAGAACATTTTAATATAACAAAAACTATTAATACACGAATCAGAACATACACTATGGATATTGCCAAAGGGACGAGACAATTAATCAAGTAAATATGTTAGCTATGAAAACAAGAAATAGGAAAATATTACTAGGTAAGTTGCAAAACAAGAGTAGAATGATTGAATAATGATTTGAACATGGCTCTTTGTTAATAGCCAAATTCTATCGAAAAAAATTTAAAAAATAAATCGAATACATTTACATGTTTACAAAACAATACACGGTTTTTCTCAAATGAAAGTACATCCATATTTACTATGCTGCCATATGTTGCGTTATAAATCTTCTATTCCCCATGCACTTTTTAATTCGTAGTCGTTTTTTACTTAATAACCCTCATACCTTTGAAACTTTTCTATGTGCCTCATTGGTTGTGCTTACCATGTCCAACTATATGTACTCTGTACTAATCAGAATTGATGTTTGAAGCACATACAGTAAGAAGACTTGTATATAGGAAGAAAAGATATATTTTTCATTGTTTGAATCTATTATGACATTGAAATATATATGAAAGTGCGAATACACTGTCTTAAATTCAAAAAGTACTTGAAATGTTTTGTTTACAGATAAGCTGCTGAAAATAACATTCAAAGGATTTCGTTAGTTGCAACCTGGTAAAACATTTCTGTGATTGTAGTATAAGCCTCATTAAGGATGTTTTCGGGTTGTTTTTTTTAAGTCATTTGTGTTTGTTTTTTTTGGGGGGGGGTGTTCATTTTGCAATCTAAGGGGGTGACATTCGGAAATATTAACTTTTATTATTGGAAGTTCCATGCATAAAGAGGGACGAAGAATAACAGAGAGACAGTCAATGTATAATCTATACAATATCTGACAAGCTGGCAGAATCTATACTACGAAGAAAAAGTTTATAAAGTTTTACAGCATTTCCTGCTTTCTTTCGTATAAGAAAGATAATGTTTGAGATAAACATCATATCGTGAAAAGTTTTATTTTGATTGATCTCACCGTTATTTTTTTTTTTAATTTTAGAAAAAATGTCATACAATATGTAATAGTTTTGCCTTAACAGTATGTTTGTTAGGATTTCTTAGCAAAACCGAACCTTGTTGTTACATTGTCTACAAAACCAATGAAAAAATCTAATTAATTTCAGTGACGTATGGTGGTTGATACAGCTTAACATTTTTGGTATTACCGATTCAAATATTCCATTATTAAGGGAACGAAGTCCCCTATAGCAGTCGAAAATTAATAAGTAAAAAAACGAAAAAATATTTATATAATTTCCAAATGAATGTTCTTACTTTTTTTCCGCATTTGCACAGAAATCTCTATCGTCTTACTTCCGGTCTCTTTGTCATGAAACTACGTGTAACAACAGAGCCAACTTCGGAAACGTTGCGGAATTTTCGTTTCTTTTTAACATTAAAATATGTTAGAATTACAAAAATGTAATTGATACGGACTTCATCCCCTCTCACAGGTAACACCTGCCTCATATTATCAGTATTGTATGTTATTATATTCAGCAAAAACCCATCCAGTATAAAATCATTGAAAGTTGGGATATGCTGTAATCAACTCCTGTTTAATTGACCATTGGCATTCTTTATTTGTTTTTTTTAATTTCATATCATTAGAAAAATCAATACTACTAGAAACACCGCGAAATCGCGAGCATATACAGCTGTGAACTGTTGTAGATTTCTTGTAAAAGATATATGTATGGATAATTTCACAAAAGGTATCAAAGCCCTCTCCCTAAAGTCGATATTTGTTTCCTTTCTGTTACATTCATTATTTCGTGTTTTGGCTCAGACCACACTTATTTTCTCTTTGCTACAATGCTTCCTTGGTAAAATTCAAATCAATAAAATGTGCACATCATACATGAAATAATGTAACTCTTATATATAGACCATTATTAGTCTAATAAAATGCTTCTAGAACAATCCATCGTTGCTTTTTCTTATTAGAGCTATTAACATGCCCATGGTAGATATGAATCTTGTTAAATGACTAAGACCGACTAAGGCTAATTGAGGTGGTCGAGAGTCCTGATCCCGAAATCCGGCTAAAACAATGAATCCGAGATGCAGAATGAAAGAAATTCAATCCAAATCTGTTTGCAGTCATTTTGTTCTCAAAGTGTTCAGAATAAAAAAATAAATTATTCCATTTTTTACTTTTGACTCCGGAATTTATATTTGTCGACATGTTACCTTCTTTGTTGTAAGACATTCTGGTACTCGATCAAGCAAGACCAACGTAAACAAATAAATTCAAAAAGTATATCAGTACAATTTTTAGGAATAGTTAACTGTTTTAATGCTCGTTATACATGACTAAATCATTCAAAAACAGTAAATTTCTATCCAAAGTGCACCGATCACATATTTGATTTTACTCCTTTAGATGTTTTTTTGTGTTGTTATTTTTGTATATGTTTGTTTGTCTTGAGATTATAACACAGTGATTACTGCTATAACAATATTTTGACTATTTAACCGATTATGTCTGTTTTGTTCAGGTATTGTTGTAAAAATAACGGAATTTGAAGCGATTGTAATAAAAGTGAGAGGTTAGTTCTACATTTGAAAATGCACGTACCAAGTCAGGAATAAGACAGTTGTTGACCACTCGTTTGATGTGTTTTATCCTTTTATTTTGCCATTTTATAAGGGACTTTCCGTTTCGAATTTTCCTCGGAGTTCAGTATTTTTGTGATTTTATTTTTTGGATTGCTCGTAATCAGGAGTATCAGGATATCGTATCACAGAGTAGGTAACTTGTGGAAAAATTGTTGAGTCCGTAGTAAAAAAGTAATATGAAAATGGTCTATAGGGGGGAAGTAAAGAAAAACGATACACAATTCATTTAGCAAATAGTATGCCAATCTCTTGTGTGATGTATTTGAAAAACCAATAGTCTATATTCATAATACTGATTTTTTTACTGCGGAATTTATATTTTTCGACAGGTTACCTTCTCTGGGGTAAGACATTCTGGTATTTGGTCAAGCAAGAGCAACGTAAATAAGTCAATTCACGATTTTTATCAGTACTTTTTTCAGGGATAGATAAATGTTTTTGTGCTCGCTTTACATGACTTAATCATTGGAAAATCGTAAATTTCCACCCAAAGTGCACCGATCATATATTTGATTTTACTTCTTTTGGTTGCCCGTAATTAACCCAGTACCAAGATGTCTTACCACAGAGTAGGTAACCTGTCGAATAATTGTACACACCTGTGTCAAAAGTCGGTAATATGAAAATGGTATATTGGGAGATAGAAAAACAACAGAAAAAAGATAGACAATTCATTTAGCAAACAGTAAGTATTCTAATATCTTGTGTGATCTATTTCAAAGGTTTTTGTGTGTTTTTCACGAAATGCAAAATAACATGATTAGACTAAAAAGGTTTTGTATTCAAATGGAGTAATCATAAATGGTTTGATCGAACTAAATAGAAAGAAAGAAAATTCAATTTTCATGAATTATTATTTTCACACTTTAGGTTGTCATATAGATCCTTGTGTTGGTCTCTTTTTAAGTAGCAGTTAGATTTTAACATAAAAAAAAACAATAAACCATTACCACCAGCATCAAATTTCGTGCGTATGCAGTGATCGTACCATCACGCATCGCCATGCCTGAGTGAAAAACAAGTAAACAAATGTGGACGAAATATTCACACATAAGACAAGTTTAAATATATATGCATAATTTGATGAAAAAAAAATCCTTAACACAATAACTAACTACCATTATGTGACATAAAAAATGATTTGATTGTTTATTTTACCGTTTCCATGCCAATATTTGATACCTTATCTATAGAATACAATTGTCGTGATCTTAGTCTTTTGTTTAATTCTTGGTATGACTGTTACTTCAGGTTCTATAGCATGTTTATATTTGTATAATAGAGATTTGTCCTACGTTACGGACAACTAATGACCGCTTTTCGTCTGTGTGTTTAGGTCCTTTGTTTTTTTATTATTGACTAATCCCTCACATCTTCTATTGTTCTGGGAGCCTCGGTTGCTGTGTCTAACAACTGTATCACTAGCCAGACAACACTTAGGTTATGAGTTCGAATCCCACACAAGTGCTATCGACTTCAATTTCAATTGCCTTAAGAATGCAGAAGGAATCGGAAGATTATAACCCATTACCCAATTATACATTAAAAGAAAAAAATTACTCAAAGTTGTTAAGAAAAAACATTAAAATATCAATTTCTTAAATTTCTACACAAATATATTTGAACAAAAATTTGCAAAAATAGATCAAAAAAGTAAATTGTATTTATATAAAAGTTTAAAGCAAAATTTAGAAATGGAAAACTACTTCAACTGTAAATCTTTTGAAAAGAGAAGTAACATGATAACAAAAATGAGAATAAGCGATCATAATTTAATGATAGAAAAGGAAGAAAGTTTAACAATACCTAGAGAAAACGACTATGCACATCCTGTAACACAATGGATGATGAAGCTCATTTTATTTTATACTGAAAACAATTGCTAAACTAAGAGATAACTTTATAGGAAATGTAATTAAACATATGCCAGATTTTATGTCTTGGCAAGAAAGTGAAAATATTAAATATCTTCTTTGTCCATCAACCTCAAAAGAAGTAGGAAGCTTAGGGTCCTGTTTTTAACAGGCATTAGAACGGAGTACAGGGGACTTTTGATTTATTTATAAAATACATTTATATATCATATAGATAGATTGTTTTGTACTTATACATCTCGTCAATGTGTTTGTATTGTCTTTCATTTTTTGGTGGCGTGTTTTGTATATGCGACTTTTTGTATTTCTTTGATTCTTATAACGTGACTCTGTACTTTAAAAGATCCCGTCAGTATGATATTGTTCTATTTTATGTCATTATGATATATTTCTATTATGAATTACAAAATACGTTGAACCATAAACGTCAAAATCATTCAATCGAGTAGTGGAATTAACTATTGTTGATTCTTATAAATTCTATATATAACTTTTGAACTATTTTCAATCTCGGTCTATTTCTGAAATTTATTCTTACATACTTTTGATTTTTAAACCCTATATGCTTACATTGTCTATGTAAATTTTGAAATTGTTTGTATGCACATTGAACGATAAATCTATGTGACGTATAAAATTTTCTGCTGTCAGACACAAAAATCAATGAATGTGTTTGAAGATAGATGTTTTTGTGTTCTGTTAAATTGTTCCTTTTAAAATTGTTATACGATGATGACTGATGTACCAATATTTTGACTATTTTATTTATTGTGTCTGTTTAGTTAACGCATCAATGTAAATATAACGGAATTTGATGAGACTGTCATCAAAGTGAGAGGGTCAGCGCTATAAAACCAGGTTTAATCCACCATTTTCTACATTTGAAAATGCCTGTACCAAGTCAGGAATATGACAGTTTTTGTCCATTCGTTTTTGATGCGTTTTATTATTTGATTTTGCCATGTGATTATGGACTTTCCGAATTGATTTTCCTCTAACAGTCTAAGTTCAGTATTTTTGTGATTTTACTTTTTGCTTTTTTGCTTTTTTTTGTTTTCATGGTTTTGTTTGTTAAATGTATTTTGTGTATGTTTATATTATGTGTCACAAACTTATTGTTCAGAGTTTATATGACAATAAATATTTGACTTGAAAAAAAAACTTAAAATCAAAATATATACCCTCAATAAAAAATTTCAAGGTATTGGTAAAATATTTTCTAATTTTTGGGAAAAAAAAACAAACCTCAAGCAAGAGCAGAAGAACGACAGAACAGATTTATTTTTAAAATTGTCAGGATTTCGCGTCATTTAAACACACACTGAAACATATTGATGGCATCCGAATTTAATTGTGTCTATTTCTAGGATATAATTAAGAAAACATGTTTGGTTTGATCGAAAGTAACAAAACATTAAAATTATGATTATTTAAACCTACTGATTTTTAAGTACAAAAGTATATTTTGGCATTTTAGATTGAAAATAAGAGATATAAAGTGAAATACAGGCGGACTGTATTTCAATGCTTATATAGCTTCTTAAAAATGCGAAAAGGGAGACCTAGCATACATCGCTTTTGACCAATGATTCATTCCGACACAATATTCATGTCAACACCGAAGTGTTGACTACTTGGCTGGTGATACCCTCGGGGGACGTACATCTTCGATTAAACAAAAAAATATATATCTTGCTTAAGTGCGTGAATCAAACAGATCTTAAATGAACTGAGTTGACTTGGCCTTTGAATTAGATTCTAAATATAGATTTGTGTTTCTTTTTGTTATAGTATTGTTTTTTCCTCGTTTATTCATAAAAAAGATTGTATATTCGTTAACGCGTCAAAAGTGTGTTGATTTCATTTTATGATTACATATAGTCCTTGCATGATTTTGAAATTAGTAAATATTATGTATCGATCATTGCAGCAGAATAATTTTCTTGAGAGGATGCGGGAGCTGAGATTTCATAATGATTGAGAAAAGAGCATTCTTCCTATCTTTATTTTCAACAACTTAAGATTTGTTTTTCTTCTAGAAATGCAACCTAAACAAGTAAACTGAAAAAAAAGAAAAATCAGTATTTACTTTTCTTTTGTCTATGAAAAAAACACCAACTCTTGAATTATTGAATTTAAACGACTAGAATAATTTTCATATACTCATAACTCATGCGATGACTTTTTAAAAGGGCATATATGAATTAATTTCAAACGTTCAATGACGGCTCCCAGCTCGTACTACGGTGGTACGGTATCAAATTGGGACACCTCTACTAAGTGCAGTATTGCGGAGCATGTATGGAACGGACATGAACTCTGCGCCGGATATTAATGCTTCCTTTAATGATTAAAATTGATCTATCAAATGACCACTCCATAGTGAGTAATTATCATTAATTATGGATTTACTACAAATAATCACCATACAAATAAAGTTTATCACTTATCCATTTAAATGTTTGTATAATCGGTTTCATGAAATGAACTAAAATTATAAGTTTATGAGTTAATGAATTGTATTTACAAATTTATATAAATTTTAATATCATGGTTTTCATGCTAGCTTTGATTATAAGTTTGTCACTTGTTCTTTTTTTTTAATTCATCAGAATAAAAAGTTCAATAAAAAGAAGAAAAAATGACGAGCCATGATTTCAAAAATATTGAAGTTTTTCTGTCATACGTACTGTAAATGTAACAATTGAATTACACAATTTGGCATGGATTTCTCAACAAACATGATTAACATTTTAACGATAAAATGTTCTTCCTTTAATGAATAAAATTGATCTACATGTAACTCAGGACCATTCTATTGTGAGTAAATATCGTAATTATGGATTTAACACAATTAATCACCATACAAATAAAGTTTATCACTTATCGATTTAGCTGTTTTCATACTCGGTTTCATAAAAAAAATTTATAAAATCAAATTATAAAGTGAAGAGTTAATAAACTAAATAGACAAATGTATGTATCCGCTTATATTATGGTTTTCATGCCAGCTTCGACTGTAAGTTGATCACTTGTTTCTTTTTTTATATACATTATAAAAATAAAGAATTCAACATACTTAAGGGGGCTCCTGGGTATAAATCAAATTTTTTTTTCTAATATAGGATTTTCCTATATTTTTTTTATAAATGAACTTTATCATATACTTAAAAGAAAAAGAAAATAAAAAAATGGGGTCACCGTTTATCTAAGCTGACAATCTGCCTCTGACAGAAGCATACATTTTTGTTAATGTCCTTTTTTTTTAGGTTGAACTGATAGGAGAAATAGAGGTAATATCGAAGAAAAAAAAATAACCTAATTACAGAAGTCGCTTAAATTTTACAATTATTTAGTTATTGTACAGCTTATATGAAAACAATAATAAAAAATATAGGTCACCGATGAGTTAAGGATGTACACTTCTGAGGAGCCAAAAATTTCTAGAATTAAACTTTTTTCTTAACATGATTTTGGGGTTCATAAGACTGTAAAAAAATAATTGGTGAAGAAAACATTATATGGTGGTGCACTTCTTTTATTGCTACGGCCCTTTGAAAATGCCCAATTTTGACGATTTTCCCATTTTTCATCGATTTTTACCTATTTTGGGCTATTGTCGTGAAAAAAATCACAGTTCCGCAATTAAACTTTTTTCATACTTTCTTAAAAGATAAGGTGGACCAATCTAAATAAATTTTACGAAAAAAAACTATAGGTACGTGTTTATATAAGAAAGTTTTATCATATTTTGACGCTTTATTGTGTAAAATTTACCATGCTATCAATTTTGTATTTTTGTGATTTTCTCCAGTTTTAAGAACAAAATGCAAATTATTTCAACTTTTTTGTAATAAGTGATTGAAAAAATACATATCTAAAAATTTTAAAAAAAAACAAAATGATATGGGATGTACATGATTCTTGTAAATACAATTTTGGTATCCCTAACCCATTTTCCCAAAATTTTAGCTAAAAATACTGACTTGATTGGCCGTAAAATTTGAAAACTGGATTACTCAAAAACCATTCATTGTAAATACACAATTTTTTCACAGAGTTATCTTTTTAAAATTCATTGATATTTTCCACTTGTATTACATATTTTGGATATAATTCAAGAACGAGATTTCAACGAGACTGAACGAGACTGAAAAGTCAGAAGAATACATCTTTAGAAAAGATATTTCAAATTTAATGCCAAAAAATGGCATTTATGCACCAAAGGGAGATAATTTGGAGCTTTTTCAATGATATAGACATTTTAAAAGTCATCTTGGGCCAAACCGAATCGATTTTTTGGGTTGATTTTTTTACCATATCATAAAGTAATAACTAATAGTGTAATAAATAAAATTTGTAATGAAAAAATAAAGGTTCAAATTTTTGCTGAAATTTTTGTACCCACGAGTCACCTTAAAAAGAAATGCAAGTTATATGAATTATAAAAGCTGAACATGCTGAAAGGTAAATTAACTAGACTGTTTTAATTTTGCAATCCAGTCATGATTATACAGAACACAATAAAATTAAACAAAGCAACAATTATAGCTATCATATTGAGAACCCTGTCTAATGTCTCTGCTACATCTCGCCATGTAGTATGATGACGTCCATTGCAGAGATTATTTGATGATTCTTTATGGTCATAATCTGGCATGTCCCTCTTCTGGTGATTTCCTTTGTCTTCGTCAACGTTCTGACTATTGCCTAAAGGAGAATGATCTTCTTTTGATGATTTTGTCGTCACCATTATCGTTTTGATTGGTGCAATTTTTACATAACACAAGAACTTGTGCAAGTATCTCACTATGTTTTTGTATGACATAGGAACGACTTTTTTGCAATCGTAATGATAGTACTCGAGAGTTTTTATTATTCCAAAGACTGTAAAACTGCTATAAATAAGTTGTAAAAACAAATATACATTGAAACACGACACCTTGTCTGTAGATGGTAGTTTGTCCAAAACAGTTGTTAAAAAAACAATGTATGTTAACAGAAGACTGACACAGAATGACAATCTCTCACCTGATTCTACTGGTATCAAGAACGATAAACTATTAACTGTGCATATGATAATAGATGGTAATACTAAATTCAGAACCAGGAAATATGGTTTACGAGTTAAGTATAGAACAAAATTGACGTTCGATACTGAACCTAAAAGGTCCTGTTGAACTGCAGAACATACACTCCATTCAGAATTTTCAATTGTGTACTCATTTAAAACGGAAGTAACTGACGTTTCAAGAATAAGGGAACTGAAAAGGTTCCGTGGAATAACTGTTATATCACATGTATGTTTATCGAAAGGGTAATTTGTTATATCCGTGGCACACGTTGTGTGAAAGACAGTTACTAAACTTGTTATAGCTGTTCCATTTTGAAAAAACGTTACATATGTTGACTCACTATCAAACGTGCTGCTAAACTGATAAATTGATGTTTCCTCCGCCATATTCCGAATATATAACTTTGGAACCCATACTTCGTGTACATGAAAATGTGTCAAAGCGATATCAGAGAATTCCGAATTGTTCCACCTTGTAGCAATTTGTTCATCTTCCCATGTTATATAAAATATTCCAGCAATGGTCATAATTCCAGTTATAACATCAAAGTCGATGACTGAGTTCAAGTAAAGATCAACAATTATTGTAAGTGATTCACTTAGATTAGTTTTTGGTTTCACACCTCTTGAATAATTGGCTAGCAAATACTCTTTTAACCGTTTCTCGTCAGAATATGAAGCAGCCTTTACTGCAGTAATTACGAACGCAAATAGCAGTACATTCATGCTTCTAGTAAAAAAAACAGAATTAATATGTTGTAACTAAGGACAGTGCGGCGATAAATATAATTACTCTTAGTAATATTAATCTGTGGTTACTGTTTTTTTAAAACGGATGGCAAATGAAATAGGATGAAACTAAGTCGATTGACAACAGCGTATAACTTCAATGCAATTATTTCATTCAGATACCATTAGTCAATATTGATTACTGTCCCCTGGTGTTTACTAAAGTAGTCTAACTGTTAATTCACTACTCACATCACATAGACAATATTTGATAACTGTCGTCACAAAAACAAAGAAAACTAATTGATTAACTATAGAATAATTAACGGAAATTTGAGAGTGATTGAAACCAGCGATGTTAGCTAAAATAGCACAAGAATTACCATAACAATAAAATAGAGTAAAAAATAATGGATTCGTAATTAAGGACATTAAGGATGTACACCTCTGAGAAGCCCAAAATTTCTAGAATTAAACTTTTTTTCTTTACCTGATTTTTGGGTTTATAAGACTAACAAAATAGTTTGTGAAGAAAAAATCATACGGTGATGCACTTCTTTTTTTTTAATACGGTCCTTTGAAAATGGTTAATTTTGATGATTTTCCCATTTTTCATCAAATTTTACCTATTTTTGGGCTATTTTCGTGAAAAAAATCACAGTTCCACATTTAAATTTTTTTTCATACATTCTATAAAGATGAAGTGGACCAATCTGAATAAATTTTACTTATAAAAAACTATAGGAAGGTGTTAATATAAGAAATGTTTATCAAATTTTGACGCTTTTTAGTGTAAAATTTACCATGCTGTCAATTTTGTATTTTTGTGATTTTTCTCAGTTTTAAGAACAAAATGCATATTATTTAAACTTTTTTGTTATAAATGATTGAAAAAAACATATCTAAGAAAATTGAAATTGTAAAATCATTTTTTGTATTCCTAACTCATTTTCTCAAAATTTTGGCTAAAATACTGACTTGATTGGTCGTAAAATTTGAAAACTTGATTACTTAAAAACCATTCATTGTTAATACACAATTTTTTCATAGAGTTATGTTCGATTATAATATTTCTAAAATTCATCGATATTTATCACATGGATCACACGTTTTGGAAATAGTTCCAGAACGAAATTTCAACGAGAACGAACGAGACTGACAAGTCAGAAGAATACATCATTAAGAGACAATCCAATGTCTAAATAATAAAAAAATAAATGTACGAAATTTAGAAAATGTAGATGTCAATTAATATGAAAACACAACATTAGATTAAAGTAATTGTTTCAGATAAAATTACCGTGTATAATAATTTTTTAACAGTTGAGAAAAGTTCTAACGTCTCTTAAAAAAAGGCTGTAGAAGGATCTTTATTCGTTGGGTACCAGATTTCCTAATTTCCATGTTTTGATTGATCCACGAATTTAAGTGTCCTACAAAAAAGAAAAACTGTTGCCCAAATCAAGACATGGAAGGATCAACATGTAGGTTAGACCTTTTTGATACTTGATCATAATCTTATTTTGTTAACTCCTTTAATCTTTCAAAAAACTTTTAGACTTTTAATTCTCATGTAAAATTAGTTTTCACCGGTGACGATAAGAGTAGCTGTTGTTTTATTTCACAGGCATATATTTTACGATATTGAAGTATATTTGTAGCATTTTTCAAGTAAACATTTTCTAACAGTGACATAACTATGGCGAAATGAACAACTTTAATGATAGCTAATTTGTTGAACATTTTGATCTCTGGATATCACCTCTGATTACACATGTTTACTATTTAAAATGTCAGTAATGAAAGACGACATGTCACTTTTTTTAATGTGACACAAATCACTATTAAACAAGATTTGATTATTTTAAAGAATCTTCATTTCTGAAGGCTTCACGTTTTCACTATTGTTATTAATAAAACAAAATAAAGTCCACGAATTGAATGATCTACGATTTTGCAACTTTCGCTGAAACAATACAAATTATAACCCACAAATCAAAGTACTTTCAAAGTATCTAGAAAAGTTACTTATTTAAAAATGTTTAAGAACAGTCTTTTAAAGACCACAATACGGTATGGTATTCTCTCACAACTGAAGGTCGTACGGTTGTCTGATTGCTCACACCCCCTTTATTGGAACTTTTGTTTTTATAGCGGATGTCAATCATGCAACATCTTATTATTATTATATGTGAAACAGTTTTTCTGACTCCTTTAAACAGTTTCTATAAAAGGCAGTACTGCCCTATTTGAAAGATTGACAGTTCTACACTACAACTGATAACATAACGTTTGTCCTAACACTTCCATCTGTTTCATACTTGAGTCTTATGTAGACGAAACGCGCATAATCCTGATAACTAATAATACTTCTTAAATCAATTAAATCTTTGTTTTATTTCTTATGCATCATGATTGCATTGTTGTAAGTAAAACATATTATATTTATTCATGAGTTTTTGTTTTCTTAATTTTCTTTCTACATTGTTTAAACACACTAATATGTGATGGTATAGTCTGGTGTAATCCAAATCGTTTAACCATAATATACATCCCCATAGTGCTTATTGACCTGTATAAGAGTTTATCTAAATAGAATGTATTATTTTTCTTAATACTTACAGGTTGGGCTGGGGTTTTTTTTTTTTTGGTTCACTACAGTGTTCCTGTTGTTCGTTTTTTATTTCTCTTATAGTTGATGTCTTTCCCTTGGTTTTAGTTTGTAACCCCGATTTGTTTTCTCTCAATAGATTTGTGTCCTTTGAACACAGGTATACTACTGCTGCCGTAATTTTCAGATACTTCTCATGGCCTAAATATCATTACAAATACTAGTAAACGAAAACCCAGCGGACTCTGTTCTCACGTTTAAAGAGCTGCTTTCGTTTAAGTCAATAAGAAGTGTTCTTTTAACTGTTTGAAATATTCTAAACGGTTATATCTTAGAACTGATTCTGAACATTACGAGGTCATAATTGTGTTAGAACAGCTTAATAGCATTAACAAAGTGTTCATGTGCACTTGTTTAATAGTAAAACATGGTCATTCACGTATAAAAAATAAAAACATTTTTTTTTTATTAATTTGAAGTGTCATATGACTTTAGTTTGTGACCCGGATTACTATTTTTTGAAATGTATTTTACTAAACAAACGATCACAGATGACATAAGTAACATCCTCAATATTTTTTTCCAAGACATCTTTTTAAAACGCATATGGTTTAAATGGATTAATAAATGAATCAATCAAGTCATACAATATAATTGAAAGACAAATGCAAGTCAAACATCAAATTCCTGTATAAACTGTTTAACTTGTCAATTCACAAATAAAGCAAATACCAAAATTGCAACAACTAAAGTAAATTAACACCTTGTTATAATGTAAATATTCATAGGAATTATTTTGAATAATCTTATGCTTGTTTGTAATATGAATACATTAAAAATGCTGCATTAAACTTTACAATCGAACATTAAATACCAGACGAATAAACTTACTTTCATATCCTCCTTTTAATTTGTTCTTGCATAGCCAAGAGTTAAGCGTGTGGTCCATATAATATGATGATATTAAGATACTGCTGTATAAAATCTCCCTTTATTAGAGTATGTAAAACAGTCTTGCTTCATTTCAAGTACTCTGAGTTTGGTTGGGTAAATTCGCATGTTCTTTGCTTGTTTATTTGTTTGTAAATTTTTGGTTTTCTCTTATAAGACAACTGATCCAGATTGAAAACAAAGAAAATATTTGAATTACGCATTATATTTGTATAAAGCCCTTAACAACATCGTTTTTATGTGTTAATTTAATTACATAAACTGCATGATAAATGAATTAGATATTGACAATTCACATGGAAACTCAATATATACCCCCACGACACAGACAAAGAGAAAATCGTGATCTGTTATATGTTCCTTTGGCATTTCAACCAAAGATGAAGAACTTACATCGCTGTATTGGGTACCTAAACTACATAAGTGTCCTGATAAACACCTGTGTATTGCTGGGTCTTCCAAGTACTCCAAAAAACTTCTTTCTAAATTATTAACATCTATTTTATCAGCAATCAAAGTCGAGCTTCAATGGTATTGTGAAACTGCCTATTCTTGAGGTGGCCTGACTCAAATTTGGATATTAAAAATTCCAAAGATCTTTTAGAGTACATACAATCTAAGACTCTTTTATCTTGCAATAGTATTAAATCATTTGACTTGTCTACACTTTACACAAGTATTCCCAATTCCAAATTAAAAGACAAGTTGAAAGAGTTGGTACTGCTTTGTTTCATAAAAAATGGCCTACCTAGATACAAGTATCTTGTATATGGAGGATTAATCTATTATGTAAAGAATCAATCTGATTAAAATAAAAAAAATCTCTGAAACTGACATTATCAAGATGCTTCATTTCTTGTTATACAACATAATTGTTACGTTTGGAGGACGTATTTTCCAATAAACTATCGTCATTCCTATGAGAAACCAATTATACCCTCGTCTTGCCGATTTGTTCCTTTATTCTATTAGGCTGGCTACATACAAGAACTTCTCAGGAAGAAACAAAAGAAGTTAGCAATATCATTTAACATTTCTTTCCTGCTATATATTTGATTTTCTCTCACTGGATAATTCAAAATTTGGTGACTATGTTGAAAGCATCTATCCCATCGAACTAGAGATAAAGTATACAACAGATACAAATAAGTCTGTCTCATAACTTGACTTACATCTAGAAATTAGCAATGAGGGCAGCAGCGCCTGCATACGGAGTATATATCTCCTTATTGATATAATATTCCTGGGCTTGTATTTTCTATCATGATTTCCTTGATAGGGGGTTGCTGCTCACGAGTAAGCTATAAAACCAAGAGTTCCAAATGGTTAAGTTGAAGTCATCCTATCGTAAATTTTACGGACGACATCACACGTTAGTTGACCACATATCGTTGTTCCCTTTTCACGAATGTTACCTACCGAATTAGACTATTTAACGGGTTTGAATTAACATGACCAGCACGACGGGTGTCAAATGTGGAGCAGGATCTGCTTACCTTTCCTGAGCACCTGAGATCACCCCCAGCATTTTGTGGGGTTCGTGTTGCTTAGTCATTAGTTTTCTATGTTGTGTTTTGTGTACTATTATTTGTCTGTATGTCTTTTTTTAGCCATGAATTCGTCTGTTTATTTTCGATTTTTTAGTTTGATGTCCCTCTGGTATCTTTTGTCCCTCTTTCGTAAATCTTTATTTATTTATTTAGAGAACAAAACTAGTTTAAACCAACTATACGTTTGATATTGAGTCCCCAGTCAGGAACGTCGTCGGTGGTTATCTTTAATCATAAAACAATACTTTCATTATTTTTTGGATTTGTATTATAAAGACTTTGATTTTGATTGCAGATTATTGTTAGTCTATGTATTAACTAAGTGCTATTTATAAACCTTTATCTCATTCCTAGATGATTTTTCTTCAGCCGATTATTTGTAATTAATTAACGGGTGGTTTGTTTGATCTCAGCTCTTCATTGGTCAACATTCGATTCGATAATGATGTCAAAATTTCTTGCTTTCCTTTGAAATTCCTATTGTGAAGCCATGTAAAAAAACTGACTATGACGGATGACTTCACATAGATAAAACACCTTTTTTGCAGATCGTTCGACAAGATGTATTAAGATTGTTTGCCTATCGTCTAAAAATCATTTGAGAAAAAGATTTCACCGCCACCAACTCTCGTGCAATACGATATGTGTCCACTCTCGACAGTTAAAGTATAAATATTTAAAACGCTCGGCGGGCCTTGCGTTTTAAATTTGAAAACTTAATTGTCTCGAGTGGATACATATCGTATCACATTCGATGCAGTGGAAGAGCTACATGTTTGTTAATCAACAAGAGGCGGATGATAATTAAGGGGGCTCGCGGGTATAAATCATTGTTTTTTTTTAAATAGGATTTCGCTATATTTTTCTATAAATGAACTTTATCATATACTTAATTGAAAAATGAAATAAAAAACGGGATCACCGTCCATTTAGTCTTACAATCTGTCTCCGAAAGAAGCATACATTTTTGTTTAGATCCTATTTTTCTATTAAACTAACAAGAGAAATAGAGTACTATCTAAATAAAAAAAAATGACTTAATTGCAGAAATCACTTAAATTTTACTATAGTTTAGTTTAAGTACAGCTTATTTGAAAAAAAATTAATAAAAAATATAGGTCAGCGATGGGTTGAAAAAGATATTTCAATTCTAATGCCAAACAATGGCATTTTTGCACCAAAGGGAGGTAATTTGGAGTTTTTTTTAATGATATGTACATTTTAAAAGTCATTTTGATTTGTTTGGTTGATTTGTATACCATATGATAAAGTAACAACTAATAAAGTAAATAAAATTTGTAATGAAAAAAAAACTGTTTAAATTTTTGCTGATTTTTTTGTACCCTCGAGCCTCCTTAAGATATATTAAAAGCTAATAAACTAAAGACAATTTGACAACGCTTTGGCATCAAATGAAAAAGATGAAAGGGCGAACAAGTTTTCAAAACACTTCAACGAAAACTATAAATTGAACAATACAAACCACACACAAAAACGGCGAAAAACTAAAGTGTCCGGAAGGATAAACCGTTTTTTCGCCACATGTAACACATTTGTGTCGATCATTCAAATACGAATCTGGTGAAATGTCCCATTCGTCTATGATACAATCGAGGAAAAGAGACGGGATGGTTGTATTGACATCTAGAATATATAAGTGGCAATTTATGACACGTATAATTCATAACGGTCAATCAACTCCAGATGGCGAAGACTGTATGTTTTCATGTAGACATATTACGGTGATTGATATATATTTTGGTTCTTCTTGTCGTTGTGATTCTGTCTCATCACTTGATAATCGACAATGAAATAATAAGTAAACAAATATCGGTCGAAGTACGGCTTCCAACACGGAGTCTTGGCTGACACTAAAGAGTAAGCTATAAAGTGTAAAACAATTCAAACATGAAAACCAACTGTCTAATCTTTATGAAAAACGAGAAACAAGAACGATTTATGAACAACAAAAACAAACGACAACCACTGACCAGTAGGCTCCATACTGGGAACAGGTGTATTACTAAGCAGCGTATTTAAACTTTTACAAGCGCCACCCTTCACTCACACCTGAGACAGTAGTGTAACATTACAACATAAACAGACACGCTATAAAATATCGATTGAAATGGCTTAACTTGTTTTTACAAATGTATGTAAAACGTTAAATGTATTTGTATGGTCAGGTACATGTGGAGTGTCCGTCATAGGTGGTTTACAAGATTTTTCATTGTGATGTTTTGGACACCTTTTACAAATGAGGATAAAATGGACACATGTCATATTTACTTCCGTATCCTCCCAAAAAAACAATAAATAATTTTAAAGAAGCATAATTTTAAAAATGACTTTAATTTTCACAGCGTTAATATTTTATTTTTTTTTGGTAACAGGTCAAACTATCCATTTCAACTCTAACAGTAAAAGCTATGCTGAAATAAAAAAAAAATGTCATAAGCAGATTATATATAGCATTACATTATGATTAATATATCAGTGATTAATAACACGACCGTAAACATTGAATATTTTAAAATTTCTTTAAAACAGATTCCAATCAATGAAAATTATATCAACCTTTTTACCGATGCATGTGTTTGGTATATATATATAAGCATATTATATTTCTTACAATGTTCCGAATACGTGGAACCTTTGTTTAGGTGAACAGATTTGTAGGTATTTAAAAGCTGTTAAAAATATGCCAATGGGAAAGACAGATAAGTTCTAGTACTCACCAGAGCATTTTCTTTGTATTAAAACATCTCTCATGTTTCTCAGAGGATCAAAACTGTCTTGGGAAAATATGTATTTATCATGCGGTACTGTTGCCATTCCCTGGAGACAATCTTGATGGGTATAATCGCCGATTCCTATTACCATAATCTTTATGTTACTGTTTTTTGCTTTTTGGGCTTCTCCTAGTGTTTTTGATAGAGCCTTGTCAGATCCATTTGTAAGAATAATCATCAATTTCTTCGCTTTACTGCGATTTTCTGTTTAAAAAAACGAAAGTGGTATTCAACAATTTCATTTTATAATAAAAAAGCATAAATTTCAAGAGTAATGATTAATAATTAAGTTTAATTTGTGTCATTTAGCCGAACAAACAAATCGGAAAAAGGTAAAATCACAAAAGTACTTAACTCCGAGGAAAATTCAAAACTGAAAGTCTTTAATCAAATGGCAAAATCAAATAATAAAACACATTAAACGAATGGACAACAACTGTCATATTCCTAACTTGGTACCGGCATTTTCAAATGTAGAAAATGTTGGGTTGAACCTGTTTTTGTAACGCTAAATATCTCACATGTATGACAGTCGCCTTAAATTCGATTATATTTACAACGAAGCCTGATCAAAACAGACATAATAGGTAAAATTGTCCAAATATGTGGTACAGCAGCAGTCATCAAAGTGTCCGCTTAAATTTGTTTAATTGTTCATATTACTGTTAAAGTCATAAGAAACGAGAGACCGGTGAAAAATAATGTTCTTCCAATTCTTGAACCAATGCATACAAACATCATAAATTTCGTATAATCGTTAAAAAAACATTTTCGAATCGTCAGTGTTGCTGTGAAAATATGGCAAGTAATTAAAGTTCTTGTTTTGAAGCCGAAGTTTAACGATTGTCGCCTGTTTGTCAACAATCGACAAAAAATCAACAAAAAATATGGAAATTGAGCACGTATTAACATGTAAATTCAGATAATAGTTTATTTTAAGGACATCCATGCGTATTGTGATCACCGGATTATTACGAGATGGGTCACACTGACGTCACTTTGCATCCGGAAAATATGTCGGGGGAATTGCTTCCTGGAAAGGAAGCAATTAAAATAAAGTAAACTTCTTCTAAATATGAATAAATTAAAGAATTTTCTTCATAAAAAAGTATATGTACATAAGTTTTATAATGAATAGTTATCAAAGGTACCAGGATTATAATTTAGTACGCCAGACGCGCTTTTCGTCTACATAAGACTCATCAGTGACGCTCATATCAAAATATTTATGAAGCCAAATAAGTACGAAGTTAAAGAGCATTAAGAGTCCAAAATTCCAAAAAGTTGTGCCAAATGAAAACTATCCATTGAGTTATAAAAAAAAACGTTTGCATCAATTTTTTTTATTTGAGGTTTCTTATGACTTTAATGCAAACATAACGATATTGCAAAAACGAATTTTGGAAAGGGATGATAATATGCCAATATGAACCAAATGTGTATCTCGATTTAGAAAAAATACATTTAATGATGTATTTCGGCAATTATTGATATTTTCATCGCTCTAAATACTTTAACATTGAAATTCAAAATGATAAACTTAACGGTTGCTTCGGAATGCACATATTATGTTATGTATGTAGTTCTCTAATGCATTATGAGATCATGTCTTGTTAAAGAGTTAAATTACATAATGTTGAGACAGCCTTTTATAGATTATTAAAATAAAGACCTGGAAAACTGTTCTTTCTGGTGTATTCAATAGCCTTGCCAATAGACACTTTTCCACCTGTGTACTTAATTCTCTGGACAGCTTTGATGATATCCTTTCCAGTTTTGTACTTTCCAAGAACAAATTCTGATTTAGCAGTACATTTGAAAGTATTGACACCAATCTGAATATTTCCGTTACCAATTGGGACTTCTTCCGCAAGGTTTACCACCATTTGTAACATTTTATTGAAATTCGTCTCTCCGATATGACAGGAATCCTCGAGTAGAAAAACAATGTCTGTTTTCCCCCAACAAGCTGAATCGAAAGACAATACTAAGTCTTACATATATTAATGTGCATCACTTGAAAAAAATAAAAGAATGAAGTATAAAATTTATACATTTGGTGCGTCTAAAATTATCAGAAGGGTAAATTAATAACAATTTGAAATAAATTTTATTTTCACATCTATTACATACCATACATATGACATGTGTGCAATTGATTACAATTGAGTTTCCGGAATAACCAGCCAATTATTTAATTTTGGCTTAACACATCTTCTGATTGGCTGTAAACATTTTGTCTATCAGCTAAATACATCATTTTGTCATTTTGAAAACCTTTTGTTTTATACGTTTCAACGGTATGCAATTGTTTCATTATTATAATTTATGAATACTCACTGATATCAGCAACTGAAATTAAATAGATCAGCCATGAATCTTAAATATAGTTTATAAAAAATGGCTATTCAAAAATACCCTTCCTGAAACAATGTATAAACGTTTTAAATTTAATGTTTATTTCGATCGTTTTGCCGTTTTGTTTAATGCTAAAATTAATATTGTCCAATTTATAATAAATCAATCAAGTGAACACATTAGTCGACACTTCTATTATTTTATTGTTCAACTTCAAGTCTTTTTCAGAGTGTTCATATATTGGTTATATGTGATAAACACTAGAACCACAATGCTTAAAAGTGACCAAATAAATCTGAATCAACAGCAAACTTGAGTTAAAAATCTGAATATAAATTACTTTTCCAACACTAAGAAAAA
Source organism: Mytilus edulis (assembly GCA_019925275.1). Classification (NCBI taxonomy): domain Eukaryota; kingdom Metazoa; phylum Mollusca; class Bivalvia; order Mytilida; family Mytilidae; genus Mytilus; species Mytilus edulis. The sequence continues at coordinate 81,369,056 of CM034349.1, read as the reverse complement.
CTTAATGTTTTTAATTCAATTATATTAGATCACGTTCAGATGCAAATTGCCACTTCTATTTTCAACGCTCCTTGATTTTTTTTACTTTCAATCGGTTCAGGAGTATAAGTGTTTAAAAATATCTGAACTACAGAGAACTTAATTACTTTTAATATTTTAAAAATATACCGACGCTTGCACTTTTTTATCTACCACAAATAATAGAAAATAGTTAACTTAATCATGTAATTTGTTTTGTATATGTATTTCGGATTCTGACACAACACATATTAGTAGTTGATTTGACATATAGTTCAGCTTCTGATAGACTGGCAAATATGTAGACATTTTCATATCATTTAAACACGTACCTTCGCATGTCTTACTCAGCAATAATGATTCAATAGATTTCAATAATTTGAAACTGGCAGCAGTGAAAACAAACTGACTTTTTGGTTCGCTAGCAACACTTTCAAGTTCCGTCGTGTCAATGGCATTACCAATTCCTATGGAAAACATTTTGATGCCCTTCAACCGCGCGTTCATTGCTTCCTTTCGAGTTTCTGCCTTGTTTGATGAATACCCATCTGTTATTAATATTCCAATCATTGGATAGCCAGGTCTATGCCCTGATACGAAAATAAAACGAAAACGTAACATAAATATGAAATAAATGCATGTGAGTCCCAATTTTCACAATTTCATTTCAATTTGAGTGTTTAATCCAAACTCAGGTAAAACATGATAAACAAGAATGTGTCCATAGTAAACGGATGCCCAAACCGAATTATCATTTTCTATGTTCAGTGGACCTTGAAAACGGGGTAAAAAGTTTTATATGGTATTACAATTAGAACGATCATATCATAGTGAACATATGTACTCAGTTTCAGGTTGATTGGACTTCAACTTCATCTAAAACTACCTAGACCAAAAACCTTAACCTGAAGCGAGACAGCCGGACAAACGAACGGACGGACGAACAAACAGACGAACACACGCACAGAACAGAAAACATAATGCTAATAAATGGTGCATACAAACATTGATTAGGTGACAATATACCTCACTTTTGTCTGTAGGAGTTTTGAAATATTCTAAATAACTCTGACCAAATCATGGTGTGCTATCTTTACAGTTTGTTAGCTCTTTACAACTATTTGAACTGAGCGTTACTGATGAGATTTATGTAGACGAAACGCGCGTCTGGTGTATTAAATCATAAGCCTAGAACTTTTGATAACATTAACGTTTCTTACGTGAGTACTAAAAGTATAACCAAATAACAATAATAACGGCTCAATTCCGTTATTTACATATTTTTTAAACTGGTGTTGATTTGCTGCTTATCTTTGTGTTAAATTATTCATCTTTTTCTTTTTGTAATAGAAACAAAATATGTCAAAATTAAAGCATTGTCATTTTTTGTTAAAAAGAATATCAATCAAGAGCACTTTAACGAATGTCAAATAGAGAATGATACCCAATCCGAACAAGTATATTCAATCCAAAATTCTGTTGAACTTTAGAAACTGTGTAGATTTGTCAAATATATTTCTGTGAAAGTCTATCTTCTTGTTTAAACAACTATAACTGATTGTTTATTAATCATGTGATTATATATATATGGTTTGTGAGAAAATAAATCATTCATTCAAACCTTTTTTTTAATTTATATACAATTGGAAAAGACATGAAATTAAAATCAATTACACGATCATTTTGAAAATGATTAAGATCATGGTTTGCTTAGAAAAAGCAACTATACCTGAAGTCCTCGAGAATGCTGTTGTGTGTAAATATTTAATAGCTCCTCCTGTATTTGTACCACCTCCTTCGTATGTGATTTCCATAATGGCTTTCTGTATGTCTTGTTTATCCTGATATTCGTCAAGATTAAATTCTGCCTTTACTGGAGTATGAAATGTTAGAACTCCCAACTGGAATTTGTCTTTCTCTTTGCCGATATTTAGACCGTTAACAATATCAGAAATAAACATCAAGGTGGTATTGAAGTTGCTTGAACCAACACTTCCAGAATTATCAACGAGGAATACTATATCAGCACCAGCTTTGCAACCTTTTAATAAGAGGAAAATTAATAAAACTAAGATGACAAATATTTTCAAGCATATCCCAATTAAGGTTACAACTATCAAACTCATAACAGCTTAAAAGATAAAAGTTATACTCTTTTCGAAGAGATGATTTAATAAATTCAATTTATGACATGTGTTGACAATTCTCTTTTTTCTTCTGTTAAAATAATTGATTCCAAGGGTGGTGTTTTATAATGAAAATAAAATTTTACATAGTGACGTTGTTCTTGTTTTAATTTACTATCACCATGAATCACGTTGAAGCTTCCAGTAAGATGAAACACTTGGAATATAAAATGTGTCTAATGATTCAAAATGTTTGTAATCATATATATGAAAAGAAAACACTTACCAATTATCGGGTCAAGATCTGAAACAAAATCGTAATCATTAGATTTATTATTCTCCTGGTATAAACCACCCATCAATGTAGACATAGAACCAATACTTGCACCAAATAACCAAGTATAATCAATACTTGTACCAAATATCCAAGTATAACCAATACTTGTACCAAATATCCAAGCATACATATACACTCTGAATATACACGTCATAAAAGGCTATAATAAATACCAAAGACTTTGTAAAGTGGATAGTCGCACGACAACGCCGATGCTCTATATTTAATAAGAAATAAACATAATTCATACATATATATCTCCACATATAATATATAATTCAAACATCAGTATCAAACAAAAATTCTACAAATAAAAGCTTAATAAACTTTAACCAGAATTAAAATTTACCAAGAACATTCGACTGCTCAGATTGACGATGTCGTGCTGAATGATTACATAGGCAATAAAATACCGCGAAAATAATTTTGAAGCGGGAAAACATTACTCCCTCTATGCTACATATGATGAAACACCCAGGAGAAATTAATTTCATTCTAATGCACTGCCCGTTTAAACGAATGAAATTATAATTATCATAATTTTTATTATTTTTTTAAATATAAGTATTGATTTTGTTTTATGTAAAGTTTACTGTTGGCTTTTCATTGAATAACTTTTGAATTATCATTAACATCATCTTCAACCGCTAAATTTATACATAAATATGTATATTCGTGCAAAATGTATACACTGTATCCAAACAAAAGGTGAAACGATGTTAAAAACTATTGAGAAACTTTGTTAAGTATTAATTATGGTAGGTAAATGTGTTCAATGATACAGAAGAAAAATCTAATATTCATTCTTGAAAATATAGCACTTACTCTTTTAAGGGGTAGTTGCTTACCCTTCTGGAGCACATGAGATCACCCCAATTTTTGGTGGGGCTCATGTTGCTTAGTCTTTAGTTTTCTATGTCGTATCTTTTGTACTATTATATGTCTGTTTGCCTTTTTCATTTTTAGCCATGTCGTTGTCAGTTTTTGTATGCCCCACCTACGATAGTAGAGGGGTATTATGTTTTCTGGTCTGTACGTCCGTTCTTCCGTCCGTCTGTTCGTTCGTCCGTTCGTCCGTTCGTCCGTTCGTTCCTCTTCAGGTTAAAGTTTTTGGTCAAGGTAGTTTTTGATGAAGTTGAAGTCCTATCAGCTTGAAACTTAGTACACATGTTCCTTATGGTATGATCTTTCTAATTTTAATGCCAAATAAGAGTTTTGATCCAAATTTCACGGTCAACTGAACATAAAAAATGATAGTGCGAGTGGGGCATCCGTGTACAGGGGACACATTTTTCTTTATCTATGAGTTTGATTGTCCCTCTGGTATCTTTCGCCACTCTTTTGTTATATTCAGAACTAAAGCTTCTGTATAACAAGTGATAATTATAAAATAAAGTATATGCGCATCACATCAGACCCCTTCCGTGAACAACAATCATCAAGTCAAGCTCGAGAATCAAAAACAAAAATTATAAACGTTCAAGAGCATCACACACAAAAAGTGCTATGAAGTATATTTCGCTTCATATCTAAATATGAATAAAACTCGGTCTGTTACTTTCTTAAAAGAGGGACGAAAGATACCAAAGGGACAGTCAAACTCATAAATCTAAAACAAACTGACAACGCCATGGCTAAAAATGAAAAAGACAAACAGAAAAACAATAGTACACATGACACAACAGAGAAAACTAAAGAATAAACAACACGAACCCCACCAAATTTCAAACACAACACAAACGAGATTAGATTCAGTGCATAAGTAATTATGATTTTTATAAGGAAATAAAAAACAAAATTTCGCTTTTACATAAAGAGCAGTTAAATCTTAAAATATCAATATTAACTTTGTGTATATTTACATACTCTGACATGTTTCTGAGGCTAATCTACTCTCAATTGACTGCAACGCTTTGAAATTGTGGACACTGAAGTAAAACATACTGTCTGGATCATTTGCTACTCCTTTCAGTTCTATAGTATTGACACTACTACCTATTCCAATACTAAACAACTCGATTCCTTTCCTTCTGGCGGCGTTGGCAGCAGATATTGTTGAATATTGTGAATTCGATCTGCCATCTGTTAATATGATGCCAATCTTCGGGACACCAACCCGGCTACCTGAAGATCAGAAAAAAAGTTTCAATGAATTAGTATCGTATTACATTGTAAAAGTTCATACTCTTCTTATGATTACAATACTAGCATTCAGTGATATACATGTTTTGCCAATGTTATCAGTCTTTTATTTTTAGCGGATTTTAAAAACTAATTGAGTATTTATATTTTCATTTAGCTACATGTAGTTTGAATATAATTTAGGTGATGACTAACGTATGATGCGACCAAAGCAAAAATAATCAAGGCAATAAATTACTTCCTAAACTGGTGTGAAATGAATCATTTTTTGTTTTATTTAAAAGACGTAGCTGAAACCATTGGTTTTAAACAAATAAAGGCAACAGTAGTATACCGCTGTTTAAAATTCATAAACTGATAGAGGAAAAACAAATCCGGGTTACAAACTAAAACTGAGGGAAACGTATCAAATATAAAACAATAAATGAAGTTTCTGAGCTCTAATCATTTATAAATTAATTACCATGTGACGACGAAAAACTACTGCTTATCAAATGATGTATCGCCCGGTTTGTAGCTGTTCCACCATTAGTATAGGAAATTCGTTTCACAGCATCCATCAACTGTGTCTTTGATTGGTAAGAGTTCAGCCTTATGCGGGTAGAAGCAGAATTAGCATAGATATCAACCCCAACCTGAACATCATTTTTACCGATAGTAAAAATATTGATGACATCTTGCACAAACTTCAGCATAACTTTCCAGTTAGATGTTCCTACACTGCCAGATGAATCTAGTACAAATATTATGTCTCCCTTCTTCCCACATCCTAAAGGTTTTTGAAATATAGACAATCAAAAAATTTAGATGTGACATGACACGTTTAATTAATAACACTACGAGAACCACTCAATTGGTAATTCATCGGGAAAAAATAATTTTGAGTTACACAAATTATGTGGAATGTCATTTCTGTGTAACACCCTTCTTCTAAATGATGACAACGAATTTTTTTTTAATTTTAAAAAAACAAACCATGTTTTGCATTAATAATTTTGTTTCCTGTTAGTTCAATATAAGAGAAAAGAACTCAAATATACTTTTTAAGGGAATGTGCTAGGAATTCACCTATATGGTTTAGTAGCAGGAAAACGGCTTCGGTGTAAAGCACATGAATGTGTAATACAACCATTTCATAGAACGTCATATCTGGTTGCATACGACAAAAGGTCGAAAAAAAATATTCTCTTGAATTTGATTGTTGTATGAAATTAATACTACATTTCATTGCAGAAAATATTTTCTAAGTCATAAACATATGATATTGTTGTTTCAAAGCACTGTTCTTTTTATTAATTGTTGTTTCTATAGAATATTTTGGAATCTTGAGGTTACATAATTACTAAAGTTTGTACACAGTTATATAAGGAGTGAAAATTTGATTGTATAACCTCCAATGAGGGTTGTTATTTTTAATGAAATGAAATGTTATGTGACATTTTTTCCGTAGTACTGGATGGGATAAAACTTTACCCTTAACTAGTATTTCTTTATTTGAAACAAAGATACATTAAGCACATGTTTAGGAAAATTGCAAAATTAACAAAGACTTATATGAGCAAATTAATGGTGGTATTACACCAGTCCTATGGAATTGTCTTCTCATCTTTTATCTAAAATTGCTGTCGTTTAGTTTCAAACTGCAGTTTCAATATATCCAAATGATTCGTAAGATTTTTTTTTATTGATTTATTTTATATTCAGAGTTTGTTTACATACATTGGGTTCTTTAACCACATGACTCGTCGTGATTTTGACATGAAGAAATAGTTTCTTCCACACACTCATGAACTAGTTTACATGTTGTTGATATTTTTTCAAATTTATAATTGTTCCCTGTAATCCTTACCATCTTTAATTAGTAAATTGAAAAGAAAAAGATAAGAAATAGTTGTTAACATACACATAATACTAACCAATTTTTCTTGGTCGAATAGTTACTGGTATTTTATAATTCGAATTACTAGTACCAATAGAAGAGGGATTCATAGTAACTGTACTAGCACTTATATCTTCTGTTGTATGTCCTGTTGTCATATAATTCGAATTACTAGTACCAATAGAAGAGGGATTCATAGTAACTGTACTAGCACTTATATCTTCTGTTGTATGTCCTGTTGTCATTTCAGTAGTAAATGTACCGTCCGTAAAGGGATTCATAGTAACCGAACTATTACTAGTATCTTCTGTTGTAGGTCCTGTTGACATTTCAGTTGTACCATAGTTGTTGTAATAATAATTTCGATGGTAATAACGATTCCATGATCCTAAAAAATATGAATGGAAGCATATTTTGAAAATATTACATATTATTAGTGTGTATTTTCTTTTATATCGGTTATCTCAATCGAAAGATATATACGTATTACTTTTATAAAAAGGTTTATACATAACCAGATCAATTATGAATAATAAGGGTCTTTTTGCTTTGAATTGTCCTTACAGTTCAGCATTTTTGTTATTTTACCTTTAATGACATTATCAAAAGAGTACTGGCATATTTTCAGGCAGTAAAACCCCTTCTACATTCTAGTTTCTATTTGGCTGTGCGGACTAAAAGAATCTTCTGTAATATCCGGTCGAAATAGGGACTTTTAATCAAAAGTACCACGCTCTCTTAAAGCTACATACTTCTCGTAAAAATATATATAATTTTAAGGAGACAAAAATTCAAATGAAATGGATACAAGCTATAATAAAAATAAATCAGTTTGCAATTGCCTGAATTCAAACAATAATTATGAGAAAAAAACACTAACACAAAAACAAAAACCACAGAAGTAAATACTTTTTTTATTCCAAAAGGTGTTTATAACAAAATTACAAAAATTACAAACTCCAAGGAAAATTCAAAACATAATGTCTCTTATCAAATGATTAAATCAAAAGGTCAACGCATCAAACAAATAGAAAACAACTGTCATATTCCTCTCTTAGTATTGGCACTTCCTTTTATAGAAAATGACTGATTAAACCTGGTTTTATAGCTCTCTTTTAAACCTCTTACTTGTATGACAGTTGAATAGAATGCCATGATTATTTTTCTAAAATTATTACAGAAATGTTATAGTTCATTATGACCTATTTATGCATTAAAAGGTCGTTATATCTAAACAATACTTTTTGTGTAAATATATGAATTTAATATCGGAATTAATATTTTTTTCTAAACTAACCTGTAGCAATATGTGTAGCTGCTATCAATACTAACAAAATGAAAATCATTTTAATATCTGAAAATAAATTATAATTGTCATGTTACAGTTTTTAGATAAATATAATCCATCCTGTTTAGTATCTGCAAATAAATCATACTTAGCCTGAATAATTAACTTACTATGGAAGTCCCTTTTACTATTTTTTAATAAAAATATAAAAATTTCTTACATTTTGTTTTGTTCACACATCATTGTCAATATAATGGAATTTGATGTGACTGTCATATAAGTGCGAGGTTAAGCTAGTTTAAAACCAGGCCAAATCAATCATTACCTACATACGAAAATGTTTGTACCAAATCCGGAATATGACAGTTATTATAGATTCGTTTCATGTGTTTGAGCTTTGGATTTTGCCATTGGATTAAGGACTTTCTTTTTTTTTTATTTTCAGTTCAGTATTTTTGTGATTTTACTTGGTTCTGTTTTGATAAAGTTAAGTTATTTACAAATGTATTTTCCAAGATTTGTACATATATAAGATAACGATTTGGTGTCTTTTATATTAGATGTTAAACTTTAGATACACAGGTTCTTCTTTATATCAGTTTGCATCTTAATGGTTCAGAATTTGCAATGACTAGTTGATATGGATTTTTTTTTATAATTTTCATTATCTACATTGTAATATAGAACAAAGGATGTTTCTCTGCTATTCAAAATTAGTTTAGCACTAGATGATTGGTCCTGTTTGTTAATAAAAATCCTTATGTGTAGATCCAACTTTGTCACAACCATTGACAACTTTAATAAGTGTTATTTCTGAGACACCCATTTTTTATTTTTATTTTGCGAAGACCTTTAAATGTGTTAATATGTCTCTTTCGAAATTATTACTTTTTGACGTAAATAAACACATGATTTGCTATGTTTCTCAAATTTCTAAAGAAAGTGTTATTTAAACATGGTTACAATTATCTCGTACCGATAATTTTGTGAATAGTTGAAGAAACTAGAGGCTCTAAAGAGCCTGTGTCGCTCACCTTGGTCTGTGTGAATATTAAACAAAGGAAGCAAATGGATTTATGACAAAATCGTGTTTTGTTGATCATGATGTGTTTGTACGTCTTACTTTACTGAACATTCTTGCTGCTTACAGTTATCTCCATCTATAATGAACTTGGGCCAGTAGTTTCAGTGGAAAATGTTAGTAAAAATTTACAAATTTAATAAAAATTGTTAAAAATTGACTATAAAGGACAATAACTCCTTAGGGGTCAATTGACCATTTCAGTCCTGTTGACTTATTTGTAAATCTTACTTTGCTGTACATTATTGCTGTTTAAAGTTTATCTCTATCTATAATAATATTCAAGATAATAACCCAAAACAGTAAAATTTCCTTAAAATTACCAATTTAGGGGCAGCAACCCAACAACAGGTTGTCCGATTCATCTGAAAATTTCAGGGCAGATAGATTTTGACCTGATAAACCCATATCAGATTTGCTCTAAATGCTTTGGTTTTTGAGTTATAAGCCAAAAACTGCATTTTACCCCTATGTTCTATTTTTAGCCATGGCGGCCATCTTGGTTGGTTGGCCAGGTCACGCCACACATTTTTTAAACTCGATACCCCAAAGATGATTGTGGCCAAGTTTGGATTAATTTGGCCCAGTAGTTTCAGAGGAGAAGATTTTTGTAAAAGATTACTAAGATTTACGAAAAATGGTTAAAAATTGACTATAAAGGGCAATAACTCCTAAAGGGGTCAACTGACCATTTCGGTCAAGTTGACTTATTTGTAGATCTAACTTTGCTGAACATTATTGCTGTTTACAGTTTATCTCTATCTATAATAATCTTCAAGATAATAACCAAAAACAGTAAAAATTCCCTAAAATTACCAATTCAGGGGCAGCAACCCAACAACGGGTTGTCGGATTCATCTGAAAATTCGAGGGCAGATAGATCTTGACCTGATAAACAATTTAACCCCTTGTCAGATTTGCTCTAAATGCTTTGGTTTCAGAGTATAAGCCAAAAACTGCATTTTACCCCTATGTTCTATTTTTAGCCGTGGCGGCCATCTTGGTTGGTTGGCCGGGTCACGCCACACATTTTTTAAACTAGATACCCCAATGATGATTATAGTCAAGTTTGGTTAAATTTGGCCCAGTAGTTTCAGAGAGAAGATTTTTGTAAAAGTTAACGACGACGGACGACGGACGACGACGACGACGGACGACGACGGACGACGACGACGACGACGCGACGCAAATGATGGGAAAAGCTCACTTGGCCCTTCGGGCCAGGTGAGCTAAAATAGAATACCAACTCCCAGCATCAAAATGATTGTTTTATTAAAATGAAAAAAAAAGAACTCTTAAACTGTGGATGAATTTATGTTACATTTATTATTTTAAATTAAAGTATTTTATTGTATCAAATTATCAGGCTAGACTAAATAAAGGCAATAGTAGTATACCGATGTTCAAAACTCATAAATCGATAGAAAAATCAAATCCGGGTCACAAACCAAAACCGAGGGAAACGCATAAAATATAAGAGGAGAATGACAAACACAACGTTAAAATGTAACGCACACAGAAACGAGCTAAGCATAAGAAAAAATCCGATGAGAATAACAAATATAACTTCAAAACTAAATACATGACTTTTGGATCGAAAAGTATCGTGACACGTCTTATAATAATGTGAATTCACACTCAAAGAGAAAACAAATGACACAAAAGAAACACAACGTTAAAATGCAACACACACAGAAACGAACTATAATATAACAATGACCATATTCCTAACTTGGTACAGGAAATTTTTTAAAGAAAACAAATGCATGCCAAACCTCCTTCTTTCGTGGCCATGTTAAATATAACATCAAAATGACAACACAACAGTACGGGACTACAATACAAATACTAGTAAATAGGAGAACACATTTGACAAAGAAACACACGAATAATAGCTAACAAAAGGTACCAGGTTTAAAATTTAATACGCCAGAAGTGCGTTTTGTCCACACAAGACTTACTAGTGACGCCCAGATATAAAAGATTGAAAGTCAAAACAAGTACAAAGTTGAACAGCATCGAGGACCAAAAGTTCAAAAAAGTTGTGCCAAAAACGGCAGGGTTTCTGTTAGGTACCAGAACATCCATATTATTTAGAATAATTTAAACTTTTGCAACCCCTAAATTTTATAAAATGACAATATAAAATATATACATGATAAAACTGATGTATTAACCAATTACAGAAAACAACCGGATACATTACATAATCCGACAAAATCCATCACAATCCAACACCAAAAATAGACACACTCGAATTAGTTAAGGCCTCAACGCAAAGTGACTAAGTGTCTTTCATGAGTTTTTGTATCTGCTAATTATGAAGGAACTATCATTACTGTATACGAGTGTATGCGACCTTTCATCATTGCCTAGGCATGATTATTTCTTGAGAGTAACATTTGTTTTGTGGGTTTTTTTTCGCTTAAATAAAAAAAGAAATTTCAATAACATTCCGTTCAAGATTTTTAAACTCTACGTTGTATATATGTATTTTTTTTTATAAATAATCCAGGAAAACAGTTTCTACCTCTCCATTTGAAACAAATATTTGAAATAATTGTTCAATACTTTTAAATCATTTTATTAAAATAACGTATAATTTGTCATATGGTTCAAAAATTTTAAAAAATGCATTACATTAAATATTATAAATTAGGCTAAAACAAAAAGGTAACATGTATTTAGCTTTTTTATTATATGGCTTGGTTTATTTGTGTCATTTTTAACATAAATAAAACAAAATGACAAGTGTGATTGAATTCTTGAATCATGGACCAACAATAGGTATGAGAATTTTCCGATTTTTATAGAGCCCTTGTTTTGTTTTTTTGTCTCGATGTTGTCTTTACAACAAAAATTGGAAACAGACTGTTTAGAATATGTTCAGATAATATCACACGGAGTTAAAACTATTTTGAATTCATTAGTTATTCTACCTCCAGGAATAGATGTTCCTACTCGTAATCAGCAAACTTCATCAAGTTATTTTTCCTGTACCGTTTTTCTACTTCGTGCTTAATTGTCCGGTTTTTAATTCAAGCGTCACTAAATGAAGGGAAAATAATACCTGATGGCCATTCAAACTCATAGATCGAAAAAAGAAATGACAACGACATGGCTAAAAAAAGAAAAGTCAAACAGACAAATAACAGTACACAAGACAATGCCATGTCATGACAAGAAAAACGATCAGAAGACAAATAAAACAAAAATATAACAAAATATAACATAGAACACTTGAGACTGAGCAACAAAAACCCCACTAAAAGGCAAGATGGTCTCACATATCAAAAGACTCAAATCTTTTGAGGAGTTCATATTTTTTTCAAATGCCTAGCCAGAGACGGTAAAAGAAGTGATATCATTGCTGTAAATATGTCAACGGTACATGATGGAAAATATGAAGTGGCTTGAATATAAGTAATATTTTGAAAGTAAATTAGTTTTCAAACAATTAAAACTCACAATTCTAACACAAATGCACTTTGGAAAATTAAAGAAATCAAAGAAACACCGCAACAAATATTGAAAATACTTACAAACCTGATCGTGCATTTTTCATTGTTTTTCAACGCAAAATAATTATTTAAAATACTTGGGACGATCCCATTTCAAATAGGCTTTCTTTTGTTTACTTATTGTACCTCGAACTTATTAACCCGGTGTAGGTCTTTAAGTTGCAGGTTCAATTTACTAAAAGTTAATCGTGCATGACTAATTAGACACGCCCTCTTAAATGCAAGGGGTCCATAATGGGAAAGGAAAAAAAAATACCATCAAAGTGCTTTTGGTTGATTTTAAAATATCCTCGGTCAATAATCAGACGGTATTTGAGTGGAAACACAAACCTGTCCAAAACAGGGAAATGCTGGCTGCAATAGGAATTTATTTACAAAGTTTGTCCATATTTCATTAAATTTAAGTGGGCTTTATTGATCGTAAATTCATGTCGTTTTCTTTTTGGCGTGCGTCTTCCGTGGAGACAAAAAGTGGGGCTAATAGCTTAACTTACGATTTTGATCATGTTTCAACTTTATTCTAGTACAGCATACGTTTTACCTCTAGCAAACTCTATATATTAGTTATGTGTCAATCATTTGCTTCAGGTTGATTCACTTTGCACCTTGTCGTGAATATGCGTGATATATTTGCCACTGGACATTACGGGAGCAATTAATATATCAGCTTCATTTAGTGATGACTAATCATTAGTTCTCAGTTGATAATTGTCTAAAAACGGTTTTCCATTTTTTGTGTATTTAATTTTTACTTGTATTTGATTTTTTAAGCATAAATTTTAGAATTTCTTTCCACATTTTTCTCTTTGAATTTATTTTGTTGTTAACATTTAGTAACCGGCGTAGTCCACATCAGGAGTTGCATTGTATCCAGCCAAACAAGGAGGAGGGGATCAGAACAGAAAAATATCTCCTTTGAGTACATACAATAACTCATATATTGAAACGTAAAACAACGGCAGTGTCGTATAGGTGGCAAAATTTGCTGTGTCAATTTTTTTATATATATATCTGGTATAGTTGTCATAAAAGCAAAATCAGATAAAAAAAAAGGTTGGCAACAATTTATAATAAGATTCAACTTATTTTGGCCGTTTCGTTTATTCTTTAGTTATTGTCTTATTGATCGGTTTTGTTATCTAAATTTTTTTTTTTTTTTTTATGTATAATTGACCTTGTAAAAGGCGCAAAAGATGTTTTAACATCACCCATGCGACTTTTTTGATGATCCAGGTGACCTTTGTTGGGTTTTTTTTTTAGAAATTTCAATCGTAGATCGTATTTCCCCTTCAACGATTTATTCAGGTAGATAGCGTGAAACTCTCATTACACCAGGCATCGAATATACGACATTTTTATTTCGACCAAACGAGGCTGCATATTTTATACATCCGAACAGCTAAACGGCCGCACCCAATTTTAGCAAAGATATACTGTCGGAAGGGAGAAATCCAGAGATGTCAATATTTCTATACCCAATCAATCCTTTGGTTTTGAAAACGCATATAAAGGTATACATCAATACGACAGCAACCAACGATACGCATAAATCAAAACATTAAGATCAACATACAGTTTTTGTAATAGCAAGAAGAATATACATGCTATACAGAACAAAAAAGCCCAAAACCGCAACATGACTAAATAATACGGAGTTGAGTATTAAGAAAAATGTTTGGTTGAAAAGTTTTCCATGCCCCTTTTTAATTTCGATCGGTGGAAATTATAGAAGGTGAAATATAAATCCGTAGAAGAAAAACACTTCACTGCATAGTAACGGTAAAATAATAATGATTATGGATGACGTCCAGTGACAAATTGAATGAATTTTCAGGACAAAACATGGAATGGAAATATAATATGAAAATTAACCCTGCTTTGCACTAGACCGACATACTGAGACGGAATTTTTAACGTGTAAGTTCACAAACTATCAGTTCGGAGGAAACAAGTCACCCGCCGTTTGACCGGTAGGGATTCGGACGAAAGTCCTCCCGCTCTCGATGCGAACATACTCTCACGAGACCAACCAGGAGAGCAGTCGCAAAGAATATAACACCAAAACCTCCATCATAATAAACAATACAGTTTCACAGAATTCTCATGGTTACTAATGCGAGCTAAAAGTATTTAACTTAAATTAGATGCGTGAAATGATATCGGAAACTACACGTAAATAACGATGGCCCACATCAGGGTAGATTTAGAGGATCATTGCTCTCTGCAAATTAAAAACACTTGCTTTAATTTTTTTAGGGGTCCCACTGTGGCGAGCTGTTTCAAGGCTAAATGTCGATCCTTTTAAATCTACCCTCATTTTCCATTGGTATTACAAGTTTACGTCTAACCTTAATGTCGACCGACTATTGCAAGTCCTACCTATCTATAATACTAAAATTACGAGGTCCAATTTGTCAGCCGTCATCGGGTAAAAACGACAAATCAAAGAATTCAACTCTATATATAACTAATATAGGACAATGGTGTAGATTAAAAATTACACCACTCCAGACCCTTTTGTTTTCAGCATAATTAATATTGCCAATAATTAACAAGTTCCGGGTCGAATCCGATACCGATACAAATAGTATATTCAGCTGTTACCTTATCTGTACATTCCGCATTTGACAGGCGCACCACCAAACGGTGTATTTAGGATTTTGCTATATACACGGGTCATAATCAAAGGACTGACACTACTAAATTCAATCATTGTCAAATTTTTCCCTATTGTAGTTTTATTCAGCAATCAGCAAGACTTTCTAAGATAACTAATATAGGACAATGCTGTTGATTAAAAAATACTTCATTCCTGGATAGCCAGGACCTTTTGTTTTCCAAATAATTATTATTTCCAATAACTGATAAGTTCCAGGTTGACGGGTTCAAACAGAAAGATTTGAAAGCAGAGAAAACTGTGTATCTTATAATCGACATGACTTATCAGATGACAATACCAATTACTAAAATAAGGCTTAGGCATAGTTATATACTTTAATTCAGTCACGGACCCGCGATATCACGGGGGTGTACTTGTTGTATTTAAAATTAATGTTTTCTCGTCATGAACATGAATGAAATATTTGCCACTGGACGTGATGCAAACAACAGTGAATCAACTTCAAAAATGATTCCATGTTAAAAGTACACGATCTTGTTAAATGCTGTAATATCTATTTAAATCACTGAATAATAGTTCAAACTTTTTTTTGTTATTTTGTGCAATTTACCACAAGACTGAACAATTATATTTCTTTTAAATACTTCTTAAGCATGGTTCTTTAAATTAATATCTACCGTTGTTATTATTTATAATATATGATTATGTCAGGTGATTATTAAACTAAGAAAGATAAAATGTTTTTTTTCAACGTGTTTATGCTTCATCTATAGCCGTGAAAAGGGAATGACGGACGACTAAAATAAAAGTGTTTGTTCTCATATAATACTCATATATAAAAAAAAAAAAAAAAAAAAGTAAATAAATAAATGGGGTTTGCCACATCTCTGGAGTAGCAACTCTCAAATACTTTTTTATTTAACAAATAATACCTGTATGACTATTTCAATATCAATATTAACTTATCATTGAGCTTTTACTATTACTTAAACTATATTTATAATGTCTTTCACATGACTTCGATGTAATTGAAAATAGACATGAATCTCTATGTGACGGGGCTTGGTTTAAATCAGAAGAAGATTAGTGTCTTATTTGTCATATTGCATGTATTTTGTATTTTATTGCATGACATAGGTTTAAAAGAGGGGTGAAAGATACCAGAGGAACAGCTAAACTCATAGATGAAAAAACATGGCTAAAAAAATACAAAAGACAAATAATAGTACACAAGACACAACATAGAAAATTAAAGACTATAAACAACACGAACCCCACCAAAATCTGGGGTGGTCGTATGTGCTCTGGACGGATAGGCAAATCTTGCTCCACATGTGACACCCGTCGTGTAACTATGGTTATTACAAACCGGGTAAATGGTCTTATTCGGTAGGTAACATTCGTGAATAGGAAACGGGATTGTAGTTATGACATAAGGAACATATCTGATGTTTAAATGTTTCGAAGATAACGTTCCCCCAAATAATTATATATAATGATGTAATAAAAAAAAATCATATATGTATAACCATAATAATAATTCTTACCGAAATAACACCTTCTGTATCAGAAATGATTATGACAAAAACATGTGATGGCAATTAAAATGAAATTGTATATGCGTGTGTATCAAACAATATCAAATATTAACACGCAACAAATACATTTTCTCTGAACGAACAATGAAAAGCTGTTAGATATATAGTTTATTCTAGAGTTTTATAACAAAAATCCATACTTGCAGGCTACAAATAATGTGATATCTGCTGTTACATGTTCTATGTCTCATCAGGATGAAATTCCATTCTTAAGTATAATTGGATTAATGAAAATTAATTATCTCGTCTTAAACCATCCGTTTTACATTAGAAGATTCATATCATAACTTTCTTTTATGCAAAGAAGATATTATGATTATTGTTAGGTCGTATGTTTTACCTTGCATGTACATTAAAAAGATAAAAATTTGTTAAAGCCAAAAACAGGGTTTTTTTCTCTCAAAAGCGGTTCACAAGGAAAAAATAGTGTTTTAAAAGATTTGGACTATCATACCATAGAAAAACTGATGCTTCCACTTCATTGATATGTTCATAATTATAAATTAACATTAACAAAATGTTGATATTTTTTAAGTACTAAGGCTTTTTTACCTCAGGAATAGATTACCTTAGCTGTATTTGGCAAAACTTTTAGAAGGTTTCGGTCCTCAATGCTCTACTTCGTATTTTATTTGACCTTAACATTTTTTTATTCAAGCGTCACTGATCAGTCTTTTGAAGACGAATCGCGCGTCTGGCGTAAATGTAAACTTTCAATCCTGGTATCTATGATGAGTTTATTTGCACATGAAAACAGATCCTCGCAGTTTGATTTTTAGCACAGATTTAAACATTTTTTTCCCGTCAAATATTTTTTTATTTATTGTATTTCATCAATCTTATCAATTTTAAGTTAATATTAATAAACAAAAACAAACTATTCCTGTTGAACGCTGTTACTTTTAATCATATGTTATTTAGCGTTTTTATAAGAATGTGAACATATTTTATATATATATAAAAAAAGGGACAGACACGTACATAATATTTTAGGGTTAATATATTTGTCATCTATCCCATAACCTCGGAAAATGGTAAAATATGGTTTAACTCACAAATCAGCAGAAAAAAAAGATAAAAAACATAAAGAAAAAGCAATAAAATGCAGATATAACATCAATCACAGTTAGTTAAAGTTATTTCAAACCCAATTACAAATAATAAATAAATCATGTTCTCCCAGACTGAAGTATTTTGAAGTAAAATTAGTACGCTTCCAGCAAATGAAATAAACGGACGTAATTCATAGTATGTAGTCCTATTTCTCGACAAGACTAGATGGCGAACCATAGGTTTTCATAACAGCAAATCAACACATATTAAGTGATATTTTAATTTACAAAAAGTTTAATTCTAGTTTATACATTATGAATATCAAAATATGGTTTAATGTAAGGTAAACTCTTTTTTTTTTTTGTTATTTTACTTTTTTTTTTGGAAAACAATATTCGAGAAAATAGCGTATATACGATCAAGGCTGTTAACAATTTTCTGATTTTTCACTCTTTCTGATAAATGAATAACAAATTAATCTAAAAACCTGCCCCTTTACCTTCTGTTTATCGTCAATTGCGTGAATTAAAATTGTTGTTATAATTAAGAACAAAATCTGACAGCTCAAGAATTTTTTATTACTACATTTGAACATCAGTTTACAACTGTTGCCTTAATCTAAACAATTCTGCAACTGATATTTACAGTTTACTCTACAGCTGATCATTCAAATTCGACACCATACTTCATTCTGACAGTTCTGTCGTAAAACAGTTCTAGGTAAGAACTGGTCTATGACTGTTTAAAACGGTTCATTCAACCTATGCCAACATTTTGAAATTAAGGTATAAAATTGTATGAAAAAATGTTGGCATAGGTTGAAAAATTTGTTACAGATTAAGTGTTATCAAAACATAAATTAATTAGGGTTTAATCAATTTACAACAAGTTTAAACCTACCGTTAAGGAATACTCAATATACAAAGTCTTTTAATACAAGTACAAGTGAAAATGTAGGTAATTGTTTGTGTTCAATTCAATTCAATTTGTGTTGAGGATCTCTATTTCGGATGATGGAGTTCCAAATTAGAGACACATAATGTAACCATAAATCTCACAACTCAATATAACAAATAAAAACATACACAGAGTACTTTAACTTTTTAAACTAAAACAAAGTAAATAAAGGGTGCACTGTCTAACTGGTAAGTCTCTGACTATAAATAACAAAAAAATCATTCTATTTGATATTTATTTTAAATTTCATATTGCAAAATTAATTTAATTTAAACAAAAAAAATCTATTTGAAATATAGTATACATATTTGTATATTTTGTTGCTTGTTGAAGTATGTTTTATATTTTAAAATACAACAGAATAAAGAATCAAAAAATTTGCATCAATGAAATAGCTTTGTAACTCTTTTTTTCTCAAGTATTGTTATATTTAAGTGTTGAATTTCAAGATTCAAGATTCTTTATTTCTCAAACACCATAAAGTTACAATGGTACGAAGAAGTTCATCAAAAGTTATATAACATAACACAAACACACATGACAAGATAAGATGAAAATATGAAATAAAATAAGAAAAACAGTATAGTACTTAGCGAAGAGTGGTGATTAACCAGGAAGACTCACTTGAAAAGTTATAACCCTGATAAATTTGCACAGCTTTTTCAACTTATTTTTAATTTTTAACTGAAATAGTTTTTCAAATTTTAGTATGTTACATCTGTGCAAGAAAAAAGTGTCCAAACATTGTGCTCGAAAATTTGCCAAAGAATTACACTGCAAAGTGTAATGAAATTCATCGCCAATCTCGTTACAATGACATAAGTTACAATATCTAAGGTTTCGCTCAATTTTATTCCATCTACCAGTTTCGATGGGTAACTTATGGTTACCCGTTCGAAATCTACAATATGTCATTCTATCTTTATCACTTAACATGTTCAGATATTCCTCAAATTCAAAATTTTGTTTAAACAATTTGTAGGCCAAACCTTTGATGAACATTCAATATCAGCTGTCAATTTCTGTTGAAACTGATCAAATAACTTTTGTTTTAAACTAATACCCAACCACTTAGAATTAAAATTTCTTTGTGACAACCAAATATTGCTTTATCCACATTTATCTAATGTATCTTTAACGTATTTCAACCAATCTGACCTGAATTGGTTGTCAGAATTCTTCAAGAACATGTATTTGTATAATATTTTAGCAATCCTGTCATCATCCCCATTTACCATTTTTTACCAAAAATTAAGCATACGCAGCTGTATGAATAAGGACATGGGATAAAAGTTGTGCAATCTCCCCTTTTTCAATACTTCATACATTGATTTATTTGCTTTTCTAACTAAAATTTTCTAAGCACTCATAAAGCTACCTGTTCTTGAAAAATTCAACCCAAGGTATGTCAATTCGTTAACTATCTCCAATGCAGTTCCATCATATATAAAGTTAATATTTTTGGGTAATCTTCCACCAGAAAAAAATATAATCTTAGTTTTACTTGTGTTAACTTTTAATTTCCAGGTACTGCAATATTCAAAGAATATATCTAATTGCAACTGTAGATCGGATGCATTATCCGAAAATAACATTGTATCATCTGCTTGCAATAACACAAATAGTTTTCAGAAATTTAGTCTACTTTTTATTATTAATTTATATTTTTGTCAACACAATTTTGTTAGTATCAAGGGTTCTATTTTCTATTTTTGTTCTTTTAGACACTTTTTAATTATTCCATTTTTACTACAACACAATTTTGCAAAGGATACTTTACTTTTGTTTCTAAATTTTCAAAGAGTAATATTTTAATGCTTTAATTTACTGGCTGTATTTTACCTTTTATTAATTAATAATTGATATAACAACACATATTGTATTTTGTTTGTAGGCATAGGTTGAATATATTTTTATCAAAAGTTGGCATAGGTTGAAGACACCGTTTAAAACATGCTTTGTATTAGCAATTTTTGACAGTTCTGAAGAAAAGACTCTCAAGTTAAAAACTTATCCAACCGCAATACACAGTTATGAAATAAAACTAGAATCAGCCCTCATTTTTTAGCTATTCGACATTCTCAAGATTCTACACGCTTTGCCAATTTTCGGTTCTATACATTCATCATGGATTCGTAGTATCAAGTCAGATTTTTTTCCACAGATATGGTTTCCTCCAGTAAAATATTTTTAAAAAATCCACAAATGTGGTTTCCGACAGTTAAATGTTGAAAATATTTATTTCTTTTTGTGTATAACAATATAAACATTCTGCATTTATGTTATACATATATAAGCACAATTAAGTTCCGACATTAATATCTTATAAATCGATTAAAATGTTAATTAAGGTAACAATAAAACTGCAAAGAATAAATCTGCAAAAACAAAAGTAGCGAAACAAAGGCGTCCTCTAACTTCGGCATGACTTAATTTATAAGTTTGCGTTAAAAGAAAATATTGAGGAAAAATAAAAAATGCGTACCAGAAGAAGAAATTTTCCAAATTTTGTTTTCAGGAGTTTTGGTTATTGAGTGATAGAACATCATTAATATATCTCAAAATTAAATTAAAGGACTCAGCAGATGACATTTTCTATGTCTTTAAGAAGGTTCTGTATGAATTAAGCTTCATTTGGTTACACAACCAAGTCCTCCATAAAGTGTGCTTATTAGTACCGATTTAAATACAGTTTATCTGTAGAATGGTCAAATTTAATTCTTCGATAATATTTAGATTTATTCTTAATCCATCCTTAACATGATACACCCAGATCAACATATTTTAAATTAAATTTTAAAAAAAATAATCATTTTGAATTTTGTTTAATTATTAAGACATTTAAAAGAAAATCTAGTGTATGATACAAAACCCCTCTTTGCGCTTCAGATCATTCTGTATGTAATCCAATCATTATTATCAAAAACAAAATCAGGTTCAAAATAACAACAGATGTAGCTATTATATTTATAATCCTGTCTAAAGCTCTTGCTACGTCTCGCCATGCAATATTGTCGTAGTCACTGTCCAGATCCGCTGTGGCATCCTTATTATCCTTCAAGTCCCCGCTTGTAAGATTCATTTTGTTTTCATCATTGTTCTTACATGTGCTAAAAGAAGAATGGTTTTCAGTTAATGTTTTTGCCGTAGTCGTCGTGTTCGGTGAAATCTTCAAGTTAAAGTTGCAACGAAGTACAAATCTAACAATGTTTTTGTATGCAACTGGAACAACTGTGTTGCCTTCGAAATGATAATATTCAAGTGTTTTTATTATTCCAAAGACTGTCAAACTACTATAAATAAGTTGTACTAACAAAAAAATATTAAACAAAGACACTGTGTCTGTTGGTGGTAGTTTGTCTAAAACAGTTGTTAAGAAAACAATGTATGTTAACAGAAGACTGACACAGAATGACAATCTCTCACCTGATGCTACTGGTATCAAGAATGATAAACTATTTACTGTACATATAATAATAGATGGACAAACTAAATTCAGAACCAGAAAGTATGGTTTTCGAGTGAAATTTAATTCATATATGGGCTCCGAAAACGGACCTGCTGAAATGCCACTATATACTGAAGAGGATATAGTCCATTCAGAATTTTCAACGGTGTGCATATTTAACATTGTAGTCAACAACGTTCTAAGTAATACGGTCCTGTTAAAGTTGAGCGTAATGATTGAAAGATCACATTTGTGTTGATCGAACGGATAAAATGTAATATCCGTGGTGCAACTTATCTGAAGGACTGTAACAAGCTTTATCCTAGCTGTTCCATTTGGCGAAAATGATACAAATGTTGACTCACTATCAAATGTGCTGCTGAACTGAAAGATTGAAGTTTGTTCAACCATATTTCGAATATAAAGCTTCGGAACCCATACTTCATGTACATTTAGTTGTGTCTTGGTAATCTCACTGAATTCAGAATTATTCCATCTCGTACCAATTTGTTCATCGTCCCAAGATAATGAAAATGTTCCTGCAAACGTCAAAATTCCAGTTAAAACATCAAAATCGACGACGGAGTTCAAGAAAAGATCAACTATAACTGTAACTGATTCGCTAAGGTTGATTCTAGGGTGTAAACGTCTTGAGTAATTCGCTAATAGATATTCGTTCAAACGTTTTCCGTCAGAGTATAAAACAGCGTTTACAGGGAGAATTATGAGCAGAATAAGCAGTGCCTTCATATTTCTTGTTAGATTGTCAACCTTTCCAGATGTATTATGCATGATATTCTTTAAAACTGATTGGAAAACCATTTTATGTTATACGAAATAATAATAATAAATGGATTCACTTTAAGATAATTGATCTCAACTGTCATTGGATGAAATAGAATCGATTCAAAATAAATCTTGTTAATGCAAATGTTTTAGCTTAAATTTTTTGTTTTGGATTTAAAGATCCAAATTGATTTATGCCACTGCTACTAAGTATTACCACTAGGTTTCATGTAAATGCCAATTCCCTCCTATTATTAAGGAAAATATTTGATAACGGAATACCTTTTAAGATAAATAAGGGATTTAAATTTTGAAAGAACTATTGAGAAATTTTGAGATATTAATACATTTTCATAAAAACAAGTATAATAGTTTTGAAAGGGATGATTCAGGGTATATATTTAATACGTTTGCAGCTAAATGAAAGATAATTGGATCGTTGAAAAATTTGAATGACGAATTGTATAAAACATTAATAAATATCGGATGTTTATAAAGAAATCAATATTCCAAAAAAATATTTTGGGAATTTGATCTCAAAAGAGGATATGATACTAATGCAGTAAATAGAAACAAAGAATCGAAGAAAAACAGCAACACAGTGACTAAGAAAAAAGCGACAAAAAAAAACACCAGTCACTGACGAACTATAGAAAAAAATTAAAATTTAGCATTGAATTTAGAAGCACGTAAATTCTAGTGTGTATGACTTGTGTTTTATTTTGTTTTAGTTCTGTCCAACAAAAAGATTCAAAAACTGTAAACAGATGCATCTAAACCACTGGCACTGCACCTGCCAATAGTGATTGAAACCAAATATTTTGGAAGGCAAAAGAATATAAAATGTTTCAGAGCTTCGAAACTTTGAGAGACATGAATATAGCACACGGATGAGGAACAAAAGAAAAGCACTGCTAGTGTAGCTTAATTCCTGTTTCATAAATTGTATAACTGTTCGAATATCGTTATAAAAATCTTCAATATATAGAGTATCTTAACCGATGACTAGAGTCCCTATCTACAACTGTTGATCTGCATTAGTACACCACTACCTACACGTTCATCCATATTTTATGTATCTTTTTGAGGACGCAAGATAATTTGTTTTCTTGGAGTTAGAAAAATAAATAATTGACAGGATCACTGAATGTGAAACAACGCCAGGATCTATTGATATTCATTGAGGTTTTTCAGAACTTTATCTATAATTCAAACCCATTTGGACAAATGCACTTTTTTATTTGTTCTAAAATGAACTGGGTCGTCAACATGAGATCAAACCTGTTTGGTAGTCAATGACGGTAAACATGGAAACATGCACGCATGTGAAAACCAGTTGGAAGAGCAAGAGCAACACTAAGTTTTGACGCTTCTCGAATAAGTTAATGCCTATCATTTTAGGTATGATTGCCTTTCTAATATTTCGTGTATCTTGTTTCTTTGAAATGGCTATCTTTGCATTTCAAGATCGAATTCATTGTACATGTATACGGTGTATGAATATTTTTTGAAAGTTGAAATAACACTAATTTCCGGTAAAAGTAACATAAGTTATATGTTCGCATTAGTAAGAAATTGTTTTAAGTCGCTGTATGGAATTTGAAAACGCACTGTTTACACTAAACATACAATTGCAACAGATTTAAACGACATCAACGGTATCATGCTGATTACTTATATTATTTCTTTCACTTTAAGCGAAGCCACAAGTGGTACTAGATCTGTTTTGCCTTACCGAAACATCCATATATCTGTTTTGCCATACCGAAACATCCATCTATTTTTATGTGATTCTTGTTGCTCAGTTTTGCATTTATATTTTGTTTTTTGTCTACTCTTATTTTTCGTTTCGTCTTTTACCGATTTTGTTTTCTTTTTTATATGGCACTAGCAGCTTTTGCCTCGACTTATGAGTTTGAATATTGCTATGGTATCTTTCGCGTTTCTTTTATGCAAACTCAACCATTTGTTTAAGGTCTTGCTTATCAATCTATGTATGCAGAAGAGTCTAAGGCTGACATTATGCTCTTTATTATTTAACACCTTTAACATTGTTAAACAGGAACACTGTTTGTCAGATTATTATGTATTGGGAATAGTTTCTCAGGTCATTAGACATGGTTGTTTTGTCGATGGCAATTAACTGATAGTACCTTTATAGTAAATTATCAAACGAATTTTTCAGTGATATTGAAGGATTTGTGATTAACATCTTATGGCAAATATTACAAACATGGCAAGATAAGAATATGTTTATGTGACTTGTTTAAATGATTTCTTTATCGCTTTCAAAAGGGTCGATATATATTAAGACCTTATTGAGTGCCTGAATAAAAACGACCGAGATTGACATTTCACATGTTTTATAGTCACAAATCAAGTCACTAGCAATACGTTTTCGCGGTCGCCAATTAAGTCAAATTTGTTTTCGTCTTGCAAAATTAACGATGTAGTATTTTCTTCATTTCAGACAAGTATAACTATTTTCATTTGAATTGGCAAATTGCAAATTTTCCTTTATCATATGATGTTAATAGGAAAATTCCCGATTGAGGTTTTAATCGTATTACCCAAGGTCTTTCAATTCCTAATTTAATTGAGGATATATCGCTAATAAGTTCGCCTGCGCTAGAAATTTGGTGAATATTAGAAGAATTAAATCCGCAAATGTAAATGTTTCCTTCCGAATCAGTATCTATTCCTCTTGGATTCGTTAATGTTTTAGAATTGTACGATGTAGTTCTCCCTCTGTCTTCGACAACCGAAACTGAATTTGTGCCGTCCGCATAAATATACGAATTGGTTTTTGATGCAGAAACATACCATGTATCCCCCTTAGTCTTGTGCTGTTTAATTTGATGTCCAGATAATGTTGTCCAAGTCAGTGTATCGTTATATGCGGTAATAAAACTGTGAATCTACATACGCTAATCCGAAGACAGGGGAAAGTGTTTCAACTGCCTCTATTAAACTCATATTAGCAATGTTAATGATGTAGATTTCGGTGCAAAGCGAAGAAGCAACCGCAAGAGTGTTCGTATCTATGCGTGCAATATCACTTATCTCCTTGGATAATTTCATTCTTGTCCGTATAACATATTGTTCATCGTATTTTAAAATCATTTTGTTCAGGGAATCCGTAATTAAAATTGCGTCATCCATGAAAATTCCACTTATTTGTCTGCTTCCAAAACCACCGTCATTAATATGGATGATTTTCAAGACTTCAATGTTTCCGATATCAAAATTCTTTGTGGACAGTCCGAAGGAGGCTTTGGTTGTTAAAAGATCTAATGAAATATTTCCAAACGTTTTACAGTTTTGAATGAAATTTCTAATAAAATCATTAACTTCGATGGTTACCGAGGGCTTTCGTGATTGTGATATTACGCTCTGCATCTCGTTTTTAACTTCTAAATATTTAGATTTGATTTTCTCAATATTTATTAAACATTGTTCATCTGAACCATGTTCCACACAGGCAATGGACAACCTATATATATTATCAAGAAAAGCCCTGTACCTTGACAAACCAGAAACTTCATCAGTAAGAGACACAAATATGTCTTTTTTCGATGCAGTCAAACGATTTAATGTTACGTCCGATATTCTATTTATATGGTTTATCAAGATTTCTTTCCTTTCATTCATCTGTTTTATAGCAACATCGGCTTCCTTATCAAATATGTCCATGCAGTCTGCACGATTTTTCATCAATTCGTCAACTTTCCTTAATTGTTCTTCCAGATGAATAAATGTTTCCTTCACAGTATTTGAACTTTTTATACATTTTGCCGCGTCCTTAATAGGAATTACTCTTTCGCATTTCCGGTGTGAAAGTGTTGCGCATAAACAGCAACATGATTTAGAATGATCGATGCAATACACTTCAACTATTTTATCGGGATGTTGATAACAGTAAATCATACTACATGAATTAAATTTTGTTTCGTCGGCATTCATATCGTGCAGGGATAATATGCAGTGTGTCGATGTTATTTTGAATGCTCTGTGACATCTTTCACAATTTTTACAAAATGCCTCTTTACAATAAGTACACCATGAAATTGCCTCACTTTTATTTCCATTCAGCTCACACGAATTACAAAAGCTCACTGACACTGTGGTAGCCTTTCGTTCTATTATATTCATAAGTACATAGTTCAGAGGAAACTGCATTACTGATGACTCAGAATCGTTTATCCCCTTTTCCATGGAAACTGGTCTCCAACATATTGGGCATTTTAAAATTTGTTCGCTACAATCTTTCCAAACAGTTGATAATAGTTGATTTAAACAGTTTTCACAAAAATTGTGGAGACATGGTAAATGCCTTGGGACTGTCAAAATATTCCGACAAATAGTGCATGTTAGTAAGTCCTTGAATTGTCCGAATTCTTCAAAGTTATTTTCTTCATACTTAGTAGCCATTGTATCAGAATAAATGCATGAATTGTTTGAACCCCAGATAAGAGTTTTAATTTTACTTAACGACTTCTAGCCTGACGTTTCTTATCATTCAAGGTCATACTATACATGCTATATTACGTTATATGACAGACGAACAGCAGGTAGATAAAGACATGCGTCTGGGACATTATATATTCTATGTCAAAGTTCATTGATTTATTATCACTTTAACGATGTGCACGCATCAAGTAATGGTCATAAAATAATGAAAACAATAGTGACCCGTAAAAGACTTTCGACTGATAATAACAAAAGACGATAAACTAGTGTTTTTTTTCTTGTCTGCGACGAAGGTTCCGCTGTGATATACTGGTTTAGGTTTTCTGTGATGGGGTGTGAATAAGTATTAAAGGGATATCTTTCCGGACGACAATCAGTTGTTTCACTGTAGAAAATTTGGTTTCCTTTGCGACGCTTTGCGTTTTAAATTGTAATAGTTTACATTGTAGTTCATGTATATTGAAGTTTACGAAATCATCCCTTCGTTAATTTTACGGACGCCATCACTAGTTGGTCGACCGTTATGGAATAACCGGTTCACAAATGATATCAGATCTGTACCTTACGTCGTAACTACAAACCCCTTCCCTTTCATGAATGTGACCGACCGAATTAGACTATTTACCGGATTTTTTATAACTTAAGCAACACGACGGGTGCCACATGTGGAGCAGGATCTGCTTACCCTTCCGTCGCACCTGAGATTACTCCTAGTTTTTGGTGGGGTTCGTGTTGCTTATTCTTAAGTTTTCTGTGTTGTGTCATGTGTTCTATTGTTTGTCTGTTTGTCTTCTTTCATTTTTAGCCAGGCGCTGTCAGTTTATTTTCGATTTATGAGTTTGACTGTCCCTCTGGTACCTTTTGGCCCTCTCTTAGATACGAATATGTTTTTTATTTGGTTTTATAAGTGCTTATAGTAGTTATCAAAGGTACCAGGATTACAATTTAGTACGCTAGAGGCGCGTTTCGTCTACATAAGACTCACCAGTGACGCTCATATCAATATATTTATAAAGTCAATCAAGTACGAAGTTGAAGAGCATTGAGGATCCAAAATTCCAAAAACAATGTGACAAATACCGCTAAGGTGATCTATGCCTGGGATAATAAAATCCATAGTCTTTCGTTTTCTTTGTCCTGCTTTTTTGACCTGTTTTACTTATGAGTGTATAAGAGAGTCGAAGGATTCCAAAAGGTACATTTAAACTCACGAGTCGAAAACAAGCGGACAATGCCATAACCCAAAAAGTAAAAGACAAACAGACAAACAACAACATAAATACTAACTATAAAACCCCAAAACTGTGTAATCCGTATCCCATCAAATACTTGGGAGTGATCTCAGGTGATGAGGAAGGGTAATCATATCCTGCTCCACATGTGGCACACGTCGTGTAGCTCATGTCAGTACAAACCCGGTGATATGTCTTATTCGGTAAGAAGAAAAGATGATATTTTAGTCGCAACAATTGGAACATATTGATCGTCATTTGTGATACAAATATTCCAACTGTCAACTAACGCGTAAATTTAACGAATGGATGACTTCAAATTAACCACATGCAACTCTTGATTTAATAGATTCCTTGTAAGCTACAACTCTCTATAAAGGGAATCATGATAGGAAACACATGCTCTGGAATATTGTATCAACTAGGAGATTTGTCCTCCGTAGGCAGGCGCTGCGGGAATGTTGCTACATAGAAATGAAAAGTTCACAATGGGAAACTAAAATGATCTCTTTTGTCGTAACGTTTTGATGCCAACGACTCTTATTGTCAAATCCTATATGTAATATCAACTTAAATCAAGTTATTAGGTTCGAAGGGATAGATGCGATCAACATTGTGGCAATATTTTGAATTACTCATTTAGAGAACATGAACTCCATAGCGGAGTAAAGGATGCCGCTAACTTCTTTTCTCTTTTCATAAGAATTTTCTGTATCAAGTCAGACTTGTGATAAACGAAACCGTCGGTAAGAAGAGGAGTACGGTTGGTTCCCATGGAAATGCCGCTTTTTTGTTGTTGTTGAAAAACACTATCTTCAAACATAATGAATATAATGCCAATCAAGAAATCAAGCTTGCTGATCTTAAATGTCCCTTTTATATCTTTCGCCTCTCGTTTTGCATTGGAAAGGAAATTTAGAATAGCTGACGAAAGATAATTTTTTAACAAAAGTAAGTTCTGATTAGTTGTCTCATGATATAGCTTATATTATATTATATATCATATACAATCATACTGCAGTGCATTATTGCGATTTCCTTTTGACTAATATGCGTTCTACATTAGTTCATGTCTACATAGAAAATTCCTGTAAAAAGTCAAGAAACTGACAGTTGTTATCCATTCGTCTGATGTGTTTGAACTTTTGATATTTCCATTTGGTTAAGAACTTTCCTTTTTGAATTTTTCTCGGCCTTCAGTATCGTATTTATTTAATCTTTTACATATCATGCAGAATGAGACAAAAATAGCTCTATTCACTGATACTTTTACCAAGTGATAACCCATGTGCATTTAAGTTATATATTTTTGTAAAGAATATATGGGTCTATATCACTAACTTGATTTTAAATAATACAAAAAACTAACACGCAACAATATAACGTCAACATTGAATTTTAACCCTCGGTACATGATAAACATAAATTTAAAGCGTAAATTCAACTATAGGTATGTTCAATAAATGACAATTTTGTGACATTAAATCGATGTTACCAGTGGACTTCAAAGATGAATCGTTTATCATAAGAGAGAGTTTGAACTTCATTTGTAGACGAAACGCGGACATTGCATGCCGAAGTATAAAAGAGGAAAGAAAGTTACCAAAGGGACAGTCAAACTCATAAATCTAAAACAAACTGACAACGCCATGGCTAAAAATGAAAAAAAACAAACAAACAACAGCACACACGACACAACATAGAAAACTAAAGAATAAACGACACGAACCCAACCAAAAAACTAGGGGTGATCTCAGGTGCTCCGGAAGGGTAAGCAGATCCTGCTCCACATACGGCACCCGTCGTGTTGCTTATGTGATAACAAATCCGGTAAATAGTCTAATTCGGTAGGTCACATTCATGAACGGGAAGGGGATTGTAGTTACGACGTAAGGAACATATCCGATATCATTTGTGAAAAGGTTACCATAACGGTCAACCAACTCGTGATGACGTCCGTAAAATTTACGAAGGGATGATTTCAACTTCACCATTTGGAACTTTATAAACATATTGTTTTTAATATGTTTTTGCATATTATAAAAAAGAATTTGGGAAAAGATTTGTCGTCAAATTTGTGACAACAAAAGCAAATTACTCAGAACAAACATCAAAATCAGGATATATAAAATCTATACCTCGCATGGGTCAGACACTTGGAGACTAATTATAACAGCTGAGTCTACCTAAACATTACAAGTTTTCATGAACGGGTGTCTACTTATCATTATTGACATTAATTGGCTAAACACTATTAGCAACAAAGAATTATGGAAAGGGACTAGACAATAATATAGTATTAATGAATGGGTGTTTTTATAATGGTTGCCTCGGGCCATTACAGACTTCCTCGACCATTATTACAGACCTTGGACATATAACAAGGCCATTATAAATCCCATTTCTTAATACATTTACTAACCAACTGACAAAAGTGTATGCGTTGCTGCCAATTGTACCCTCTTACTCTTTTAATGACAGCAAGAGGACTTTTAATGATAAGTTTAGTTGAAAAATATCGTTGTACTCACATGAATAATGTTTTGAAACAGGATGAACAGTGATCCCTTTATGTCTCAATGTGTCTGGTTACTAAATTAAATAAAATACAAAAAGTATTATACTCTTTACAACATTTATTAAAACGCACTGGGCTTAAAACTGACAACTGGGCATTAATACATGGCCTACAATAAAACAGGGCATTAATATAACAGGGCCATTACAAAAAACAGGGCATTACAGAAAAACAGGGCCATTACAGAAAAAAACAGGGCCTTTTACATAAATATGTATGTTTTTTTATAAATAGTCATTTTTGGCAATAATGTACTAGTTGGTTAAAAACAATGAAAACCAATAGAAAGAACGATTACAACACTAGATAGAAATTTAACTACACAGTGCAGATTGGAATCCTCAGGCCAACGGAAAATAGGACGACTTATACAACCTCGCACAGAGATCTAACCTTTGATCTACATAGAATGGAACAAAGCAAGGACAGGAGAAGATGTAATGCAACTGTGGTCGCCCTATGTCAACAACTGGACAAAGTGGGTTAAGATCAAATTTGAGAGTTATCATTTTTTGTGTATGTCCTGGGGTAATATAACATGCGAATTTCAGAATTTAGAAAAATAACCTGTCTACGTATACTTTAAATCATGAATATCATTTTCAAGACTTATTTTATTAAAATAATCTTTACATCATGTAATTTCGTCATTAAATGAGTCATAGGTGAACTTCATAGCCAATGACTTATAATAAAGAGCATGTATTCTCTTGGTTCATTTCCTTATCAGAAGAACACTGGAATGCCTTATGGAAGAAATCACTGTTTTTAAGCACGTGATTAATTCTGAAATAAAAAATAAAAATTTGATATCATGGAAAATAAGAATAAAGAATAATTGAATATAAATATAATTATATAAAGCAAAAACAAACATAAATGTTAATAAATGAATTGATTTGCAACAATCAATTATTTAAGGTTCACACTTATATATACAGATACTGCTTAACCTTAAAGTGTACATGAAGCATTTACTCTTTCCGGTTCGAACACGTGTTGCTCAATTATTGGAGTAAGATATATGTCCTTTTTAACTTCTCAGTCAGTAGTTAAACACATACTAAAATTGAAAAGTGCGTTTGGCTGTATAAGTTGTGTCAATACGTACGCAGACCCTTTATGTCCGATAACTTTTGGTAGGAGAGCCAAGATGATCATTTTGTAGAACTAAACCTTTTTTGTTTTTGAAGTGGGTTTTTTTTTCGTGTCATGTATAAACATAAAACATTTGGCATGTTCGTTATGTATAATCAATAAAATCCAATACTATACATGTTAACATCTGCTTAAAAAAAATAAGAGAAATGCTAGTACTGCAAATACATAATAACAAATTTCAATTAAAGAGAATTTCAGAAGATACTTTAATTAACAATACTGCTTTCGAAGATATCTGCTAAATTAAATATTTTTTTTTTTTGTCAAGACGTTTCTACATTGACGTATGCATACATTGGAATTAAAATGTAAAGGATAAAACGTTCCTGGTGACGGCATATATAGGAAAGTGCTACGGGCACACACAATTTATAAATTGTTACTTTGCTTTCAATAACATATCTCTTAAGGGTCATTTAGTAAATGGAATAGAATTTAAATCTACGTTTTTATTATGTTAAATTTTTTTGATATCTCTTACCTATTTTTACTCATTGATGTTGTACCTTGGTATGGAACTTCACAAAAATTCTAAATAAAGAAATGAATTTATATATAAATGATAGCTGAAATTTGATTATGATATTCTTAATACACGTTTACACAGAATTTCTTATCAAGAAATATACAAAATAGATGTGGTATATTGCATTACTAAGTTTATTCTTACAGATTACATATTTTATTTTGTGAATTTCGTGTGTACGCAATGCGTTTGCGTACGGTGCTACGCGCGATTGCTAAGCTACTACTCTCTACAACAGACCAAATGACACAGAAATTAATAGCTATAGGTTACCGTTTTATCTTACAAAAACATGATTTTGTTCGATACTGACAACAACTAGTAACTTGATAGTCAATGTATGATTTAAAGCTGACCTATTAACATACTTTCAACATCAGGGTCATTGATATAAATATACCTACAAACGCATAAGATACCTTTTTCGAAAGTGTTAAACTTTACTAAACTTACTTTTATCATGTATGGTGGTAATGTCCGCTTTCAAGAGATAGATAATGTCAAAACAGAAATGTAAATGAAAATACACAAATTAATAACAAACAAATCTACCTTCTTTCCCAGAATTCAGTAAATTCTGCATGACAAAACTGATGAAATTTGAGGAAATTTTGACTTGATAAACAACGTCTTTACTTACTCGTTTATACAAACTTATGAACTTACTTGTGTGAAATGCAGAAGAAACAATTGTTCCGGAGTTGCAGATAATATCGGAAGATAATATCTCTTTGTATTTGCAGCTTTCAGTTGTCGCTCATATTCCTTCAAATATAATGATATACCTTATGTTCAGCTAGATTCAACGGGGTGAGACTATGTGCTTCAATTCGGTATAATTTATCCTGTATCATATTTCATGTGATTTAGTCAGGTCCAATATTACTTTATTGTCGAAGTAGGAAAAACACACAAATGATGGAAGATTGGCATAATACATAATTTGGATGTTTAACATTTGAAAGTTAAAATGTCACTGCAGTGGATAAGACAACGGGATAATATAAGTAAGATCCGCAGATTTATGATTGCAACTAAAGAACTTGACAAGTGACACTTTTCTGACTAAAATTTTCCTAAATATTTTTTTTTACAAAACAAAATACAAAAATGTACATGAAACTTTGTACATTAAATCGCCATAATTATTTAGATTCGTCCGTTGCTGCTGGCATATTGTCCAGTTGCAAATATGGCCTGCATGTTAAGGGGCTGCTAAGGAGAGGGCTGCTGAGGGACATTTAAACTCATGATTCGAAGATAAACTGACAACTCCAAGGCTAAATAAGAAAAAGAACACCATTACAGTACACAAAACACAAAATAGCAAACTGAAGACTGAGCATTACGATCCCCACCAAAAACTAAAGATGGTCACAGGTTCTCCGGAAAGGTAAATAAACTCACTACCATATATTGTAGTAAGCATATGTTTTTCCAGCAACTATGTATGATAATAAAAATGGTACTCACAAAATATTTTATGAATCCAGTAGCCTTATATTCGTGAAATATAGTAATTCCGCATTTGCTTCCCCTAGAACGCAGATGTGTTTTGCTTGAATATATTTTCCTTTTCACACTTCAACATGACAACCGTCCTGTGTATACATTTTACAATATTTTTTGAATTAAATGTTTCAGCGTATCACTAAATGAATTTTAATTTACCTGATAGATGAGTTGAAGTGCTCCGTCCGCATTCATTACTTCTCCTGTACTAAAACGGATGTTGATCTGCAATTTCAATTTTTATTTATTCACATAAATAATATGATATAGATAAATAAAACAAATAAAACAAATTAGTTCGCAATTTGCAAAGAAATGGCTATTCATTTCAGTGCGAAGAAAAACGATTTGATTTAAAAAGTTTTTTTATTTTAAATGAATATTATTAGTTACATAGTGTGCTAGTGACCTAATACGGTATATATGGGGTCAGTAAATTACATATGGTGTGAGAGCAAAGCTGGAATCCCATTATAGAATTTACTTACCCCATATATACCATGTATACCGTATTACTTCACTAGCACACTATGTAACGAATTTATCTTACCGACTATCTTAATGTGTAAAATTAAGACTAGTGACCTATCACAATGAGCAAGTCTTCAATACAGCTAGCATTAAAATGAATAAGAAACTACTTCCTTTTATCCTTCAAAAACAGATGCCAATTTGTTAGATTTAAACGTGTTTTATGACTTTATTTCATTTAATCATCACTTTCTTCGTGATGAAACCTTTCAGATTTTTTCTCAGTACTGATTTGTTTTTCTAAAAGGACGTAACACCATGAACACCACTACAAACAGTGTATGAAATAAGTCCCACCTCCTTATTACCTTATATGGAATATAAAGGGACGTAACTCCACTACTAACCGTGTATGAAATAAGCCCCGCCTCCCAACTAACCTAATATTAAATATACACGGTTTCCACGAGGACGCATTTAACCAATTATATTCCTAGAAATGTATAGGAGGTAAGATAATAAACGTTATTAGAGATATCTTACATCAATGTCTGATGAAAGTTGATTGTCATAACAATTCCATGTATCGAGGAAAGATGAGGATGATGATGAACTCCACCATGATTCTGCTAAAGCTATATCCATGGAACCTATAAATAAATGTAATTACTTGATATTTTTGGTATGTAGACACAAA
Source organism: Mytilus edulis (assembly GCA_019925275.1). NCBI lineage: Eukaryota > Metazoa > Mollusca > Bivalvia > Mytilida > Mytilidae > Mytilus > Mytilus edulis. Next base: position 81,333,555 of record CM034349.1, on the reverse strand, counting down.
CTATGTAGTTAAAAATGCATTTAAAAATGCATTTACACATCTTCCTATATCGATTTACCTTTAGAAATCACAAATTGTACTAGAACGACACGAGAAGCAGGATTTTAAACCTGCTACTTCACAAGGTAACATTTTACAAGACATGCCATCGTACCGGACACAGTCACTGTGATCCGACTCCGAGATGGCCAGTATGTGTGCTTACTCTTCAATGCTGTGTACGTAGCGGAGAAGTAGAAAATGCTAATTTTAATGTCTTCGGTTAGTCAATGTCGCGATTCGAACCGACGACATCCCGCAACACTCGAGGTGAACACTTTACCATGAACATCGGAGGCGGTTCGAATTCGTCTGAGTTCCAGTCATAGAATTGACATATGTAACCTTACCGTATAATGCCTTTATAATGTTCGATGCCAAAATAAATCCTACACTTGTTAGAATAGGAAACAAGGGCTCTTTCTCAACCATCAAAGAGGTAAGTCCAAGTGGCAGTTCTGGAAAATAAAATAAACATTTTTTAGTAGAAAAAGATTTTTAAAAATACATTTTAACGAAATTGGATGAACAAATTTTTGGAACTATTTTCTTTGTGATCTTCATCACTGACGATATTGTTTTTCTTTGGATTTTTTTTATTACGTCTGATTCATTAACTTTCTAATTTAGAGTTTTTATTTAACTAATCCACAACACAATATAGATTAAAAAATAATACAAAGACAAAAAAAACATTGACATACTTTTTCAAAGATCGATTATAATTGGGGGAAGGGGATTTTTATGCATACTTTTGTTTGATAATTTTAGACACAAACACATAATGAGGAAAAGAGAGATAACACCAAAATATAAATGTTTTCTAATATAAAATTTCATAAAAAGCAAACAATATTTCATATCACAATTTTTAGTGAAATTATTCTTAGACTTTTAATTGATAATCAAAATTAAATTTTACCTATTTTATTGAACCTATCGTTATACTGAGGTCTGAGATCTGACCATTCAGTCACTGTTGATTTCGTTGATTTTCCCAGTTTTGCCATGTCTTCATTGAATCGTTTCTTCAAACATTCAGTTGCAGAAAGAACAAATGATATGGAAGACGTTAATTTGAATGATAAATCAACGTTTGGTGGCGGTAAAACCTCTACTTGAAGTGAAGACAATTTATTAAAGAGTGACAATTTCGTTTCTTTACTGAAGTCTGTGGAATTGTCTGTATTAAATTTCACAACATTTGTTATATTTTCAATCACAGTTTTTGTGACATCTATTCCATCAGCTATATCGGTCGACATCTTTACGGAGTATTCCTTATGCAATTCAGAATTCAAAAGGTCAAAGGTGAAATTGACACATCTCAACCAATCATATCGCTCTTCTATGATGTCACTAAAATACAAATAAGTCCGCTTATCATATGGGAGGTATTTCCATAATCCTCGAGTGATTACTGTTATCAACTCATATAATTTGATAATATCTGCACTTGTATCGGCGATAAGTCTATCCAAACCATAGAAATAAGTTGAATGTGAAATGCTGACTGGTGTGTTCGGTTTTACATCTGGGAGTATATCTGTCCAATTCAATGAAGGGTGCCTAATTTGCAGGTCACTAAACTGTATATTACTACTACTTGTCTGGCTATCAGTATTTCTGTAAGGGATAATCTGGAATTAAAGATGTAAAATGCGTCAATTATGAATACATATGAGAGTATGTTGACTATGCTCACCCTATTAGAGCACTTGATATCATGGATACCAGATTATTGTGATAGTTTGTATTCATTAAGATAGATAAACAGTACATGTTTAACTGTCTTAATAATAACTTGAGCATCAGAACGTTTTCTTCTTTATCCTGAGATCAGCTGTTTTACAATACGAATATAGGTAAGATCACAAAATGTATGATGTTAAGCATGATCGACTTCTTGTATCCTGCCTCATTTTGAACAAACATTAAATGTAATTGTCCATGTAACACAGTTGCTTGAATATTCAGTTTTTACTTGATAATTTAGCATTTTACTAGCATACGTTTCCCTGCTATAGGATGCATTCGGATCTCATATAAGTACAGAATTATTCTTTCTGGTGCATATAACACAGTAATGCTCATTTAAATATACGACAATGAATAGCAACTTCCTAATAAATTACCTTATACATGCAGTTGTTAAAATCATCGTCCGTTGGTCTCTGGTGGATACTTGTCTCTATGACAATCATACCACATCTCCTCGTTTTTAAATACATTGAAATGTATTATAATCAGCTCTATTTCAAATAACGAAAAACCAGAAGGGAATCCTATCATAGCGGCGTCCGCCATCTTTCTCTTTCAGGCTATTAAATGATTTCCTTTCTTCTTATACTAGTTTTCGGTGCATAATGTGAACGTTCACTGTTCAGATTCGTGCTTTAATTCCAACATTATCATTGCAACATTTCCCATAATGACAGAAATAACATTTGCGACATCCTAGGTTCCGGTAACAATGAGTAAAGTTCGAGAAGATAGATAGTGGATTATCGATTTTGTGTACATTGATTCCGTCATCAAAATGAATTTTAGTCATAGATAAGACTTCCGGTTTGAAACATGCACAAGTACAACCAATCGTATGATAGATAACAAAAATGAAAAATAAATAAGCCAATCAGAGCGTTCTCCATATCATGGTGTTTAGATCGCAAGAAGCACAACTATTATACCTACTTCGAGATGGCAATTATTTTTCGCGTTTATCTACATGTAAACTCCGATTATACTACTTCTATATATATAGAGACTCTGTATTCTGTCTACTGTTGTCTTTGACTCCGATTATACTACTTCTATATATATAGAGACTCTGTATTCTGTCTACTGTTGTCTTTGAAATGTTTACTATTTAAGGGGTCATACCAATTGCATATATATGCACAAGTACAACCAATTGTAAGATAGATTAAACAAATGAAAAATAAATAAGCCAATCAAAGTGTTCTCCATATCATGGTGTTTAGATCGCAAGAACCACAACTATTATACCTACTTCGAGATGGCAATTATTTTTCGCGTTTATCTACATGTAAACTTCGCTTATACTACTTTTATATGTATAGAGAGACTGTATTCTGTCTTCTGTTTTCTTTGAAATGTTTACTATTTAAGGGGTCATACCAGTTGTATATATATATATTAAAATAAGTAAAACATGTTGAAACAAGAATGTGTCCATAGTACACGGATGCCACATCGGCACTATATTTACTAAGTTTCGAGTATATTGGACTTCAACTTCATCAAAAACTACCTCGACCAAAAACTTTAACCGGAAGCGGGACAGACGGACAGACGAAAGAACTAAGGAACGCACGAATGCACAGACTACTGAGAAAACATAATACCTATATATGGGACATAAAAACTTACTGTTGAAAGTGAAAGTAGTGATTTGGCAAAAATGAATGTAGGGTAGAGATTAGAGGTAGGCAGGACCTTTTTCGGGACGTCGGGATCGGGTGTTTTAAGTTCGAGATTTGGAGATTGCAATTGACCCTTACGGGATCCGGGAATATATTTTTCAATTTTCAGGATTTCGGGATATGAATTTCTTTAAATTCTCGGGATTTCGTGTTTTCAAGCCGGGATTTCGGGATCAGGATCCCTCCGACCATCCCTCAACTTAGCCTAAGTCGGTATTAATCATTTATACAAGATTCATATCCTACCATTGGCATGTTAATAAGGTTCTCAAAAGAAAAAGCGCTGATTGCTTGTCCTAGAAGCATATTTTATTAGACTAATAATGGTCTATATATAAGCAGTTACATTTATTTCATGTTTGAAGCGGTGCAAATGTTTGATATAATTTGACTTTTACCAAAAGATGCATTGTAGAAAAGGAGAAGAATATTTGTTGTAGGAGGCCAGAAACACGAAAATAATTGATAAGAGAAAGGAAACAAATATTGGACTTTGGAAAAAGGGAGTGGGCTTTTGATACCTTTTATGAAATTCTCCATACATAATATCTTTTACAATAAATCATCCTACAATTAACAGTTCACAAACTGTATATATGCCCGCGATTTCGCGGGTGTGTTCTAGTAAATAGTGATATGTCGAAAAGTCTTTTTTTTTTGTTTTAGGCAAAAATCAATCATTCTATTGTACCTGATGTAGCTGCCTTTCGAATTTGAAGACATCGAGCATTTTGCTCTTGCAGTATTATATACGGATTGGCCCATCCTCTGAAATTTGATAAAATTACAATGAAAATATAGTCCAATAGTAATAATTTTTAAATGAACTGCTTGATTATATATAATTTGTTTCTTTACAAACACGCATTCGCGGAAAACGCACTTTAGCGTGTCGTGGCATCGCACTTTAGCGTATACCATCGCACTTTACCGTGACCATCGCACTTTAGTGTCCCCATCGCACTTTATATAATTTGTTTCTTGAATGTAAACTCATCCAAATTGCTTTTGCTATTTGATACTTGTGTTATAAATAGATTAAATCAAAGTAATATGAACACGTTTTTTGTGTTTTTTTTATTGTGACAGCTAGGATTATATGACTGTGATGTTGCTGTCCATACGAGAATCATTGGTCAACATGTATGTTACAAAGTCCTTACTTTTACATGCTTTATCGGTTTGGCTTTGCTCTTTGTTGAAGGCCGTACGGTGACCTATAGTTGTTAATTTCTGTGTCATTTTGGTCTCTTGTGAACAGTTGTCTCATTGGCAATCGTACCACATCTTGTTTTCTATATTTATAATTGCTACTTAACTGTAAAACTATTTAACTTAAAGAATATTTTGAACAGAGAAATTTACTATTTAACATGTTAAAAATCATTTTTTTTTAAATTATATCATCAAGTTGTATATTTCTTGCAAAAGTTTCAAATATATCTACATTATACTCACCATAATAATAATCCTCTTGTAATAACTTCCGGCCAATTATCTTTGGTCTTTTATTTTGTTTCTCGTCATCAAAATAATCAAAGTCGTCATTAACCATGTCTGCATCCCTGCGCCGTCTAAATTCACCACCAGAGCCAGCAGAACCAGTTCCATATATTGAATCAAGAACAGTAGGAACACGGTGCAAATAATCAAGTCCGTCCTTATAATAAAAATTAAAACATTATGTCTATAGTAGGGGTCACTTGTCGTTGTTAATATGATAGATATAAACTTGCTGCTAGTATATTTTTAAGTACAGAGTTATTCTTCTTATATCTACAGCGGTTTCTGTTTTACTTGCTTTAGATACGATTTCGGCAGTACAAGTTCCAAAAAAATTGTATTTCTTTTTAAACGTCATTTACATGAACGGTAAGTTTTGCCAAATACAGCAAAGGTAATCTATTTTTGAGGTAGAAAAGCCTTAGTATTTCAAAAATATCAAAGTTTTGTAAACAGTTAATTCATAATTATGAACATATCAATGATAACTCAAGTCAACACAAAAGTGCTAACTACTGGGCTGGAATGAGCCTTGCATGTCGCTGATACATTGTTGTATTGCTAAGACAATTGTTAAGATCCATATGACTCGACTTATTGTGTGACATCAGTTTGAGTCGATCGTACATGTCCTCAGAATGTCTAAGAAATAATTGATGCAAGCTATACTTTATTGTAGTTTTAACATGGGTAGGCATTATATAGGTGATTAGCTTTGCCCGAGCGTTAGTGAGGGCTAAAATAACACGAATATAATGCCTACCCATGTTAAAACTACAATAAAGTATATCTTGCATCATTTTTTTCGATTCTGAATAGGACAATTTAGGTAATTTCTATGTCCGATAAGTATATTAGTGTAAAAGCGTTTGTGTAGGCTCTTCCATGAACCTCCCTTTTTTGTTTGTGAAGAAGCAAACGACTGGCACTGTGATTTTACAGAGGGAGCAGTTTGAACAGCCGTTATGAACGGTTGTCGTATCTAGGTCAAATATTTCAATTTCGAATGCAACATATTACAGTCATAATAAATGAATTAGTAACATCATGTCATTTAAGAGTTTGAAAGTGTTTGAGTGCATGATAATTTGATAAAATTCATTATTCTGAAGCAGTCAATATACGCATGTGCAAACAAATGTTATTGGATTAAGAGCATGGGTTTGTTCACAAAGCAAAAGAAGCACGTCATATTAGAATAAGTTATTAAAAGAGTGTCGTCTGAAAAGCAGACAACTTTTGTTCTCTAAAAAATCATACATTTTTTTCACATTACACTAGCAAACGAACTCTTGCTCTTACTCGTAAACGTGTACTTTTCTGACGTAAACGTGTACTTTTCCGAGAAGCAAAAAACAGTTAAAAAAAGATATTTGGTTTGATCAAGCCAGTGAACAAACCCTCCACTTCCCACAATCAAGCCGAGCACCATACCACGAGACCACAGAGGCTGTAGATATAATATAACGATGTCAAATACTTACAATTGTTTCATCAATATTACCATTATAAATATCACGATGCAGATACATTGAAGGTGGGAATAGCTACAAAACAATAATAAAAATCATTATGTTATGACAGGCTTAGTTTCTTTCATTCCAATTAGAAGAAGAATGGTGTCCATTACATTATTATCAGCATAAATCTGTATAAACGGGTAGGTGCAAGTAATAAGCTAGGGCATTAAATAAAAATCATCAATAATAGTTTCTTTTGAAATCTTCAATGTATGAAACTTATTCATTTCTATTACATATAGAGTTTGGACTTTTGCATATAGTTTTGTACACAAGCATGTTACTTAAAATTCAGTACACAAGAGTGACTGGGAAGTACAAAGATCATGGTCAGTTTGGTTTTCTTCCGACCAGCAGTAAACACCTGAGGTCAAAGTGGGGCGTTCGTTCGGCTGTGCGGGATGTACAAATACGCTGCCACGTCTGGTCAGAATGGTGTTAAATCATGACCTCTACACGGTATGAAACTTTGCAGCAACATTGTGAGGGGTACTCAACTACTAGTACCTCGTACATGACTTAATTTCTGTCTCTATCTAATTTGTCCTCATTATCAAGATAGCAGTCAAATTTTCCGGGCTTCTTCCTGGAAGACCACTATAACAGGACCTTCCTATTGTATTTACAATCAATCTTTTCTCGTCTTGAACTTAAGCAATCAACAAACAATCAATCTAAATATTCTAGAGAGGACGTTATTAAGTTGTCCTGTGTCTCATCCTTTAGTCATTTTAAAATAATGTTTAAAAAGTAAATGAATATACAGTTACCATCAGAGTATATACAGTATCTTCTCCGTTTACCACTGGAGCCACGTCATATCGAAAGAGTGGATAGGATCCAAAATAATACATGGCAAAGTTCTGTATTTCTTCTATGGATTTTATTGTGGTCATTGTGGCATCAAATTGGAGAATTTGCAGGAAGAAACGAATTTCTGACATGACTGGAAAAAAGAATAGAATAGAAACAAATTGTATCATTATGGTGTAGTAAAATGCTTGTAAGATGTGGGTTTTAATTTCATCTTTGCACGAAAAACTTGAATGGACATTTAAGCAGTTTGAATGATTTTATAAAAAAAAATTAAAAAAATTGACACAACATATAAAAAAATACACAAAGAAATATTCGAGGTCCAGATCAATGACAAACTTCGAAAGAGACTTATCACGAAATTTGTACTTATACCATGATCAATGTGAAGGGTTCACTAGGGGTGCAGGTCTGCTTTCTCCTTCGGAGCACCTCTGTCACATCACCTCGTAGTGTTCTTGTCGCTATGTTAATACTTTTAATGAAATGTTTTGTGAACTTTTTTTCGATTTTCAATATCTTGCCATACTGTTGTCAGTTTCTTCTTCGACTTTAAATGTACCCTTAATTGCATCTTCCGCTTTTATTTTTGTCTTTATTCATATTCAAATGTGCATTTGGTGAAATCCGGGGCTATCAAACAGATAAATGTTATTACAGAAGTGTCGTCAAAAAGAATCCTTGTTTAAACAGGCAGAATATAATGCTTGAGATTCCTGGCAAATGATGATCCCTTCTAAAATAGTGCTCTAATATATCTATAAATATACAAGGATAGAACATCTAAATTATCCATAATTTTGCAATAGCTGAAAATTCTAGCAAGGCGCCTTATTCTAACAAAAGTATGCATAATAATAAATGTCTGTCACCCTTGTTTACGGGCGCCGAATGGGACTCTTGTTAGTTTTGTACAAATTCAATTCTGTCATAACAAAATCATTTTGTCTTACAAAACTATGTGATACATACTTGTTTTATGAAAACTTCAATTTGTGATGACAAAATTCAGTTTTTGTCATGACAAAATTCATTATTGTCATGACAAAAGTCAATTTGTCATGCCAAAAGTCAATTTTGTCAAAAGGTATGTAAATATAAATTATTTGCATACAAAATTGACTTTTGTTATCTCATATGAATTTAAAACACAAAAGTAAATTGTGTGAGACAAAATTGACTTTTGTGAGAAAAATTGACTTTTGGGAGACAAAATAGACTTTTGTGAGACAAAATTGTGAGACAAAATTGACTTTTGTGAGACAAAATGAGTTTTGTCTCACAAAAGTCAATTTTGTATGCAAATTTTGTTTAGTTTGGATTCTGTGAACTAATTTGCATACAAAATCGACTTTTGTGAGACAAAATTGACTTTTGTGAGACAAAATTGACAATTGTGAGACAAAATTGACAATTGTGAGACAAAATGACAATTGTGAGACAAAATTGACTTTTGTGAACAAAATTAACAAAATTGAATTTTGTCTCAGAAAATTGAATTTTGTCTCACAAAATGAGTTTTGTCTCACAAAAGTCAATTTTGTGACGACAAAAGTCAATTTTGTGACGACAAAATTGATATTTGTGAGACAAAATTGACTTTTGTGAGACAAAACTCAATTTTGTGAGACAAATTTCATTTTGTGCAATTTTGTCTACACAAAAGTCAATTTTGTCTCACAAATGTCAATTTTGTCTCACAAAAGTCAATTTTGTCTCACAAAATCAATTTTGTCTCACAAAAGTCAATTTTGTCTCACAAATGTCAATTTTGTGTCACAAAAGTCGATTTTGTATGCAAATTAGTTCACAGAATTCAAACTAAACAAATTTGCATACAAAATTGACTTTTGTGAGACAAAACTCAATTTTTGAGACAAAATTCAATTTTATGAGACAAAAAATTTTGTCTCACGAAAGTTAATTTTGTCTCACAAATGTCAATTTTGTCTCACAAAAGTCATTTTGTATGCAAATTAGTTCACAGAATCCAAACTAAACAAATTTGCATACAAAATTGACTTTTGTCGCCCAATTTTCAAATTAGGAACAAAACTAAAGTCTGTGTTACAAAAATGAATTTTGTCATGACAAAAGTAACTTTTGTCCAATTAAATTTGTAGTATGCTACACATTTTGTTAAACTGAACTCATTTTTGTTGAACAAAACTAACTTTAGTCCGTACAAAATTGAATTTCGAGTACAAAATCACAAGAGTCCCATTCGGCGCCCCGTACTGTTGTTTCTTAATGATATTGTAAGATTTTCTTATAAATCTCAAAAAGAAAAGCCTATAAAGGTAACACATTTTGGTTAGAAGTTGTTATTCAGCAAAAACTTCGATATCGATTAAACAAAAACAAAATCTAAATGAAAATGACGCGGGAAGGAAATATGCATGCAAACGCAATTTTTCTGTGATCAAATAAATCCGACTTTCAAATTTATGGCTTTGAGCGTTCCTGGTGAAGGTTTATCCCCGCCAATAAAACCAGATTGTAAAAGTACATGCCCATTGACTTCACATACACAACTGATTACAGTACCTCTGATTTTCGAATAAAACTCTGTCTTCTTATCCTCCTCAACGGATCTCCTCCATGGATCTACAAATCCCCCTTCGATGGCTAGTTCCCGTGCATTCACCCAACTGCCACAAGCGTACTCGTAAAAATCGCTGCACTCATCTGCAGATTGATTTATATATCCATACATATTGTATGCCAAAGTCGAGCAATAATTAGAGTTGCATAATGTGCCGTTACTTTCTGTGCTTGTCTCTATTTCTTTTTGTGTAGTGATTTCCGTAGCTGTAGTTTCAGTTGTCACCTTTGAATTTGTTGTTGTAAGCTTTGTATCTGTTACAGTTTCTTTATATGTAGTAATGAATGGCTCAGGAGTAGAAGAAATTGGCTCAAGAGTTGTAGCGGTCTGCTTAGGGGAGGTAGTAGTTGGCTCAGGAATTGTAGTTGTTGGTTTTAGAGTAGTGGTTTGTTGAGAAGTGGTAGTAGTTGGATCAAGAGTTGTAGTAGTTCGATCAAAAGTAGTAGTAGTTAGTTTAGGAGTGAAATTGGTTGGCTCAGAAGTGGTAGTAGTTGGCTGAGGAGCGTTAGTGGTTGGCTGAGAAGTAGGAGGCTTAGGAGTGGTAGTTGTTAGTTGAAGAGTAGAAGTAGGCTTAGGAGTGGTAGTTGTTGACCGAGGAGAAGTTGTAGGCTTAGGAGTGGTAGTTGTAGGAGTGGTAGTAGGCATAAAAAATGTAGTAGTAGGCTTGGCAGTGGTAGTTGTTGGCTTTGGAGTAGTAGTAGGCTTAGGAGTGGTAGTTGTTAGCTTGGGAGTAGTAGTAGTAGGCTTAGGAGTGGTAGTTGGCTGGGGAGTAGTAGTAGGCTTAGGAGTGGTAGTTGGCTGGGGAGTAGTAGTAGGCTTAGGAGTTGTAGTTGGCTGGGGTGTAGTAGTAGGCTTAGGAGTGGTAGTTGGCTGGGGAGTGGTAGTAGGCTTCGGAGGTGTAGTTGTTGGCTTTGGAGTAGTAGTAGGCTTAGAAGTGGTAGTAGTAGGCTTTGTAGTGGACGAAGCCATAGTAGTGGTAGTGGTTGGCTGAGAAGTTGTGGTGGTTGGCCTGGCAGTCGTTAATGTTTGCTGTTTAGTGGTAGTAGTTAGTTGAGCAGCGGTAGTAATCGGCTTAAACGTGGTAGTAACTGACCGAGGAGTAGTAGTAGGTGCTTTAAATATGGTAGTAGTGGTCGGTTTACCAGTAGTGAAAATAGTTTGTTTAACAGAGGTAGTAATTAGCTGCTTAGATGTAGTAGCTTTATTAGGCTGTGTAATGTTTATAAACGATGTAGACAATGGAGAAAATGAGGTAATACTCCTATTGATTTTGGGGTATAAGTATCTCCTGTAGAGCCATCCTGAAATTTTAAAAGAAAAGAAAATTGTAAAAAATAAAGTCAAAGTAAGAATTTTGGGTCAGCAGATTTGATATAAATATAAAAACTGCGAAGATCAGCGAGGATTAATATTTTCTGTTTAACGCGTGCATTTATTATTTTATTATTTATCAATATTGATACATTAATAGGAATCAGCTCAGACGTTTAACAAGTATTAATATAAAATAACACTGATGAAATTAATTTCATTTTCTCACTGAACTATAGGTTACATTTATCAATACTTTACCCGCCGAAAATTTACTATTACGTAATATTTATAGCAGTTGATATATTCTGAAAATGAATTAGGCATGCATGGAGGAGTCTAATGAGAAGGGCTGGTGGTATTTTTTTTATTTATTTTTTTTGGCTAATAAGTCAAATAACATGTATGAAAATAAAAAGATATTGTATGATTGCAAATGAGACAATTCTCAACCAGAGACCAAATTACATAGAAGTTTACTGCTATAGGTCACTGTACTACGGTCTTCGACCAAAAAATAAAGCTCATACCGTAAAGTCAGATATAAAAGGCCGTAAATGGACAAATGTAAAACAATTCAAATGAGGAAACTAACGGCCTTATTAATGTTCAAAACAAAAGCAAAACAAAACTATATACAACAACAAACAAACAAAAACAGAATCACAGGCTCCTGAATAGGACAGGCACATGCAGAATGTGGCAAGGTTAAACATGATAACTGGTGCCAAGCCTTCCAACAATCAGAGACACTGGTGTTACCGTGAGTACAGCATAAAATCAAGCTATAAAAATCCGTTGAAAAAGGCATAACTTATCAGATCGATACAAAGCAGAAAACATCTATTACAAAAAGGCTAACCGGACGTGCCAAGGAATTTATACACCCCTGGTTATTTTGCTTCAATAAGAATACTTACCACATTTATATTTTCGATTGATTTATTTATATCCTTTAATGATGCAACCATGACACCTATCACAATTAACATAATCAAAACTGCAATGGCTAAATACATCGATGTTCCGACAAGAAATCTTTCTGCTAAGGTGCAGCCTCCAGATTTCTTAGGTACTGCATAGTCCTGTTCGCTTTTCAGTGACAATAAAGCACGACTGTTTGACGGCGGTGGGTACCTGAATGTATCGACTGTCTTCGGGCTGTCTAAATTCGGCTCAAAACTTTCAGTCTGGGTCAAATATCGCTGGACTTTGTCTAACGTTATCGCCGTTCGTGGTGTAACGGCAAGCGTTTTGTCTATCCTAGGAGTGTTCACATTGGACGGATGGATGCTTGTTGACGATGGGATTGCTCTATTCGCAATTTCTCTGATGTCTTTAAAGTATCCATTAAATGGATGGTCGCTAAATTTTCGAATATCACCGTCCCATAATCCGTCTTGATCGCTTTTGTTCACATCATGCGATTGGCGATTTGGCCAATTTTTCCACCAGCGCCGACCTCCGTCACCGCTTTTATCATACTGAAACCACATATCATTTTAGAATCTGTATGATATCATATTCCGAATAACATGATCCATTTTGTAAATTTTAGCGGTTAATTTTTGACATGTCGGAAGTGATCTAGTAATAGTTAAATGTTACTTGAGCCGTTTTTGTGTTGGATTAACGGGATCAATAGATTAAGGACTTGCTTGTAACAGTTTATTGAATTAAAATGTTTAATAACATTAATAGTAAATTTATATTTAAATTTTACGAGTTATATAATACGGTAAGGTTTAATTAAAAGTGAGTGTTATAATACCGATTTGTCATTTGGTTTTGATTATAGGTGCATTTTCATTATCTAATATTTCATTTCCTTGTTTAATGGAAAACTAATTCATAGGCGACAACTTTAGACTAAAGTGATCTGTCAGGAAAATCGATATTTTTTTTATTAACAATTAAGTTAAATGTTGATCCCAATCCTCCTTTATAGCCGACAATTTGTTTTCTATTAATTGTTTCAGATTTTTTTTATTTACAGATCCCGGTATAGTATTCTTGTATATCCTAGGTTGCATTCAACATCTTAGCAGCTTAATTATATAATAATGCAACGTAGATTTGTGACTATTGAACGTCTAGCTAGCCTATCTGGGTTGAGTTCAATATCGTAGCTGCTTTCAATAACTAGTTTATAGCTACACGTTCAATAGTCAATATCTACGTAGCAGCTAGGCTAACTACACGTTCAATAGTCATACATCTACGTAGCCCTATGTAGCCGCTACGACATTGAACGCAACCTGGTTCCGCTACTATTAAGATTCGTCTAAAAGTCTCAATGCAATTTTTGTAGCTTATGCTTTTCAATTGTTTTGAATATTACTGCTACGCAAATATACATGGATCAAAAACTTTTACTTCTTGTAGCATGATAGTAATTTTGGTATTCGGTTGATTACAACTTTGAAGCAATATTTATTAATCAAACATCTTCCCTTTAAGAACTTGATATGGAATATTTGTGCAATGGTGCTATTTTGAACAAGGATTTAATTAAGAATATTGAAAATGTATGTTTTGAAAAATTTAAGGAAGAATGGTATGACAAGATTAATATGTCAGATGTTAAAAATAAATTACGTACATATAGAATGTTCAAAAATGTATATGGCGTAGAAAATTATTTAATTTTTAATATACCAGGGATGCGTTCAATGTCGTAGCGGCTACATAGTGCTACGTTGATTTTGACTATTGAACGCGTAGCTATAGACTAGTTGTTACATAGATATTGATAGCAGCTACGTAGCCGCTACGTAGCCGCTACGATATTTTACACAACCCTGGTAGATATACAGGACTGCTTTAGTAAAATTTAAATGTGGTGTAGCACCCATCAGAATTGAAACTGGTCGTTATGAAAATATTGATATTGAAAATAGATAATGTTTTAACTGTACTGACATACTGATGACGTTGAAGATGAAAAACATGTTTTGTTAAACTGTCCTGTATATTCAGATATTCGTAATGTTATTTTTAACCATGCTAGTATTGTTGATGAGAATTTTTTACATAGAATTAATTGCATAACAGTGTGGTCGACAGTAAAACGTTTGTGGGTTGTAACTTGTTTGTCAACGGCTATGATTTTATGCTCACCCAGTCTGTCAGAGGCCTTCCAGTGGGGATTGAAATTCACTTGTTACACATTCCGATACATAAAATGAAACTTTCTTTTTACAAAGCTTGAAAGGAATTTGTTTTAAATATTTATTATAATCATCACATACAACCGTGTCATTTATAAGAATAATAATGTTCAGAGATGATATTATTTAATAATAATAAAAAAAAATAGGTTTATCCATTGTAAAAAAAACTATTAAGTTGATGGGGTTAATTCACAAAATATCTCATTGATTAAGAGCACAACTACTTCTACGGTGTGATCATTTAAGAATGGCCTACTATTTATTCAATGCGTATACATGTGGGTTTTGTTTGTGAAGAGTTCTGGATAATTAAAAAATCATTTGATTTCTTTGTTTAATACCATAAAACGATTCATTCTTTCATATATTTGTCACTTTGCCTTATCTTCAAGTCCAACACAATTTCTCACGTTTCTTACAAAACTTATATTCTTGTGATGTATTCTTTTGTTGAAAAAAAATGTATAGATATAGATAGATATAGGAAGATGTGATATGAGTGCCAATGAGACAACTCTCCTCCCAAGTAATAAGTAAACCATTATAGGTCAAGGTACGACCTGCAACACGGAGCCTTGGCTCACACCGAACAGCAAGTTATAGAGGGCCCCAAAACTACTAGTGTAAAACCATTCAAACGGGAAAACCAACGTGAAACCAAAAACACATATGAACTACATAAACAGACGACATCATGCATTGTAACTTTTAAAGCCAATTAAGTAAAAAAATATTATCTGAAAGAACGTGCGATATCATATTAGGAAAATTGATGGTCAAACCATAACAAAAAATCAAGTAAAGAATTTTAAGTATTCAACCTTTATAGCTTGCTGTTCGGTGTGAGCCAAGACTCCGTGTTGAAGGCCATTTTTATTTATTTTCAAATTACAAAGGTTATTCCTGATTAGTATTTTTAATTATTTTATTTAGGCGTTTAGAACCTTTGGTGACCTCACAGTTTAAATTTCTATGATAAGTACGTCGTGAGCAGTAGGCATTACAGACGAACGTTCACCTAATTTCCCCAGTCAATGAATGGCCATAGCTACACTGTTATGAATTTCATTCTATGTCTAATAATGAAAAATTTATATTTCATTTTACAAATGAAAATATGGTATTTTATACTGCCAAAATCTGCTATGAAATTTTAATAAAGCGAAAATGTATTTTATATTCATGATAGTTGACTAAAGTTGTATTTGTATTATAATTTAAGAAAAATTGTTTTATAGTCTCTCATAACTCTTTAAAGAGTGACTCTTGTTTTTAATTTGTGTTTTAAAAAGCTGTATATTTTATATGTAACAAGTGGTGAGACTTTAATAAAGTATTTGTCTTGTCTTGGAAAATATTGTAATGTGTTTCGCCTGTCGAAGCTAATTGATTAATTATAATTGTATTACTTCTGTAATGCACACGGATAAGTCACGGTATTGATTTGTAATTTAAGGAATAGTATAAGCCTTAGGATAAAAAATGAAAACAAAGTGTAAAACTAATGATACTGTAAAAGATGATGTGCAGACTTCGATCATTCTGTTAGTGGTGTAGAATTATTCTGTAAGTGTGAAAATACAAACCATTGCGATGCTATAAACTAGTACTTTTCTAAATATGATATGATTTATGCATTTGTAATAAAGAGAAGATTGTGGGCATATTCGCCATTTCCCCCGTGCTAAACGTCCAGTCCCATATATTTCATATTAGATAAATAGAAATAAACCATCAACCGATTTTATCACATCTTGTTCATACATGTATACTACTATCTTATATCAGTATCAAGAGTTATCGGCTTCTTCAATGTGGACTTTTCCACCAGTTATTTAATTCAATGGGCCTACTACTTGATCTGAATTTCGCTCCGTAACTTCTGTTCTTTTCCGAAAGTGTTTCTTTTGATTGCTTTAAACTTTTGTATTAAAAGTTTTTTGATGCACAAACATGTTTGCATAAAGTATCGATGATATATATCTCTAAATCCGTATTTGATGTATACAGTTAAATACCGTATTATAAAAATTAATGTTCTATTACATAAAATTGGAAAAAACAGGGAATGTGTCAAAGAGACAACATCCCGACCAACGAACGAGATGAAAACATCCGGAAGCAGCCAATGGGTCTTCAACAACACATCCGGTGTTGTTACTTATAATAATTTCATGTACATTATTTCGAATTATTTTTCATATACGATATGGACGAACTCCATTTTTCATGTTTTGAAACGCCATGATATTTTGTTTATTTTTTCGCTTGAAATCGATCTTCAAAATACAGTTTTAACAGTTTTAAAAGGGAAAATAAAACGTACTTTTAAAACTGTCTAACAATTACAATGTAGGTAACTTCTAATTTGCCTTACACGTGGAGCTTAATCAGTTCTCTATATAGATCTAACCATATTGTGCAACAATTTCATCACGTGATAGTAATTGCACTGTGTGACATAAAACAGCAGTGTTCAGAACTTCTTTAAACTCGGTCTCGGTTATAGACGATGAAGTTAGTAACTCTCTACAATTAATCAATCGAGGTGCATAAAACGTCGCCTGTAATTGTCAAATTTAAATCTGCATAAATTGCAGGCGATTAAATTGAAGTTGATAAAATTTACAGCTGGGACATGTGCAACGACGGAAGAATTTCACATTAGAATTTAAAATTTATATATGCCCTTCTTTGCAATTGAGATAATCCAGTTTATTTGAATACTATTTTGAAACCACTAGGATATATGGATATTTTGAAAGTCTGAGTATCGTAGATAATTGATTAAAGTAAAGCAGCTTTTATGTAGCTAGCTTACTGTTCGGTTTTTTGTTTATGAAGATTTGGTGTAGTTTGTTACATATTAAAGTGTTTGGGTAAAAAGGTAAAATACATTTCTTGAACATCTTTTTAGCTTCACTTTGAACTATTGACCTCAACTGTACTCAGAAATTGCATTTAATTTGTAAGAAGACTTCTGTAACCTAAACCTTCTTATAACTAGTTATCTAAAGTACCATGGCTAGGTTTATAATTTGATACGCCAGAGGCGCGTTTAATCTACAAAAGACTCATCAGTGACGCCCAGATAAAAAAAAGTTAGAAAGCCAAACAAGTTTAAAGTTGAATATCTTTTTAAAGATGGAGAATGTTGAACAAGCGTCATTAAAAATACTCCTCAAAGGTACTTGGCTTATAGTTTTTGTTTGCCAGACGTTTATCGAAAAAAAAACCGGTCTAATTAATAACTTTTAAAAACAGTTAAACGGCAAAATAAGGGACGAAGTATGCCTGCAACCCAACTTAAAAGAGGGACAAAAGATACCATAGGGAGAGTAAAACTCATAATTAGAAAATAAACTGACAACGCCATGGCTAAAACTAATAAACAGCTGCGCCATGAGCGCATGATACGCCCGACGTCTTGTGTGGAAGTTTATGCAATAATCATAAATAGTTTCTGAGAAAGTTTTAAGCAATAACCATTTATTGTTTTTGAGACATGGCGGGACATGTGAACCCCCCCCCCCCCCCCCCCCCCCCCTGTTTTTTTTTTTACAAATATCACTAAAATAAAATTTCGAATCAAACCAAAAAGTATACAGATCTTTAAATTAGTATAACAAAGAAGTGTGTACAGTTTCAAGCAATAATCATAAATTGTTTTTGAGATACGGCGCGACATGTAAAAAAAAAACCTCCCCTTTTTTACAAAATACTCAATAACTCAAATATAAAATTTTGAGTCATCACCAAAAAGTATACAGATCTTTAGATTAATATAACAAAGAAGTGTGTAAAGTTTTAAGCAATAATCATAAATCGTTTTTGAAATACGGCACGACATGTAAAAAAACCCTCCCCCTTTTTTACAAAATACTCAATAACTCAAAAATGAAATTTTGAATCATCACCAAAAAGTATACAGATCTTTAGATTAATATAACAAAAAAGTGTGTAAAGTTTTAAGCAATAATCATAAATCGTTTTTGAGATACGGCGCGACATGTAAAAAAAACCTCCCCCTTTTTTACAAAATACTCAAAAACTCAAAA
Organism: Mytilus edulis; assembly: GCA_019925275.1. NCBI lineage: Eukaryota > Metazoa > Mollusca > Bivalvia > Mytilida > Mytilidae > Mytilus > Mytilus edulis. The sequence goes on along the minus strand of CM034349.1, from coordinate 81,315,084 downwards.
ATGAAATTTTGAATCATCACCAAAAAGTAAACAGATATTAAGATTAATATAACTAAGAAGTGTGTAAAGTTTTAAGCAATAATCAAGAAACGTTTTTGAGATACCGTGCGACATGTGAAAAAAAACACACCCCTGTTTTAGTTACAAAGTGCTGTCACTCAAAAAGTTTAAATCTTATTTTCACCAAAAAGTATACAGATCATTTGACCATCATAAGAAACAACTATATTAAGTTTCATGAAATTTGGATAAGTCGTTCTCAAGTTACGGTGCGACATGTTTACGCCGGACAGACGGACAGACGGACGGACAGACGGACGGACGGACACCGGACATTTGTATACCATAATACGTCCCGTCAAAATTTTGACGGGCGTATAAAAAGACAAACAGACAAATAATAGAACAGAAGACACGACACAGAAAACTAAACACTAAGCAACACGAAACCCACCAAAAACTAGGGGTGATCTCTGGTGCTCCGGTAGGGTAAGCAGATCCCGCTTCACATGTGGCACCCGTCGTGTTGCTTATGTTATTACAAATTCGGTAGGTCTCATTTTTTAAAAAGGGAAAGGGTATTGTAGTTACGACATACGGAACATATCCGATATCATCTGTGAAACGGTTGTTTCATAACGGTCAACCAACTCGTGATGGCGTCCAATAGTGGCTATCAACCCTGTGATACATATATACTTTATTCGTAAAAAGCATGTTATATATAATGTTAAATATGAAGCTGACCAAGTAAAAATTGACAAGTGCATGAGGTAGAACAATTTTACATATATGCTGGAAAGACGATTGTTCACTTTATATGGTGAATTGCATTACCAACTCATTTTAAATTGACGGTCTCTCTCGTGACTGATCTAGTGTGATCAAAAAAGTTTTTGAATTTAAATATCTTGTACAGAATATTATTTCACTACATTCATTAGAAGTTATATTTTTGCCCAATTTTATTGATACAGTAACTGTAGGTTTAACATATCGCTTTGGGTCGTATTAACTTCGTACTTTTCTTTCTCCGAAGTTTTATTGGACTAAATCACAAAATGATTATCATATATGCATATTATTTAAAGATCATTAAACAAAAAGGGGGGGGGGGGGGGGAATAAAATTCGGTAAATGGGTTTTAGAGTGTTACTATGTTTTTTAAAGGACCAAAATATCAACTTTATTTTTTTCTTTATTCTCCCCCTTTTTGTTTGAAGAGGAGGGGTGTTGTTTGTTTTGTCAAGGATGTATAACTAACATACGTCCTCGGTTATACAGAGCCTGATCTCTTAGTACTTTCCTATCACTTTTCAATTGTAAGACAAAAATATTATAAAGTCGCTACTTGTTTATGTGTATTTGATCCACCAGCTGAAACTGAAACGGTGTTATACTCTTCTCATTTTGACAATGATCTTTTTGAATTAGAATTTTAATAATTAAATTTAATTTGAGGTTAATAAAACAAGTTTAATCTAGTTATTTTTTTATATCAACAGTCTTCAAATTTACAGTTTAATTTATCTGAAAATAAACATTTGCCCGAGTCTGGCTTGCTTGTTTGGTTACGGTTGTTTAATTGTTTTCAAAGAAAATTAGTCTAGCTTTCGGTCTCTTCTTTATTATCTCTCACCGAATTGATGTCTAAATCAATAATTAATACTCATTTCAAAGCTGCTTTTTTAAATTGCTTATCTGATACCTTTCTAGATGTGCTACTATTTTCGCCTCGTCTCGGTTTTCTTGCAGTTGAATACCAACGTGTGAGAAATTAGGAACAAGAAGGCAATACAAACGCTGTTCTATGGCTTATCATTAACTTTGTAGTAATATTTTCAGACTGATATTCCACAAAATTAACCAGTGTGTACACGCCCGCGTCATTTCAAAATATGTTTTGGAACTGATGGTAATGGACAATAAAACTAAGTATTTCTATAATGGTCATCAGTTCGTTCTACAGACTAGTAATTATCTAGCTTATGACGTTGACTCAGTATTTCACATCGTGCAACATGCTGTCATTATGAAGATTTCATAAACCGACTTGTCCTCTAAAAGCAAAACTCCACTATACAAAGGCTATGAGCGAGATCGTTTCAGAAAACATATACCATAGCTGTCCGTCAATTTAGTTCTAATTCTTTAACTTGTCTACATGTGTCTGGATATATTATGATATTTCATCTGACGTAGGAATTCGTAGTAGGCGGTGGATCTGCTAGTCTCCGACGTAACTATCAGCTCAGAATCCAGTTATTCGGTTCTGACATGTTTCTTACATTTTTCGTTGATAAACTAATACATCATTTAGTATAAAGAATAACGTTATAACTCTCTCAGGCAAAATTGACTTTAGATGGTATTCTGCATACTGTTTTCTTTGAAAGGTTTACTATTTAAGGTAGATAGGGTGTCTTCCTTCATCTTGGATTTGGAAATACCAGAAAACAAGGTCTAGATCTTTAATAGAATGTGCAAATTTTTAGAGAAGTAGATTTTTCAAGTGTAAGAAATTCCACTTCTACATAGAAAATGACATGTTTTATCATATTTATGATTGTATTTTACAAAAAACAGAATTTTTTTGTTTGAACAATTTTTTTCCAACTTTGCCACATTAGGGGAGGCAACTCAAATACAAGGGCAGATAATTCAGATTAAGGTATTTTTACAATAGAATGTGTAAGGAATTTCTCTATTTTATTATGTAACAAGAAAACAGGTCCGGTGACCCCATTTTTTCTTTTTCTTAACTGAAAGCATACTATTAAAGCTATCTTCTCATATGTTATCTCAAAATTCTATGGTGTAGTTTACGCTTTATTGCAGAAAATTGGGGTTTCCATGCATAATCTATACAAAATTTTACAATTTTGAACACCGTGTAGCATGAAAAAAAGCCCGGTGACCCATTCTTTTCATTACTGTTTTTTAAAAAGCATAATATAAACTTCATTTTGGCAAATTATTAAAAAATTCTATGGCTTATAATTTAGACACCCCATCTACCTTAAGCCGTATTTGGCACAAACCTTTTTCAACTTTTGATTCTCAGAGCTGTACAACGTTGTACCTTTTTTTGACTTTCGAACTTTTATATCTGGGCGTCACTGGTAAGTCTTGTGTGGACGAGGCGCGTTTTTGACGAATTGAAATTTAAACCTGATGCCTTTTGTTATCTATTATTCATGTGTTTCTTTGCCTAATACGTTCTCCTATTTATTTGTATTGAACAATGCCATTAAAGTGCGAGGTTTAGCATGCCACAAAACCAGGTTTTGCGTTGTGTTTCCGTGGTGTCGTTTGTTGAGTGTGAATTCACATTACTATAAGACGTGTCACGGTACTTTTCTATCCCAAATTCATGTATTTGGTTTTGATGTTATATTGGTTATTCTCATCGGATTTTGTCTAATGCTTAGTCCGTTGCTGTGTGTGTTTCATTTTAATGTTGTGTCGTTGTTCTCCTCTTATATTTAATGCGTTTCCCTCAGTTTTAGTTTGTTACCCCGATTTTGTTTTTTGTTCATAGATTTACGAGTTTTTAACAGCGGTATACTACTGTTGCCTTTATTCATATCAGTTGCATATATATTGAAATAAGTAAAACATGTGTGGGAAAATATTGTTCAAAGTGAAAGTAGTTATTTAGCCAAAATGAAAGTAGGGTAAAAATTAGCCTTAGTCAGATATACAAACTTCAAATCCTACCATTTGCATGTTAATAGGGCTCTCACAGGAAAAAAGCACTGATGGATTGTCATAGAAGCATATTTTATTAGAATAATAATGGTCTATAAGCAGATACATTTATTTCATGTTTGAAGCGGTGCAATTTTTTAAATTTAATTTAACTTTTTAATACCGAAAAATACATTGTAGCAAAGGGGAAAAATAATTGTGGTGCGAGGCCAGAAACGCCAAAATAATGGAATTTAAAAGAAAGGAAACAAATAACGGACTTTGGAAAAAGGGAGAGGGATTTTGAAACATTTTCTGAAATTCTCCAGACATAAATGTTTTACAAAAATTCATCCTACAACAAGCTGACAAAGCCCGCGATTTCGCGGGTGTGTTCTGGTAGCTATCTATGCATGATAAAGCTATATCAAGTAAAGCTTTTCAAACGCATTAATTTTTTTTTAAAAAGGTGTTATTATCATTTAAAAAGAATTGCCTCGTGTTTGTATTTTCCAGTCAATATCCTAAATAACCAAGTTAAAGAAAGCTAGCAAGATATGAAACAAACTGAAGGAAAATAAATTTTAATCAAGCAAATTTATTGTATTGTATATATAGTTTCACCGCCCGAATTCGAGGTTGTAAAATGATGTCGACCGATTTTTAAAGTTTAGACACTTATAATAGTGACTGGTAGATTTGTCGTGAAAACTAAACGATTCTGTTCGTAAACGAAAGCAATAAACAACAAATTTATCACATATTGATAACGTTTATTATAAATTTCCTGGAATCTCCAGGATCTAACACTACAGTGCATCCTCGACAAAATCACCTCTCCAATACAAGGAGAATTGTATCTCTTTTATCCAGAGTACTTTTAAATGTCTTTGAATATGAAATACACAAAATACAAATTGCATGATGTGTTAAATGAGATGTGGCATGAAATCGTTCAGATTGCATAACAGTTAAATTGCATTGAAAAATTCAACATTGCTTAAGCAATTAAAATATCTGTTTGCCAAAATTGGATTATAGCAGTATTCCTTGTGTTTAATTTCCTTTTTCACAACACAGAAATAATACATTTAATTGATTAAATAGATGATGAATTTTCAACATTGTAACAGTTTTCAAGGAATAACTGTCGATATCAATTTAGTTTTCAATTAAGGTATTGGCCAATTTCTCCTGTATTTGATTCACTGTTTCACAAATGATCAAAATCTAAAAGAAATAGAAGAATTTTGAAGAGTCTATATAATATCATAAATTTCAAACATTCTTCGATAACTTTACTTGCAGCCAAACACGGTATTCGGCGCTACATGTTGTGCTTCGGGAGAAAATTTTGAATAATTTTGTGATGCGTTTGGAAATAAGCCATTTTTGACCGTTGAAGTACACATGCAACAAGCAATGTTTCTATGAAATTTTATAAACATTATAAAAAAACTTTTGAAAACGTCCGTGGTATGAAATAAATTCAGGGGAAGTATCTCTACCTCTTTGTTCTCTCAGATGATAGAATAATAAAAAATAACATTTCACCAACTCATTTGATTTATCACCATTAGACAATTCAACTACAAGACATAATAATGATTATGCAATACTGAATCTGAATATATTTGCAGTGGTGTAAAAATAATGCGAATGCTACTCCTATAGACATATTTGATGCTTATACATGTAAGTTACAATATATAATGTACCAAATTAAAGATGCAACTACACATAATACAATAAGTTGTACGGGTTTTGCAATGTTCATTGTCTGAAATGAAAACCAAGTCGGATTTCAGTTGTTCTGTTACTATCACCCGTCAAAAAATACTCTGCATACATTAAAACGTTTAATCCTAATATAAAATGACTGAAACTGTATCCTCTTAAAACACTCACGCGCAAACATACATTCTACAATTAACCTGCACATCCACCGCATCCTCCACAACTACCACACGCTCCGCCACAACCACCACAGCCACCACAACCACCACACCCTCCACACCCTCCACAAGCTCCTGCCTCGCCTCCCGCCTCGGCGGCGACCTCAGCACCAGTATCCCCGATGTCACCAGCAGACGCTTCACCAGGTGCGTCTATCGTGTTTTGAGCCTCAGTCATTGGTTCTGTACCAAGTTCTTCAGCTATAGCGTCACCGAAATCGACACCCATTCCGTATCCAACCATTTCAGTTTCGTCTTTTGATGAACACGGACCATTTCTGTTCCGCAGTTGAAGTTTTCTAATGAATTGATTGGTTGGTGCTTCTACGGAATACCCTGCAGCAACTACCAGCCCTAGATCGCTGGAGGGAATCGAGCGTATTAGTTTCATTCCTCTCATTGGCGTTGTGTTTTCTCCTAGTTTCTTAAGTTTCTTCCTTGGTTGACACAGAACATGAAGCAATGCGACACCAAACGCCATAGTAAGATTCTCAGCGACTTCTCCATTTTCAGAAGATATGGTGAGGACGCCATTTTGAAGGTCCACATTTGAATCGCCAAGATTAAACTTAAATAGATTTTCCAAGTAAGGTAAGGCTAAATGGTTCCAGTGTCCACTCTTAATATGGAAGAATCGGATTGTCAATGTACCTGGACTTCCTTTAAGTCCCTTTTGAGCTGTAAAAGAGATGAGTGCCTATAGATATTTTTAAGAATATTTTTTTGGAAGTAGTATTTAATAAAATTGAGAATGGAAATGGGGAATGTGTCAAAGAGACAACAACCCGACCAAATAAAAAACAACAGCAGAGGGTCACCAACAGGTCTTCAATGTAGCGAGAAATTCCCGCACCCGGAGGCGTCCTTCAGCTGGCCCCTAAATAAATATATACTAGTCCAGTGATAATGAACGCCATACTAATTTCCAAATTGTACACAAGAAACTAAAATTAAAATAATACAAGACTAACAAAGGCCAGAGGCTCCTGATTTTTCCTATTATTGATCTGCTTTTTTTGTCATCATTTGATAGATTTTGATTTATTTACTCTATATGATGTTAGCTAGGGAATTTTTTCAATTGCTTGTTTATTTAGTTATCAGGTTATAATTATCTGAAATGTTTAACAGTATTGCATCTTAACATTCAATATGGAAAGTATATTAAGCAACTTGGGTTTAAATGTTTAACAGTATTGCATCATAACATTCAATATGGAAAGTATATTAAGCAACTTGGGTTTGTTTTACCATCATTTGCTTAAACATGGATTTTTATCAGTAAATAGTTTTAAATAAGTACAAACTAACTTTCAGCATTACCTCTGGTTCCTGGTTTTCCTCTCCGGAACCCAGTCCATTGTCCAATCAGAATTCCCCAGTCTCCCTCCTCTGTTTTGATCAACAAAGCACGTTGACCTTGTTTGGAATTCAGTGATGGACAAGATTTAGGGTCTGAAACCTATGAAATTGAAAAACAATATAAGTTTATAACAGTAAAAAAAAAGAAGAGGCCTTTTTCATATAAACATGAAAATGTGAATTTACTTAAAACATGAGCATTCATTTGGTAGTTCAAAACACATTTTCACATGTTTCAGTGATACCTCATATTATAGTTATTCAACAACGTGTGTTTATGTTCTATTTTAAAGTTCTGTGTTAATGTCCTAATTATATTTTTTTACTACAGAGCCTATATATCTTGCACACATGATTTCTTCACAAGATAAATGATAGTTATGTTATATTCTATAATCGATACAAATATTGGTTAAAAGCATCTATGGTTTTGTAATTTGTCTTAAAGTTTGTAGGCTGCATGTATACAGATAATATACAAATAGAATCATATTCAAAACAGTGTAGCTGTGGCCATTGATTGACAACCTTAAATTATCCCATTGACTGGGGCAGATTATGTGAACGTGTGTCTGTAACGACAACTGCTCACTACTTACTTATTATAGAATTTAAACTGTAAGGTCACCAAAGGTTCTTAACGCCTTTAATATTAAAATAATTCAAAAAATTAATCAGGAATAACTTTATGTTTTGATTTATATTATTGATATAAATCAAAACATCGTGTTATTCCTGATTAGTTTTTCTAATTTCTGTATTTAGGTGTTGAGAACCTTTTTGTGACCCCACAGTTTACGTGTCTTTAACAAGTACATAGTGAGCAGCGGTCGTTACAGACAAACGTTCACATAATCCGCCCCAGTCAATGGGATAATTTAAGGTCGTCAATCAATGGCCACAGCTACACTGTTTTGAATATGATTATAAGATGATATATGATATGATTACCAATGAGAAAAATCTTCACAAGAGACCAATAGACATAGAAGATAACAATTATAGGTGATCGTGCGGCCTTCAACAAAGAGATGATCCCAAGGCGCATAGTCAGCTATAAAAGGCACCTAAATGACAAATGTAAAACAATTTAAAAGAATAAACTAACGGCCTAACAAAAATATAGATAAGAAAATGTGGTAAGAATGCCAATAAGACATCTCTCCACAATAGACCATTAAATGACTCAGAAATTGACAGCTATCAGTCACCTTCAACAATGCACAAAGCCCATATATATACCGCATAGTCATCTAGAAAAGGCCCTTAAATCACAAATGTAAAACAGATCAAACGAGAAAAACTAATTAATGTACAAAAAATGAACGAAAAAAAATATGTAACACAGCAACAACTTGAAACGACGACAACTGAATTACATGCTCATGACTTTGGACAGGCATATATATACATTCATTGTACAGAACGTGGTGGTGTGAAACGTATTAGCGGGATCCACACCCTCCCGGGCCATAATCTGGGACAGTGGTGTAAAACACAACAAAGGAACGAACTATAAAATTCAGTTGAAAAAGGCTTAACTCATCAGATGGATACAAATAGAAATACATATAACAAAACCACAGAGTGGACGTGCCCAGGTACTTATACATCCCAACAATAAAAAGACACGAAGTAAAGATCTGAGAGTATTCGCAAAAAAGTCCATTTTTGTTTGCCGGAAGCATAAATACACATACACTTCCGTTTTTCTCAACGAGATGTATGATTAGACCGAAATGTTAAATATGCATTAATATACAGCTATTTGAAAGAGATAGTTAAACTCCTAACTGGAAAACAAACTGACAATACATGGCTAAAAACGACCAAAAGACAAACAGCAATTCTTCAAACACAACAAGGAGACCTATATACTAAACATCGTCTTGCAAAGCAAAGGTTGTGTTGGTATAGACAAACATAAAACATTACGTTATTATATTCCATATGTCCGAAGCGCTATCTGAATTACTCTTCATCAGGAAAGCTCAAAGCCGAATATCTGAAAGCCAGAATGTATAAGAATCGAAACAGTTGAAAAGCTATATGACCAAAATAGAAACATAAAAATAGTCAAATTCATCAAAGATAAAATTTGCGTGATGGAGTTAAAACCTTAGTTTCCATAAAGCAAGTTCGAAACAATATATTTAGAGAGGCAAATGTATATAACCTTACAAAGAAGAAACAAAATCTAGATTAGTTCCTTTATCAATAGATACATAGATGTTTCAGTAATATTCTCTTCAAACGTAATTGTAATATTTGGTCTCGAGCATTACTGAAGAGATATTAATTGTCGAAGTGCGCAATGGTGAATTAAAATTGTTAACTTAAATGTTATAATTCCTAATGTATACATGTGATTTCTTTATGATTTGTTTACATATATCTGTATATTTTATTGTTATCTTAATGTAAACTCCCACTTTTCTATTCAATGAGATAATACATAGTGGGAGAGAAGCCAACAAGTCTATATCCTCCAGACGAAAATGTTCTCTATTTCACAAACTGGTTCAGTAACAGTAACTAAGATAACCAATAAATAAAACAAAGTAGTTAATCTTCAGGGTTTGACATGAATCAAATCTAAACAACGTAAAGAAGTTTCAAAGTGCTGAAAAGTACTAGAGAGCATTAATTTAAATGACTTAAGAGATCTTGGGTTTATATGTCAATGAGACAACAACCCAACAGTAACATATCAGAATGAAAGTGTTGAAATGTACTAAAGAGCATTGATTCAAACGATCTAGAGTTTATTTCTAAATGAGACAGCAACCCCAACAGCAACATATCAGATCCAACGTGTTGAAATGTACAAGAGATCATTAGTTTAGATAACGTATTCAAACGATCTGATGTTAATATGTCAATGAGAAAGTAACACAACACATTGGCGGATCCAAGGGGGGGGGGGGGGGGGGGTCCGGGGGTTGCAACCCCCCCTTTTTTACCGATCAATGCATTTGAATGGGGACATATAGTTGGAACCCCCCCCCCCCCTTTTTGTCCTGGGTTGGGAACCCCTTTTTTAAAATGGCTGGATCCGCCCTGTAACAGTAACATTTCTGATTCAAAGTGCTGAAAGGTACTCGAGAATATTAATTTAGATAACTAAATACGATCTGGGGTTCATGCCAATGAGACAGCAACCCAATAATAAAATATCAGAATCAAAGTGATGAAAGGTACTAGAGAATATTAATTTAGATAAATTAAAACGATTGAGATTTTATATGTCAATGAGGCAGCATAAAACATTAAATATTTTTTAATGTGATAACTGTTGTGATCTTGTGTGTGTATATTATAAATAGTACCCTAACCATTTTTAACAACTTACCTCAGTAGAACATGGTAACTGCTCTGGACCAATCAAATGTGCGACTGTTACCATTTTGTCATGGTAGAACACTTGTATCGCTGACATCAGTAACGGTATACTGTGTATTACTCGACAGGTAAACGTCATCTCTCCCATGTGATTAACAAACCTGCAAATAGAAATTACTGGTACATCTTTATGTGTATGGGCTCTCCGTTTTTTTTAATTCTGATTTTTTTTATCTTTCCTAGTGATCAAAGATACAAACTTTGCATATTTGTTACGCCAGACGCGAGTTTTGTATACATAAGACTCATCAGTTGCTCTCAAATCAAATCAGTCTGAAACCTAAATTAAACCAAATACCGGCAAATGTGAAAGCATTGAAAACCTTTAAATCCCTTAAAATTATGGCAAATACGACTTGGACCATGAATGCTTGGGGTATACAAACCTTAACGTTCCGAATAACTGAAAGTTTTGCGAAAAGAAAATAACCGCATGATTGATATTTTATGTCAATACAGAAATTCTGACTACTAAGCTGCTGATATCACCGTGGATCAAGCGATGATACCAGTAATTAAATTTAATGTGTGACGCCAGACGCGCGTTTCGTCTACATAATACTCGTCACTGGCGCTCAAGTTAAATCAGTTGAAGCATTTAGAACTAAAATTACCAAAACATTATGCACTTTATCATTCATTGAAAGTTTGGTGGATGAATGTGTGGCTGTTCAAAGTGGAGTGGCATATTCAGGACGAGAACATGGTAATATGATATGAATATAAACCCTTCTTTGTAGCTAGACCAACACGCTGAACCGGATTTTTTAACGTGCTAGTTCATAAGGAAAGAAGCGTCCACAGAAAGGCATGTAACCTTTTATACCCGAACACTTTAATTTTACTCTTAAGCCCTGGTCACAACAGATCGTACGATTTTTTGTCGTGGAAGATCTATAAAAAGTTGTCGTGGCGCTGTCGTGCAAAATGTCAAAAAAATATTTCAAGTGGTCACATCAGCTACGACATGTCCTCGATGGGTACAAGACAGACATAAAGAATTGTAATCGTACTGTCGTGGGTTTCTCGCAATTCGGTCGTGCGATAATCGTACGACATTCTTGAGTTGTTTGGGGCTATCTTTCATGTTTTTATGTCAATGGATGCGCGTGTTACTGTCGTGTCACTGTTATGCGACTCTCAACAAAAGCTCTTTAAATATTCCAGGCACCATCCGCATGAATCCAAAGAAATCACCGGTAGATTTCCGCTCCAACTCTTACATCAGTGTACTATACTGCCCAAACATCAGGCGCCGTTCGATCCATGGCCTAACCTACCAACGTCGGGCGTTTCGCTGGTTCCTATACTGCTCACAGGCTCGAATAAACGCTAACAGGACCATATTTTGCTTTGTTATAGTCCGCCAAGGCGCCTATTTAGCAGTTTCTAGCACAATCGTTCTGATGAAATAGCCATCCTGTTTAAACGGTAGACGGTATGTTTTTCCAAACATTCATTCACGCCGAATTGAATTCTTCTAAATACAACGACAATATGTTGCACGACGAACGTACCACGGTCGTACGACAGACAATCAATGTTGTTTGCGATCATCGTACGAAATTTGGTATTCGTGAGACGATTGTTTGATTAAAATGCATTTTATTGATACCACAAAAATGTGGTGTAACCCCAAGGGTGACTGGGGAATAGAAATATGGTCACTTGGTCTTCTCCCGACCGGCAGTAAAACGCTTGCCGAAGTGGGGCGTCGGTTTGGCTGTGCGGGATGTATCAAGTTCGCAGTCACGTCCGGTCAGAAGGGAGACGTTAAATCCGATGCCTCGTGTAAAGAGAGTGCCACGCTCTTTGCACGTTAAGAACCCTTGCAACAACTCTTTGAGGGGTCCGTAGGTGGCCTGTTGCAAGGCAAAATTTCTGTCCCTATCCAATATACCCTCATTATCCAGTGGCAGTCCAAATTTCCCCGACCATCATCCCAGATGGCCTCTATTGTATCAACCTACCTATTGTATTTATTGTGAACTTGTTCTCGTCCTGAATATGCATGAAATATTTGCCACTGGACGTTAAGCAACCAACAATCAATCAATCAATCAATCAACAACAATGTGTTTATCGCACGACGATTGTAAGACACTTTCACGACAGCCACAAGACAGTGACACGATAAAAATATCGTAGAGCAAAAATGGTGCATGTCCAAACGTCCCACGACACAGGACAGCGCCACGATGCTCAAAATATCGTGCGATTGTCGTACGACGACCACAGATGACCCGCGATATTTGACCAAATTTCATGTCGTGGAGCTGTATAGATGTGTCGTAGGTTCGTTGTGACCAGGGCTTAACTCTTAAATTACACTTGCTTAGCGGAGAAGCAGTAAATGCCTATTTTCAAGTCTTTGCATGGTTTGATCCAGATCGGGTTCAAACCAACGACCTCCCAAGATCGATAAATAAAGGCAAAGAATGTGCGTTCCTTTTTGTCCCATTTTTCTGTTTATTTGTTATGTAATTCTCCTTAATGTATTTTCTTGTCAATGACCTCATTATTTTTTAATAATTAATTGTTATGGGTTATTATTCTCCATCAATTACATTAACGATGCCATTTTCACTGCACCAGATGCACATTTCTTCATAAATTCATTATTTTATATTCATTAATTTAGATCAAACAGTCATGCATGTAAAATATACGACACACTAAATGAGGGTCTACATGGGGTTTACAGAATAGAGAATAATGGGCCAATATAACAAAAAATGGACCAAAAATAGAGAAAAGGGTGGTGCAAAAATACAAAGAATGGAAGACAATGGCCAAAATAAATAAAGAATGGTAAAAATACCGAAATGAAGACCACCCAATTCAGATCTTTATGAATACGTGAGTGAAAATATAAAATACATTGTAACTTACTTGTGCGATGCAACCACACAGTTATTATCTTGTCCTGCTGGAAGCCTCGGCAATGGAATTGGTCCCCACAATTGTCGTATGTTTTCAGGCATGATGCAATACTTTCTATCGAAGTTTCCATTCTTTAAAAACAAGAAACACGGTCCGGGTTTATCATATACGTGAATATTCCCATTGAAATTCAATGTTATATTCTTTTCTTCGTTTAGAACTAATGTTTCTGATAATTCAGTGTCACATCCGGTGTTTGATTCAGCTAATGGAAGAACGTGAAATTTGGCCTCTGCTGTTTCGATGGTAGCACTAAAACACATGCGTTTTGGTTGATGTATAAGTTTGAATTTCAAATAGTTGTAGTCTTTTGTGTCAAATTCAAACTCAATTCCCTTTTTCTTGTCCCAGTGACTAGGTAGACCTTTAAAATTCAATATTACTGGGCCTTCTTTGTCATTGGAAACATATTGAACTTTTAACTTGTAACTTTTTATAATTTCAGGTAAGTTCTCAATTTGAATGTTGTCTAGTTTAACTTTTGCTCTCTTTGTAGAAAACGTCATTACGTCACTTGAAGACAGTCTATGCAGCTGTCCCATTGGTGGGTCTCCTCTGTACATTGCTCCGTTTCTGGAGAAACTTTCATTGTATGCTTCTTGCCAAAATTGCTTTGTTTTAGACTCAGCTCTCAGTAATCTAGATCCAGAACTTCTATCGTTGACTGAGTCGTCATGATTGAACATTTTGCCTAAAATCCGTTCTGTGTCTTTTTTATATACTGAAGGATGAAGTTGATGTGTGTGCCAGATTAAATCATTGTCATAACAAGGAACAAAAAATAGTCCTGGATGTTGAACTTTCAAGAACAATAATTTCTTATACCGCTTTACTGCTTGCCTTAAAAAGTTTTTGTCATGATAATGCGGTAGGCTAACTTGATAATTAAACGCTGACTGTCGTATAGCAGCGGATACAACATCATATGTCAACTTACTTTCCCACATATCAACACCATCCCTCTCCTCTTCGGGAGATTCGTCCTCATTTTGATCGACATTAATCTCAAATGGAGAATCTGGGTATTTTACTTCCCAAAGCTTTTTTGAAATTTCCAGATGTTTTTGTCTGTCTTTGTCCTTGACAATCACATGATTAACTGTTTTACCTACAAGATTTTTACAGTCCTTTTCGTAGCAAATTGGAGACAGCATGTGACAATGCCAAATCCATTCTATATCTAGAGGGGCTGTTAAAACCTTTTCGTTGTGCTCCGCTGCTAGCTCTAACCAAAACTGTTCATATCGACGTAAAGCTCGACGTAAAAGCGGGACGTAAAATAAGCTTCTGTGTTTGTTGATGTTTTTGAGAAATTGTAAATGATTTAGGGCGCCTTCGATGATATCTACTCCAAAATGTATAGACTTGTAGCTGGCTACTGTTATTGTCTCCTCAGAGTCCATCTGTAATAAACAAAACAAAAAAAGTTGTGATTTACTTAATATTATTAATACTTAACGTACTTAATGATTTTTAATGATGATTTACGGTTTCTCTTCACCAAACTCATGCTTTTATAGAAAGATTATGCGAGCCATAAACCGAAAAATAGATGCAGATACATGTAGATATATAGATATGTGTTTAAAACTGTCGATTTGTGAGCATAACAATGCATTGTAAAACAAATCAGGATTACTTACTTTTTTAATCATAATAGTTCTCACAGGGCAACTATATGTTTTCGTCAAGATAGCTATAATAGAGTAACTCTTTGTTCATTAAGGTAGCTGATTTCATGTATACCCCCCGACGAAAATGATAAGAATGAAATCGTGTGGTTGAAATTTGAAAATATGAAGATATAGAATGTGAAGTATTCTTGATAAGCATGATAAGTTACTCTTTTGTTTCAGGAAGTACTAATAATATTCACTTCATAATTATGTTTTCTTTCTTTGACATCGTTGATCAACTTTAGTATATAAGCAGCCATGCGAAGTAACATAGAACAATTACCTTAGAATTGAGCATATCGAATCTTTAGAATATTCACGACTATGATGAGTCGACCCGATTGCACTATTTTCGTTTAAGCACTGGACCAAGTACAAAGATGTATGGTAAAGCGATAAAACCATACAAAAGACACCAATTAAATTATAATTAGTTCCATCACTTCGTCAATACAGTGATGATAATAAAATTTATTCAATTAAAATTTCATCAGCGAAAGTAAAGATAATAAAAAAATTTATACCTGGCAAAGTAACTACAACTATCAAATTATCATTTACTTTAACATCGTTTTTTCGTAATTTTGTAAGCTTCAATATCTCTCCCTTTTCCTCCTTTCCAATGTTTTTTTATGACATTGTTTCAAAATATGCATATTTTGATGATAATAAACTTTAAATAGCTAAAATTGCTTTTAGAAATCTTCGTAAGAAATTAGTTTTATTCTTACAAGGGATAATGAATCTTTTAAATCTAAAAGATTATGTATCAACGCCTGCATTAACTTGTATAAGAGTTCTAACGTACTTATGTCTTACATTAAAACCTATTGTAAAATCGATTTTTCCCACTAGTCTTATAAATAGATACAGAATTATACTGGCATTTTACAATTCTAAAAACATATCAAATACGTATAAAATAGATAAAATGCATAAAAATGTGTTACCTTGAAAAATCTGCGCCTCATCTTGGAAATAATGGTGTATATCTGACGAACTGAGGTTGAAACTTCTGTTTTGTCAATTAAAATGCGTGTATGAATTGTGTAATTGTTAACCCAATGAATTGCTTAAGTTCTGGTTAATTAGTGAAATGCCATGTACAGTTCTATAGTATAATTATATCTTCCATCTAAAACTATTAATACTTAGTTGGTTTTCTGTGTGGTTTGCATGTTAACTTTATGAAACTCCCAATTGATGAATGACAACAACCTATTTCATTATTAATACTTAATTTCTATGATTTATTGCTTTCAGTTTAGCATCAAATAGTCGCTTCCTGGATTTCCAATGAAAGTGGAATCAAAACATTACTTGTTATGTGTTTATGTGTTCAATTATGGATAATTATATTGCATCGTTTGATTAAATAAATATGGTTATATTCCAACGTTAGACAAAAATCTAATAGATCACCAGATAATTATAGATGTATATTTTAAGTCAACGAAAAGTACATATGTACCATAAAAACAAGAAAACAACAATTTATAAATTTTAGGCGTCCGTAGCGCTCTTCTAGATTTACCTTCAAAAGGAGGTTCAGGTTTGGTTTAGTTTAGTTTGTATAAAAAGACAGACAGATAACGAATATGACTGGGTTAAATAAACACGTTTCTTCCTAACTTGGGTCTAGTTAACTGCTAGTAGTCTGTTGTTATTTATGTATTATTGTCATTTTGATTATTTTCTTTGGTTACATCTTCTGACATCAGACTCGGACTTCTCTTGAACTGAATTTTAATGTGCGTATTGTTATGCGTTTACTTTTCTACATTGGTTAGAGGTATAGGGGGAGGGTTGAGATCTCACAAACATGTTTAACCCCGCCGCATTTTTACGCCTGTCCCAAGTCAGGAGCCTCTGGCCTTTGTTAGTCTTGTATAATTTTATTTTTAGTTTCTTGTGTACAATTTGGAAATTAGTATGGCGTTCATTATCACTGGACTAGTATATATTTGTTTAGGGGCCAGCTGAAGGACGCCTCCGGGTGCAAGAATTTCTCGCTACGTTGAAGACCTGTTGGTGACCCTCTGCTGTTGTTTTTTATTTGGTCGGGTTGTTGTCTCTTTGACACATTCCCCATTCCCATTCTCAATTTTATCTTGAAAATAACACTTAATAAATCTGGTGTATTCCAAGTGCGTTTCTGGATTTGCCTTCGTTAGAATTGCTCAAACCCCAAAATTTGAACGCCAATGATGCATTTTCTTCTTGAAAGCCGGAAAAGCTATATGATCAAATACGAAAGTATTCTATTAGTCACATATGCAAAATGAAACAAACAAATGTCTTTAATGTTTCCTGCACTGTCTTTTCTACATAAACTGAAATATTACGCAATTATAAACACTGTATTACTTCAAACCATCTGTTTTAAGCATAAGCATGCAAGTTTTACGTTTATTATTTTTAGAAACCTTGAAAAATTAATAGCCTCAAAACATTAAATTGATTGAAAACAATGGATTTGCATTTGTGATTACTGCATCCTTAAAGTATAGTAGAGGTTTATGTTGAAGTTATCGTGTGCATCTCATTGCTTTCTCGTGCTGGTTTTGGCACGAGACTCGCTGATTCAATTCCGTTTGAAACAAATCATTATAGAAATGCCAACACGTGCTCTGTCAGTTAAAAAGATAGTGAGATAATTTAGAAAAATGAAATGATTTAGAATTTTTTTGCAAGGTCTGGAGGTAATAAATTTATTATTTTAAATTAATGATGACATAAGATGCGCACGGAATTAAATTGCATATTCAAAAATATAGAGATTAATCATTACAGCATTTACAATTGGCATATTCTAAAATATTGTCTGATCTTATGATCTGATCGTGCAGGAAGCTTGCGAATATGGTTTATGGTATAATATTATTACCAAATTATGACAGACTTGAAGGAAACGGCTTGCTGATGCAGATAAAATATAAGCAAAATTGTAAAGTACACTTCTCCCTTCCAGTAGTCTTTTGTTCGTTATTCTCTCATCGGGAAAATACTAGTCAAAACCAATCCTTTCTGCTGGTACTTTTTTCGCGTAAAGCTCCTTTCAAGCCGACAAGGATGCAATTATTTTTTCGCGATTTTCCAACACAACTATAGTATGGAGGCAATTATTTTTTGAGATTTTTCTACTTAGCTAATGTAAAACTATATTTAGATTACGACAATTTAAGAAGCTCTCCACATAATCTTCAATAATTTGCGAATGCTTGCATATATAGTGCGAACGATTATACAAACAAGACCAAAACCTGTTAATAAACAAACATGTGCAATACCAAAAGCAAACACTATACGACGAACGAGACTTTGTAAGGACAGTTAGATTCGTGTAACTGGATAGACGGAGGATTGTGAGGGCATATAAAACGTTGACGAGACACCAAACCTAAAACCGAAGAGACATTGACCCAGCATCCCGATTTGACGCGCTTTTGTACGTATAGTGAAGAAAATCCTTTTTATATTTTGCCCGCTTTGGCACAGCGATCAAAGGACTAACTATTGTTATAATAAGAAAAAAAAGTTGCTTTGGTTTTTTTTTTTTTTTTTGCGGTGCATGTAATAATTTTGTGTCATAAAATTGAGAATGGAAATGGGGAATGTGTCAAAGAGACAACAACCCGACCAAATAAAAAACAACAGCAGAGGGTCACCAACAGGTCTTCAATGTAGCGAGAAATTCCCGCACCCGGAGGCGTCCCTCAGCTGGCCCCTAAACAAATATATACTAGTACAGACGTTACGCACGGTATTGGTGCCACTCAGCGTTACACGACGTTCCTAATAAAACGATGATTTTTACGTTATTCCACGGAAATTTTCAAACGTTGACCTTATATTCTACACATGTGAAAATGCCGCTTAAAGTAAAGAGATGTTCGAAGTTGCTTCTTTATATGGTTTTATTTTTTCAAGCCGGTGCAAATGCAAAATTCCATTGAATTAAAACAAAATTTTAGATACTGATACATGAACAATTTTTAATTTGCGAAGAATTGTCTGCAACAATAGCACAAAATGACAATTTGATGTCTTGTAAAATGATTTAAATATATAAAAAGACGATGTGGTATGATTGTCAATGAGACAATTCTCCACAAGAGATCAAAATGACACAGAAATTAACAACTATAGGTCACTGTACGACCTTCAACAATCAGTTTCTTCTATTTCTTAAAATTAAGCAATGCTCTCTCTGCCAGAAGACGTCCCCTATCTTTGCTAGTGAAATTGTAAATATTTCGTTTCTTGTTTCTGTCTCTTTTCCCCAATTACACGTTTATATATGTTTGTTGTAATTTGGTAATTTCGCTCCCTCAATAAATATTCAAATGCTTCTTGATTTGTCTTTGATTATGTGAAAGATGTAGGTAGTATATCGCAAGCTATTTTTTCATAATCTTATTTTATCAATACTTTAATCCTGGGACTATTATACTGTATACTAACGTTAATATAAAAGTCCAAGAATTTGGTTTTATTTAATTTTTCTTAAACAGTGACTTATAATTACATCATAATTTATATTATTTATTTTAACGTATAAGTAAGTCCACAATCTTAACATCAATCCCGATTTTATGGAAAATGTTAACTATATTATTATGTAAAAAATCTCTAACAAAAAACTTTATAAATGTGCATCATGTTTTAAAAAAAATACGTGCTCTTATGCTGCCGTTGCCAACTTTCAATAATTTAAAGTTGGTCGGGGTCTAAATTATTTTTTTTAAAAAGAAAACGTTTTCATTGATTAAATTTTTTAAAGTCAGGATTGTTTTACCAGGGAAATAATTAAGAAAATTCATGTTATGTAGGAATTTACACATTTTGCACATAAATCAGGCCGTTAGTTTTCTCGTTTGAATTGTTTTACATTTGTCATTTCGGGGCTTTTCATAGCTGACTTTAAGGTAAGGGTTTTGCTCATTGTTGTTTGCATATAGAAATTATTAATTGGTTTTATACGGCCACATCTTCTACTTTATTGTGAAAATGAGAACCGTGATTCTGTATTGTATTGTTTTTGCTTTCGGAAACATATTTTGCAAGCTATCCTTTCATCTGATATTTTTTCACAAGCTCAAGCTTCAAAAAAGGGTCGGCAATCAATATTTTTTTATTTTTTTTTAATATTAGAATTTGGCAAAGTATGGAAAACTTTTACACAGACCAATACCTACATCACAGATTACCAGCAGTTCGAAATCCGATTTTGAATAATACAACTTTTTTTTTTACTAGATGTGATTTTTTAAAGTAACTGCTATATATGGCACGCCTGAACCACTTTTATTAATTAATCTTAGATTATCTCAGATAAACTAGGTTTATCTGAGATAATCCCGGTTTATCTCAGATAAACTAAGATTATCTCAGCTTAATTCAAATTTGAAAAAATCCTAGTTTATCTCAGAAAATACATAAAATTCATTATCTGGAGAAAATCCCGGTTTATTTTAAAATATTAAAAAAATCTAGGTTTATCTGAACGATTTTCAGATAATCCTACTTTATCTCCAGATAATTAATTATCTGAATTTCAGATAATTCATTATCTCATTTTCCAGATAATTTAGGTTTAAATATACCAAAGAACAATGTAACGAGTGTTATAATTGGACGACAATCGTTTGCCAGATACCGTCAGATAATTCATTATTTCAATTCCAGATAATTCATTATCTCAATTCCAGATAATTTATTATCTAATTTTGCAGATAATTTATATAAAAAATACCGTCAGATAATTCATTATCTAATTTTGCAGATAATTTATATAAAAAATACCGTTAGATAATTCATAATCTCATTTTCCAGATAATTAAGGTTTATTACGGATTCTAAATATACCAAAGAACAATGTAACGAGTGTTATAATTGGACGACAATCGTTTGCCAGATTTTATATAAAAAATACCGTCCTTTTTTAGAGGCGGCATGCAATTATCAAACTACTCATGGTGTGGACATCACCGTTATTGACACCTGGACAAGCGAAGTTCGTTGAATAAATTTAAAAAACCAACAGTGAATTACAGAAGGGCTGATTATATACAATATACATCATATACTTTGAACATACTTAATAAACAAATTTGTTATCTCTCTCTTTGACGCTAACTGACTGTTTATTACTGACGGCTAATTTCGACATCGAATATTTTAATTTAATCAGTCGGTTTTAATCTTCTTATAATGACAACAGGTTTGTAAAATATTTGATTTTAACTATTGCATTATTTCGTCATGTGTCAGTGAACAAAACAGAGATTACACTAGAAAGAAGAAAATCAAGTAATCCAATACACAAATAATGCACGATTCAATTATTGAAAAAACAATTATTTCATCATGGAAAAATACATATTTTTCATTTTGCTTTTCTAATTAATTGAATACATAAGGCAGAGTTTGAATGCCTTAAACCTTAAAGAGTCAGTTTTAAATTGTAGGATATAAACAATATATGTACATTGTCGGAAAGACTAAATGTTTGCTTACTCGCTAAGAAACAGGAGAAAACCTCTTCGTTCTGTTTTTAAATCTGGACCCAAAAAGTTTAATTTTTACAGGTAAATGTAATTACGGGTGACTTGATTGTTATATGGGTAATAAATATAAAACTACTCGCAATAAATGTTGACATAACAGGAAAAAAGTAAATAAAGGTTAATATTCCTACGGTTTCTGTATTATATTTTTCTCTTATCTTTTATTCTAATTATCACTCCTGACTCGAAAACTAGCATATTTAAACACAAGACACAAAATCACAATCCAGTGATATGAATTTTTTTAAAATTAAATCCTGCTCATAGGAAATAGCCTTCTACAATAATTAATTCAGAGGTCTTCAAAATTGACGAAGAACATATATAGAAAAGAAAGAAAAGAAATTTAAAATGTGTTCGTCAATCCATGTACAAAGAAAGAAGGGAACTTCATCCAGTTCAACCAAAAATCCATCTGAATTTCACAAACTTCTAGATGATCTTGGTGTTGTCTCGGTGTTGTAACAAACACAGATGTTTCAGCATATTTTGTACAGAATTAAAATTACTCTACCAAGTTGTAAATTGCTGGTCTTAAGCATGAATAATGGAGGAGCGAATTCAATTATTAGTCGTTTTATACATTTATAAGTAAAAATAAATAAATTCATAAAATTGGCCAGACAAGATAAATTCATCAAACCGGCAAGACAAGACAAGACAATTTAATACAACTTAGGCACTCGTTACAAGATTAAAAGTCAAGATTCTTATATAAAATAATCTCAATAATTGTACAAAATCTAATGTTTGATCGTATTTCACTTTGTTTCTTTTCAAGGTAAATAAATAACATTTTTTTTTAATTTCATTCTTCAAGTTTTAATTGTTTATTTTTTCCAGACAGTGGACAATTGACATGACAATAGTAAACCAAGGAAGTTGATAACCCTCTGAGACTCTGTTTGAATGTATTTAAAACGAATGTAGGACAGAAAGTCACAGGACAAAAAGCCACAGACAAAAAGTCGCGGACAAAAAGTCACAATACAGTTTTTGAGGAAAAATTCTTTGAATAAGAAAAAAACTAATTTTTAAAACATTTTTTTTTAGTTTGACTTGAAGTATTCTATATGAACAACTTTGTTATTTAAATGTATTGAATAAATATATATAATGATTAAATAATTGTTATGTGCCAAGGAATATATCATTTGCATGATCAAAATTTAATAATTTTTCATTTATCAAGGCTTATGGAGAGTTGTCTCATTGGCACTCACACCACATCTTTCTATATCTATTATGAACAAATATCCAAAGCTTAGAAATGAAAACAAATTAATTGTGACTTTTTGTCCTGTGATTTTTGTCCTATCAAATTTGTGACAAGTTTATGTCCTGTGACTTTTTGTCCTGTGACTCTGTTTACCATTTGAAAATGACATCTTCAAAGTTTCGGTGTTAAAAATATCCAGTCTTTAAAAAAAGTAAACTTTATCAAATACAAATACAATAATATATATTTAATAAATATTTACACAAACGACGAACAAAGACATCGTTCATTGTTTTTTTGACACCATGTTATCATTTTTTTATTACAAGGTACAAAGTCTTGACATTTTTTTCATCAATACATTCTTCAAGGCCATACATTTACACTTTTATTACAACTACGGATCAAGGTTATCTAGACTACAACAGGTATATTTTCTGTTTCATCAAACAGCCCGACGAAACATATACCCCAAATACAGCTGTGCAGGCCTTTTTTGTTGCACCATGTGCTCTTTTTGTTCCTCATAGCAAATTACGATTTCTGTTGATTCTTTGTTTCCTTCCTTTACAAAACAGTGATTATAAGACCCTTTGTGCTCTTATGAACTCCTTTACTGGTCCTTTCTGCTATATTGTGCTTTTATTGTGCTCAAATGAGGTCCTTTATGGTGATTACGAGACCAAAAGAACATGATATGTTGTCATATGTTTGGTATGTAGAAAAATAAGTCTCAGAAAAAATCTCTGCGTGGGATTTTTTTCATGAATTTGGATTATAATATTTAAATGTATAAATGATTAGATCAATTTTAGAGGTCAATGTCTAACTCTATCTCTACCTCTATTACATGGCCCACAGCTGGTAATAGCATGAATAGTTCAGGTGGTCGTTGTGACAACCAGACACTTCTACCTAATGCTTTAAAACTTTTACTGGTCTAGTGCTATGGGTAATTTTAGATACCATGCATACATATGTACAAGGTAATGCAAAATATACAGTCTGGTGATGAATAAAAAAATATTACAGAAATAAAGAGTGGTAGTTTCACCACTTTGTATATCTACCATCACTCTGTATATCTATCATCACTGTATATCTATCATTCCTGTATATCTATAACCACTCTATATATCTATCACCCCTCTATAATCTTTCACCCCTCTGTATATCTATCACCACTCCGTCTTTCATCCACCACTCTGTATATCTACCACCACTCTTTATATCTTTCACCAACCTCTACATCTATCACCACTCTGTATAGCTACCACCACTCTGTACATCTTTCACATTTCTGTATATATATATATCACCCCTCTGTATATCTATCACCACTCTGTATATATAAATTATCACTTTGTATATCGATCATCGCTCTGTATATATATATATATTATCACTTTGTATATCTATCACCACTCTGTATATCTATCACCAATCTGTACTTTTACCACAATTTTTTTATATATGTCATCAATATGTAGATTAACTACCACTCTGTATATCTATTACCTCTCTCTATATCTATCATCCCTCTGTAAATCTATCATAATTCTGTATATCTATCACTACTCTGTATATCTATCACCCCTCTGTATATCTATCACCACTCTGTTTATCTTTCACCACTATGTATATCTTTCATCAATCTGTATATCTATCGACAATCTGTACATATATCACCACTCTGTATACATATTATCACTTAGTATATATCTATCACCACTCTGTATATCCATCACCAATCTGTACACATATCACAACTATGTATATCTATCACCAATCTGTTCATCTATCTCCATTCTGTATATCTATCACCAATTTGTATATCTATCGACAATCTGTACATATATCACCACTCTGTATATATATCACCAATATGTATATCTATTACCACTTTGTATATCTACCAACACTTTGTATATTTTTCACCACTTTGTATATTTTTTTTCAACCTGTTTATATATCACCATTCTGTATATCTATCACCAATCTGTACATCTATCACTGCTCTGTATACCTATCACCAATTTGTACATCTATCTTCATTCTTTACATCTATCTGCATTCTGCATATATATCACCAATCTGTATATCTATCGACAATCTGTACATATATCACCACTCTGTATATATTTCACCAATAAGTATATCTATTACCACACTGTAAATCTACCAACACTCTGTATATTTTTCACCACTTTGTATATCTTTTTTCAACCTGTTTATATATCAGCATTCTGTATATTTATCACCACTCTATATCTATCACCAATCTATACATCTATCACCAATCTGACACATATCACCACTCTGTATATCTATCACCAATCTGTACTTCTATCGCCATTCTGTATATCTATCACCAATCTGTATATCTATCGACAATCTGTACATATATCACGACTCTGTATATATATATCACCAATATGTATATCTATTACCAATCTGTACATCTATCTGCATTCTATATATCTATCACCAATCTGTATATCTATCACCACCCTGTGTATCTGAAACCACTTTGTATTTTTACCAAACTTTTTTTTATATACAGTACGCCAAAAGTTAAGCACCACCGAAATATAACTGGCAATATTTTTATAACTATTGCGAAAAAAATAATAATGTTTAGTGTTATGAATAACCTTCAACATACACTAAGAAAATTCATTACGACCAAAAAGATTGAACTCCGATAAAGCAATCAAGCAACCTCTTATAAAAGGTCACATGCGGGTTTATAAATACACTGTTTCTCCAGGTGGTCGTATTAGTGTTCGTATATTGGTTCGTCGACTTCATAGAGGCAACCGAAGAGCAAGTCATGGTGTATAGAGACCTGTACTTACAGGTAGGCACTCTACCATCAGGTTTCAATGGGATAATTACGATCTATGCTTGAATATAAGAAGCTGACAAAACACTCATTGTTCAGATGGTAGTCAGTTTCTTTTACTGCCAGTACAGGCCATAATACGAATTTCGCGGGGAAACAAAACGGCCTATGACTAAAAACAATGTTTGCACAAGGATTGCATTTAGTGCTTGTGGTGTTCCAGTACGGGGTTGCTTTTTATGCCGTTATAAGCTGGTTATGCATATTCTGCAGGGTAACATTAACGGACAGACATACAGAGATTTGTTGCCTTAACACATTGTAGTCCCTTATTTTTATAATCCCCAACTTGTGTCAATATTGTCAGGACCCTTTTACATGGACGACAACGCTGGAACACACAGGGTAAGGATTTTAACCTTGTCCAAATAGCAACAAGCCATTTACACTCTTTGTTAGCCTCCCATGTCTTCATACATGAACCCTATCAAACATGTCTGAGATTCCATTGACGGAAATCTCAATCGCAGAGATCCACCTTCACAGTATTTTGTCGATTTAAAAGTGGCATTTGTTGTTTAATGCAACAAATTTCATAAACTAAAGCTTGAAGGCTTGTACTAAGAATAATACGTCGTGTTATGAAACTGCACCGGAAGAGAGGTTGTTACACATGCTATTGACTCAAATATTGACATTAAATTTGCCCAACATACCAAAGTTTATGTTTAGAAAATTTTAATGATATTGGGTGATCAAATGTTGTAAAAAAATAAAATCACAGTGAAACTTAAATTCTGTTTCTGAATTGTGTAATTTACATTATTTCTATGAACGAAAAACCTACATTCATAGAACCTTCATAAGGGACTAAAATTACATTTCTGGTTTGTTTATGGTATACATTAGCAAAATTGCTTTATGATTGTTTTCTTTTTTTCGTGGAATAATAGATTTTTTAAATTTGAAAAAAAATCTATGCAATAAATATAGGTGGTGCTTAACTTTTGGCGGACTGTATATATGTCATCAATATGTAGATGCACTACCACTCTGTATATCTATTACCTCTTTATATATCTATCATCCCTCTGTAAATCTATCACCACTCTGTATATCTATCACCCCTCTGTATATCTATCACCACTCTGTTTATCTTTCACCACTATGTATATCTATCGACAATCTGTACATATATCACCACTCTGTATATATATTATCACTTAGTATATATCTATCACCACTCTGTATATCCATCACCAATCTGAACACATATCACCACTCTGTATATCTATCGACAATCTGTACATATATCACCACTCTGTATAGATATCACCACTCTGTATATCTACCAACACTTTATATATTTTTCACCATTTTGTATATTTTTTTCCAACCTGTTTATATATCACCACTCTGTATATCTATCACCAATCTGTACATCTATCACCAATCTGACACATATCACCACTCTGTATATCTATCACCAATCTGTACATCTATCGCCATTCTGTATATCTATCACCAATCTGTATATCTATCGAAAATCTGCACATATATCACCACTCTGTATATATATCACCAATATGTATATCTATTACCACTCTGTATATCTACCAACACTTTGTATATTTTTCACCACTTTGTATATTTTTTTTCAACCTGTTTATATATCACCACTCTGTATATATATCACCAATCTGTACATCTATCTTCATTCTGTATATCTATCACCAATTGATATATCTATCGACAATCTGTACATATATCACCACTCTGTATAGGTATCACAAATCTGTAAATTTATACCGATTCTGTATATCTATCACTACTCTGTATATATATCACCACTCTTTATATATAATATCACTTAGTATATATCTATCACCACTCTATCTACACTCTGTATATCCATCACCAATCTGTACACATATCACCACTTTGTATATCTTTCACCAATATATACATCTATCCCGATTCTGTATATCTATCACTACTCTGTATATCTATCACCACTCTGTATATATATTATCACTATATCTGTCACCACTCTATCACCACTCTGTATATCCATCACCAATCTTACACATATCTCCATTCTGTATATCTATCGACAATCTGTTTATCTATCGACAATCTGTACATATATCACCACTCTGTATATATATCACCAATATGTATATCTACTACCACTCTGTATATCTACCAACACTTTGTATATTTTTCACCACTTTGTATATTTTTTTTCAACCTGTTTATATATCACCATTCTGTATATCTATCACCAATCTGTACATCTATCACCACTCTGTATATATATCACCAATATGTATATCTATTACCACTCTGTAAATATATCACCCCTCTGTATATTTATCACCACTTTGTATATCTTCCATCAGTCTTATATCTATCACCACACTGTATATAAACCACCACTTCGTTAACTACCACAACTCTGTTTATCGAATCTCATCTATACATCTATCACCACTCCACATCTATCTCCAATCTGTATATCTATCATCACTCTGTATATATTTCCTTAAGTGTATATATATCAAATACTTGTATATAAATTACCTCTATGTAAGTCTATCATCACTCTGTATCTCTATCACCACTATGTATATCTTTCACCAATCTGTATATCTATCACTACTCTGTATATATATCACCACTCTTTATATATATTATTACTTAGTATATATCTATCACCACTCTATCTACACTTTGTATATTTTTCACCACTTTGTATATTTTTTTTCATCCTGTTTATATATCACCATTCTGTATATCTATCATCAATCTGTACATCTATCACCACTCTGTATATATATCACCAATATGTATATCTATTACCACTCTGTAAATATATCACCCCTCTGTATATTTATCACCACTCTGTATATCTTCCACCAGTCTGTATATCTATCACCACACTGTTTATAAACCACCACTCCGTTAACTACCACCACTCTGTTTATCTAATCTCATCTATACATCTATCACCACTCCACATCTATCTCCAATCTGTATATCTATCATCACTCTGTATATATTTTCTTAAGTGTATATATATCAAATACTTGTATATAAATTACCTCTATGTAAGTCTATCACCACTCTGTATATCTATCACCACTATGTATATCTTTCACCAATCTGTATATCTATCACTACTCTGTATATATATCACCACTCTTTATATATATTATTACTTAGTATATATCTATCACCACTCTATCTACACTTTGTATATTTTTCACCACTTTGTATATTTTTTTTCATCCTGTTTATATATCACCATTCTGTATATCTATCATCAATCTGACATCTATCACCACTCTGTATATATATCACCAATATGTATATCTATTACCACTCTGTAAATATATCACCCCTCTGTATATTTATCACCACTCTGTATATCTTCCACCAGTCTGTATATCTATCACCACACTGTTTATAAACCACCACTCCGTTAACTACCACCACTCTGTTTATCTAATCTCATCTATACATCTATCACCACTCCACATCTATCTCCAATCTGTATATCTATCATCACTCTGTATATATTTTCTTAAGTGTATATATATCAAATACTTGTATATAAATTACCTCTATGTAAGTCTATCACCACTCTGTATATCTATCACCACTATGTATATCTTTCACCAATCTGTATATCTATCACTACTCTGTATATATATCACCACTCTTTATATATATTATCACTTAGTATATATCTATCACCACTCTATCTACACTCTGTATATCTATCACCACTATGTATATCTTTCATCAATCTGTATATCTATCACTAATCTGAACATATATCACCACTCTGTATACCTTTCACCACTCTGTATATCTTTCACAAATCTGTAAATTTATACCGATTCTGTATATCTATCACTACTCTGTATATATATCACCACTCTTTACTCTTTATATATATTATCACTTAGTATATATCTATCTACACTCTGTATATCCATCACCAATCTGTACACATATCAACACTCTGTATATCTTTCACCAATATATACATCTATCCCGATTCTATATAAATTCAAACCACATTTTCTTATATCTATAGGGAACTGTACGTCCTTCAACATGGAATCATTGAGCAATTAAAGGTCACGACATGACACATATAAAACAATTATTATACAACTAAAAACTAACTTAAAACAAAAAAATCTGACCAACAAATATTCAAGACATAAACCAACGACAACCACTATACTACAGGCATATAAAATATTTGGCTGGGTTTAACATGTTTGTGAGCGCTTAATCTTCCTCTAATCTGAGACAATTGTGTAACAGCACAACATAAAAACATAATGCCAATTTATTTTGTATATTTTTCACTCCAGGTGTAAAACAAATGAATTTGTTGACTCGAGTCCAAATTATAATACTTTAACAGTTGGCATTTATACTTCTTTATTTTGTCCATTGTTGAAGACTGAGTTTTGCCCTATATATATATTTCGTTTAGTTTTTTTTTTTGTCGTTCGGTTCTTATTTAAGTATACTCGCATGTCATTTATCAATATGCATTTACATGTATAAGTGTAAGTGCAGCAATTTGTTATTCTATTATTCATTAATAGTGGACATCGATAAGAGAAGACTACTATAAATCAAGAAGCCATAAAATAGGCCAACCCCACTTTTTTCCGTTTTTTTCAAATTTTTAGCACTATAGTTTCAGATTTTTGAACATAGCGCCACTCGATTCCTTGCGCAAAAGATGTTGTTCAATAGTCTAATATAAAGTTGGGCTATTGGAAGTATTCCGTTTAGGATGATGATAGTAACATCTGCTACATAAGTTGGTAATGAGAGTATAAGCTTAGAGGTAGTTTTTTCTAGAATTTTTCGATTAATTCTAGTGAATTTGTTTTGGTAGTGTTAGCTCTTATCCATAGATAATTACTAGAGATACGTAACACGAATGATTGAATGACACATGAAATGATTGAATGACACATGAAATGACCGAATGACACATGCAATTTTAATCTTAGTTTAAACAGTATTTATTAATGAAAATTTTTACAAGATTAAGTATTACAATATGTTATAAGAAGTTTTAATCTTAATTAGCATAAATTGGTGACTTTTAAACATTGATTTATAAATA
Organism: Mytilus edulis; assembly: GCA_019925275.1. NCBI lineage: Eukaryota > Metazoa > Mollusca > Bivalvia > Mytilida > Mytilidae > Mytilus > Mytilus edulis. Next base: position 81,284,259 of record CM034349.1, on the reverse strand, counting down.
GTATTGTGTATTACAAATGATTTATTAAAGCAGGAAAGTACATAAAATGTTATTATAATTTTGTGGATACATCTGTTCCTGATTGCATATATGTTACAGGGAATTTGTAAAATCAAGGATTTTGTAAAATCACTGGACTTATCAGTGATTGTGTAAAATCACTAACAGTTTCAGTGGTTTTGTAAAATCCCTGAAATTGTTAGGGATTTTACAAAATCACTGAAAATAGAGCTATGGATTTTGTAAAATCCCTGATCACAATAAAGTATAACATGCTATTAGAAATGTGTTTTTCTTAATATAAAGATAGACCAAATGAATGATCACTAATGATTTAGAAATATATTTGTTTAATAAACACTATGAGCTAGAACTTCTGTATAATGATAATGACTAAAAGGCATCTAAATGGGTATTTAGACCACTCTGAATTTGCTTATTTTTGCAAGACAAGTTTGGGTGACATCCCTACCACTATAAGCTATTATTATGTGAATTTTCTTAACTATGCTGTACATTTCTTCAAGACATACATAATATTTTTAAAACATCTTCATCTGATGAATATCGTTTTTAACAATTTTTTCAAATCTTCACATTGAAGAACTTCATACCTTCATTTATCAACAAAATATTTACTTTATTTGGATTAAAAGAGTTGAGAAATTTTAGAAACTTATTCAAAGTTATACCACTTTGTGATAGAATACATGTGTCTGATAAATGACCAAAGTAGGTAAAACTTTGTTTATTTTTACTTGGTTAGATCATGGAAGTAATATTACTTCCATGGTTAGATTAACCTATTCATTAACATGCAAGTACAAAACAAAGTATTATTACCAATATTTTCTGTTGTCTTTTTTCATTATTATTTTGTGAATATAAATGTTATTTTGTAGGCAGCAAATTAATAATACAACACTTATTTGCTTTTTATATATCAATTTTCATGCAGCAATAAGATGCTCTTGATCTAATATGCATGTAATATTTGCCACTGGATCTCATACCCTAACCCACTCAATTTCTTATACCTTACATATGTGTTTTTCTTTTCTATTGACAGCAATCAATTCAATGTTCAGTTTTTATATTTGATTTAAAAAAATGATATAACTGGTTTTATTTTCTACAGTAATTATACAGAAAAACTGTAATAAACAGTAACTTTCTTTCAAACACGGTAGTGATAAGAGCTTGTTTTGTCTTCTTTCTGTGGCTCATTGACAAAATATTCCAAAATGTTTATCATATTTTCCCTGGTTCCATATGTTGCACTTTAATTTTAACTCAAATCTTTGAAGTAACTTTTGTGTGTATGTTTGCTCTTTATTTCAAGACATTTGTGCCTGGGCCATTGTTCTACAGTATGTCAGTTGTTTTGTGCATGAAAACCGCTCACTTAATATTAAAATAAAGACTAGATTAACCTCAAACTTATTGAGTGTTACTGTTGTAGTCTTTTTTCACAGAAATTCTTAATAAAAATGAATGAATGTATTTTACAAATTCCCTGAATTTAATCAGTGAATCTGTAAAAAAGATCTTAATTATTTCAGGGATTTTGTGAAATCACTAGTCAAAATCAGGTATTTTATAAAATCACTAATCAGTTTAGTGATTTTACAAATTCCCTGAAATTTCAGTGATTTTAGAAAATCACTGATTTCACAAATTCCCTGTAACATATATACGATTGCCCAATGTGTGCAATCTGGACTACCAAAGTTGGGCTCTCATTTGTATAATAAATTAAAACTCACTGACACTCCATGAATTTACATGTATTTCATTTAACAGTAAACAAAAATATTTTAAGTAATAATTTTCCAGAAAGTCTTAAAACCGCCCAGGACCTCATGATTGCACTGAGTACGAAAGGTTTTCTTAGAACAAAAATAAAGATACAAGTTGCAAAAAAATAGATCCAATTCAATACAAAATGTGGCGATCAAACACCCGTGTTAACAGCGTTTGTTTAATGGTTAACAATGCACTGGGCACGTGTCGTTAAATAACAAACTAATAAACAATATAATAGAGTTGTAAGGTAATAAATATTTCAGGTATTGGACATTTGTCATCATCATGATTAGATTATCTAATTAACAAAAAACACTTAAAACTTTATATTTCAATTTACTAATAAAATACAAAATGTAAGTACTAAAATGTAACATTTCACTTTTTTAATAGAAAAAATTACGGAAAGAAAAATGGAGCGTGATATCTTTTTTAATTAAGATTATAACTTTCTAAAAGGAAACCCTTTAGGACTTCTAAATGGTGTATTTCATCTGTGCTAAACTTATTTCAACATTAAAGTTATTTGTCCTAGTTAATTGTGCGGATGTCAGATTTATGTAACATATTTCACTATCTTCATAAGGAAAAATACGGATATTACATTCAAATTCTCTTAAAAGAAACTCTCAAGACAACTTCCCTCTGGTCTTCATTAATATCGATATACCTGTAATACATGTACATCCTAAATAAATCAATTGTTATTTTTTATAAAATTTAGAAAAATTAAACGTTCTAAAACGTTTCCCGTAAGAGTCTTATCTTTCATTATTCTGTCTGTATAGATTCACCATGGTCTCTATATCTTATCCCTTATGACCATGAAATTATCTTCCAATGTGTCGTGACTTTCTATTGGCTCCTTTTTTTTCTTCTTCAGATAATCAATTTTCTCAGAATTTTCAGATAATCCCGGATTTTCTCAGATAATCCCGGATTTTCTCAGATAATCCCGGTTTATCTCAGATAAACTAGGATTATCTCAGCTTAATTCAAATTCGAGAAAATTCTAGTTTATCTGAGAAAATATAGAAAATTCATTATCTGGAGAAAATCCCGGTTTATCTGAAAATTCTGAGATAAACCCGCATTATCTGGAAAAAATCGAGATAATCCCGGTTTATCTGAGCTTAATGTAAAAAATTGAGATAATCCTAGTTTATCTGAGAAAATCCTGGTTTATCTGAGATAATCTAGGATTATCTATAAAAGTGGTTTAGGCGTGCCATAGCTATACGTGCATGTTTGCATAGTTCAGTTATTTCCAAGCGAACAACTACGGATTGTCAGGAATGTATTTCATGCATTTTTTAATACTATACAATATTTTTGGTTCCGCGCTTCCATTTTCAACATATAACTGAGTATCGGTTTACACAAAATCTTCTTTGACATTCATCTGATTATTTTTATGTTTTCGGTTTCAATCTTTTTGGTTTCGTATTTACATTGTTTTAAAAGTATAATCAAAGTACTGAAGTACTGAACCTCGGATGACCGCAAGTTCTTGTGGATGGTCACAAGCACTTGTCTCAGAAAAAAAATCACATTTCTATACCGTAAAACTGAGGTTTATGTACAGAGATATATTTTTTTCTGAGACAAGTTCGTGCGTGGATCATGAATAAATGACAAGGAATTCAACTTGACTGCTTTAATATCTATTATATTGTGGTGATACAAATACGTATACTCTTGTTTGTTGTTATATATTATATCTATAATTGTATATAGCAGTTACATGTATGTATAATTTTCATCCAATTGTATATCATTCTATTCTACGATTCTAATACAAGTGCAGTACAAGTGCATGGTGGACACTCTTCTATAACAATTCGATTTTTCCAATAGATTGGATTTGAAAAGACATTCATATTTTCCCAAAAAAACTTTCTTGTGATATTCTTCCGCATGCGTTAACACAATTTTTCTGTACGTGTGCATTTTTTAATGCATATAAATATTTGTAACGACATAATATTTGCGTATTATAAATTTCTGTTCTTATGAGTATTCATTGAAGAAGTGAATTTATAACAAGCGATAAGAAATGTCATTTTGCACTCGATGATATCCGCGTATTTATACGATCGGTTACCAGTCAAAAACGAAAGTCAAATCTCTATGGCAACAATACATCGGAATGCCCTCACGGTCATCGTGATGTAAAAATTAAAATTCAAGCTATGTGGCGTTCTGCGAAGATAAAAAAAACTACTTTACACCGCAGATTGATTGGTTGATTTTTTTTCTAGAATGAGTTGGGAGTGTCTGTAAATTAATACCTTGGAGCTAGCTGCTACATGTTTGTGTGCCATCCATCATATATGTCGGACAACTACTCTCTCACTCTCTCTCTTTCGTTCTTTCTCAATTATTGTAAAAGAAAAGTTTCAATTTCAATATACTAGTTTCATCACATGCCTATGTACCAGGCAATTCTGTTGGAGATTCTAGAAAATAATCTTCATTCTGCCACACTACTTCTAAATGTAATAACCTTATTTTTCAAACACATATTGGTGGGTAGATGACTAGGAATTGTTCTACTCACAGTAGATAAAAAATGATCGTTAGCTATACTGAAATGTTTATGACATACAAGTATTTCTCTGATAAAACGTTTTGTTAAATGAGTCGATGCGACAAAAAAAAAATGATTGCGAGTTTTACTGAAATGTTGACTAAGGTGTACTTTTTCTCATAAATGTTTTGGGAGAATTTTCCTTCAAGTGTATAGCTTCGAATCTTTTAATAGCAACGCTAGGAATTACAGACACTATCTAGCTTAGGATGATAATTAAGAAGATCTCACTTTTGATCGCATTTTCTTTTTCAATGTATCTTGCTTTTTTAAAGTGGGAGTGTGGTTATTAATAAGTTATCTCTTTGTTACACCTCCGGGGCCTTGTCTTTATGAAATATCCGAGTTAAATATTTCGACATCTTATATGCATGAATTAATGCAGATCTGTATTTTAATGCATATTAAACGAGAACTTTATTTTATATAGATCAGACCATATCATGAAATTATGTTATGCCAAATATGCAAGAAAATTCGTATACAGTTACAACGTTATTATAACGCGAACGTCAAATTACGGTTACGGGGACATTTCATTGGACATCTTAGATCGTTTCGGATTTTCTAACTGCAAATCAAACAAAAGTACATATCATATCATTTTAAAGGAAATTAAATGTATTTTCCATTCATATCAGTTAACAGGTGTTCAAAAATTGAGATATAGTAGAATTTCGTTTGATAAAAAGCCTCTGAATTATTCTTTATGTTATTTTGTCCATCGGGACATTTTATTGGACACGGGGAAAATGACGATGTTTTTAAAATAAGACCGCAGTTACTTAATGATGACTTCAGATAGCTTCTTCGGGACATGTATAATTTTTCTGATATTATTAAAATCCATTTTCGTCCGTTATATCTTATGAAAGTGAAGACAGAAAAAAAAAATTACGGGTTGAGCAGCTAATTGGGACATTTTTTCTCTTTTTTATTTAAACTCTTTTGACGATCTTCCTTCTCTTAAAGTTAAAACCGTATGTTACTTCATTTTAAGTGAAATGTATACAAAACAATTGCAAAATTTTTAACCATTCTACTTACTAATGAATCCGCACTGGGATTTTAAAGACTCACATAAAACAAAATTGTAACAGCGGGACACCCTTGAAATGACGTTATAGGCATCGAAATGAGCAAAGTTTTTCATTAAAAAATAGACAAAGCACAAAATCATCTATGTTATTGTTTTCTGAGGTTTATTTCCTTTCGAATGATATGCATAACATGGATATTTATTGTATAGGATAAGAGCTTGAATTTGAATAACCCGCCTTCTAACCCATATTTCCAAAGTGACACCAATATCGTGCGCAACGTCACAGTGATAATGAACGCCATACTAATTTCCAAATTGTACACAAGAAACTAAAATTAAAATAATTCAAGACTAACAAAGGCCAGAGGCTCCTGACTTGGGACAGGCGCAAAAATGCGGCGGGGTTAAACATGTTTGTGAGATCTCAACCCTCCCCCTATACCTCTAACCAATGTAGAAAAGTAAACGCATAACAATACGCACATTAAAATTCAGTTCAAGAGAAGTCCGAGTCTGATGTCAGAAGATGTAACCAAAGAAAATAAACAAAATGACAATAATACATAAATAACAACAGACTACTAGCAGTTAACTGACATGCCAGCTCCAGACTTCAATTAAACTGACTGAAAGATTATGATTTCATCATATGAACATCAGGCACAATTCTTCCCGTTAGGGGTTTAGTATCATACCATCATAACATATATGAGAAGAACATAACCCGTGTCATGCCAATAACTGTTTTTAGAATAAATGTGTTTAGTTCCGATGCAAAGACCTTATCAGTGACTCAATATTAACGCCAAAATATGCATTCTTTAATGACTTGACAACAGTATCGTAATTATATCCCTTCTTAATAAGTCTATTCAAAGGTTTTGTAAGTTTCTGAGGTGAATACTGACACCTTTGTGCTTTATAAAGAATATTTCCATAAAAAATTGGATGTGAAATACCTGAACGTATCAGAAGTCTGCATGTTGAGCTATATTTACGAATGATGTTTTTATACCGATGATAAAATTTAGTAAATGTTTTAACTAGTTTGTGATATCGAAACCCGTGGTGTAATAATTTTTCAGTAATACATAAATTTCTCTCGTTAAAATCTAAAACATTGTTACATACACGAGCGAATCGTACAAGTTGAGATATATAAACACCGTAAGATGGTGACAAGGGAACGTCACCATCTAAAAACGGATAATTAACGATAGGAAATGAAAAATCATCCCTTTTATCATAAATTTTAGTATTCAGCTTTCCATTAGTGATACAGATATCAAGATCGAGAAAAGGGCAGTGGTCATTGTTAGTATTAGCTTTATTTAAAGTAAGTTCAACAGGATAAATTTCATTAATATACATACTGAAGTCGTCATTATTGAGAGCCAAAATATCATCCAAATATCTAAAAGTATTATTAGATTTGTTTATCAGATGTTGTTTCGATGGGTCTTTGCTTATTTTTGTCATGAATTGTAACTCATAACAATACAAAAACAGGTCCGCAATAAGTGGTGCACAGTTAGTCCCCATTGGAATTCCGATAATCTGACGATATACGGAATCCCCAAAGCGAACAAAAATGTTATCTAGTAAAAATTCAAGGGCATATATAGTATCAAAGCATGTCCAATTAACATAGTTTTTTTGTTTATTGCTACTAAAAAATGACCTAAAAGAGTTTGAACATATATATTCACATTCTGATTTTTTGAATGCCCATTTAATTAGGTGTGTGAATTTTTTCTTAATGAGAATGTGAGGCAATGTGGTATACAGGGTAGAAAAATCAAAACTTTGAACAGATTCAAAATCACCAATATAAGCATGCAATTTATCAAGTACTTCCAACGAGTTCTTGATACTCCAAAAGTAATTTATTCCACTATTTTCGAAGGCCTTATTTGAACAATTTATTATCAGGTTTTTAATTGTAACAAGTGTGCTGGTAAGAAGAATAGACAATTTAGTAGTTGAACAATGGCTTGAAGACGAAATAAATCTATATTTGTAAGGGGTTTTGTGTAGCTTCGGAAGCCAATGTATAGATACCCCATATTCTAATGTGTTTTTTCTATTATGTCCTTAATAAAAATATCAAAATTTGAAAAAGGTTATTTCCCTGGGTGAAAATAACCGTTCCTCGATGCAATGATTTCATATTAACTTCTAATGAGGACAATAATATAATACATAAGGCACAGGAAGCAAGATCAAAGTAGTGGATCGGATGATTTACAAATAATGTCATAAACGCAAACATCGACTGTTGATTTTTTTCTAGAATATATCATAAAAAAAGAAATAATGTTTGGAACAGCACAGAACAAAATACGATTGCGTGCAAAGCCTTAAATAAACATGTGTTCAGAACGTTAATAGCGTAAAAATACAATATTTTATATCAAGTCTAAAAACAAATAAGAGTTCATATCAACACACACATATAGTACATTGAGTCTGCTTTCAATTGCTGCAGGCTTTTTTATACACTAGACTATTGTTTACTTTCTGTTTGTGTACTTATGTTTACACTATTATGTTAGGGTTAAATGTGAGTTTAAATTTGAGAAGACAACTTATGAAATGCTTGAAAGGACCTGCACAAACACACATAGTTGGAAACGATCCTTCACAACAAATACCGTACAAGGTCAACTCTGCCCTAGTGTATTAAAAAACCTTAGTACTGTACCCAATAATAATAAAATGTATGATATATATAATCGTCATAAATCATATAAGTACTGGATCTAGCACTAGTAATTTTGTTGATTGTATCCTCAGGGACTAGTAGCGAATAAAAATAGGAAGATGTGGTATGATTGCCAATTAAACAACTCTCAACCAGAGACCAAATGACGTTGAAGCAAACATATATATATAGGTCACCGTCCGGTCTTTAAGAATGATCGGAACTTGACCTATATCGCATTTAAAATTCCGCTAGAAACGGTACCGACAGTTCTCAGGTAATGGACATGAACTTGTGATAGTATAATCTTCTTGAAATACCACATCCCACCCCAAAATCTACCCTTGCAACCCTGAAATCAAGAAGCGTATATAAAAATTCCCATCTTTGAAAATACAGAACAGAAAAGATCATCGTAAGTTGAGCTTTTCAACAAATATATAAGGAGATGATACTGGTATTTAAACGAATTACTTATAACTGGATAACCGAAATGTGTATCAGCGCAGTTTTCCAAATTGCATATTCGTGATCTCTCGGACGAAGTTACTGTATCAAAAACGTATATCAACGCAATGTCCTTTTGAAACAGTAGAATATAAAGGGTCATATATTCTCGGTAATACTATAAATGGAAAAGAAGGGGTGTGCTTTAATTATTCATGACAAAAAATTACACCCACTTTAGAATTACACCCTAAAGCAAAGAAACTGCGCTCTTATATTTATGACTTCCATTTCAAAGTCAAATATATATATGCCTGTTGTAATTAAGTGTTTACGATTGGTTAAAAATTTTGATTTAATAAATTGTCAGAAAAAAATAACATAAAGGAAGAATTCGGAGCAAGATAATAAAGTTTATGAATACCTTATAGGTAATGCAATCAGGAAAAATATAAATTAAGGTTCGTATAAATGAAGATATTATAGAATGATGAATTTATATCCATTCAACTTCTGAATTGATTTCAAATAACTCAAAGAAACACACAAGAGTAATATAATCATTCATGTTTCAAACACATTCTTCTAACTTCTATATTAATTATTTTTACTAAAATTCAGACACGCAATTTGATTAATTTGAAATTTTGAAAAAAAGGAGCAACATGGATGGTATAGGATATTTGTTAATTGTCGACATAAATTAATATATCTTTAAACTATACTATGATTTTGCTACAAAATAACATAATGTGTGAATATAGCAACAAGAGAATTCGTACACTGCTGTTGAATACATTCAATCGCCATGAAATTTTGATGGCTCTATCGTGATAAGAAATAGTGTATTGGTTTAGTGTTACATCAGATTTGACATAAAAAGTTGTAGATTTCAATACTTTGCGTACGTAATTAACTGATTTTTACAATAATCAACTCAATTATGTACAACTATCTTACATAAGCTGAGGTAAAAAAGCAAAGGATACTTACATTTATATATACATTGATTTAATATCCTAAAAAAACCTACACGCCGCATCTATTCCTCTAAAGAATTCTGCAAGTTAAATTAAGTAAACACTTGAGCTTATTTTCTGCTAAAAATAACTGAAGCGGTTGATGATGTACAAAATCAGCTGCTGAATGGGTGGAAATATTGCCAAAGTTTCCAATAATGTCGTTTTATTGATCTCACACGGAACTACTCATAAAATTATTGAATGAACATTTCTCGAAATGATTGATTCGAATGTGGGAGATATTTAGTACATTTATTTTGATCCTAAGATTAATTAGAAACGATTCATGAACTCTGGAAACAGTTTCAGTAAAAGAGTGGAAATGGGGGCAATTTTAATTTGTGTGTGGTGCAATATAGAAAGATGATACCTATATAGATCTATATATTGTAAGAAGCATAATCGGTAATTGCAATAGGGGCTGGGGCCGTCATAGGGATAGGATTGTGATAAAACATCTCCTACTGACTTCAATTAACTTTAGTAAAGTCGATCAAAATAGTTGAAGCACTATATTTTGATCCTAAAACAAACCAGCAAAACACACTATTTCGTATATTCGTACTACTGCCATAGCTTTTTTTCATCATTCTCAAAAATATTTTTGACATTTCAACTTTGACTTGCAACATTTCTAGAGCCCCAGCCCCTCCCCCCCCCCTTTTACACCCCAACAAAAAATCCACCAACATCACTAACGAAGACGCGGTCAGTCACAGTTTAAATTCTGTATTCCGGTGTAATGTTTTCCGTTTAATAATGGATATTACTTCACACTACTTCTTTGCCAGTTGTTAACTAATTAACAAAGATATACATCATGCAGTAATTCAAGGGAAAATATTTTTGATTATTCAAACCTTGACAAAGTTCTTTAGCTACATATATATTTTTTAAACACGCCAACACCAATGAACTGGTATTAACTGCATGAAAGAAGTATTTTCAATCAACATTAATTAGAATTGATGACAGGGAACCCATAAAGTATCGACTGAAATGTGGCGTAAGGTTCTAAGCAGTGCAAGTTTCGTGATTTTATCAATATTTGTTTAAAGTCTTTTTGTCGATGTTTCAAGCATGTTTAACGTTTTTCATGTGACCATGTTGGTGCCTCTTGTGGCTTGCTGTGTGGTATTGGTTATGCTCGTTGTTGAAGGCCGTGCAGAGACCTATGGTTGTTGCATGGCTTCTTGTCATGTGGTCTATAGTGGAGATTTATCTCATTGGCAATCGTACTGCATTTTCAAATTTGTATGAATTTTTTTTTCGAATATATGACACACGCTTTAAAAACTCCTCTCAGTTAAAAACACTCATAATCTAAAAAAAAATCTTCAGTTGGTATTTTTTTTTTTATATCGGAGAAAAAACATTTACAATCACTTCTAGAGTTTATAGCCCGTTGATTCGTTTTCATATTTGCCAGTTCTAAAATGCTTTGTTTCGTTAAGCAACCGAAATTTACATATTTTCGACGGTCAAGTTAAAATTACAAAACTGCTACGTCAGAATGGACAGCTATTCGATTGAAGTGAAGGATAGATTGCAGATCGAAAGGATTGTTGTATTGAACGTGTGGCTTGGCTATGTATCACCGCTCTTTGAAAACGATATAGCGCACTGCTTCAGTATGTAGAAGAGTAGCTATATATTCTTTAATTCAAAAATAATATAACTTTGATTGGACTAGCTGTATGTCAAAGTAAACCCTGTAGACAATCGGAATTAAAAATTACACCTACGAGGCAACCGAGTTCTCTCTAAAGATCTCATGATACTATTTACCACACATTTATATTGATTACTGTCTGCTTAGTTTATTGTTTTATTGAATAGAATAAATTCGATACAAATTAAATTTTGCACGTTGGGCTGAGAAATGAGTCTGAACAAAGACGTAAGCATTAGTCGGTAGAAGTTGTTTTCGGATGTCATTATTAATCGGCTTGATATAAAAATAAAAGCTTAATTGAAATTGAGTCAGTATGATGTAGTTTTAGAATAGCAATGAAATTGGAAACCAATCAATTTAATGGTTTTCTCTATTGTTGTAAAATTAATATATTTTAATATGAGTTTAAGGTACTGTCTGACTTTATGATGAAACATGCCGCCTGAAACATAACGACAAAATAAGTCGATTAGACTATTCCTTCTGTCTTCACAAAATATGTACTTTTTTCCGGTCATCCATTAGAACAGTATATTGATAACATTATATACATTTATATATGGCCACAAAGAAGAACAGTATATTTACAAAAGTCGCCAATCATTAATATGCTTTTCTTCACTATTTTTTTTTTAAACTTTTTTTTTTAAATCGTACAGGAACAATTAGAAACTTTGTATGGCCCCCACGAATAAAAAGAAAAATCACACACGTTTGCACGCGTATCTAAAATATGACAAAGAATAGTTACGTATATTTTGAGATAAAGCAATCTTATACAGTTATTTTGTCTATTAAATGAAATATCAGTGGCCATATACAGAATTTAAACTAGAAAATTTCGGTCTCAAAATGTCAAAATCAGTCAATGAACAATTCAAATATTTAGAAATACATGTACATGATTATTGGTTTTATATCATAAAGCATTGGACAAAACTATGAACATATAAAAATTTGATGAAACTGTAGAAAACTTAATTAACAAAGATATCAATATACATTGAAAGGGAATCATCTCGAGACACCAATATCGGACTGAGAGACAAGGTTGGGGTATGATATGGCGTCAATCGGCGATATCAGTGAAGACATGGAAAACGCTGCATACGTGTAATATAAATTGCGTTTTTCAATAAGGCATGCTGGCGTTGGTGTGAATGTATGATGAAATCCCCTGTTTGTTCAAGGTTGCTTATCCGATTTGCTCCGTGGATTATAATAAAATGCCATTATATTTGGACTGATTTAAATGTTAGTAAAACACCAATATTAATTGGTCTTCTTATTTCGAGGATTGATTTCGAAGAAGTCTGTATAGTTTGACAAAAATCATATATTTCACATCAAAATGTGGTATAATATGATTGTTTTGAATAAACCTGACCAATCCAAACCGTTAAACAAGAATACGAACAATTTGGATTTTATATGGAATTAAATAGTCTCAAATTCCCAATGGATTATAGGTTACAAGAGCGCAATTATTTGTTTACATTTAACCGGCATATAGAATCCTATACGGCTTCTGATTGGTTGATACAGGATTGGAATTACATTTAATCGAAAGCTTATCCAATTAGGTTTAAAAATTGCCGAAAATCATATTCACATTTTACGAAGTATAGAAAATATCTTCAATTTCTGCACGTCGGAGCCATTAAAAATATGCCTTTTTCATTAAGCGAAAAAGTAGACGATTTTTTTCAACTGCATTTTAAGGCAATTTGAGCCGCATGACCCTATATTTTTTGTTGGTTGTAATGCAACACTGGCATTTCTAGTAACAGGAACTGCCACCCGTTTTTCGCTAGTTTGTGTAGTCTTCGAGAAAAAAAATACGGAACACTAGTGGTACCCTATGGAAAATGCATTACGAATAATTGCATTCTTGTAACCATTATACATATCTTAGAAAGGCTATCGCAGTTATGATATGCTTCTCCTAATACATCCTACATACATTGATGAATATTCTCTGGAAACAGCTTCTTGAATGGCCTTTTTATACAACCATTTACATTTCGTACGTTTTGGTCTGAACTATAACAAATTACATCCTGCCTTATTTTTCGTTAATACGTCTAGACGTATTTATATTTATTTTACTGTAGACTACATCAAAACTTTCACTGATATAAGAATCCATATACTTGATTAGCATCGATCACGTGACATAATCTTGATCAATAAAGAAAATCAAAAGAACTAATCTGATCATATATCATTCTCCTAGGCAATATATAAAGTTATTTGTGTCTCATTATTCGTTACATCTATCATTGTATATATTACAGAGAACTACAAATGGAAACATCTGATAGAACAATTCCCTTAACATCTTTATGGATGAATAGCAGAATAGAAAATGCATCTCGGATCATCTAGATATGTATACAAATTCAAGAACGTCGCTATTTTGGAAGAAGAAAAGATTCGTGTTACAGTAGCCTATTGAAATAAATGCAATAGATCATATCAGAAATAGAAAATGCATCTTTGTATACAAATTCAAGTACATGTACGTTGCTACTTTGGAAGATGAAAGGATTTTTCTCACAGTTTTCCTTCTAAGAAGTGGTTTTAATAAATTCAATGAATATCAGAAATAGAAAATGCATCTAGATATACAGATTCAGATACGTTGCCACTTTTGTAGAAGAAGAGATTCGTCTCGCATATTTCCTATTAAGACGTACGTTTTAATAAATTCAATAAATATCAGGAATGATCATGCATCAAGATATACAGATTCAAATATGTTGCTACTTTGGAAGAAGAAAGGATTCATCTCACAGTTTTCCTATTATAATAAGCCGTTTTAATACATTCACTTGTATTACAATGTGTATGGCAATAAAAGTTTAAACAAAAGATAAACAAAAAACAGTATACAAAAAAGATATAAAAAAACATAAAAACATGAGTGATAAATTTACAATATTCAATAGCCATGTTACAATAAGACCCCTGCCCTCGTGTAGTTTTTATGACCTTTTAAAAAAAAAAGCCAATGATTCTAACATGTCTTAAGGAAGCTTAATTAATATAGACAGCAGCTCATCAACACAATAAGCCGCAAAACATAAATCAGGCCGTTGGTTATCTCGTTTGAGTTGTTTACCATTGAATTTATCGATTCATGCATGTCGTGGCCTTTCAGAAAGCTTTATTGTATAAATGCGGTATATATGGGTTTTGCTTATTGTAGTAAAAGACTGCCGTTACGGCGAACTATAATAGCTTCTACTCGGATTTTCTAACTTTTAGTATCTGGTTGACATTTATCTTGTATCATATCATGCATCTTTTGATTCTTTATAATGGACGAATTTCAAAAATGGAAAAGCGTATCCATATGACTAGATTCAGATATATATCTATCACCAGCAAAAAGGGATTATGTTTTTTCATCATTAATAAATGGGAACTAGCACATTAATTATTCATGGGGATCATCGTTCAGTACATTTAGTACATTGCAAGCATTGATTTCATGTCAGGAACAATTTCCGTTGAATTTTGCGGCTCTAAAACAAATCCATACCGGGCCGTATATTTTAAGACATGCATGTGATTCACTTTGTTATATTGTATAATGTTTTATCAAATTTATGATGCAATGCCGGTTCATAACATACAGTTAAAAAATATGAGATTTTATTTTTATGCATACATATACATGTTATTAATATATTTACACTTTTGACAGAGAAATGTTTTAATTAACGAATATAACGGTCAGTATTGGATTCTTTTATGTTGACAGTGCACATTTTCATAGTACTTTTTAAAATATTAAATTTCATTCTTTACAAAGAACCTGCAAAATAACGAATTGACTATATTGCTGGAGCCGGCAAAATAGCCAATTCTTTAGAATAGGCTATTTTGCCGGCTTGGATTAAAATATTTTAATCAGAGCATGCAAAATAACCACTGCCATATTTTTAATATTCATCATATATACTGTTCACAGGTTGGAATTTCAACATTACGATTTATATTACACCATTTCGTTATTTACTGTCGAACTAGTGAACATTGTAGGCACTTTGAACTGAAATGACTTTTTTTAAAATTACTAATCGGTTTTCCCGCCAAATGTCAATTTGGAAAAAATAGAGTTGTCCCCGGTGTAAACTTCCGTCGTCTGTCATATGATCTCCCTTGAACGATTAGCACACGGTGCAACATCTCAAAGTTTAAATGATGTTACTGCTGAATTGAAGAAATGTCATTTAGAACTTTCTTAGAGGATAATGTCTGGGTAAATGATAGATTTACACAATTCCATAAATACGAACCATGAATTTCGAAACTGAACTTCCAAAGTCAAAAACACTCAGAGAAAGTCTCTTCCATATACTTTACTGCCGGATTGAAATATCCCTCCGTAACGTTTATCAATAACAACAATTATACAATAACGCAAAAAATAGAAAACATGCATACATACAATTGTTTTAAGATAGTTCATACAGTTATAAGTGATAAAAAACTTAAACTTTTTATAGTCAAAACATTGGGTAGGAGGGTTACCATGTAAAAATCGGTAGGGGTACAGAATTCAGGTGCCTGTGGGGCTGCTTCATTTGTTCTAGGTCGGGCTATGCCCGGTTAGCCCTATCACGTGACCGGGTTAAGGTGTCAGACCACCAATTAAAAGTCCCTATCTGTTCAACCAAATTTTGCAATTTTCATAGCTTTCTAAATTTTTTATCTTAAGTTTAACCTCTTACAAACCAGGTATGTCCTGAATCGTACAGGTATCACCTTTCTTCATGCCAATTTTCGGCATACCTTTAAAGCCATATAAGAAAGAAGAGACCTTCCGAATGGATGTACCACTAAAAATAACCCCTGGTTTTCTTGAAATCTTAAATTAGTATACAATGGAGCGCATTAATCCTCAATTTTTAATGTCAACTCATAGACAAGTAAATTTGGGCTCAAAATGGTCTTAATATATTTCTCTTTCACCAAAAGTTTCATTTCTGCAAATTTGTTTGGTAGTTTAAGTAAACAATGACATCAAATGCACTATTTTTTATCCGAGTAGGCCTACTTTTACATACGTTCTAAATTTGAGGGAGTAATTGGTGGTCTGACACCTAAAGAGACATTTTTTGTCCTTAAAAATTGTTTAAACTCTGTTTTTATCTTCATATAGGAGTTCTGAGTAAAATTCCAATATTTTTTTAAATTTCGATAAGCGGTTTTCAAAATTTTTGAAAAATGTTCATAGTTCATCCCTTAGCCACAACAGTAAATTTTCATCTTAATTATTGGTTTGTGTAGTGCTAAGGAAAACCCTTTTTTGAAGTAATAAAAGACTTTTAATCTAAAATTTCTTCACACTAAGTCTTTTAGTATTTGTGGCAGTACCTAAACCTCTAATTACTTAAGCTGAAAAAATAATCAATTAAATTTTATTTTAATTTAAATTTGAATTTTTTAAGAAAAAAAAATAAAATTTGTCTTTTTTATTGAAATAAATAGGTTTTCAGACTAAAAACTTTGGAAAAAGGCAGCAAAAAATGAAGTTCAACATCTTAACAGTAATTTTATTCAAACATATTGTAAAAATCTGATTAATTTAGGTCCCCAGGTCACATCTTTATCAGCAGGTATAATATCTATGGATTTATAATTTTCACAGGGGGGTGTCATAAATAGCTATAAATAAAAAAAATTATCCAATTTCCTGTTTCCAAATGCATATCAAATTATCATCATGTATTTTAAGAGCTTTCATAGCTAATAATCCAAGCTTTAAGTGCAGTTAAAGCAAATCTTTGGCAAGAAAATGGCTCGAAAGAGGAAGGCTATATCTAAAAAATTTGGCTTTCAGAAAGGAAACACCCCAGCTTCCAAGGGTAAGAAATTAAAGTTTGAACCTAAAATTGAATCTGAACCTTTTATGCGGCTACCATATACTGTTTTTGAGTCTAGAGTTTCACATAAAAGTTCAAAAGTCCTTGAGGTTCATGATGTTGAACAATCTGCCTGTCCTCCCATGCTACTGCGGCCACGGCCCAAAATTCCTGAACAGATTGATGAATATTTGGATCCAACATTCCCTGATCCTGATAATCACACATATAAACACTATGTTCCATCTCTAGTCAGTATTATGTGGAATTCTACAATAAAAAAACATGCATTTGAGAATAATGGTTGTGATGGTGACCTAGATTTTGACTCCCATGCAGCCCAAAAATGGGGATTTGCAAGGAGGGAGAGGTTAAAATGTGTAAAATGTGGTTTTGTTGGTCAATATTACAAACTTTATCATGAAGTAAATTCAACTGCACCTGGTAGAAAGGCTGCAACCATTAATATGGGTATACAGGCAGGCTTAATGACAACAAGTATTTCAAACAAGAGTTTTCGAGATATCACTCTCACGTGTAATGTTATTCCCGCAAATTTATCAGGTATGCAAAAGCTGGCCAATAAAGTTGGATCAGTTATTGTGAATTTTAACCAACAAGATATGAAAGATATAAGGGAAAGTCTTGTCGCTGAAAATGAAATGGTCGGTTATGCTAACCCTGTCTTAGTAAATGTTGAAACGATGGGCGATACAACAATCCGATATTTAATAGTGACGTCACTGCGTTCCAAGCTGGAACCCAAGTTGTACAAACTATGGTTGAGAATAATACTAAATTAAAACAAATTGTTAGTGTATATACTAGTAATAAGCTTTGCAAAGTTGCATCAAGGTTAAGAAATAAAGGCATTGAGGTATTGTGTCCAAATCCTGCGGGACATTGTTCGGCAAATTTAGCAGAAGATTCAGTAATTGGAAATGAAACTGAATATGCTAGACAATGCACTATTGAGCTTAATGATAAACTTAAAATTGCACATGTTACTACTGATGGTGACAGTAAAGCTGTAAATGGTATTACAAATGCCCAACGTTCAAATGTTAAAATCCTTTGAGATGTAAGACATCTTGCAAATAGCATGAAAAGGGCCGTACAAAACTGTACTTTTAGTTTGTCAATGTTCTCTGGTACAAATAAAAGAAATCTTAAACAAAGATTTGGGTTGGACCTTAAGGCACGTTGTACTGCAGAATTAACCTACGCATTTAAAGCACATGGAGGTAAATTATTTGCTGTGAAAAATCATATGCCAGCAGTAATTAAGGCAATTGTGATGTGCTACAGTGGTGGATGCGGTATGTCGTGCCAAATCAATTCATATGTTTGTGCGGGTATGCCATCTGATCACTGGCAAAAGGGCTTTCTTCCAAATAAAGAGCCTCTAAAAATGACAAGTGATGATGAGGTTCTTGTTGAAAATTGCATTAATGTGCTGTTGGGTCCAAAAAGTTTGGAGCTGGTACGCTTTTTAACTTCGACTCAGAAATGTGAAGCATTTAATCGTACATTACAAAGGTGCAATCCCAAAATAGTAACTCACAGTAGAAATTTCTCAGGTCGTGTTCATATAGCGGTCCACTTGAGAAATCACAAATTTGGTAACTCTACCATACTTCATACAAAGGTACTGGGTGCAGAGCTTACTCCTGGCTCATCTGTCATAAAGCACCTAAAACAAAACCAACATGCTGATGTTTATTGCAGCAAAAGAAAAATGTTAAAAGAAACTAAATGTCTTAGAACTGCAACACGTCAGAGAAAATATGATTTACATGCTGCAAAACATTACAAAATACATTATCACAGTGGTATTACAGATCCAAAGGTTCAATCTGAGAAGATATAATGAAAATAGTAAAATACATAATTTACATTTGTCAATGTTTGTGGTTTTCATTGTGATTATCTCCCTTTGAATGTTGATATTCTTTTGAAGTGTAAATATTGTCTATATATAAAGTGTGTGCATAAGGATTGTTTATTTAAACTGTTGTACCTTTTTAAAGCATGCAATCAGGGTATGGCAGATGAGTTTTGCACTGGACAGGATAAAGTCCACGGCATATTTGTCGGTCTTTGTTGACATGCTCGGGTTCAAGCGATAGATGTTCAGCATTTACACACCGCTTATTGTGACAAATGTGTGACACCTGCATGTTTAAAGGCAGTTCAAAATTATTTGTATGTAGCATGAATGCATATCTATGGCTGTACATAGTCTTTTTTTGTTTATTCCATGGATATGTCACTGTTAGTTTTGAATATGGGGCCTTCCCTCCCCCCAATTTGCACAATAAGCAGCCGAGGGCTCCATAGGACTCAGAATTCAAGGAAAGTCTTGTTTTTTGCTTTTCAATCCATTCATTAGTATTCATTTTTGTTGTCGAGCCTGCAACTTTTGTTGCAGAAAGCTCGACATAGGGATAGTGATCCGGCGGCGGCTACGGCGGCGGTGTTAGCTAACTTCTTAAAAGCTTTATATTTTAGAAGGTGGAAGAACTGGATGCTTCATACTTTGTATATAGATGCCTCATGTTACGAAGTTTCCGTCAGTCACATGTCCAATGTCCTTGACCTCATTTTCATGGTTCAGTGACCACTTGAAAAAAAAGTTCAAATTTTTTGTAATGTTGAATTCTCTCTTATTATAAGTAATAGGATAACTATATTTGATATGTGCGTACCTTGCAAGGTCCTCATGTCTGTCAGACAGTTTTCACTTGACCTCGACCTCATTTCATGGATCAGTGAACAAGGTTAAGTTTTGGTGGTCAAGTCCATATTTCAGATACTATAAGCAATAGGGCTAATATATTCGGTGTATGGAAGGACTGTAAGGTGTACATGTCCAACTGGCAGGTGTCATCTGACCTTGACCTCATTTTCATGGTTCAGTGGTTATAGTTAGATTTTTGTGTTATGGTCTGTTATTCTCATACTATATGCAATAGGTCTACTATATTTGTTGTATGGAATGATTGTAAGGTGTACATGTCTAGCGGGCAGATGTCATGTGACCTTGACCTCATTTTCATGGTTCAGTGGTCAAAGTTAAGTTTTTGAGTTTTGGTCTTTTTATCTAATACTATATGCCATAGGTCAACTATATTTGGTGTATGGAAATATTTTATGATCTTTATGTCAGTCGCGCAGGTTTTATTTGACGGTGACCTCATTTTCACGGTTCATTGCACAGTGTTAAGTTTTTGTGTTTTGGTCTATTTTTCTTAAACGATAAGTAATAGGTCAACTATATATGTTGTATAGAAGCATTGTTAGCTGTACATGTCTGCCTGGCATGGTTCATCTGACCTTGACCTCATTTTCAAGGTTCATTGGTCTTTGTTTAGTTATCTTGGTTAATGTTAAGTTTATGGTACAGTTGTTATAAAGCTTAGCTTTATACTTAGGACTATCAACATAATATCAATGATTAGTATAGAAGGCGAGACATTTCAGCGTGTGCACTCTTGTTTTAAATTCAAAATAAGGCAGAAAAATATACTTTTCAATGTCAAGGCTGCACGTGCGATTTCGTGCCATTTCCCTTATAAAAGGTGTCAGACCACCAATTAAAAGTCCCTATCTGTTCAACCAAATTTTGCAATTTTCACAGCTTTCTAAATTTTTTATCTTAAGTTTAACCTCTTACAAACCAGGTATGTCCTGAATCGTACAGGTATCACCTTTCTTCATGCCAATTTTCGGCATACCTTTAAAGCCATATAAGAAAGAAGAGACCTTCCGAATGGATGTACCACTAAAAATAACCCCTGGTTTTCTTGAAATCTTAAATTAGTATACTATGGAGCGCATTAATCCTCAATTTTTAATGTCAACTCATAGACAAGTAAATTTGGGCTCAAAATGGTCTTAATATATTTCTCTTTCACCAAAAGTTTCATTTCTGCAAATTTGTTTGGTAGTTTAAGTAAACAATGACATCAAATGCACTATTTTTGGTCCAAGTAGGCCTACTTTTACATACGTTCTAAATTTGAGGGAGTAATTGGTGGTCTGACACCTTAAATATGGCTGAAAATAAAACGAGTGGAACCAGCTGATATAAATTAAGGTGGTATGGGAGTCTAAAATAAAAATGATAGAATTTGTTCGTACTTTGCCAAAATGTAGTATCTATTGATATATGTTGAAAAATATTATAAAAATGATAGGTCACCTACAGGACGTGACAAAATGACACATTTTGTATTATCATGATTATACAGGAAAAAACACCATTTTGGGATTAAAAACTAAACAAAATGAAAGAATTGTTAAATACTTAAGCAAAAGATAGCTTTCAAACAATGCTTTGAGAATATAAAAGAAAAGATAGGGTCACCGTATGTTTTTTCAGGCTAAAATTCAAAATAGGAAAATTCCATGTAGAATCCTTCAGAAAATGCACTGTTTTACTCCCCTTAAAATGCATTTTTTTTTTTTTTATAAACAACAAAAAATAATCAATATTTGCAAAAGTATTAATATTTATAAGTTGTATTCTAATAAATTGGTTCTTTTCAATGAAAATTCACATTTAATATCTGCATTCCTGCATCAAATTTTGCTAACCTGATAGAAAATCTGGACCTTTGTTTCCCGTTTTTTTACAATCCAAGATGGAGGAAGACACCCATACCACCTTAAGATGATGATAGAAGTTCAAATTTATACTGTTTTTCTCTCTAAGATAGGGAATATAAAAAATGAACCTGTTAACAATATAAATATATATTTTTAAAATGCAATGTTTTTTTGTTAGGCCTTATTCATCATAAAAACGTGTCTCCTACATAAATTTTATAAACTTGTGTTTACATGTATAAAAAAGGTGTACATGGTGAACATGGTCTAGGACAAACAAAATATTTTGACCAGGCATAATTTGGCTTTGGAGTTAATTCGGGCTAAGCATTACAGAATTAATAGTATTGAAGATAATATAACATGCATAGCAGTAGGAACTAGCACTTGAGAGATACTTATTATTAGAAGAACAAAAACAATATTTAAATAGTAAAGCTTTTATGATGTTTATGTAGGCAACAAGACAGTGAAATTTACCTAGTATACATAAATAATATTGTGGTTTGCTACTGTGTACTACTGTCATGACTTATATTTTTCACTAAATCATTTTGTGTTTATTACTGTTAAATCTTTTACTGAATCACTTTGTGTGAACTACTGTTATATTTTTTACTGAATCATCTTGTTTGTTCTACTGTTACATTTTGCATAGAATCAACTTGAATAAGTTGAGTCTACTGTTATATTGTGGATTGTCTTTAAGTTGTTTTAATCATCAATATAAAATTACTTTACAGGTTCCAATAGTAGCTGGTGTTGTCCTATTGATTGCTGTAGTTATTATAATTTATTGCATGTGCAGGTATGTCATATATTTTTCATTGTCATTCGTTTAAGAGTTCTAACTTATGACTGCAATCAAACATTGGAACCATCAATACAAAAATTAGAAAAAGTTACAGAAAAGTTGAATAGAAAATTCTGTGGAAGTTTGGGGAAATGATCAAGACGTACTGCAATATCATATTTTGAAATGTAAAAAAATTATTCATTTATAATTTTCCTACAAATCAATGAAATAGTTGAGAATAAGGTTTTCTCGGTCAAGAAGTCAGACTTTTCTTATAGTCACGGTCACCACACAAAACCTGTTTTATATTATACGCCCATGAAATGTATAGTGTTATTTTTAAGTTACACTTATTTAAAAAAAAAAATGATATACAGTGTGAACAAGAAGTTCATATATTTCAAAGATATATACATGATATATAAGGATAAAAAAAGTAAATCATGAACATTTCAGTATGACATGTATAACTGATATTCATTCTAGTCAAAAGATGTTTTGTGAAGCATGTTCCTGAAATTTTTTGAAAACTCTTGTGCTATGCTTGTACTTCAGTGGCACCAATCATGTTGCTTTCATTTTAATATCCTCTTTAATAGAATTGTACTTGTATATATTAACAAGACATATAAAAATTAATTAAAGACAACAGAATCTGACATTAAAATGAACATATGTTTTCTTGTAATAGACGATGTCGTCGCTTTGACTACACAGCATTGAGGGATGAACAGTCGTTACCACAGAAAATCAGATTTGAAAAGACTCAGCAGGAAAACATTTTGAGAGGTTTGATTCCATAATTTTATAAATTATAGTTAACAGTCGTTTGCTTTTTCCCAAACAAAAAAGGGAGGTTCATAGAAAAACCTACACGAACGTTCTATACTTATACACATCAGACATAAAAATTACCTTAATTGTCCTTATCAGAATCGAAATAATTGATGCAAGATAGACTTAATTGTAGTTTTAACATGGGTAGGCATTATATTTGTGAATATAATGCCTACCCCTGTTAAAACTACAATAAAGTATAGCTTGCATAAATTATTTCTTAATTAAAAATGATACAAAAGTCTTTATGATGTAAAGTAGAATATTGCAAAATTATAGCAAAAATACTGTGTTATTGATCTTGAATCACAATTCTTTGATAAATTTTGTCAAAGAAAATATATTTTTGTATTTTTTGGGATACGATTGCTTTCAAGCAATCTGTAGACTTATACCAGTGGCTCAGAGCAATTTCCCTCACGTCAATCGTTTTATTCTAAACATTAAGGAACATCTCAGATTCTTATGATTGTCTTGCTTTAAAAGGTAAAAACAAACAAAGGGATTGAACTTAATCAACTTTCCTATAATGTTCTTTTCATAATCTTCATGTTTGATAATTCCCTTGACTTCGATGCGTGTTTTTAACAACACGGAAAATCAGAATTAAGCAGTATTTATATTTAGTGTAGTTATAAATTTAGAAACACGTCAGAGGGAATTCCCAGTTTTGATAAAATGCGAGAGTTCTCTGAATACCGATAAATCTATTTCTGTCATATAAGAACTGAAGTGGAGTTTTTCTTATATGTTACCGTTATGAAACTGATATTTGAGATTGTACTTCCATAAAGAAATTGAGAACCATCTTTGTCGTTTAATAAGCATTTAATATATCTTCCCAGGGTTTGATTTGGAAATTATGCGCATGCGTATAGTTTTCTTGACTTTAAGGGGTTTTAGATTGAATGGTTGCTCTGGACTCCACTCCATTAATTAATTTATAACTCATGGGATCTTTTCTATGTATGACTGCTATTGAGGGTTATTGGTGTTGCATAATTTTAAATCATATGCATCATTTATATTAAAATAAATATATTCCACATCGTAGAACACCCCTTCAGGCGAAATGGAGTCTTCCATATTATCGTTTCGAGTTGTCTCCCTTCCGGCAGTAACTTCCATGAATTCTTAATATAAACAAGACTTCGAGTATTAGCTCGTTCTGTCAATAAACGTCGTATTAAATTAAAAACGAATGCAATTTAAACCAATAAATGTGTACGGAAAGGAGCCATGATGACTGACCCAAAGGAAATTAAATATTTAAAGAGTTAGGAATGGGGTTCCTCCTAGAATTAATGTAGGAAAAAAGGTGATAAGATACGAATTGAAATCTACATCTACATCATACAACGATCCATCAGCACATTGATGACTATACATCGGCGCATCGCTAACAGACACTTAATAAAATATAAGATCCAATGAGTGACATAAAATACCTTCTCTGACATCTCTCACTAGACCTCATTTCCCGTTTTCACGACACAATAATTTGACTTTCACGTTTCACACTTACAAAAAATCGGCAATCCCGCGTCGTGCTTAGACCCCAATGAGACCCACTGGAAAGTAAACTTGGTATTGACAGTACAAAAATAAAACACAATAGACCTAATTACATTGTTCATACACTTTTATCCGGGTTTGGCTATTTTGTAACTATTTTACATGTCTGTTTGTCATTTGAATTAGTTTTGAAAATAATATTATCCAGCTAATGTACATGCATACATGTGTCAATGAAACAATGGCAATATAAAATGTATTGAGCAAATGTGAAACTGTAGAAACATATCGGTAGTAGAAACAATGAAAATTTGAAAAATTTGACAGATGTGTATTTGAAAGTTAAATCACAAAAAAACTGAACTCGGAGGAATATCAATTCAGAAAGTCCATAATGACATGGCAAAATCAAAAAACAAAACGCATCAAAAACAAATGGACAAGAACTGTCATATTCTTGACTTGGTACAGGCATTTTCAAATGTAGAAAATGGTGGATTGAACCTGGTTTTATAGCTAGCTAAACCTCTCACTTGTATGACAGTCTAATCAAATTCCATTATATTGTCAGCGATGCGTGAACAAAACAAACAGACACAATAGGTAAAAATGTCAAAAAATAGGGGTACAGCAGTCAACATTGTGATAGATAGTTTGAAAAACAAATATTTGAAAAATTTGGGGTTGCAGAGCAAGCATTTAACTTAACTTTACCTAGGGAAAAGCTGTATGAATTACCAAAAAAATCAAAATATGAAAGGAATGTAAAAAATGTGTGTACATATATACATTGCAGCAAGCATCTTTAATACTTTTCTTCTGTATGTCATTTTGTTCAATGACAGCAAATCAATGTTACTTTGGTATGAGTTTTAAGATGGTGTTCTAATAATTTGTTAAAAATTTGTTTATCCCAAAGAAATTATTGTTTTGCACATTTGATTCTTTCACACATGTAACAATGGTAACTGAAAATTGAGAATGGAAATGGGGAATGTGCCAAAGAGACAACAACCCGACCATAGAAAAAAAAAAACAACAAAAAAAACAGCAGGTCACCAACAGGTCTTCAATGTAGCAAGAAATTCCCGCACCCGGAGGCATCCTTCAGCTGGCCCCTAAACAAATATATACTAGTTCAGTGATAATGAACAGCATCCTAATTTCACTGCTCAGTTATTCATTGAAATTGAAATTATATTATTTTGAATTGTAGATGAAGCATGGATGAGTTGTCAATTTTATATGAGATCTAATCCACAATACGATTCTGTCCAAAGGATGGAAAATATTGGTACGTCTAAATTTAGCTGGTGTGTTTTTCATCTTATATAAATAAGATAAGTTGTGGTGGTAATCTTTGAACCTTCAAACAAATAACAGGAGATCATGAAAAATTCACCTCTACTTCTTTAACTACAGACAAGAACTCACATGATATGGAGATCATAGAATCTTGTAATACTGCATGTAAATTCAGAAATTATTGCATGTACGTGTGCACGTTTATTATTGTGATTTTTCAGAATGGACACAAATATGAGTTTAATTATTGTGATTTCAAAAAAATCTGCTTACAGGTCAATGTTTTAGTTATCAGAAGGTGAGTTCATATTATTGGGATACTCACCAGTCCTATTTTACTTTAACTTTAATAAATTACTTTTTTTCTTGTTTTTCAGGTTCTAGATTTGGTCGCCATTGGTTTAGTGTCAAAGACAGCATGAATAAAGAAAATGTTCTGACAATAACACAGTTGTGTTCTAACATACCTATACCATTCAGTTCATCAACAAGAAGAACATTAAAAGAATTGTTTTCAATATTAAAAGTAAAATATTCCTTATTTTATACGGATGAATTTGCTTCCATGTTTTTATCATTAAGGGGCTCGCGGGTCTAAATGAAATTTTCTATTTAATATAGCATTTTTTTTTATATTTTTCTATAAATTAACTTCATCTTATACTTAATAGAAAAATGAAATAAAAAAATGGGGTCACCGTTCATTTACGCTTACAATCTGCCTTCAAAAGAAGCATACATTTTTGTTAATGTCCTTTTTTTCTGTTGAACTAATAGCAGAAACAGTGATAATATTGAAATAAAAAAAGAACTAAATTACAGAAATCGCTAAAATTTTACAATTATTCAGTTTATGTACAGCTTATTCAAAAACAACAATAAAAAAATATAGGTCACCGATGAGTTAAAAAAGATATTTCAATTTTGATGCCAAAAAAATGGCATGTTTTGCACCAAAGGGAGATAATTTGGAGCTTTTTCAATGATATCTACATTTTACATTAAAAGTCCGCTAGGGCCAACACAAATTGATTTTTTGGAATAATTTTTGTACCATATGATAAAGTAACAACTACTTAAGGTAATAAATAAAATTTGTAATGAAAAATTAATGTTTAATTTTTTTCTGAAAATCTTATACCTGCGAGCCTCCTTAAAAGGTTAATTTCGAATTGTAAATCTATTGAAGAATTTTATAATGCACATTTTATAGCATGAAATTGGTACTGGCAAATTCAGTAACAGGGGCTAATGTTATCTATGTAAGTATCAGTTTTGGTCATGGGTGAACTGGATAGTTGTTAAGTGACCTAAAGTTGCTTACCGGTATATCTAATTCATTTGAACTCTAGTGGATAGTTGTCAACCCATTGAAAATCTAATAAAATTGAGAATGGAAATGGGGAATGTGTCAAAGAGACAACAACCCGACTATAGAAAAAACAGAATTTCTTGTTTTTATATTAAAAGAATTTTTTTATTTTTTTTGTCTCATTTGTAATCATACCACGTCATCTTACTTTTACTTTGAAAAAAATGTGGCAACTAATAATTTTGCCAGAATATTAAAACAGATTTTCTAATCATTATTTATCATATGTTTCTTGCTTAATTCAGATATTATTGTTTAATTTTTCCAGCATCCGTATATTTTCCCGACAACAGATATAGATTTTGTAATAGACCAGAAGCTTGTTGTTGTTGTTCAGCCTGTAGCAAGTAGAGGGTCACTTAAAGATTATATTTTCCAGGTAAAATTTTATACCTTGTCTCTGATTATTTCAGATAGTATGTTGAATTGTTAGTGTTTGTTTTATGCATTGCACTTCCTTGCCTCAGCAGGACTATTAAATTCTGAAAATAATATTTTTTTCTGCATGGTGGAAAAATTTTGAAGACCAAATTGACAGTATTGAAAAAAAAATTCTCTGAATCGTGTTAGATTTGGTGAACAATTAAAAAAGGCCACAAGAAGAGCATTTACAATGACCTCTAGCCTGTGTACACTGAGGTTCTAAGTTTGAAATCCTTTCATGGTGAGGTATGTTTGACATTGATTGAAATTGACAAGGATTGCCAGTTTCATATAGAAGTTTGTGATAACGTATGTGTATCTCTGGTTTACTCCATTAAAAGCTGACCACCATGATATATCAGCCAAGGAACTTAAGAGAGCTGTGGTGTAGTGGTTATTGCACAACTAACACAAAGGTACCTTGTTCGATTCCCGTTCCTGGATGAAAATCTCAGGGACTGAATTTTTGGCTCTCCCTTCACACCATTTGTGAGTATGGTCTTGAGGAAACGATGATAGTTTGTCGGAAGGGGATGATAAATGGCTGACCCGTTTTAAGAGAGAGCCATTTCTCTTGCACGTAAAAGACACCCTTGTAGATTTCGAAAAAGAGCAGGCTACAAGGCAGCACTCTCACCCGCTAAGTGGAAAGGGATTAATATAAGTTGCAAAACTTGTTTCCCAATCCACTATAAATATGTTTAAACTAAGTTACAAGTGCTTTTGACAGCTACAAAGTAGCAAACACATAACGATTTTATTAAATAAGTTTTAACAGATTTCAATCGAAAAGAAGGTAAGGTATATACTGTTGATTCATTTATTTTCGTGGGTATCAATTTTCGTGGATTGCTGAAAAATTGTATCTTCGTGGATATTTGATTTCGTGGTTTTGCCAATCAATCTATACAAAGTCTATTGAAATATGAAATTCGTTGAACATTTGAATTCGTAGATCACCTGTTCCCACGAAACCCACGAAAATTTGTATCAAACGAATAACAATGAATCCACAGTAAATGATGCAAAAGCTCGCATTACATCTTGTTATTTTTTATTTATTTCCTTTTGAACATTTTTATCTTTTTCAGAAACGCTATTCAGGAAGTTACCAAGACAAATATTTCCACAAAACCAAAGGATTAATAAATACTCAAGTTAAACTTTTTGGGAGACAGATTTTAGAGGTAAAAATGTATTTTGAATCTGATTTTTGTACGACTGTTTGCATGATAAGGGCCTTACAATGATGATAAAAACTCTTTAATTCTATTTAATATTAAAGGATTGGTAAATTTTAACTTGAAATTAAGTGACCTTTGTTTAATTTAGTTTAACCTAAGGAATATTTTTATCTATAATAATGCTTTATATTTTAAATACAGAAAGGAATTGATGCTAAGTGTCAAATAAAAATCTACAACTTACTTTATATCAGATGTTTTGATATTTTTTTAGGCATTACTGTATTTAGACAGCAAAGGATTTCCCACACATGGGCATTTAACGTCTAGTAATGTTATGATATCTGACGGATGTTGCACGTGAGTTGAAGTATTTATTTTGACCAAATATCAATGTAGCAAAGACATTATTTGACTGTTGATATTGATTTAATAGTTGTATTCAGTTTTGATTCAGGACATTAATTTTATCGATTGATTATTGTCTAATACCACCTTCAACACAATTGTGCTATTTTGTGGTAGTTAGTTTTTATTGGTGGAGGAAGCTGGAGTGCCAGGAGTGAACAAACAACTTTCGTTAAGAAAACTGACAATCCTAGTCAATTAAGATTAGGGCCAATTGCACCTACCTCATTCAGGATTTGAACTCTCAACCTCAGTGTTGACATGCTAGTGATGCAGTAGTTCAACAACTTGGACACTCAGCCACCAAGGCCCACATTTATTTTAAGTTGCAAACATAATGACACCTCTACTCCAAATGCTGGTTTACATCTGTCACTGTTTCTGTCCGTATATAGTCATAAGTTTTGTTCAAACTTTTTCTCAAAAAAAAATTAATCAGAGCTTCAAGAAATTTGGTATCAAACTGCATGTATTTCTTCATGTTTATCAAATACTTAAAATACAATTCTTACCCATAAAGTCCATGCAAGTGACAATTTTCCCTAATTATCTCAGGATTACAAATTAATCATGTTTGAAATTTGGATCCAACATTCCTATGTTCTGTTTTCAACTCCATCACTCATCAACTTCAAGTTACAGAATACTTGAGGGGGATAGGAACTTTATAGGGACTCAGGGATCGAGTGTTTTTATGCTCAGGATTTCGGGATTCACCCTTTCGGTATCCTGGAATTCTTTTTTCAAATTTCGGGATGTCAGGATTTAAATTTATTTAAATTCAGGACTTCAGGATTTCGGGATCAGGACCCCTCCTACCCACCCCCATACTTATAATGTAAGGGTGGGGGTATAATTATTGAGCTTGAGTGAAAGCTCACAGATAAACTTGTATTGGACTGGAAATGATGGTCATACAAGTAGAAGGTTTTTTTTAACCATAAACTTCATTCACCCTACCATTCCTAAGAACTTGTACTAATTCAAGATCAGGACATTATTAGGGACAAAATATGGACTGAATTGAGATTGAGACTGAGAACAGCAATTATAGCGCTGTTCCTATGTTTTTGTGTTTATTTTGTTGTGCATGTACTGATTAAGAATCATGGTTGTATATCCCATATCCTTTGTTTTTCTATTATTAGAAAATTTATATTTTTTAGTTAGATAATGATTGGCTGTTATTCAGTGATATTATTTTATTTTAGACAAGTAAATCACAATTGTTAACTGGAGTAAATGAAATTCTTTTTTACCATTCACCTTGAAAACTCTACAAACTAGTATCGGTACTACAATAAATAATTGTATTAGAAAGAGCAGATAACTCTTCCAAACTGCTTGGCATGTAAAGAACCTGTACCTTTTCACAACTTAGAAAATATGTCAGTTTATTTCAATCATATTTAAGGGGGAAAATAGCCTTTCAAACACTATCCAGACATAGTTATGTAGCATTTTTTAAGCTAAGGTTGTTTTGACTAAGTGGTGGTAAAATAAAATTTTTACATAATTTTAGTGTTATCTGTAGGTTGGCTGCCATAGAGAATTCATTCTTAGGATATACATCAAAACTGTATCCACTTATACAGAAAAAAATTAGTAAACAAATAGATGCCATAGACAGTGTCTGTTTTGGTAAGTATTTTAAAATTGATATTCATATTATAGTGTTTTACCCCACACCACAGTGTTTTAAATTTTCAATAGTACATGCAGGCAGCATTGAATTACTTTATATGTGATTCATAGAAAATGTACAATAAATACATATACCATGTTAGAAAAGTACACACAAAGAGAGGCATATAAAGATATCAGAGGAACATTCAAACTGTCTAAAATAAACTGACATACATCATATTTAGATATTATGTATGAGACTTAGAAAATTGCACATTGCTCGGGTTGTTGTCTCTTTGATATAACCCCCATTTCCATTATTAATTTTCTATTTTACCATATATTTTTGGAATCAACATAAAGTAACAAATGATGTAACACCAGAAGTGACATTCAGTAAACCAGTAGTAGCAAATTATCTCCCTTATCAAGTAAAAGAAAATAAAAAAAAACATTTGTTTTGGGAATTTTTGTAATTACTTATGTAAGCTGTCATATGACACCTGAAAATTTATTTTCAAACCAATTGTCTCCCTTATTTTAAGCAAAAGTGTGTATTTTTTTAATCAGTGTATTGTGAGCGTACAAATTATTTTAAACTGGAAATTGTTTCCTTTTTTTGAGTAAATTATATATAGAAAGCTCATAATTTTGGAATCTATGTAAAGTTAGCTTTCTTTCGATTACTTCATAAGAAGCAGATATATTTGATTAAAAGATTTAACATGTTTAAAGACCTGTGTTGATTTGAATTCAGTGGAAGCCAAATGTTTTCCTCATCCCTTGAGTGACCTATGAATTCATATAATTTTTCTCCACTATTTAAAAAAAACAAAAATTTCCTGTATTATTACTTCAGTTCATTGAAACTAAAATAATGAACAAGCATAAACTTGTAGGTGGAAAGCCCTTCAATTGAGTTTAAAGTTTTAAATTTTCAACCCAAAAATCTCAAAATATATCCCATTCTTACTGGAGTAGGGGCATTAAGGCCTGGTTTTGGCCCAAAAATAATTTATGCAGTTTTGTATCTTTATTTCCATTGCGGAAACATCGTGCTCAGCCAAGAAACAACAAAATAATTTAACAGAAGCTTTATTACAACTATTGACATAATCTTACGAAATATAAAGTTGTTTCTTGGGTGTGCACATACTTATTTAATCTAAAATATACTTAAAATTTGATGAAAAACAAGGAAAATCACGAAATTTTACAAAATATGCAAATTAAGTCATGATTTGTTGCCATGGTAACTTGTTCAATGTCAAAATTGTTTTGTTTTTAAATTAAAGAAAATTAAGAATTTGTATAATAACTTTTAAATTTGCAGTAATTTTTGGGCCAAATAAGAGCCTTATTGCCCCTACTTCTTTGTTAATTGAAAGGTTTATACAATTAGTAGGTTATACATGATATTTCAGGTCATTTGTTTTATGAGATGTGTACTGGCAAACAGCTACTTACAGCCCACCCAACACCAGTGGACTTGTCTGAGTGTAAAAGTCCTGATGCTGTAAACGTAAGTTGAAATTTTCTAGCAAATTTAGGGGCCAGCTGAGGCCTACCTCAGATTGCAGGATTTTTACACTGCTTTTGAGACCCATTGGTGGTCTTCGGCTGTTGTCTCCTTTTTGGATTGGTTGTTGTTTTTGGACATATTCCTCATTTCCATTCTCAATTTTATAAATTGCTTGATATTAATGAATATCATTGGTCTATTTTTTTGTGTGTTCTGTTTCTCAGGTAATATTAACAATAGGATCACTTTATTTGGTGTATGGAATGATTTTTAGGTGTATACATGTTTGTCTGGCATGAACCAACTGACAGTTATCACATTTTCATAAAACTTTAATGATGTTAAGTTTATTTGATGCATGTTGTAAAACTTCCATATCCTAGACTTCCAACATGAATTCAATGATAAGCAGACTAGGTGGGATATTTTAGCTTCTGCACTCTTGTCCTAATTTTGATGCTTTATTAATTGTTCTTTCAAATTCTATAATGTCATAAATTCAAGATTTCCTTAAATCAGAGTTTGTGGAAGAATTTTATTTCTTCTTATTGATTTGTTAATTTTCTAATATTGTGTAAGCATGTCCTTTAAATCATAAATTCTACTATAATAGAGCTGTATTTTTTTTAATCCCCATGTACAGCAATCATTTATTTTCCTTTATTTCCCCGAGGGTATCACAAGCCCAGTAGTCAGCACTTTTTGTGCTGACATGAATTGTCATTGATATGGTTATATTTATAAATTTACTGTTTACAAATTTTTGAATTTTTTGAAATACTAAGGCTTTTCTACCTCAGGCATAGATAACCTTAGCTGTATTTGGCAAAACTTTTAGGAATTTTGGTTCTCAATGCTCTTCAACTTCGTACTTTATTTGGCCTATTTAACTTTTTTGGATTCGAGCGTCACTGATAAGTCTTTTGTAGACGAAACGCGCGTCTGGCATATATACTAAATTTAGTCCTGGCATCTATGATGAGTTTATTGTAAGTGTACACATTAATATATTTTGTCACTGTATTTTCATCAATACTTAAACTGCAATATAGTCCAATGATAAGGTTTTTTTTTTATCCAACCTGGACTAATAGGCCATGTGTTTTATTGTTGTCATTTGTCATCGTCCCTTTGTTATCGTTCACTTTAAAAAAAAAATCTTTGATGAAACTACTAGGCAAAATGTTACCTGAATCCACAGTCATGACTGTATTGTAATAAAGGACTAAAACTCGATACTTTTCGTTGTGTTACTTTTATGCTCAAAATCTATATCGAAATCGCCCATACAAAGGTACAAAGTAACGTCATAAACATAAGACTTTAATACGGGAAACATAACGTTAACGTTTGCATTATATTCTCAACAATGACACTATGATGAGAGTCGGAAATCGAGTTTGAAAATTGTATCTATGGATTTAACCCATCATTAAATATTGCCACTGATGTTTGAATTTCAATTTTCTTTGTTCAATATTTCCAGTTCAACAAGTGCATGATGAATTTCTGCTAATGCGGCGTAAAGCAACCAACCAATCAATTTCATCTTGTTTTCTCCAGGAATCACCTTACAATTGTCAGTTTAAGTAAAAAATGGGTTTTTTTTAAACATTGACTGACAAATGACAGACAGGAAGAAACTATGAAAGCATAAGGATGACACTTAAGCTATAACTGGCCCTTTGGATCAATGAACTAAAAATTGTTTAGATATTCCTTTATTTCACAAATAACATATGTCGGATGATCCCTAACTACCAACAAAATGAACATCATTTAACTACAAACTACATTGTTATATGAAAATAATTACATTTGAAACATTCTCTACTCACTGTACTTTACTGATTCTCTATACAATAATTTTCCCAAAAAAGGGGACCCCAGGCACCTTGCTCCCACTTAAATTGACCTCTGCTTAAAACGTACACTCAGGGATCACATTTCAATAATCCCAGGTCATGAACTTTTCTGGTATATAATACCTGATTCCAGTCTTATTTAATACAATTGACAAAGTGGAAACAATTCATAGAAATTGAAATACTATAATCAAGGGTCCCCTACTGTCCATTGTTAACATTTATAGATCAAAACATAGATCTGGCCTTTCAGATTAATACAAATATAAATGTGAATAATTTTTTGTAATTATGTTTGATGTATTGTGACAGAAACTTCCAAATTAATTTAGTTTAACACAGATAATCTTAGCCTTTTTAATTTTATCATGTGTCCATGCGTTACATCCAATCCATAGAACTTCATTATTGTCAATAGCCAGACTTGCAGGTAACTCTATTCCTAAAGCTTTTACATCACAACATACAATAAGCTCTCCAGCAGGATTTAATACATGTATAGCATGATTGCGTTGGTCAGAAACTAAAATCATTGCTGTAGAGGTTATTGTCACATCTCCTGGATAAAACTGAACCTGATCGGAAATTATATTACTACATCCATTGTAGGTCCAATAGAGTTGTCCCCCATAACCAAACACTACTACTCTACCCTCCCTTTCCTTGTTTATAAGATCTACAACTACTATCCTATCATTGAAACTTTTGATTCTATAAGGACCTGTAAACAGTCTCTGATTATCTCTGTCATATTCAATAGTATGTTGTATATCACCATCCAGGTTCATAATCACAACTTTTCTGTGACTGTCTTTTGTAATAAGATATACATCAGGACTAGATTCCACTAAACCTACTATTATCTTATTGTGTCTATTTACATGAACACATGTAGTATCTAAGGGAGAAAAGGACTTGAATGTGGTTAAATGTCCCCTAGTGGTATATTTTTTTAGATCACTTCTTCCAAATGAAACAAGTATTTCATCATCGTTAATCCTTGCCATATCGTGCACATTGATCTCAATTTCACTCACTACTTCGATACTATTAGCTTGAAATTTTATTTTTTGTATTTTTGAACTCGCGCCACTTCCTATAAATGCCATTTTGTCACTATAGAATAGATTGTTTGTCACATTTTCAACATCACTGTGATATGTGTTGATCACCTCTATGACAGGAATTGTATAAATGTCACCAAGCACTGACTGACTTCCTTTTTTCACTTTCGTATTTGTAGGAATGAACTTTGTTTTATTGGTTTTGATATTTCGAACCGAATATTTTGTCAATGACTTATCTAAAGTTTTACTTGTAGAGAAAATGTCTATGGCTTGATGAGACTGCAGTGCTTTGTATAGATTGTCTCTCCTTGTTTCCATCTCCTCCTCATTCTTTGAGATGACAGAAAGTTCTCTTTTGATTATATTTTCTGATGGTTTCCATTTTGCTTCAAGTTCTTGTAAGAGGTCTTTAGCATGTTTTGAAATAACCTCTTTCATTTTTTTCTCAGTTTGTAAAATTAAATCCCTTGTTTCTTTGAAATTGTCATCACCATCAGAAAGCTTCTTTTGCAGATGTTCCTTTTCATTACTGAAGTGTTTAAGATTTGCTTCTAATTGTTTTATTAGTTCCTTCATTTCATAGATTATTTCTTTATACTCTTCATCAATGGCTTTATAGTCATGCAATTTATGAGTCTCCATTAAACATTTGGAACAAGAGGGCTCACTGCAATCTTTACAGAAAACAAAACATTTCTGATTGGGATGGATTGTGCATTCCATGTTTTCAAGGTCAACTTTACGCGATGCTGTGGCAAAATTCTCCATTTCAAAATCTTTTAAGTGCATAATTTCATGTTTCATTGATGCCTTGATTTTACTATGTATCTTTGAACAGCACAGTTGACATAGAAATAGGTCACAGTTTATACACTTCCACTTAATCTCTGGCGATTCCTCACAGAACTGACACAAAGCTGGAGTCTGTGCTTTCCCAATTGACTGGGAAAACGCCATTTTTATACTTATTCACTGACTAAATGTGACTTTAGATATATTTTGTCTCCTCATTGTTAGATAATTTCTACAGATTAGATTGATAATAAGGTCATACAATACATTCACATGACTTCAAATTGATAAATACTTCAAAAGTTTTTTATCATTCAAATATTATAGGACTGATACAAGTAAATGTGTATAGTAAACTATTTAATAATTTGAGGACAATGATAACAAACAAAAGATTTAAAAATGATTCAGTTTTATTCATACGTTTTTAAGAGGTTTTGTGAGCTTTTAATTGTCAATCATCACTTGTTAGCTTTATCAACTTACAGGGGGGAGGTCCCAACCCAGGATAAAAGGGGGTTCCAACCACATGTCCCCATTCAAATGCAATGATTGTCCAAAATAAAGGGGGGTTTAAACCCCAGGAATCCCCACCCTGGATCCACCACTGACTTACACTTTTTTAAGAAATCTTCAAGCTACTAACTTTAAAGATAAAAGTTTACCAACTTTACCTAAATGTTCCTTTGTACTTTTTTTTTCCTAATTGTATAGAGAGATTTGATCCACCACCAAATTTGTCCACTGTTCATCAAAATTAGAACGAAATTAGAGTGAACTTTAGAGACGACTTATTAACCCTTTGCAAAACTTTTAGGAATATTGGTCCTCAATGCTCTTCAACTTCATACTTGTTGTGGCCTTTGTAACTTTTTTGGATACACTTAACGACAACGATGAGTCTTGCGTAAATAAAAAAATTAAATCCTGGTATCTATGATGAGTTTATCTGAAAAAGAATAAAATTACTGTAGTTTAAGAGTTGCCAATGTTGCTTGTGGATTCAAAGAACCAATCAATGTGCATTTGTCACTGATAAATCTTTAACTACATTGCTGTTACAGTTATTCTTTTAACCAGAATCTTAAAATGTTGAGGAAACAGTTACTTCATGAAATTTTTATTTGATATTTATTGGCTGTCACTTTCATTTTGGTAAGATATTTCAGTTCTGAGTCAAATACTGTCTCCACTTATTTTTGAATCCAAATAAGGGTCATGTATCTCGGTAATGTTATACATGTATGATGCTGACAGATTTGGCTTTTATTTTTATACGACCCAAAAATTTTGAAAAAAAAGACACATTGGTTTCTGGATAATAACTTTAGTTTAAGTGAATAGATCTTCATGAAATTTTTTCAGAAGGTTCAATACCACAAAAAGAAGATTGGGATTGATTTTGGGGATGATGGTCCCAACCGATTAGGAATTAGGGGCCAGAAACAAGCATTTTTCTAGTTTCAGGATAATAACTTGTGTAGAAGTATTTCAATTGCTCTGAAATCATACCGCAATGTTTAAAACCACAAGTAGAAGGTTTGGATTCATTTTAGGGGTTATGGGGCCAAAGTTTAGGAATTCAGGGCCAAAAAGGGGTAAAAACAAGCTTTTTTCTAGTTTTAAGACAATAACTTGTGTGTAATTGTATGGATCTCTCTGAAATTGTACCACAATGTACCATATAACAAAGGGGAGGCTGGGATTAAGTTTTGGGTTAATTGCCCAAAATATGTAGGAATTAGGGGCCAAAAAAGGGCCAAAAAGAAGCATGTTTCTAGTTTCAAAACAATCATGACAATAACTTGTGTTTAAGTGTATGGATCTCTCTGAAATTGTACTACAAGGTTCAATACTGCAATGGAAAGCATAGGATTGTGTTAAAGGGTTATTGATCCAAGGGGGTTTCAAAAAGTTGGAAAGGGGGGGGGGGGTTGTTTACCATGTTTTGAAGGGCTTCCTTTTTTTTCAAAAATTTTCAAATTTCGAATTTTGAAAAGTTTCAAGAAGAAATCTTCAATTGCACAGTATTGTGCAATAGATTTGTTAGATCTTTGACCACATTAATTTTGTGACAAAAACCTATATTATGTCAAAAATTTGATCACAATCCAAATTCAGACAGAATCAAGCTTGAATATTGTGACCAAATTTGCCCTAACTGTTCAGGGTTCAACCACTTGGGTCGTATAAAGCTGTGCCCTGCAGAGCACCTGGTTAATATATTTAAGCTTTATCCATGTTATCTGTTATTTGAAATATATGATTAAATTGAGAATGGAAATGGGGAATGTGCCAAAGAGACAACGACCCGACCATTGAGAAAAAAAAAAAAAAAACAAAAGCAGAAAGTCACCAACAGGTCTTCAATGTAGCAAGAAATTCCCGCACCCGGAGGTCGTCCTTCAGCTGGCCCCTAAACAAATATATACTAGTTCAGTGATAATGAACGTTGTTTTGCATTGCAGCTAAGTATCAAACCAATGTTTTGCAGCTTTTTTTCTTTTGTATTGATATTTAATTGTTAAAACATTTTTAGTTCATTGTTCCATAGAAGTAAACAGTTGCATAAAGATGACCTATTTATTTCTGTATTTTAATTACAGGTTTTAAATTATATATTTGAAAATGGAAGTGGAAAATATCCATCAATCAAAGAGGTATGTTACTTTAAGAAAAAGCTCTTTCTTGTCATGCTCTATACTAATTAACTTAGGAAATCAATATATCTAAATTAGTGTTAAAAAAAGAGACAAAAGTTACCAATGGGAAATTCAAACTCTGAAGTCCAAAATAAACTGACAACACATTGGCAAAAAAGAGTAGAAGACAAAAAGACAAAAAACAGTATACAAAACTAAAAACTGAGCAACACAAATTAAAATGTACATTCAATACAAATCTAATAATATGCTTTGAAAGGTGTATTAAATCCTATGTAATTGAAGCAATGGTAAAGTGGAGAGCTCTTTCGCTAAAAAAAAAAAATAATATTATCACATTGGTTGCAATGAAATACCCTTGTTTCCCACACAAATAGAATCATGTAAATAAAATTCTGTAATTTCACTCCTCTGTCATGCAACAATTAGCCTAAAGATGCTTTAAAAAAAATGATGATTTTTATGCCCAATTTATGAGCATTATGTTTTTGGTCTGTGCATCTGTTCGTTTTTCTGTTCGTCCGTCTGTCTAGTTTC
Source organism: Mytilus edulis (assembly GCA_019925275.1). Taxonomy (NCBI): domain Eukaryota; kingdom Metazoa; phylum Mollusca; class Bivalvia; order Mytilida; family Mytilidae; genus Mytilus; species Mytilus edulis. The sequence continues at coordinate 81,244,574 of CM034349.1, read as the reverse complement.
AGGTTTAAGTTTTTGATCAAGGTAGTTTTTGGTGAAGTTGAAGTCTTATTAACTTGAAACTTAGTACACATGTTCTTTATGGTATGATCTTTCTAATTTTAAAGCCAAATTAGAATTTTGAACCCAATTTCATGGTCCACTGAAAATAGAAAATGATAATCTTGTAGTATAAACAAATTCTTCTGGTTTATGATTTAAACAAAATAATATGCTACTTATGTTCAAACTCATGTTTATGACCTGTCTGTTTGTCAGTCCTGTTCTTGTCATTGCAAGTCCTCTGAAACCGCACAACAGAATTTCATGTTTCATGAAACTTTATAGATAATAAAAACATACTATGTAGATGTGAATATCAACAGGAAATTATGATTTTATTTTTTTCAAGGAGTTATGCCCCTTTGAATTTATTTGGCTCAATATACTAGTGCAACAGTTTCATCTCAACTCCTCTAAAATCACACCACAGAATTTAATGAAGCTTTTTAGATAATAAGGACATACTATGTAAATGTGCATAGAATCATATTCAAAACAGTGTGGCTGTGGCCATTGATTGACAACCTTAAATTATCCAATTGACTTGGACAGATTAGGTGAACATGTGTTTGTAACGACAACTGCTCACTACTTACTTATTATAGAATTATAGAATGTGGGGTAACCAAAGGTTCTTAACACCTTTAATATTAAAATAATTCGAAAAATTAATCAGGAATAACTTTATGTTTTGATTTATATTATTGATATAAATCAAAACATCGTGTTATTCCTGATTAACTTTTCTAATTACTTTAGTTAGGTGCTGAGAACCTTTTGCGACCCCACAGTTTAAGTGTCTTTAATAAGTACATAGTGAGCAGTGGTCGTTATAGACGAACATTCACATCATCTGCCCCAGTCAAGGGGAAAATTTAAGGTCGTCAATCAATGGCCACAGCTACACTGTTTTGAATATGATTCTATTGACAGAAAATTATGATTCAATTTTTTTCAAGGAGTTATGCCCTTTAAATATTTTTTTCCTTAATGTACTACTGCAACAGTTTGTCAACGCAACTCCTCTGAAACCACACAACAGAATGTCATGAAAATTTGTAGATAATAAGTGCATACTATGTAGATGGGCATATCGACAGGAAATTAAGATACAGGTTTTTTTTCTAAGAGTTATATATGCCCCTTTGAACTTAGAATTTTTGCCTAAATATACAACTGCAACAGTTTGTAATTGCAACTCCTCTGAAACCACACAACAGAATTTCATGAAACTTTGTAGTTAATGAGGACATAACATGTTAATGTGGATATCCATAAAAAAAAAATTACCAGTTGACATTTGCAGAGATATGAATCTTTGAACTTAGGAATCTGTTGAGATTTGTTTATCCAGTGACAATTAATGTGATGGTGTGGGGTATGTGAGCGTGCCTCACAAAGGTTCTTTTATTAATTTATTTTTTATCTTGCAGATTTCTGAGTTAGACTTCTTTTGTCATGAAAAATTATTAGAGCTTGCCAAATTTAATCCAGCACCTGTAAGTCTTAGTTATTATAACTTTTGGTTATGATTTGTCCATGAAAAAATATCAGTCAGTTAAAATGACAATTATTTTTGTTTAACAAAAATATTTGATAAAACATTTGATGACATTATAAAGGTAGAATACTAATTATTTTAGATTTTTTTTTCTCTTACATTTTCATATTTTAATTCAGGTTCAGTGATCCTAATAAATTATGATTCAGTTGTCATAAAGTTCAAAGTACAAATTTGATATGTTAATTCTGAGCCCCTGTGTCTTTCACATGTTAATAGTTTAACATACTTTACTTTAAAATAAATTTGTTTTATCCATATTTGTAGATCAGCTACTCACAACCCATGAAGTCATTACTGAAAACAGTAAAGAAAGGGAGACAGCTTTCAAAGTAAATATTTTTTGTCACTTTTAAGGGTATTTGTATACTTCAAATCACAACATTACCAAGGATGACACATACCTGCCAACTTTTGAAAATGGCCATGGGGGTTTTTGTGCTCGGCACCATTTTTGAGGGTAGAATTTTTCGCGGCATTTTTTCGTGTGATGATTTGGCTCCTAAAAGTGTCTGACATACTTCTTTTTTGGGGGTGATACTTGAAGATGCTATTTTATAACCTATCTTTTTTTAAATTGTTTGATTGTTGTATTTTCTTTTTGTTGAGATAAACACCAGTAAGATGACTTTATGTTTGTCTGATTGTCAAGAAATAAAAAAAAAAAGTAATAATTTTAATAATTTAATAACAAAAAAACCAACAATATATGAGGGTCTGGAAATGGGGGGGGGTCTGTTGTTCTGTAAACATATAATTTTCACCCCTTTTTTCTCTAATCTTCAAAAAATTAACCTCTTTTTTTTTCTTATCTTCAAAAAATTTGACCACGCATTTCTCCAATTTTCATTTTTTTTTTGCCCTTTATTCCCTTATCTTCCTTTTTTAAGGGCATTATATTCTTTAATCATTTAACCCCATCCAAACCCTCATATATTATATAGATCAATATCACAAGCAGTACTAGAATGTTTGGAGACATCATTAAGGCCACCGTGGTCAACTTTAAAGTCTCTGTTGCAAACTTTACAAAAGGCATGTGACAATCCTAACGTTGATTTAGACAACCAGCCCCTGTACTTGACATCATTCTCCCATTTCTCTAAGTATTTGCACGAAGCAACACGCTTTTTGTTCTTAGGCGGTGACAGAACTTTTTTGCAAGTGATAACTCGCCCATCATGATTCCAATTTTTATAAATTTAACACCCAAGCTAAAAAAATACAACTCAAAATTTCGATTCTTTGATTGTTTACTATGCCGACATTAATCAACTGGTGAATGCGTGATCACTAAATTTTGATTGAATGAAATTTGTCAGACACGATTTGTCTCCCTTGGGAAAACTTTCAAAAGTTCAAAATCGGGAACAAAAATAGTTTTTGTGTAAATTTTACTAAAATCGTGTTTTTTGGCTATTTTCACGATCACGATCGTGTAATCGGGACAGAGGGTCAAAATCATGTAGTACACGCCTAAATCGTGAAAGTTGGCAGGTATGATGACAATAACCATCACCTGCATGTTTAGTTTTAAACCATTATGAGGATTAAAGGGAAAATTCACGATTTTTTACTTATGGTTTAAATATGTTCATTATGACATAATATATATATTCACAAAGTTTTATTGCTATATGTGCAGTAATAAAGGAGAAATTCAATAATTAATGAAAAAATATTAACTACTTCCTGTAGGTCGTGACGTTTTCTCCTGGTTTTAGCATGCCGGGATTTAAAATACAATCATTAAAAGTCTTGGTTTTAACTATATTTTAACGTAATCGTAAGCGCGCTGATGACTAATGCTATATCTAATAACCATCCGATAATAAGAAAATAAAACGCACAGACGTACAGTTGTACACATTCATGAGATAATTTTTCTATATTTCCCTGAATATTTCGATTTGTTTTTGTAGACAGCACATTTTTATTATTATTATTATTTTGCTTTAACATGTTTAATATATGCTTTTTCATACTGATAAAGTGAATAAATTGAAGTATATAACTTTAAACTGTTAAGACAATATATAGGTTTACCCTTATTGACCTTTGACTATCTACGTTATTACTAGGTTGATGAGATGTGTGTATTATTCTCCGACAATACTTGTGAAGGTAAAATGTTATTTGCAGATTGGTAATTAGCTTGGCCTCTAGGGCACTCCATGCCAGGTGCGACTGTCTATTCGGATCAGTGGATTATAAGACAGGAGGTCGCGTTTAATACACAAATTTAAAATACATTTTCAAGGTGTTGACAAATACAAGTGAATCGCCGTGGAATTATTTAATTATATTTGATGCTACAATGTATTATTTTATTTCAATTCAAATGAGTAACTAAACTAAAAAATGAACCGGTTAAAGTATGGAAATTAAATTTAGTTTTCGGAATAAAATGATATACACTCTTATGATTTATTTATGTTTTTTTAAAAGGGAAAATAGAACTAGTTTTACAAAAGCATTTTCATTGTCTTATAAAGGCAAAACATGTACGGGAACACTTAAATTTAGACATTTGAAAGCCATGATCAAAGAAAGGTGTACCTGTATTACATTTTTACTTCTAGCGTTTAGTATTAGATTTTAGCTGAGACTACTATAAATAACACAGTCTCAGATTTAAGTGAGGTCGGAAGGGTTAATCTTATGAAAAATAATTATCTGATATCATTTGGATTATGGAAGGAGCTATACTATAAAAAAAAACATAAATTTATTACCAATACACTCGAGATCAAAGGTTGTTAATTTTGCTGTTCAAGTTAACTTTTACTCACAAAATTTTATATTTTGATTTGAGCGTGCTTGTTTTTATATGACAGTTTTTTCAGTTCTCTTATCTCGTTAGACAAAAGCAAACCTGCACAGTATATTCTGCATTTGTATAGTCCGAAGATTTCAAATTGATATTCTTATTTCACATGCAAAATGAATGAACAGTTATTAAAATAAAACGGCATTCATTTCAAAATATACCACTGTTTTCTAGAGTGAAAATGAAGTCACATATGTGAGGATAAAAACTAGACGAATTACGAAATAACAGGACTAAAAATTATATATAAAAACGGAAGAATAGGTGCTGATATATATATATAAATAAAAGTAAAATTGAAATAAGATAACAGTGGGATAATCTATACGTATTCTTGCGATCACTGTTAAAAAAAATTGTTAGATTTTGTACACAGGCCGTATATCACGGACAGTTTTATATTGGTATGGTATATTTTATAAATTTTACCTGTGCACACCTGGTTCACTTGCGATCACGCATGTGATTCGTTGACCTTGTTCATTGTGTATTAAATTAAACAAGCCTGCCAGGAAGTCGACCGTTAGAATACCTGAATATGTCACATTTACAATACCCCGGTAATTACCTGTATTAAGCCATGCTGATTACAAGAAGACAAGTTTTTGAACGTGGGTCAAATTAGGTAAAAACCCAAAATAAGCTAAAAATATACGTTAGAAAAAAAAGCATTTAAAAAAAACTTTTACATAGGAGATAAATCTCAGTTTATAATAAGTATCTCCGGACTTTTTTCACTTTATTGAGACATACTTTAACATTATTATAGCCTAATTCATACAATACTTGATACTGTATCTGGTTGCCAAAAATGTAAATTTATTGACCAGCTAAAACCATTGTACGATATTATGTCATTTACAGCTTTTTAACCTGACCTCAACATTGTACGTTGAATATTTAACCCTCTTAAAAAATTAAGATGTTTTTTAAAGTATTTTTTAAAATTATTCTTATCAATCTTAGTGAATCATTACTTGATTTGATGATCTTGAAAACTATGTAGACTTCTTCAGCTTCCATTACTTGGTCGGGTAGAAAATTCATCAGCTTGACAAGTCATATTAACACTGATTAACGGACATGTCATGCCGTGTACTAGGACTTTGTGGTAATTAGATATCCGTGGTCATTAGTTTTCAAGATGGCGTCTTGCTGAGAATTTAGAGTCGATTTTAAAAATCTAATAACTCACTTATCTAGACAAACAAAGCTTTAATATTTTAAGAATATGCTTATTTATTAAGGATGAACATAATATCAAATTTTTATTTTTTGGCGAATTTTCCCTTTAAACTATATAAAATAATCTATAGAGGTGTGAGTGTAATGTAAAAATATTGAGTGTCAGTCAAATCAATTTTTACTGATTCTTAACTAACTTTAAACATGCAAAAGTTGCTGCTTTTCAACATATTGAAGGCTATTCTTCTAGATTTTTTTTTAACAGGAAAGATCTGATTTGAAATTTAATAGCCTAAGATGTGCAAATAATTTTGCAGCTTAGTATGAATATGAAGAGAAAGAGATCTGTGTCATATGAAACTGAAACATGTGAAAACCATTACATAACAGACTAATAGCAAAAAGTATTACTGACGATAAAACTTTAAGAGGTTATTTATGGGTTTTTCATTTTCTCCAGTATAAAGAGAGTACTGATTTTTTATATATTCTCATATCATGCATTTAATTTATATTTTCAGAAAGTCCTCCTTGAGAAAAATGACATCATTAGAAAAAAGTTCTAAAGATGCTAAAATGTACTCGTCTTCAAAATCGTTATCCAAGTCTTCAGCTCAGCCCACAAAAGCACCTCCTGCTCCTGTAGCTCCACCTCCACCTAAAGCTCCACCGCCTCCATTAGCTCCGCCTCCACCACCTGCTAAAGGTCCACCTCCTCCACCAGCAGTGAATGCTCCAGCAGCTACCAATGAAAGAAGTGCACTTTTAGGAGATATCAGACATGGAATGAAATTGAAGAAGGCAACCACTAATGACAGAAGTGCTCCAAAAGTTTAAAACTGTGACATTCTCATATCTGTTAGACATTGTATACATGTTAGATTAATTAAATTTTGCTATGATTCAAAATACTTTTAAAAAGGAATATGTTCAAAGATACTCTCAAAATTGTCATTTAAGTTTCTTTATTGATACTTGAGACAGCTACTTAATCAACTTGTTTTGGTTTTGCATCATGTAAAATGTATAAATTTTATAGTATAGCTGTTACTATAGAAGGAATTTTACAATTATGAAGTAAAATTACTGGGACATGAAAGGAGTAGGTCCAGTAAGACCCCTTTTTGGCCCTAAAATATAGCAGTTTTACAAAATTGTTCAAATGTTAACTTTTAGGTATTTATTGGATAGTAGAATGCTTCTATTACATAGATATGGGCTGTTTTTGACAATACAATGCACATATATCGGGTACTAGCACCATTAAGTCATGCGACTTATTATCGTAAGGCAGGTGTCTCGCCAACGATCTGTCCGTGAACAAAATTGTAATGCGGTCTCAAAAACTTTTAAAAGCTGTTTAGTGAGCCCATACATCATTAAAATACCGTGAGAATTAAAAAAAACAACCTCAAACTTGTTCTTTAGATTATATTTCTTGGCTAAATTACTAAAAATTACAGAAAATGATTGTTTTTGTTCTGATCATCATGCCTTCTATCTTGGTTTCTGAAAAATAGGTATAATACTCCATGGCTAGTTTGATAATGACTTTAATTTACAATAGTAAGAGTCCTTAATTGCTTCCTTAAGGTGGTACCCAACACTTTCACTAAAATTAATTTGGCTCGTTTAATTTTCATAAAATTTTGTCAAAGTATTTACTTTGAGACTTTAATAAAAATATAAAAAATTAAAATTTTTTGAACCAACCGTTTTGTCAGAAAAATTACACTGGTTATATAGCAATTTGACAAACACCAATTTTGATCATTGAGAAGCTTAATATTCCTTTTACAACACAACGTAATTAAATCGTTTAGCTGACTTTACAGAGTTATCTCCCTGTAGTGTTAGGTACCACCTTAAAGTGATTGTGTGAGAAACTAGCCTAGGGGGTTTATGTTTTCAAGCTAGTATCCCCATTCTGATGACTTGAATAGAAAGTGTTCTAAAAGTCTGTGTACCTTTGTTTTCTTGGGAAAAAACATAAATGTGATATCAAATATTGTGCCATTTATTTATTTTAAACTTGTATGGTGCTTCAGTAATTAAAATCTATGTATTGTTTATTTATGTTAATTTATTTGTTGATGTTTTTGATTTGTTTAAATTAATTAAAATGATGTAGTTATGTGTAGAAAATTAGTATATAAAGTTAGATTCTACCACTGCATTGAGTGTGATACAATGTTAATCCACTGGAGACAGTAAAATTTTCAAATTTAAAAGGCGAGGCTTGCAGAGTGTTTTAAATATTTAAAATTTAACTGTCGAGAGTGGATAAATATCGTATTACACGAGATTTGTTGGTGGAATCTGTTTCTCTAATGATTTTCAAACAATATGCAGGCAAACTTATTCCTTCTTTGCGACTGATCTGCAAAAAGATGTGTTCTTTCTATGTGACATCATCAGGTATGGTCGCCTTTTTTCATGCCGTCACAATAGGAAATTCCAAGAGGAAAACAAGAAAATTTGAAGTCAAAATCAGATTTAAACCTATGAAGAACTGATATCATTGAACCACACATTGATTAGATTTTTTTATACAATGGGTGCAGAAAGGGATAAATTGACAAAGAATTAGAGAAAGTTATGTATATTTTCATAGAATGAAATTTATTACTGTAAAGTCCATACCAGACTCATCAACGAAATAGATGCAAGATGAAAGCCAAACACATGACAGACCAACCCAAACTGTTACAATAGATTTTGGGACTATAAAACCAAAATCTATCCATCCACTGTAAATTCAGAAATAATGCATGAACTTATTATTGAGATGATGAATGAACTAAAATTTGAGATTAATCTTTGGCACTTTAAAATAAATCTGGAATTTAGGTTAACTTTATGTGGTAAAATATTTAGTAAATAAGAGACTAAGTCTGACTTTATTATATTTTTTTTATTTTACCTGACACTGAATTTTTTTTCTTCCACATATGGTCCTTTAAAGTCAAATGTAGCAATTAATATCAAGGATTATCTCTTTATATGAAAGTAGGCTACACATTGTATACGTATCCGCCTGTTAGATATAAGCCATTTTGTCCATTGATGTAATGCAATTTTCAAGGTGCAAATAACTAGTATTTATGAATAAATATAAGTCAAACATTTTAATATAACTATCAGTCAATTTAAAAAAAAAAAGCTTATTGAGGCCCTGAAGTTATTTGACTTCCATCATATTCATAAATTGACAAATGACATTTCTGCTCTGATATTCGAAGTCATTGCCTTTTTTTTTTAAGTATTGGGTCCTGTCCATGATCTAAAACATATTAGGCAGAACGATCAAAGTGAAATGTACAAATTACTGATTAATACTCATATTAAAGAATTATTTTGTCAATCCTATCACTGTGCTAAGCACAATACTAGGTCCATAAGTTGCCTGGTACATGTATACTTATGTATACGTTGAAATGTTTTGGTTGTATAATGCTGATCTCAGTTAAGTCATTTATCTTTAAAGTGGTCCATTTTATAAAAGCTTTTTTTAAACTGATAGCTTGAAGTATCAGAATCTGTGATCTTATATGGAAAAGTTGTGAATGTTTGACTGTTGTTCATAGTTCATTTTTTTTTTTTTTTGTTAAAAAATGGCATGTTTGTTTTAAGAATTGACTCTTTTTAAAATTATGTAAAGATATAATAATTATATTTTATATATTTAATAAATTTATTGAAGTTTTAGATTTGTTATTTTATTATGTTTATAGATCAAATATTTGTTTAGCTTTTAGATGTAACTGTTACATTAAGCAATAAGGAAATGAGAGGTTCTGTTGGTTATAATAGTGAGAAAAAAAAGGATATTGATCCATCTCACAAAATCAGTTCTGGCAAATAAAAAAATATTTAAAAAAAAGCATTTGTATTGCTGTTTTTCATCTCAAAGTCATAATAGTAATGCCTTCAACAAGGAGCATAAAAAATTTGCACCTCATTGCAAGTTTAAGATGGACCTGCCAGTTTTTTAGAAGAATTCTTTGCACAATAATTCGGATAGGCATTGTAAGATGTAACACTACCAAAATATCCTGGTCAAAACAATCAAACTGAAAAGTACTGTCATAGGTTTGGTAATTATACAGAACCCCATACCCCAAAATAATTGAATTTAATTCAGCTTTGTCATAGAATCTTTAAAAGCCTTGGCAGACAGTGCTGCTTTTCGTAATAGGTCAGCAATTTATGGTCTACAGACTCATTGTAAGGTGCATATGTCTGCCTGACAGGAGTCACCTGACTTAATTCATTTTTGTAGAGCCTGTGACTTTTGGTGCAAAAAGTTGGACATAGAGATAGTGATCCAATGGCAGCGTTAACTAACTTCTTTAAAGCTTTATATTTTAGAAGGTTGAAGACCTGGATGCGTCATACTTTGTATATATATATATATATATATGCCTTCTTTTACAAACTTTCCGTCCGTCACATATTCATTGTCCTTGGCCTCATCTTCATGGTTCAGTGACCACTTGAAAAAAAAGTTTCTCTCTTATTATGAGTAATAGGGTAAATACATTTGGTATTCATGTCTGTCAGACAGTTTTTATTTGACCTCGACCTCATTTCATGGATTAGTGAACAAGGTTAAGTTTTGGTGGTCAAGTCCACATTTCAGAAATAAGCAATAGGTCTAGTATATTTCGTATATGGAAGGATTGTAAGGTGTACATGTCCAACTGGCAGGTGTCATCTGCCCTTGACCTCATTTTCATGGATCAGTGGTTATAGTAAAGTTTGTGTTTTGATCTGTTTTTCTAAAAAAATATACTGTATGCAATCACTCTACTATATTTGGTGTATAGAATGATTGTAAGTTGTTAGTACATATCCAACTAGCAGGTGTCATCTAACCTTGACCTCATTTTGGTGGTTCAAGGGACAAAGTTAAGTTTCTGAGTTTTGGTTTTCTTTTTTCTGATACTATAAGTAATATGTCAACTATATTTGGTTTATGGAAATATTTAATGATGTACATGCCAGTCTCGTAGGTTTTATTGACCTTGACCTCATTTTCACAGTTTGCTCACTGTTAATTTTTTGTGTTATGGTCTGTTTTTCTTAAACTATAAGCAATAGGTCAACTATATTTGTTGTAAGGAAGGATTGTAAGCTGTACATGTCTGCTTTGAATAGTTCATCTGACCTTGACCTCATTTTCATGGTTCAATGGTCAATGTTTGGTTTTCTTGGTTAAGTCTGTTTCTTAGAAACTATAAGCAATAGGTCAACTATATTTAGTGTGTTTATTGAATGATTGTAAGGTGAACAAGTAATTCTCATTTGGTTTATATCACCTTGACCTCATTTTGAGCTCACCTGGCCGAAAGGCCAAGTCAGCTTTTCTCATCACTTGGCGTCCGGCGTCCGTCGTCGTCGTCGTCGTCCGTCGTCGTCCTGCGTTAACTTTTACAAAAATCTTCTCCTCTGAAACTACTGGGCCAAACTTGGCCACAATCATCATTGGGGTATCTAGTTTAAAAAATGTGTTTGGTGACCCAGCCAACCAACCAAGATGGCCGCCATGGCTAAAAATAGAACATAGGGGTAAAATGCAGTTTTTGGCTTATAACTCAAAAACCAAAGCATTTAGAGCAAATCTGACATGGATAATATTGTTCATCAGGTCAAGATCTATCTGCCCTGAAATTTTCAGATGAATCAGACATTTCGTTGTTAGGTTGCTGCCCCTGAAATGGTAATTTTAAGTAAATTTTGCTGTTTTTGGTTATTATATTGAATATTATTATAGATAGAGATAAACTGTAAACAGCAATAATGTTCAGCAAAGTAAGATCTACAAATAAGTCAACATGACCAAAATGGTCAGTTGACCACTTTAGGAGTTATTGCCCTTTATAGTCAATTTTTAACCATTTTTCGTAAATCTTAGTAATCTTAAAAATCTTCTCCTCTGAAACTACTGGGCCAAATTTAACCAAACTTGGCCATAATCATCATTGGGGTATCTAGTTTAAAAAATGTGTCCGGTGACCCGGCCAACCAACCAAGATGGCCGCCATGGCTAAAAATAGAACATAGGGGTAAAATGAAGTTTTTGGCTTATAACTCAAAAACCAAAGCATTTAGAGCAAATATGACAGGAAGTAAAATTGTTGATCAGGTCAAGATCTATCTGCCCTGAAATTTTCAGATGAATCGGACATTCCGTTGTTGGGTTGCTGCCCCTGAAATGATAATTTCGAGGAAAGTTTGCTGTTTTTTTTTGTGATTATCATGAATATTATTATAGATAGAGATAAACTGTAAACAGCAATAATGTACAGCAAAGTAAGAACTAAAAATAAGTCAGTATGACCAAAATTGTCAATTGACCCCCTAAGGACTTATTGCCCTTCATAGTCAATTTTTAACAATTTTCTTAAAATTTTAGGATTTTCAATAACATTTTCCGCAGAAAGTACTCTTATAGATACAGATAATTGTAAGCAGCAAGAATTATCAGTAAAGTAAGATCTACAAACACATCACCATCACCAAAACACAATTTTGTCATGAATCCATCTGTGTCCATTGTTTAATATTCACATATACCAAGGTGAGCGACACAGGCTCTTTAGAGCCTCTAGTTGAATCATGTTAAGTTTATGTGATAGTTGTAGTAAAGCATTATATTTAGGACTATCAACATAATATCAATGGTTAGTAAAGAAGACGAGATATTTCATCGTGTGCACTCTTGTTTTGAAATGGTTCGATATACAATTTTCATGATCAGTGTGCATGCTAAGGACAGCAGTAACTTTCAGTTTTTGATTTAAAAGGTAAACATGCTCATGTTCTTTATTCATTGAGCATAAGGTGGATTTATAAACGAACATGTTCACAATGGTATAACACTAACCTTTGATTGGTTGGAATTTTTATCAAGAACAGCTGAATCAATGTAATCCAAATTAACCAGATATTTCTATGTGCAATAACCGAAAAAGTGCGTGAAATATGTGCCACTGGACGTTACACAACAATCCACCCGTCCTTTTGAGTATCGTCCTGGATATGCATGAAATATGTGCCACTGGGCGTTAAACACCGTTAAACACCAATCCACCCGTTCTTTTTAATTTTCTCCTTAAATATGCATGAAATATTTGACACTGGAAGTTAAGCAAATAACAATCAACCAATCAAGCGTTTTAATATTCAGTGGGAGTGTTATATATAAAGTATGTTTTATCTAACCTGGTTTTGTGTGTCTCTAGGTTGTCTAGCCTGATAAACACATGTTTTGAGCACGGAATTCGCTATTCCTCGTATTCTTACAGCTTTATATTCCTTTTGATATCAAAGTGACCATGGTGGAAACTTAATATAGTATGGTTAGCTTAGAAATATTGCAAGTTGATATTACTTAGTAGTTTTGTTAGTGATTGTTAAATTTGTTTTTTTTATTTTGACTTTCAAGGGGTCTCTCTATCTTAGATGACGTCTCATTGACAAATTTATTCCTAACATCTCTTTATTTCCTTGTTGAAACATATGAAATATATAATATTTCATATTTGCATCGTGATCACTAAGGTATTTTATCATAGACCTGGACATTAAGGTTTTTTGAAATGTAAGCCGCCTAAACCGTCTCCGACTTTACAAGTATGCCACCTAGACGTGTACTAGTACTGTCACTAACAGTTTTTTTATTTTAGTTTTTTTTATTGTGAATTCTTATTCAAAATACATCATTTATATGAGAAAATAATAATTATTATACTGTCTGAGTAAATTTCTGGTAAAGTAGGGCTGTGTTGCGAACTGCCAAAAGATTGTTCCAGCGCTGATTTTGTGTCATTCTGTAGCTGAATGTAGGTTTAGCAGGAATCGCATTAAAATTTTGTTCGAGATGGCCTTCGTGTTCAATGATACCAAATCGCCGCGGATTAAAATCTATTAAAAAACCAATGTTTCTGCCTTGGTCAAATGATGGCAAAATTATTTGATTAGTTGATTGGCTGAAGAATGTCGATAGGACAGTAACCGGTTTTATCGATGTGTGGTTATTTTTATCACGTGCATTTGTAGAATCATCATGTCCTAATAGATGTGTGGAATCTGTGCAATCGGCGATTTCACTACATTGATCACCACTACATTGTGAAACATCATTTTTTAAACTTTTTTCAGTATCTGAAGCCACTGAACTGTCAGATGACATTGTCAGATCTAACCTGATTTGGTTCAAGGATATTTCACTTCCATTTTCTGTAGGAAAAGAAGTTGAAGTGTTATCTAGGTCTGACAAAATCGGTTCTTGAACGGAGGACTGCTCGTTACATTGCTTTGGTGATTCTGTGTTCGTTTCTTTGTCTAACACTACATTAATGTCGTTTCTTGATATTTTAGTATTTTCTTTGTTTCCTACAGACAATGCGATATGTTCATTTGTTTTATTGCCAACGCCGTCTGGTGCCGGGTCTTTAGGTGCAAGGTCACATGATGCGTATGTCCTTTTCAATGGTATATTTGACGTTGCATGCAAAACAAAATCGTTATTTGGTGGAGGACCGGGCTTCTCACACTGGATTTTAGTTGTAGAATGTGCTAACATTCTCTTATCCTCTTCATACCTTGATAATAAATATTTTTTAAACCCTCTTTTGTTTATTTGGACACTTCGTCTGGATTCTTCTATAATTAGAATTTAAAAACGAAATTATGAACTAAACAATGTTCTATGTTAGGAGTCAGTTATCAATACTACTTCTTTCCATTAAATACTTCACCATAGTATATTCAAAATCATTTATAGAGCAACATGTAGAAGCAAAATTAAGATCAAACAAACACTTTCACTGGATACAAATTATAGTTACACATCTGTTTTATATTTGTATATGTTTTAATACAAAAAATGGAATATTCCAATTTTTACATGTCCTTGATAGCAGCTTTATGTGTATACAACTGGATTTCAGCACAACGTGTACGTTTTATTAATGAATTGCTCAGCTACATGTATTCATGCAGCCAAGGCCGGAACTTATGATGCAATTAATATTGTTCCTTTGCGTGAAAAAAAAAACGAGTAAAAGGATTCCAACACATGTTTAAAAAGTGTGGGTAAACGCCACATTACATTTATTAGGAAGCATATTCCTGAATTACTATTATATTACTTACCGCTTTCTGGATACTGATCTGTATTCGCAGTACTTATTCTAACCTCCTCTAACTTCAACTTCTTCACAGGCCCTGACTCGAAACTTTCCGTACCATTAACTGGAGACTGACCTCGCTTTTTATTTTTCTCATTACTCACTTCTTTTACGCTTGATGTCTCTTGTTTGGGTATTTTTAACATAAGATATTCAGGAGTAAATAGTACTGGTGGCGAAGCAATAAAATCAAGTTCTATATTTTGTTTACTGTCTTTCATTTTACATGCTGGTAGAGCCTTTCTCTTCTGTGATTGTATTTTTTCTTTCTTATTATCGTCTGTCTCTTTTGCATTTGGTATCGTCGATATTTGTCCGGCATGTTGATTTTCAGCTATAACAGTCTCGCCTGTACTCCTTGCCTGTTGATTTTCAGCTATAACAGTCTCGCCTGTACTCCTTGCCTGTTTTGTATACGGCGAAATCGCTGCATGAACATATATACTTCCATTTTGTGTTGGCGTATGTTGAAGTCTCTGACTTGCTAGTGAACTTGTTTGAACTTCAGTATATTGATTTTGTATATGCTGAGCAGTCGATTGGTTACCTAAATTAGGATGATGATTTTCAATACGATTTTGTTCTTGTTGTCCCCTCTCAACCTTTGCAACCTGCTGGGGATAATGATCTTGTGTGAGCGGTTGGTCAGTATAAAAACTTTCATGTTTCTGTCCTGACTGTTGAAAATCCTGTTGATCAGCAATATTCTTGTTGAAACTTTCGTGTTTGAGCTGCGAGACTTGAACATGCTCCTCATTGCCTTTGTTTGGTGGATATTGTTCGCGAGATCCAAACGGTTGTCTGCTTATGTTTTGAGAATATTGATGCGGTTGGTTGACTTTTTCAGGTGAATAAGGTGGTTGTTGACAAGTCATATTCGATGAATATAGTTGTTGTTGATCAGCCGTGTCTGGTGATTGAGGCGATGGTTGTTTCGTCGTATTATGTTGCGTATATTGTAACTTTTGATTAACTGTGTTTGTAGAATACGGTGTTTGTTGATCAGCCTTGATTGGTGAGTGTTGAATATGTTGATCAGCTGTTTTCGATGGCGTATGTTGTTGTTGATGATTAGTCATCTTTTGTGAATATACATGTACCTGTGACTGTTGATTATCCATGTTCGATGAATATTGAAGGTGTTTATTCCCTGTGTTTGGTGAAAACTGCAGCTGTTGTCTAGCCATGTTCGATGAATATGGTAGTTGTTGATTAGCAGGGTTAAATGAAAACTGAGACTGCTGATTAGCCGTATTCGGTGGCGTATATTGTAGTTCTTGACCAGACATGTTTGGTGAATACAAAATTTGGTGATTAGTCATGTTCGTTGAATACTGTTGTTGTTGATAAGCCGTGTTTGGTGAAAACTGAAGCTGTTGATAAGCCGAGTCCGTAGGATGTTGTAGTTGGTGATTAGTCAGGTTAGATTGATATTGTATCGGTTGATTAGTACTGTTCGGTGGACATTGACGCTGTTGGTTGGCAATGCTTGGTGGGTTCTGTAGCTGTTGATTCTGTATATTTTGTGGATATTTTGGTTGTTGGTAAGCATTGTTTGGTGTATATTGTTGTTGGTTAACTTGTAGATTCGGATAATTGTTTTCATGGTAAGCAGGCTGTTGACCGTGAGTCTGACTAGGTTGATGTGCAGAATAAAGGTATTGTGATTGCGGTTGCATTTGATGGACGTTTTGTGGAGTTGCTAGCGGGGATGATGGACTTTGGTGGATGTTTTGCAGATTCCGTTGTTCCTGTACAGATTTGTTTAAATCACGTTGTTGTGCAGGTTGTTTGAACATTAGATTCACCCTTTTTTCTGGTTCAGAAATTTGCTGACCTTTTTGGCTTCCATAAAAATAGGGACGATTTTGTTGTTCCTTTATTGGCGGAGTTGACTTCAGTATACCTTGTGGTGGTTTTCTTTCATCATTATGAAGATTCATTAGTATTTTGTTCTTTTCAAGTGACATATCATCATCGTTTTGTACTAATTTTTCTATATTCCATTTAACATTACTTTTCGGTGTCTTTGTCGGAGATACTGACTTTGTCGGAACCAAGGATTGTTCTATGTTTTCAGCAATTACTAATCTGTGTTCAGGGGAAGAAACATTGCTCTCTGGTTGTGGCGAACTGTTGAAAAAAGTTATTGGCTGTTTTTTTAGACTTGTATTCTGATCTTGAAAATTTCCAGCAGTAAGAACTTGACATTCAGGGTTAACATATTGGTTTGGATCTACGGTTAAAATCTGGTTTCTGCGAGATGTGACGATATTAACTGGACTTGTTTCTGAATTTTGAAATTGGGCTGTATTGTTTGGTAGTGATATGATAGTGCCTACGTTGCCATAACTATATTGTTCGCCTTTATTGTATTGCGAGTTTGGTATATCTGATAGTTGTGATGTCTGTGTTTTAGAAGAGACGTTTTGCTGTAGATTCGAATTCTTGGAGGGTTCCTTTGAGGAAACTGATAGAAAACTTTTCCAATGATCTATCATGTGTTCCGGACTCCTGCCTGTTGGACTCTGTTGAACATTTGAACTTCCTGCTGTGGGTTGTTCAATTTCAGCATGCAAACTGTTTTGTGTAGCTGGTGAATTTGGTTTTACAATATTGAAATCTTTAAATCCTGTCTCCTTACCTCCAGCCATTCGAAGAGCTTAGCTGTTTATCATCAGCCCATTGTTGTTTCTGTTGTGATGAATGCTTTCAAAACTCATGTGTATTATTGATTGCGCTTTCGAAAAAAACAAAATGAGGAATAATAGCAACCATTTTATTTACACACAGTACAATTTTCGTTGGTAGAGCTTAGAAGGATTTGGCAAATATTCTAGATCATTTTTGTTTATACAGCTTTTCAACTGTTTCGGTTTTATACATTCTTGGCTTTCAAATATTCGGCTTTGAGCGTTTGTGGTAAAGGTAAATCCATAAAAGCGCATCGGACGCATTAAGTTTACATTGTGGTGTTTCCATTTTTTTTTTTAAATATTTACATTGTAACAATTCACTTAATCTGGCCAATTGTTGAAGACCGTCTTATGTGGTCGGACTTCTATTCGTCTAATAGTAGATTTATTTTTCATAATTTTGGTTGTTGAATCGTTAGATTGTTGTATCTTTGGCGTATACGCCTCATATTTTCGTTTACACGCGAAGTATACACAGCCAAACCCGAGAAATGTTATATGGTTAGCTACCCTCGAAGGTACCTTTGAAATTGAAAAAAGAAAGCAAACAATATCTGAATTCAGAGGGAACCGCCAGTATTTGAAAATGGTTTAGTCCCGACAAATGGTTTATGGTACTTTTAAATTGAGAGAATCAAAATAGGACAGCCCTGCACAGTAGAGAAAGAAGAGAAGACAGCGCATTTCGTCTCTAAAAACTATTAGCTATAAATTACTTTGTCAAAGTCGATACATCTTGTAAGTTAATACCGAATGAACGCCCTTCCAGAAATAACAACGGAAAGGCACTTAGAATACCATCATGTAAAACAACTGTACGGAAGAGCCGTTCTATCCAAGAACAATCAGAGAGTGGAACACCTTGCCCAACTCTACTGTCTCCGCCCCGAGTCCTGAATCTTTCAAGGCTCAGCTTCGTCATAAGTTTTAAATGACATGTTTTTAGATTGCACCTGTATATTAAATTGCACCCATTCTTTTTATTTATTAAATTTCAAAAATATTGCATGCGCTCACTCCAAAACTGATGTGACAGAATAGTTAACCAGTTGACGGTAGTCGCTTACCGATAGAAGAAGATGCGCTCACTCCAAAACTGATGTGACAGAAGAAGAAGAAGAAGAAGAAGAAGAAGAAGAAGAAGAAGAAGAAGAAGAAGAAGAAGAAGAAGAAGAAGAAGAAGAAGAAGAAGAAGAAGAAGAAGAAGAAGAAGAAGAAGAAGAAAGAAGAAGAAGAAGAAGAAGAAGAAGAAGAAGAAGAAGAAGAGAAGAAGAAGAAGAAGAAGAAGAAAGAAGAAGAACGTTTTGTGAAATGAACAGTAACAGCTTCATCTGTTTAAAATCAATGGTTAATGTTAGACAAATATATTGTACTTAGCCTTTACTGTTGTATCTGCATATAGAGTTAGAGTATAAACTTTATTTATAATCCGGGTATTCTTGCAATTGAGACAAAAGCTTGCATAAACAGGTAAATTTTCTCTAACATTTGTCTTCAACAGCTTAATTTAACCACGTTAACACAAAAAAAGTCGTTTATATAAAATGACAAAATATACAGAATACGAGTAAAATGCTAAAAAAAAAACATTTTGCGTATTATATCATTCAGACTCCTTTTAATTCCATTTCACAGTCAAAATCTAGTTTTATTATGAGAGTGAAGCAATAATTATGCATAGAAAATTTAAATTGCTGAAAATACATGGTCCCAACTACACACACTTGATGTGGGCTTTTAGTTTTCTATTTTAATTACTAGTATATACCAATGTGACCGAATACTTTTTGCACGTCTCTGTTCTTCATAGTGTACAGACTACCACGTTATATTTTTTTTCTAAGTAAAAAATTAAAGCAACATGCTTATAAATACTTACTTTGGATACACGAAGTTAACATATATATAGATCGCTTAGTAGTCTCGTGGCAACGTTCTCGTCATATTGTGACGTTGCAACTAGTTTTTCATGTTCGTGAATTCTTTACACGTTGGAAATAATTTGAAAGAACCGGGCTGAAGTACGTTCACTATTCACTATTCACTTTTCACTATTCAAAATTCATGAATAGTGAACTGTGTTTTTTTGCACTATTCACTATTCAAGTTTGTGAAATTGAATAAATTTAGTATCAACTTGTATATGTAAAAATGAGAAGAAAAAAAACCCGATATGGTATGCTTGCCAATGAGACAACTCTTGACACAGATATTTAAAACAGCTACTCACCGTACGGCCTTCGACAATGCACAAGTCCCTACAGCATAGTCAGGCCCCGAAATGACAATGTAAAACAATTCAAACGAGAAAACTAACGAAAGAATAGTTTTATAAATAACTCAAACATAGCTGTAAAAGGCACCGACATAAAATATCAAACAACCGAATTCAGTCGAGAAACATAGCAGCCTAGTTTATGCGTTACAAATTGTCAATTTACGAAAAAAAAAATATGAACAAAATTAACCAACGACAACCGTTGAATTACAGGCTCCTGACTTATGACTGACACATGCAGAATTCGGCAGGGTTAAACTTTTCTGTGTGAGCTCAACCATCAAACAAACTGTGAAAACAGTTGCAAATGACTGAACGCAAAAGATCGGTACGAAACACAAACAAACCTACTAACAATTAAAAAAAAAGACACAAAGTTAAAAATACCAATAACAGAGTACAAGTTTTTAGTTTGCGGCTACTTGTAGCTAACGCAAAGCCAATTTCAACTAATAAAATATAAATAATGTTTTCCCAGAACAACTTGAAGTATCAATCAGTACACATTCAACGGAATGAATGTAAAGACTTCACAAACAGTCTGAGAAACGAAAGTCATTGTGTATTGCCAAAATATAATCAAACCAGTATCGACAGAATATATTTTTATTAAAGTTATGTACACCGGTATGTAAACATTACCACGTGTATTTGTTTATGAAATTACACGTGTTTGAAAGTATATAAATTAATAGGTTAAAAATGTAAATGTTTTTCATTGGTCGAGGTAGAACTGACCATAATATTTGAATAAGGTCATTTCAAATATTACGTGCTATACTTTTGGCGGTTTTGTAAATTAAAGATATTGTCATTCGAGGTTCGCTTTTGGTGCAGTAAAGTTTCCCACCCTCCCACCCGACTTAATGTATTTTATTTGTGTTATTTTTTATTAATGTGAAAAATAATGTGTGTAAGAACAGAATCTTTATTGGATTCATAATATGTATTTTCGTACATAATGAAAATTGTTTTTATTTTTGTAGATTGGTTTTTGTGTTTGTTACCTGCAGCGGCCTAGGCAGACAGTAACACTGATGAACATTTTTTACGTTGCATTTGTCTTTAATAAAATTAAAGCTTTGCTGCACACTGTCAGGCGAGCTGATCCCATACAAAGGTGTTGAGTTTATTTTGTAAATAATTTATGTTCGCTTGAAGTTATGAATTAGAACGTAAGTAGGATTACGAGTACCCACTATAAACATTGCTTTTGAACTTTACAAAAAAAAATAGCAGTATACAATTCCACTGAGTATTGGACGGATGTAATGGTCGATTTAAATGGGAGGAGCGTAGCCAGAAAAATTCAAGAAGATTGGGGTTTAGGGGATGGGAGGGAAAAAGGGGGGGGGGTTGAGGGTGTCATTGATTGGCGACAAACAAAAGCTCAACTATGATTATAAATAGTGACAACTCAAACAGAACGTCGACTTTAATAAAAGTGCATGTTTGTTCAAATGGGTTTTACGGTCGCGGTTTCAGAGAAAATACGATGGAGTGATAATATAAACATAGAAAACCGGTGAAATATTCGGACAAACTCTATAATTTGTTTGCCCCATAATACATGTAATAGTAGTACATGTATAATGTGTTACCACATATGTGTTTAACATATGTATGAATGAATAAAATTGAGAATGGAAATGGGGAATGTGTCAAAGAGACAACAACCCGACCATGGAACAGACAACAGCAGAAGGTCACCAACAGGTCTTCAATGCAGCGAGAACTTCTCGCACCCGGAGGCGTCCTTCAGCTGGCCCCTAAACAAATATATACTAGTTCAGTGATAATGAACGCCATACTAAACTCCAAATTGTACACGAGAAAAGAAAAAAAATACAAGACTAACAAAGGCCAGAGGCTCCTGACTTGGGACAGGCGCAAAAATGCGGCGGGGTTAAACATGTTTATGAGATCTCAACCCTTGTAGACTTTTGGCAATGGCCTATTTGGCATAATAATCCAACAACATTCTTTACCTGGTAAAACGGTTTAAAGTTTTAGTTATATCCATGATATCTATACTGTTTTACAACTGTTGTTCACAGATGAATTCAGGAATTTCCGGCATAAACAAACTTGCGATTAAGATTGCCATGATCGTAAGTTACACTGGCGGATCCTTAAATTTTCATAAGTGGGGGCCCAACTGACTGCCTATAACAGCGGCCCGCTCCGGTCATGCTTCAGTGATTCCGTATATAATCAACCAAATATTCCCAAAAAAAAAGGGGGGGGGGGGGCTGGGCCCCCTCTAAATCCGCCTCTGACTTATGAACAATTCAGTATGCTTACAATAAATCTAGGTCGTAAGTATTTTTGCAAAATTGACTCTAGACTGGCATAATATAATTTAACTTAATACAACGATGCTTAAAAACAGTTATTTCGATTGAGCCGGTAACATCAATGTACCACAAATCGGTTATTTTCATGTCTATATGTGGTTTATAGAATAGGTCAATCATAAAGGGCAATAGAAGATAAAAGTAGTGATCGAACTGAACTGGAAAATTAAAGAATGAATGGCTAAAGAGATGGGTTTTTTTTTTTTAAATTAAATATAAACTTAAGAATGATCAACAATATAGAAAAAATACCAGGCATAAAGATAGAGAAATAGATAAAAATGTGTTATATATATACTTATCAATTTGGATTAAAGGGTCTTCATTTTTTAATAAACAATATTAAAAACTTAAGTTTAAGTATTATTTTTTAACTACTCTGGTTAAAATGTATCCGGCTTCAAAGTTGGATTCATTTTTTTAATATTTTTCTAAAACGTTTCGTATTATAGGAATTCAACACCGTAATTACGAGAATTTGACACTGTTTTGTTCACTAATGATCGGTAAGATAATTTTAATTAAAAATTTAAATGGCGGGGAAATTAAAGTTTTGTGACTAGAGTTACTTCCCCTTAATTCCATAGCGACTGCATGGCGTGGAAGATGGCGGCGTAAACTTTTAAAAACATAAACATCAAATGACAATTCTTACTTAGAACAGAATAATAAAAATTAATACTGCGAAATGGCCGCATTGTTGAAGAGTGCTGCGGTTGCCTCTATTAACAGGGGTCAACCAAGTTCTTTCTACAGCAAGGACAAAACAAATCCAGTTTTCCAGTCGCTGGACCAAGAAATAAAAAAGTTTATGGGTTATATGCGTAAACGAAATAGCCCTGGCTACAAAAAGCCTGCAGACGAACCTTCTTCTAGGGCGTTAGTATTAGATTCACAATAAATTTAATAATTTTATAATGTTAATTGCCACCCAATGATCCATAGATATGCATGTAACTACTGGTTTGAACTATAGCACTAGCAGGTGCCTCCCCTTGCATTTGTAACCGAAGAGCATGATTTTCATAACAAAAATGCATTTCTCCACCAATACCACTTTGTTAAAAGGCAGCATGTATACTGACTTATACTGACTGAGCTTAAGAAAAAGTGAGGGGGCCCTGATCCTGAAATCACGGGCTTAAAAATGAAATTTAAATCCTGACATCCTGAAATTCCCAAATTAATTCCCGCATCTCAAAAGGATCAATCCCAAACTTAAAAACACCCAATCCCGATGTCCCGAAAAAGGTCCTGCCCCCTCAAAGAAGTACTTCTTTAGCTCAACCACTTAAGTATCTGACGTGAATGAGGGTACCCAAATTGAACCTATTTTGACAATTTTTTAACCTACGTTTGTTTATGCTTCAGACAAAAGTTTTTTAATTCGTAAATGAAATCTGAATAAATTCTACCATTTAACAGTTAACAAGTTTTATGTTGGGAATGGTCTATTTCACTGTATTTACATTATGATAAAACTTATGTTAAATGATTGTAATCTGTCACTGTAGCTAAATTAAACAGTTTTTTATAAATATATTTGAAAGTCATGAAAGTTTTCTAAATTGATTTTTTTCTTTTAGGTCCGACACCCTGTTTGAATTGTGGAACAAATATGAGCCAAAGCTACCAGAGATTTACTACCAGGAAAAATTGCTGCAAATGGGCGATTTTCTTATGACAGTTCGGGTAATGTATACAGTTCTTTTATATTTTGTTATCCATATAATTTATAAACAAGCTAAAATATCAACCAATCAAAATGATGTTATTGTATTTGGTGTTTTAAGCACACATTTTATTTTTTGAGTACAAGTTTTACCACCCATAGTACAGAACTCCTGGACTCTTCTTAAGGCAGTTCGCAACTCAGTTTCAAAATAACAAGCTTTTCATAACACTATTATATATTGAAAGGGTATTAATAAAAGAACAAAAAAAGCGAAAAAAACACAGGTCAGTGTGCATGTTTTCGAGACAACTTGAAATTTTGCAGGAAAATATTCTCTCTTGATTTTTCATAGCTTTATCATTGACAGGTTTAAGTTCTAAAAACTATTAAAAAATAACAAAGATTGTATAAGACTTTTACAGATGGATCATAATTATACATGTAAGAGATTAATTAAAAGAAAAATGGGGATTAGCATGGTTAGTGGGCAAATTTTTTAAAGGCATTCAAAATTTCAATTGGATAAAACAAGATGATTCTGAAAATCTGAGAAAAGTTCAAAAACATGACAAGCGAACATCCTTAATAAGAATCCTTCATATAACAATCATTCATGTTTATGAATTTTATATTTTTAGGAATACAGTTTAGCATTATGGCAGTGCTATGACAGATATCTGTTACATTTTGGTAACATCAATGTGGAAGAGATTACTGATGTTGATATCTTTAGAATGACATTCTTCCCAGAAGGTTTTGACAGTGAGAATGCAGGATTGACAGTAAGTCTGAAACAGAAAACACATTTTTAAAGTAAAAAGAAATTAAAAATTCTCAATGAACCCAAAAAGCAAGTACACATTGCAAGCAAATCATATTCAGTAAACATGAAAAATAATTAAAATATTTGTGGTTTGTTATTTTTTCAATTTCAGGGCCTCAAATGTTTTCCTGGAGAACATTCAAGTTATTTGTTTGATTTATACCTTTGGTAGAAAAAACTGTATTGATAGTACAAAGAATTTGGTCAAACTGCATGGTAGTTTGATAACAAATAGACTGAAAAAGGAAAAAGTACTATTATTTTCAACTATTGTTGCAGGAGTTGGAACTTTAAGTAAAAACTCATCAGTTGTGTGTTGATCCAAATTAAAATAAGATACACTCATTGTGAAGAATTCCAACCATATATTAAAAAAGGGGAGTAAACAAAGATAAGTCTAAGAAAGATAGAAAACAACATGACTAAAGATTAGTCAACAAAACACAACTTAGAAAACTAAAGATTTCTCAACACAAACATCATTTAATTGATTTTCTACAACTATATAAAAAAAAAAAAAAAAAAAAAAAATTATAAAGAACATATTTTCACTATTTTATCTGAATGTGTAGTAGTAATGACTAATGTTAACTTTTCTACAGAAAAAGGAATTTTTTGTTCAGCAGGTAAATGTTTGTATAATTTTAATGTAAAGCTTATGTTAAACAATTCAAAGTAAACATATCTTTAAACAGGTGTTAAACAGAGTTGTTTCCTTTTATACATGTTTCAATTTTGATAATTGAGGGAGGACCAGGACCTTTTTCGGGACGTCAGGATCGGGTGTTTTTAAGCTCAGGATTTCGTGACTGACCCTTTCGTGATCCTGGATTATTTTTTTTTGTGTTCAGGATGTTGGGATTTAATTAATATTTCTTTTTAATTCTGGACTTCGGGATTTCATGTTTTGAAGCCAGTGATTACGGGATTAGGACCCCTACCCCCTCCCTCATAATTGTCATCTTTAAATCCATGATATATATAATTACACCATACTTACACAAATTAAGTTTAAAGTAAATTTTATATTCAATTTGTATGCACTTGTTTAAAAAATATATATACTTGTCAATTATTGAATTATAATGTTGTTTTTTTCCCCCCATCTAGACAAAATGGGAGACAACTCATTTTCACCAAGATCTTTTAATCTGCATGATAAATGTTTGTTATGCATAATAAATGTTTGTTAAAAATATTTAAAAAAAAAGGTTGCCACAGATTGCATTCATATTTTGAATGTATAACTTAATTTCAAAAAGTAAGATAAAAATAACATGAAATGGATTAATAAAATAACATATGCATGTTTAAATTGTGTTGCTGTAATTGTAAGTAGATCTCAAATGCATGTTTATTAGTGTGTTTCAAATTGTATTTATTATCGTTCAACTTACTACATAATTATACAGTAACAAGTGAAGAATAAAAACCTTAACTCATGCATGTACTCTTTGGCTGACTGTCATCCCATACTCCAAAACAATGAAGCCTGTAAAATAAAAAGACATAGAGACATGAAAAAAAATGTAGGCCTGATATTTTCTAATAGGTTTACTTATGTATTAACAAATAATCTGCATGAAGATTAAGGACAAACAAAAGTCAGTGTTTTCTTGAATATCTAACCAATGGTTACAGAAAAATCTTAGGATTTTATTCCATTTGTCTTAAAGATCGGATATCTGTTTTACACAGCATTGATTTTAAGCTGAACATCTTTTTTGTAAGAAATTTTGAATATTTACAAGTGAAAAAGAAAATGAAAAATTTCATGTGCAGGTAAATATAAATGAAACTAACCCCTTTTTGAATTAAAAAGTTTTGAATACTGTTATTACAACAGACATGTTTATTTCTTAACTGTAAAAGGAGTTAGGACTGAAAATGATATATATGTATATGATGTTCCGATCAAAGAGTTTAGTACTGACAATTTTTGTTAACATTTATTAGTCTAAAGTAGATAGATATAGGAAGATGTGGTATGAGCGCCAATGAGACAACTCTCCATCCAAATAATAATTTAAAAAAAAGTGAACCATTATAGGTCAATGTACGGCCTTCAACACGGAGCCTTGGCTCACACCGACAACAAGCTATAAAGGACCCCAAAATTACTAGTGTAAATCCATTCAAACGTGAAAACCAACGGTCTTATCTATATAAAATGAAGAAACGAGAAACTTGCATAAAGGCATACATTTTAAATTGATTTTTAACTTAGAAAGGTTGATTTATAGTAAACTGATAATTTGCATTTGTATAATTAAAGAGAACTTAATTATTTATTTTGATACTTTTTTTTCAGTTTCGTGCCCTAATGGGGAAAAGTATAAGCATGTACCAAACAGTTCGTATGGTTGATCCAAAACTTCAAAATACACAGTCAACAGACAAATGTGTACATATACTGTCCTTTCTTAGACTTGTAATGCAGGTTGTACTACCAAAGGAGTCATTATGTTGGCTTGTTTACAATGGTAAGTAATTTTTTAAGGAGGTTTGCTACTCAGTTTTAAAATAACAAGCTTTTCATAACACAAGTGTAAATTGATAAAAGAGTTGAAAAAATATATAGGTCAATGTGCTTGTATTCAAGATATCATGATTAGCCATTAAAATTTTGGCGCGAAAATGTTCTCTCTTGATTTTTCATAGCTTTATCATTGACAAGTTTACTCAAAAAAGTATTAAAAAATAACAAGGATTTTATAAGACTTTTACAAATGGCTTATACGTATACATTTATAAGGCCAATTAAAATAAATTGATAGATTTTCATCCCCGCCCGCCCCTTTGAAATTGTCCCGCCCCGATTTTTTTTTATTTTAAAAAAATTACGATTTCCGGATTTTGTTCATGTCCGTTACCGGTAACCATCGATAATTCGTTACATTCAAAACTTCCTGTTTCAAATTTCGGTTTTGTACTTCTTCGAGTTAGCCTGGCATCCTGTCCCAATCTAGCTGCGCGTCGTCCAGGCTATTCTTCGAGTAATCTAACCAAAATGATTAATTCGACATATTCTGCTGATCATTGATGACAACATCATCTACCGAGAATAGAGATTGGTTACGAGAAGGGAATGATATATTCGGGTTACGAGTAAAACGCTGTGTCCTAGAACGCAAATCGCGGTATCTTACTGAAATTTCGGTGATTAGAAAACCGTGGATTTTATTTATTTATACAATGATTTTGTGTCAAGAAATTTGGACTTTGAATGATATCCAAAGCGCAAGAATCGTGGAACACATTTGTACAAAAAACATGACTGGATTAAAGAAATTAACACAAGCACGAATTTGTTAGATTTATGACCGTATATTGAGCTAAAAAAGTCGACTCACATACGATTTTATTACAGCAAGCCCTTAGATTTACACATGACTGTCGTTTTTTGTTGACAAACAACAAACACCCTCTGTCCCAAACCCTCAATAAAGTCATTAAACAACAACTTCATTTTTGTTAAGTTCATGTTTTACATTGTAATTATACTTGCATCTTGCTTTAGCACCAACCCTATTTAACTTTCAACACTGTTTGTGTTTTCATTTTATTCTGTACTCATAATACTTGTGTTGCATACAATACATTTGCTTAATTTTATGGGGACTACAAACCATTGCTTATAAAGCAAAATAAATGTGGTGTAGGTATAGTCCAACTGAAGAGAGAATTTCTCCACGTTTTTAGTGTTTACCAGAAATAGGTTTCTACGGCAATTACATGTATTACAGTGGTTGCAATCAGAGATATTTATTTAAGAGTTTGAAAATTTATGTACGATTCCTTATACATGTATATACATGATATAAGATTATTTAACACTTGCTTATACCAACACGGTATGAAGAACTCGTAACAAAAGGGTTTCAAATGAAATAAAATTTAAAAAATAAAATCCTCCCACCCGCCCCATTTTTTTAAAAAATCTGGATGAAAATCTACTAATTAATTTTAGTTGGCCTAAGATTTAAAAAAGAAAAATGGAGGTCAATGGGCAAATTTTTTTAAGGCATTCAAATGGATAAAACCAGAGGATTCCCAAAATCTGACAAAAATTCCTAAACATGACAAGCTAACATCCTTAATGACAACATAAAGCTATTTCATTTGAATATTGTACTCATAATCACTCAGGGACAGTGCTGGGCTTCTTAAAGATTTCACACAAAAAATAGCAGTATCAAATTTATTTCCAGATACAAAATGTTTATCCTTTCTTCCTCTATTTGCATGTAGACCTTTGATTTCAATATTTAAAATTTCTGATAGATACTGGTTCTCTTTGTTCTTCCATTGAATACTAAGTAATATGAATTGTAAATATTCAGTTTCTATTAAAAATATAGTTTGAATATTCATTATCATGTGAAATAATGGATCAAGTTAATTTTTTTTACCTGAAAGAAAAATTACCACATTAGCAACTGCAAGATTAACTTGGTAATGAAACAAGGTTAATGTTTATTGTATCTTTTTAAAATAAAAGTATACATTTTTCTGAAAAAATCAGGATTGCCTGAAATATTGTGATCCAATAGAAATTCTTAGCTACATATTCACTTCTGGTGTGTATTCTTGAATGATATTATTGTTATACATTTATGAAAATTAACTGAGGAGTTATTTGTCTTCTTGTTCTGACACTTTGTATTTTTTTTTTTCAATTTTAGGAACCATTCATATCTACAGTATATCTAGACATCTGATGTCCCTTGGTCATTCAGCTAGGGTAAGTATAAAACTAACAAAGACATTGATATATGTTATCAGGCATCGCCGCAATATCAGATGTCAAAAGGGGAAAAAGAGTTTTGCAAATTATTTATAATACATAATTCTGTAAAATGAATATGTGATGGAATCAGAAACGCTTGCTTGGAAAAGCCAAAAATATAAAAGATCTGAGAGCTCAAATTACAAAACGGCCTAAATGAAAAACAGGAAAACACATCTTTACCAGAAGCATATTTACTATAGCCGTCAATAGCATAGCATAATTACAATGTAATAACAGTATCAACAAGTAACTATACAAACCTTTTCTGGGCCTTTTATAGCTGACTATGCGGTATGGGCTTTGCTCATTGTTGAAGGCCGTATGGTGACCTACAGTTGTTAATGTCTGTGTCATTTTGGTCTTTTGTGGATAGTTGTCTTATTGGCATTCATACCACATCTTCTTTTTTATATTATAAATAAAGAATTTATTTAGAACACTGATAATCATGTCCTGTATTATAAGTCTTAAAATAAGAGTAAATCTCATGTTCTCAAAATAAATCTGAATCCATCAATCCATGTATGAAGATGATTCATAGAAATTTATATATTATTTAAAAAAAATGTTCTTTTTATTAAATTTAAATCATCATTTCTCAAATGTTCATGGATGCTTTTTACAGTGGTGTTGTTTTACATATTTCAGGTTTTAGAATTCCTGTTATGGGCATGTATGTGTATGGAGACATCTGTCCCACTGCTGTCAGTCAAATATTTACCATGGAGATCTACACTTTATACAGCTGTTTGCCAGTCTTATTTTGATTGTAAAGCATCACATCATGCTGAGGTATATAACTTATAACTTGAACAAATCCTGTTTAAAATAGTTAAACTTTTTGTATAGGCTTTGCTCATTGTTGAAGGCCGTACGGTGACCTATAGTTGTTAATGTCTGTGTCATTTTGGTCTTTTGTAGATAGTTGTCTCATTGGCAATCATACCACATCTTCTTTTTTATATTTAGTGGAAAATTTTAACTTTTTATCTTTATACGTAGTTGGTAGGTTGGATATTTTCTTTTTATCATTCAATTTTAATTGATAAGTAAATACTTTGTACCAAGTTTGAATAGAAATTTTCAACTTACAAATCTCTGAAAAACATGATATATATATCCTGTTACATTAGCATGATTTCCAACTGAACATTTTACACTGTTCCCAAATAGAAGTTTTAATGTTAAATGGCATATTTCTGTCAGGTGAGCAATTCAGGCTCTTGGGAGGATCTTGTTTAAATGGCATATTTAATGAGAATGTTAACGTTAACATATACACTTTTATTTTAGGCCTTTGCAAGAAGAGGATTAGCCAAAATTAATGAATTAAACAAATTAGAGAGTTTAAGCAGTGCATCTGAAAGTGCTGATTCAGCAGAATCCTTCAGACATGCCACAGTGAAGGTGAGTAATGATTTTTGTTAGGAAAGCAGAATTTTCTTTGATATTGCTTAATCAAAATTTTGCTTTAAAGCATACATGTTCAAATGTTATTAAGATAATTGGTAAATTTATCATATATGGACCTGAGCTTAAGTCCAATATACTGCTGGGAGGGGCCTCCAAGGCCAAGTAGT
This sequence comes from Mytilus edulis, assembly GCA_019925275.1. Lineage (NCBI taxonomy): Eukaryota > Metazoa > Mollusca > Bivalvia > Mytilida > Mytilidae > Mytilus > Mytilus edulis. The sequence continues at coordinate 81,213,561 of CM034349.1, read as the reverse complement.
CTACTACTGTAATCGCTAGCCAGTCAACACTGAGGTTGTGAGTTTGAGCTCCGCTTGTGTGGGTGCACTGGACTCCAATCTTAATTTACTAGGATTATCAGTTTTCCTATTCAAGGTCGTGGTTTTCTCTGGGCACTAGCTTCCTCCAACAATAGAAACTGGCTGCCATAAAAACCAACAAAAAATAATGAAATTGAATAAGATAAACATGAAAGCAAATAAGAGAAAGTCACTTTTATTTTGAGAAGTTAAAATGTGTAGCAAAACCAAATTCTTTTGAAAACCTTAATCATTTAATGGCAAACAAATAAGCAATTGATTTCTATCTTGTTTGATTGTAAACATGACTTTTGGGTCGCCGATTTATTGATGTAAAGGAAATTTATCGGTATTAAAATAAAGCAAATCTAAATTTTGTATTTCAGATGGCAGTTATGGTTTTCAAAAGGTCTGTGTATGAAACAAGAAGAAAACCAAAAGAATGGTTGAGACCAAAGACCAGAGCTAACTTGGTAGAGGCAAAAAACATGCCATGGCCAAGAACACCAACTGAGAGATTACTAGCTGATATGTTTGAAGGAAGTGCCTCCCAGTTTCTGTGCATTTTAGAAGCACTGAATGATACGAATCGTCGTATACTGCTAACATCCCCACCAGCAGCTGATAGAGAAGTAGAAATTCTTGATGTATATGCCGAATTGTTTATGTCTGGACAAGAGATCTTAGCTGGAGGAGGAGGATTGAGAGGTGCCTCAATTAAACCACAGAGTCAATATCACCTCCCTGCCCTAGCCGGAGTAGTGTCTGACAGGTCGTTGATAGCAATGGCTACTAAAGGAGAGGATGGAGCTACTATTGATGGGGCCATTAAACTTGTCAAGATGGCCTTCTGTTTTGAGCAGTGGGATGTGTTTGATGCGTTGATTGAAAGTGTCTTAGGATATCTACGGGTAAGATGTCCAGATTGCTGTTTTTATTTTCATGTTTAACATTCTAGTATACTCTGAAAATTTTTATGCCCCACTTACGATAGTAGAGGAGCATTATGTTGTCTGGTCAGTGCATTCTTTTGTCGGTCCGTTCCTCTGTTCGTCCGTCTGTCCCGCTTCAGGTTAAAGTTTTTGATCGAGGTAGTTTTTGATGAAGTTGTCCAATCAACTTGAAACTTAGTACACATGTTCCCTATGAAATGTATATCGTGTTTCTTGAAGTTAGTACTTCGCTTAAGGGTTAGTAATGAAAGGCGTGTGTTCATATCAAATTATATTCAAGTTATGAGCTGTTGCGAACAAGGCAACGTTACATAGATAATAGGCAAAGTAAACAATAGGTATTGTTATTGACATTAGTTACATGAATAGTAAATGAACAGAGTCTGTTAAGTTTTAAGAATCCCTACATAAACACAATATGCTAAGTAAATCAATGCATTTCCAGGGTTGGCAAAGTATTACCCACCCGGGAATTCCCGTGCGGGAAAACCCGGGTTTTCCCGGGCTGGGCAATACTCCCAGAAATGGGTAATAGTGGGCATTACTGGGCAATATGATTTTTTAAGCTTATTTTAACACAAAATAGTAAAGATTTGTTACAGTTTCATAGTATAACAGCTAAATTTATACTTTTTATACAGATAACCATTGACAGTCATTTCTAGAAAATTCAATTTCATTCTCTTCTCTATTAATTTTATATGTAGGCAGAATACAAGATTTGCACATTTAAAGATACCTTTTAATACCAAGTACTGTTTCAATAATCCAAACTTTGAAAAATGCATTTTATTGCATTAATTGTTTAAGTGAATTGTTCATTTTAATTGTTATACATTCATATTGCTAAATAAACACCCTACAGGGTCATGCCATTAACACTTATAAAATTGAAAGGACTGATTATTGTTACACAAACAAATCTGTGTTCTAATCTGAATAATTACTTATTAATTAGTGACAGTACATATACATTTTTTAAATCTGATGTTTCTTTAATACATGTTATTGTTAATTCTTAACAGGAGCTATATTCATTTGAAAAAAAATGATTTATTTGCTTTCTATTGACAGTTTGCCAATCTAGACAAATGCTAAAACAAACAAAATAGGGTATAAATATCTTATTAAATGTATTGCATTTGTGTTTATCACTGAATCCTCATTAAAATTCAGACAAATATTTTATATTACCCAGTATTGCCCAGTATTACCCACTAAAACCCAGTAAAACCCGGGTTTTCCCAGTATTTCCCACTGGGCTGGGCAATACTCATAAAACCCGGGTTTTTGCCAACCCTGTGCATTTCTCTTCAAATTTTTATCTCATAATTTTTTCAACAGCTAATTGGTGAGGAAAAATATTCCTGGGATGAAAAAGCTTTAGAATTGCTCCTGGCATTTGAGAAGTTAAATCCAAGCAGACGTCACAAGCGAACTGTTACATCAATTGTTGAAGATGATAAAGATACAAGCAAAGATAGGGAAACTAAGGATACCAGTCACTCATTCAAAGATCATGAAAGTGCATTTGGTGGAACTGGCACAGGGATTACAACACAGCAAGTACCATCTTCAAGGTCAATGAATGTCAATGACGAGATGATACTTGCAGCCGAGTGTCTTCTGTCTGTGATCAATGGACCATTTCAGCCTTCTGGGATTGAAGTAGACATTATTGTGGATGCTGCCCTGATTCTTTGGAACAAGACAAAGAATGTATTCCAGAAGCACCAAACGGGATCTAGCGACAACCCTAAGTACTTGGCTAAAATGGAAAACCCGAGTAAATGGGTGTTTCTACTGGATGTTGTACACAAGGCTTTGTGTTGGTGTGGTATTAGTAGTGTAGATCCTGCCCTGACTGCTGAGGTGGTCCTTAGATTGGCTCTGGTACTAGAGAGTAGTGCTAATATTGATGAAGGTTTGTTTTAGTTAAGTGAATTTAAAGTTTCTTTTTAAGCATCATTTTTGACTGATAAATGCACACAATAATAATCTGAATTTACAGTAAAAAACTATTTTACTGCAACATGTTTTACAGTTTTGCTTAATCTAGATATATAGATTTAACAATCTTATAGAAGAATGGGTTAGCAAATGCATTTTTATGTTGTAAATATGAATTTCATATTAAGAATTATTAAGTCAACCAATTATTTACTTCAGACTTAAGTTTATGTATGTTTTTTTCAGGTGATCCATCTGGAATAAAAGAATCATCATTTTCTGACACCCAGCCTACAGATGGCAGTCAGTTATTGGTCAGTCGTACGTCCATGTTATCTATGTCAATGATCAACATGAATCCACGTAACCAGCTCCTACAGGCTAGAGACATCCTAGAGTTAGGCTTACAGAATGTGGCATATGCCAGAAAAGCTAGCGCCAAACAAGATGGCACAAGCATAGCTGATGTTTCCTGGGCTAAGGTATTTTCTATGCCTTTGACATTAAAATCACTAATTTTATGAAGAGCTATGTAAAAGAAGCAACACAAGATTCTATTAGTTTATCAAAAATAGAGTTCTATGTGTCATGCGCATCAGAGCTCTTAAATTATGCCCAAGCTCCAATTTTACATTTAAAAATATTGATTGCCATTGATGAGGACAACTTGATATATTGAGAAAATGGCATAGGGGTATGGTTTGCAATAGTAACAAACTGTATTTAGAAAATTTGGAACTTTTTAATACAAGAATGCAGCATTTTCAGAATACATAGTAATTAATCTTGTAAATTTGTCTATTGTTCATATTCTCATGCATAGATGCCAGCAATTATTTCTATAAAAATATCAGTATTAAATTCAATTAAAAAATGCATAGAAAAATCGTAGAATAAGGAAAATATAACACTGCTATTTGTGAATTTTATCATAAGATATTAAACTGACAATTTGTAACTTTTCTGATCAAGTTCAAAATATGTATATGGTATTGTTAATAGCTTGACACTGAAATGGAAAAGTGTCCCACTATGATTAGGGATGATATAGAAATACAAAGTATAGCTGGCAGTAATGCCAGTTCTCAAGTAAGTATGGAGTGACTTCCCCTTAACAGACAAGACAAAACCTCTAACAGGTCAACATTCTGGTAAATTAACTGTCCTATTCCAACTGATGGGTTTTAACCCAGCGGTTGCTACATATTTTACATCAGAGGCCAAAGAAAAGAAATTCTAAGCTTATGAACACTTTCCTCATGAATTAAATTTTATTTGATAAAATCACAACAAAATTTTGGAATTGCTTCAAATATTTAATAGTGGAAAATACAAATTGAAAACCTTTCCATTCTTAACCTTTTTTTTTGGATGAAAAAAAAAGTAAACACATTTTATGTTTTGAAAATTTGATTAGAAAGTGTGAAGCTAAAAAAATTATTTTTGAATTGCCTAACATGTGAAATGACAAGATGTTATTGAAAACATTTACATGTTTGGAAATTTGTTTTTAACTTTATTTTGTTATTTTTAACCATATATGTTCTAACAATGGTACAATGAAGTTATATGTGTTTTGTGTCGGTTAGCTCTTAATATGTGGTGGTGTACTGTTCATAACAAATTAAACAGTACTTGAATGTGATTAAGTTCTGTTACTGTAACAGTTATAACAAAGTCTTGTTCAATCAATGCACCATATGATGTCAAACATTAACTTTTTATGTGTGGACGTAAAACTTTAGAAACAGAATTGTGAAATAATAACATTTAAACACAGATTCAAACATTTAAAGCAGACAACATTTTCTTTTTTGACTAATGAAAATTTGTGTGAATTTTCAGGCTCAATTTCAATGAAATATTAAAATATTTTGGGTCCTTAAAAATTGTTAAAGTAAAAAAGTATTATAAATCTATCAAAAAAATCATTCAGACATTTGAAGTGGCAATAGGAGATATATAGGAATACAGCTGTTCTAGTCCAACATTTAATAACATATAGTTTTTACTTCTGTTCATGCCGATGTCAGTGACATTCCCACATAGACAAACAAATATACAAAAAGAAAGGAACATAGTTCCAGCTGTTTTCATTACAACATTTACGTGTCATGTCATATTAGATATCAGTATTTCTAGAATTTTGTTTTACTTATTAGATTTATATTTCTTGCATTTCCCCATAAAGATATATGGATTCAAAGCATCTATATTCTTATACTATAAAGTTATAAAATTGTGAGAAATATCTCTTTGTGGCTAGGGATGTGACTTATATCTAGTTTTAAGACGAACAGAAATTCAAAACAAAAGGGTATTTTATTGTCTAAAATCAGTTGACTGGAGGCTATATTGACCTTTTTAAACAAAAATTAAAAATCAAGTAAAAATACCTGCCTTTTTTTGATGAGTTTTGTTTATTGGCTTGATTGTGCTCTTCTGAAAATTCAGTGGCAAATATTTCATGTATATTCAAGACAATTTTGGATTTCTTGGGCTTGAAGTGACTATAATACAAATGCATGTGAAAGAAATTGTCTTGTTTTTGTTTTTAGGACTTGAATGAAGATGTTTTCACACCAGACCCTCAGACAAGAGAAAATACAAAAATAACGGACACAAAAGAAGATGAAGCGCCAGGACCAAGAACAAGGGAACCAACCACAATGACCGATGCAAAAGATGAGGATGCTCAAGCCAATAAAATGGACTTAATACCAGAGAGTATGAGAGGCTCTGCCATGGCAGTATGGAATACTATTAAAGATCTCCATCTTGAACTTATCTTGATGTATCATAGGGTCAGCATAAAACTGACAAGTCTGGCCCCTGAACCAGCACCTAAGAGTAATCAGCCATTCAAAAGAAGAACTTGTTCTAAAATGGAATATGTAAGTTGCTTGAACAAAGTATTTTTTGAATAAGTGTGGATTCATTTATTTTCGTGGGTATCAATTTACGTGGATTGCTTAAAGCTTGCACATTCGTGGATATTTGATTTCGTGATTTTGCCAATCTCTGTATACTAAGCCTATTGAAAATATGTTATTCGTTAGTTCACCTGTTCCCACAAATCCCACGAAAATTGGTATCCATCGAAAAATAATAAATGGAGAGTAATGAATTATCTCGAAAAGGAAATAGATAGATCATGAAACAAAGCAAACAGACCAAGAATATTGCAAATTATATTAAATCATAAGTTACTTAATAATATGATAGCAAAACTTTTAATTTTCTGCATGTTTATGCTACTTTAAATTAATTATAGCCAGTTTGTTGTTGTATTTATGATTTCTGCTAATTTTGCAAGTTTGGATTTCATTTGAAATCTTAATTTTTTTTTTATGTTTATCAATAATATAGTGTATATAAAATGATAACTAATTCAATGAGAATTTTTTATTTCTAGTCTTCAACAAGACTTGCCAGGTAAAAACTGGAACCTAACCTTTAGCTATCATGCCAAAAAAATATATTGCATTTTACAGGATTTGCATCAGTTTCTAACATGTTTTTCTGAAGAAAAAAAATATCATAAGATTAAATATATCACACTATATTAAAAGGAGCATGCATCATAGTCTTCGGATTTTAGGCAAAATTGTTTGGATTTGTCAAAAATACTGATTTTTTGTTGTTGTTCAACCTTACTTTTCTTTACCAGCCTATTAAAAGAATATAAGTTGATTGAAAGATAAAAACCTAATGGAGAATTATTTTGTAGGGAGAGAATGGAGAAATGATGAGTAGTTATGTAGAGAACTATGAAGAACTATTAACCAGGTGTAATAGAAACCAGTTATCTAAATCTCTTCTACTGATGCAGAGGTCTCTGTTATTGAGTGATGGTGTAGGATATACAAAAGAACAGAAAAAACTTTTACAGGTAAAATATCTGAAAGCAATTTGTTTTTAGATTCATCATTGCACAAAAATATTGGTAGGTAGTGTGTGCCTGCTTGTTAATTTTGTTTGTTTGGTTAAATTTTCTATCAAACTGCTTCTTGTTGAAATAGAATATCTTAACTTGAAAGTGAGTTATGAAAATAGATAAATGGCAAGGAGACAAGAATCTAAAAATTAATACTCACATCTATTTACAGCTGATATTTATTTTGATAAATGAATGTGATTTTGTTGTTCTAATAGATTTTGAATGGTTTAAATGATCTTTCTCTATCAGAATTCTTTTCTTTGATTTTGCCATTATTGCAGTCTTAGAAAAGGTTGCCATACATGGATTGCCATGGAAAAAGAACATATTTCTTATGAATCTACAGAAAAAGAGAACAATATGGATCACCATGAAAATGATTCAACTTTTAATGCTAAAAGGAGAATGATCAGTTAGTGCCCTTGTTTGCCATCAATATTGAAACCATTATTTCAATATGTAGGAGTTTCAAGGTCAATCATAACCATGCCAAGATGTGAAGTAGAACCATTTTTGTAAAGCTTTTGGTACCAACCATTGATATTTACACTCCAAATTGGCCACAAAATACTGTTAATGTCTACAATATTATATCAATAGATATTAACAAAGGATGTTTTTGTTTTAACTGATTTTACAATCTCACTATACAGGATGCTGTGGCATGTATACAGAAAGCTCAGACTGAAGAGAAAATGATATTCACCGTCAATAATGCTGTAGTTACTGATCCTAAACCAACCAAAGTACCAACAGCACCTATACTTCTGTGTAGGACAGATACCATGATGATATTCAAACCTTCACCTTTTAAATCTGAGGATGGACAACAGGCAAGTTTTGCTTTACACAATAAATGAAGAAGTTAACCTGTTTTCTTGCACATGGTCAAGTTTAATCTGAACTTTAACTTTGTCTTTAATATTTATGAAATATTAGTACTGAAAATTAAAAATCACAACAATCATTAAAATCACAACAATCATTAAAATCACAATAATCTATCAACAGTGGATTCACTATTATTTGTTGGGTACCGCAACTTCAAATGTCCAATGAATTACAAATTTCCTAAAGGCGTTTATGCAGAGATGGGTAAAACGGAGAAATCAAATTTCCTTTGAAATGTAAGTTTTCATCAATCCACGAAAATTGATACCCACTAAAATAAATTAATTCACAGTATCTGATTTTTTCTAAAAACTTTTTCAACTTTTGTCAGGTTTTTTATATCAAGTTTACTGGAGTAGCTTCTGAAAAAGATAAGCTAATAAGTTTTAAAACATCTATTCAAAAAATTGAAATATAACACAACAAACATGATTTCTGTGTTGGATATGTACTGTATTTTGTTAACACAAAGATAAGTTTTTATATATGTACAAAAGTAGATGAAAGGCCACAATTTTGAGACATTAAACAAACATTACACACAAACCAAAAAAAAATGGATATTTTTGTGTCCAATTAATCTGTTATATTTGTAGGTTTTACTGTTTATAAAATAGCCTTCAACAATGAACAAAATCTATACTGTATAGAAAGCTCTAAAAGGCCCTGAATAACAAAAGGTTTTAAAATCTAACAGCCTGATTTGTGCTTAAAACAATAAACCAAATATTTTCAATGAGGCCTCACCAATAGAAGATGTTTATGAAGTATAACAATATTGTAAAGCTGAAAATATTTTCACTTACTGTAAAAGCAGAAATTTTCGTGGAGGATTTAATTACTTTTATTTCATGGAAAAAATATATCTACAGAATTAAAAACCCCACAAAAATTTAACTTCCATATAATATCACTTCCATTTACTGTAAACCACAAAATTAAGTCCCCATGAAATCTTATATAGAGACAAAACCATGAAATTTTAACCCCATGAAAGTTTATGTTTCTACAGTATTTAATGATTTATATGTGTTAATTTTCAATATGCTTAATTTTGAATTATGTTATATTGTTTGATTCAGGTTTCATGGTACAAGTTGTTTGCAAGGTCATCATCTGGAAGTAATGTCAAAGTGAGGCTCAATGATTATTTCTTGCCAGGAACCGGTGAATCTGTAAGTCTCTATAGAAAAACAAAAATATAAAATGGAAAAAGATTATTTAAAAAAATGTTTGATAAGTTAATGTTATTTTTTTAATCGGGATTCAGTAAATTCTCTTTTATTATATTACGTTTAATCTAATAAAATGTATCCAAACTTTCAGAAATTTGTTATAAACTGTAAAATAAGAAAAAAAAACAAAAAAAAACCAAGAAATGTGAAGGTAACCAAAATTTTTTTTGTTGATAATTGATAAATTTTATTTTGTATATGAATAAGGTGCCAATTAACAGATCTCACTAGCTCCTTTATAATTAATTCTTATTTTGCATAATATAACAGGTACCAAGCAACCAATCAGAACTTAGAGTATCAGGATTAAAGCCAGATGAGAAATATGTTTTTGCTGTAGCAGCTTATAATGGTGATGGACAGATTATAGGAGGTGGTATAGGAGATAGCTCTAAACCAATCTTAGCATCAAGTCCCCTACCTGTACTGATGACTTGGGCTTTTCTTAGTCAGGTAAGTGACTACACATAAGTTTTTGCTGTAGCAGCTTATAATGGTGATGGACAGATTATAGGAGGTGGTATAGGAGATAGCTCTAAACCAATCAAAAGTCCCCTACCTGTACTGATGACATGAGATTTTCTTAGTCAGGTGACTTTATTTAATTTTCAGGTAACTGGAAAATGATGAATTGTTTTATACTGACTAAAAAAAGATCTGTCATCAATATTGAAAAGGGTATTTCCAAAATAACAAAAAATCAAGGTTCACATTGAAGTTTTGCTGAAGATTTTTGAAGTGAAACTTCAATATTTCAAGTGACAACCATAACGGAATGAAATTTATAAAATAATAAGCATTTAAATCTTTTAGAGATTTTTTTCTCATCTCATCTCTTTCACTTTAACTTCTTATGAGAAAATATATTTATATTTATGATAATGAGAAATCAGAAATTAACATGATGGATTTAATATTACATGTACTACAGAATACACTTTAAAAGAATAAAAAATTGCATTTTATATTTATTCAAGAAAATTCTACTAGGTTTATGAATGATGTTTCAATACTGGTAGGATGGAAGATTTGCAATAATATATTTTATGAATGTAGATTTTGAAAATACATACTGTTAATACTATATAATTTGTATTGTAGATTGCCTACCAGGTTGGATGTTATGATATAGCCAAACAGGCCTGTAATGTTCTATGGGACCATTTCATTGCTGAGCCTCCTGAGCCACAGAGAGTGACCTATAATACACAATCAGAAGGAGCATTTGCTATAGATTTGATGAAGTAATCCTTGTTTTTTCATGCTATTTTTAATCTTTTTATTTTAAAGACTTTGTTATAATAACCATATAGGAGACCCAGAAATGTAGTATCAAGCCTAAAATGAAAATGCATACCAGATAAAAAAAAAAAAGACATTGAACAGTATCATTTAATTTGTCCAAAATATGGGTGAAATTATTACAACTAGACTTTAATTAAACATCAAACATTCAGTTATTTAATGCACTTCAAACTAGATATTATTTTAAAATTTTATATTTCACACAAAGAATAGAAGAAAAAAAAATTTAAAACAGTTATTGACACTTAAGCTTTTAAAATTACACTTAAAGATTGCTATATTTTGTTACTTCACACATATTATACTGTATAGTCATGGATACATGAGATACTGGATCATTTCTATATTTTTTGTTATTTCAGATTAAACCAGAAAGTAGTATGCTTGACTTCCCCTGTGCTGTTACGACAGTTCCTGACCAGTATCTTCATCAATGTAGATATTGCTGTAAGAGAGGGACAACTTTTCTGTGATGTCATCAATGATAGAGGACCTTTACTTAAAGGACAAGTGAGTTATGTATTATTGAATTATTCAAAAGTTTTACCCTATAGATTAAAGATGTCTGGTTATTTACTCTTCAGGTTTCAGTGTCATTGACTTACATACCGCGATTCTTTTTATTCAAATCAATATTTAAGTAAATATGATATTTCATGATAATATTTTTATTTAAATTTCAAACTGATTGTTTTAAAAATTTTATAATTTTTTTTTGCTTCATTTTGAACTACATTCATCATCATGATGAAAGTTTTGAATGATATGGTAATAAATCACTAGTCAAAAGCAACATGTGAAGAGCCAAGAAAATTCAAACAGAAAAATATAATTTGTTATAAAAGAATTAAAGTAGATTATTTATACATTGGCATTGCCAAGTTTACAAGAAACACTATAGGCCAGGGTTGGAAGGCACCTTTATTGGCCATCCCCGATACAATTGCATTTTACTTTGCATACCCCCCCTCCTCCCCCTTATATTTTTTTTTTATTGAAAAGAAACTTCCATATAACAATATTTAATTTTGATTTGTTTTGTCAGTTGAGAAGACTTAAGGAATGTGAGAAGATGATTGTAGCTATAGAAATGGCTGGCTGGTTGAATGAAGCTAACTTAGCTTTACAAGGTGTTGTACAGTGTTATGGACTACTAGCTCCTCTGATATTCTACAAGATACCATCTGTGGCTGTTATCCAGGTTAGATACTGATTTAACATTTTGCCAAACAAAAAAGATGCATTTTTCCTGTCTAGTCATAAAAAAGTCAGGATTTATTTTTGCATATTGACAGAATGTTTTCTCCAAGTGAAATCCAGATTTGCGCAAAATTATTACAAAAAAAGTAAAATACAAAAATACTGAACTCCAAGGAAAATTCAAAAAGGAAAGTCCCCAATCAAATGGCAAAATCAAAAGTTCAAACACATCAAACGAATGGATAACAACTGTATTATTCCTGACTTGGTACAGGCATTTTCTTGTGTAGAAAATGGTGGATTGAACCTGGTTTTAAAGCTACAAATTTGATTAAATAATGCAACATAAATAGGATTTGTTGTCTTCTAAAACAGCACAAAACTCTTATTTCCTGAGTATTTTTTAGAAAGGCTGTTCAAATTTTTATGTTTTTTTGATCATTTAAAACCAATAAGATTTTTATGTGGTTCATTTTTTTCACAGGTACTTCAAAGATGCCATGCTGTACTTCAAGAAATACCAACTGGTTTGCGTCAAAAGAGACAACAGAATATAGCTGATAGTTTACATCACATGACAGCCTGCATTACATATCACATGGCTAAGGTAAGATCCTGTGAAAACATTAAGCTTTTAAGGTATATAAGTAGATTTGTTTATGCCATTAAAAAAAAATCTGCCTTGTTAGTGCAAAACTTTTTATGAAAAGTAGTTTTTTCATGGTTATTAATATATGTTCAGAAATACTTTTGGAAAATAATGAGTTTTCTTTGATGGAGAACTTCTAACAGTGCGAAAATTGTCTAATTACAGACATCAGACAGTAGAGTTCCCTAAAATCTCTTACCCTGAAAAAATTGTTTGTGACAAAAAATCTTACTGTTGATTGGTTATGTCAGATTTGTTTACATTTGTTAAACAATTTCTTTTGAATGCATCATGTTGAACTGTGCTTGAGACTTTCTTACATTGATGCAAACTGTTAAAGATAATCAGAATAAACACATTTTAGAATTTGGTAGTTACAGAGATACCACACATTTAAATGCTCAACAAATTACAAATTTTCTATGGGAATATATGCATTAATTTTTAAAACAACAAAATCAAATATCGAAGAAAGTTAAAGTTACCACAATCAACAAAAATTGGTATACCTGAAAATACATAAATCCACAGTAGCTGTTTTATTTTTCTATAGGTATTGAGGTCATGGGGTCAAAAAGGTTTAGCCAACAACTTCAATGAAGCTGGTAAAAAACTACTGGCTTTAGAAACAGCTGAAGATGAGAAGAAAGATAGAAAGAAGGACCAGAAAGAACAGCCTGATGGTCCAGATAAAGATGGACCAATTGACCAGTCTATTGGGGACAATGAAGCGGAATCTGCTCCTCTGGCTAAGATGAAGAAAAAGATGAAGAAGGCACCTGGGGCTGGCAAGGATGACCAAGATTCAGTCATGAACGAGGAACTTAAGGCTCTTGTAGCTCATATGTATAGCCTTTCTAAACAGAGTAAGTGGATTTCATCAGGTTTATTATGGTTGAGTAGCTCTGTAAATGTGTAGCCTAAATGTATAACCTTTGAAATTGGTGCATTTAATAGTGATATTTTTATTTGGTTATTTGTTTTGATGGCATAACGATTTGATTTTTTTCAGCAGAAATAAGTTTGCATGGCACCTCAAATGATGACATCTTGTTCGCACAGTTTTCAGTAAACTGCCTTAAAAATTCAGTTTGTTAACCTATTTGTGATTTTACATGCATGCCCTTTCAGTTGTTAATTGCTAGTAAGTTTTATCAAATTGAATGAATTTCTGAGTGTTATATTCGCCATATCACAACTGTTTAATATGTATTGTAGCTGAGTATGAGACAGAGGGTATGTTCTGTTGTTATAAAAATTATAATTCATTTGTTGATTTATTAAAGCATGCAATATACAAAATTGGTTGATTTTTCCAATTGTGTAAGTTTATAGAATAGAAGTTTTTGTGAAAATTAACAGAAAGTATAATAATCTATTTATTAAAGCAGTTTAAGTTTTTTAAATGATACGTGTTTTTCTTGATATGCATTTAATATTACGTTTTAAATTAGATCTATGTTTTCATATATACATGTTAATTTAGATCTGTGCTTTCAAGATATGTGTTGATTAAAATGTGTGTTTTCATGATATATGCTATTTGTGATAGTGTTACCACATACCTGTAGCCAGAGGGGGTTCGGGGGGTTCGGACGACCCCCCCCCCCCCCCTTGAAAACAAACAAGCACTGTTAAAGTCAAGGTTCTGTTTGAATTGTGACTGTTAAAGTTGAGTTAACGAGTCCAAAAAAAACAACCTTGGGAATTCCTGGCTACGGGCCTGTACCATATGTTATTTTATATTTTATCTGATTTAAATGTGATTTTAAACTTTTAAGATTTTATAGAAATATACTGGTTTTAATTTTTTTAATAGATTAACCTATGTTGTTAGGTTAATATAAGGTAAATCCTAGGTATTTGAAAAACATTTTAAATATTTCTTGTTTTCAGTGGTATTTGTTGAAGAGGGTATGTTTTCAAGTTGAAATGGTTTTATTTTTTTCTCATGTTTTACTGCAAATCCTCACTCTGTTTACAAATTTACTTGCAAGAAACATTTTTTTTTCAAATTGTGGCCCACATCATCTGTGAAAAAAAAATGTAAATTATCCAATCTTAGCTAAAGATGCCAAATTAAGATGTTTCATTGTGTAATTTTCATTTTTTAACAGCTAGCAATTATTTGAAGAATTGACTTGCATGAAATTTGTATTCAGAGTAGAGGTCTTTACCATATAAGTACATTCATTCAGCAATAATAAAGACAAATATCATTGAGTTCCAGCATGCCTTCTGATTATTTAATGTTTGTTAATTTGTTATTAATCAACAAGTTTTCTTTCTTATAAACATGTTCTTACAACAATAATATTTTACTGATAGGAAATATATTTTCTTCAACCATCCAGCACAATAAAATGAAATCAAAAATCAAATATTTTTAAATTCTACAAGTTAAAAGTTTTTACAGTAGAACATGTACATAAGTTGGAAAGTTATGTTAACGTCAACAATATGCGCTATGTAGTGGAAGAAAGAATAGAAAAAAGCCACAACAGGTTCTTAATAAGTTAAAACAAAAATTAAAATCTTGACTTATATGTCTACTTACATGCATGGTTGATTTAGGGCTGCAGTCCATATCTACATCAACAAACCATAGATATCACTGTGACGTACGTAAAGCACTTTGAATAAAATTCACAAGAAGAGGTGTTGTGAGGATAAGATATTGCTTGCAACACCTCAATTTTTTGGGTTCTACAAATCATAATTCAGGGTTCATGAAATATTTTATTGTCTTTGCAGCACATTATGAACATGAACTGACTGGCTTTGAAGATCCCGTTGTCCTACATGCCTACATTGCTTACCTGCCAAGTAAATTGGCTTATAGAGAAGGTAAATATATAATTCGAATGTTTAGGGTATGAAAATACTTTGTTGAAAAGAAAATAGACATAATTTGTTCAATACCTCTATAAATAAATTTTAAAATTAAGATACTAGACTTGCACTATGTTTATAGGTAAAGTAATCAAAAGTTTCCAACAATGAAATCCATGGAAAAGTTTGAATGAAGTACAGTTGATAATTCTAATATTATAAACAATCTGAGAATAAAAGAAATCTGTTTTTAAATGAATAATGTTTTTAAATCTCCTATTGGAGTATACCTAGCTAAAGCCTCTGTTTATTTTTCTATTTTAGTTGTGAAATTCAGGAAACGACCTAAGTATTTAGAATATTTTGTACAAGTTGCTCAGAAAGCTTTAACAGAAGGGTTGTATACTCAACTTGTAGATTGGTGTGAGGAAACTACTAATTCTCTCACAAGGTATACTGACATTTAGAAATATGATTATTTTAATGATGTTATTTAAAAAATATTTACCTCAAACCTCCTTTTTTTTTTGCAAACAGAAGTTACTAAAAAATATGGAACGACGACTGAACCAGTTTTAACGTCTTTAAATTGGCTTCAGTTTGAGAAAAATAATTCATTTTAAGATTTTATAACCATATCAAAGGACAACTATCCATAATTTTGGTTTAAGATATTTTTTCTTCACTAAAATTTTGCCTATTTACAATTTCTGCAGTGAAAAGCAGAAGCCAGAATTAAAATATAATCATGCATGTATATAAGGGGGTATACAATGAAAGAAAAATATTTAGCATTATTTTCTACAGGTTTTGTTAATGGAATTGATTTTTTATAGAAGTGGTTGTTTAGGTTTGAGTGGAATATTTAAAATATAAGCAGTGTTGATATGTCTGGTTAAATTTAATGTTTTAGGCGAAATGAACATTACCTTGGAATAAAACAACAGGGGCAGACAGGATCACAGGAAGACCCTAAAAGATTTGCTGTAGCTATGGCAGAATACAGTAAAGAAAAGGTACATTTTATAGGGGTTACAAGGTTAAGTTGAAGTTACCATTTATAAATCTTTAATTATACCCCCACTTTGAAAAAGGGGGGTATACTGTTTTACCTTTGTCTGTCCATCTGTCAGTCTGTCCATCAGTCAGTCCGTCCGTCCCATGAATATTTTTCGTCACATTTTTCTCTGGAACTACAATACAAGGATTTCTGAAATTTGGGTTCAAGATTTATATAAGTAAGCTATACCATGTGATACGTTTTCAGATTCATCACTGGACAGCGTCCTGTTAACGGAACACTTGTATGATTTTACACATGATAGCCAAGTTGAAAATTTTCGTCACATTTTTCTCAAGAACTACAATACAAGGATTTCTGAAATTTGGTTTCAGGATTTATACAAGTCAGCTATACCGTGTGATGCATTTTCAAATTCATCACTCAACAACTTCCTGTTTACCAAACACCTGCATATTTTACGCTATTAAAAAATTATCCACTCGCAGAGGGGGTATCATCAGTGAGCAGAAGCTCACAGTTTCACTTGTTTATTTATTGTTTACTTTCAATTTTACCATTTTTTTATTAGGTAAATGGAAAACAAAATAACATTTTGTCTGCAAAAACACCTTCTCTTTTGTCCGAGTATAATAAAGACAATTTGTTACCTTTAAATATTTTATATAGATCTGATGAGTCAGTTATAGTTTTAAACATATTATAGCATAATTTTTTATTAAGTTAAAAAACACAATAGTTTTAAATTTCGTAAATTTGGAATGAGAAAGATATCTATTATTTTTTTTTCTTCTTATCAAGTTTTTGCCACAGCAGGTATATATTATATATGTAAAAGTGTTTGTAGCTGTTATTTTCAAGTTCTGTATATCTGCAATTAGGTCCTCAATCAGGCCATAAAGAATTATTTACCTTTGAAAATTGTTCATGAAATTTCAGTTTTTCATTTAAGTGCAGGCAATATTAAAAAACATGGTTGAATATTTCTCGTTGTTAAATGTCAAGTTTTATCATGATTTCGTGAATTTTGTTTATTAAGGGGGTACCCAACACTTTCACTAAAATTAATTTGGCTTGTTTAATTTTCGTAAAATTTTGTCAGAGTATTTACTTTGACCCTTTAACAAAAATGTAAAAAATTCAAAAATTTTGAACTAACCGTTTTGTCAGAAAAATTACACTGGTTATATAGCAGTTTGACAAACACCAATTTTGATCATTGAGAAGCTTAATATTCCTTTTACAACACAATGTAATTAAAACGTTCAGCCGACTTTACAGAGTTATCTCCCTGTAGTGTTAGGTACCACCTTAACACTATTTTGTGATAATTTTTCAAGTAATGCTGGTGCATATGCTGTTGTCAATGTAAACATCAACAAGGTCATAGCCAAAATTGCAATAAACAGATTATTAATGGTCTTTCAAACTCCAGGATATTTCTCTGTCACATCTCATCTCAGGGCTGTCAAATTTGGTGAGATTGTAGCTTAGAAAAAAGCTCTTGTTTGAATTTTTGATAATCTAGAATTATATTTAATGATATTTTGTAAAATTATACTCTGCAGTACTTCTAAATAATATTTTAAAAGTTCGAAATTACACTTCCAAATAATAAGTAAGAAACTGAAATTTTGGTAAGGGGAGGTAATTCTTTATAGCGAGATTGAATTGCAGATATACAGAACCTGACTTTATTGTCGATCAGTATCCTGTCGTATTGCTCGTAAGCTTGCTTCTATGAAGATGCTTTCTGGAGAGA
Organism: Mytilus edulis; assembly: GCA_019925275.1. Taxonomy (NCBI): domain Eukaryota; kingdom Metazoa; phylum Mollusca; class Bivalvia; order Mytilida; family Mytilidae; genus Mytilus; species Mytilus edulis. The sequence goes on along the minus strand of CM034349.1, from coordinate 81,195,784 downwards.
TGTTTTCTATAGTTAAAATCATATGTCTTTAATATTATTTATTAAGATATTAATATGAGTGAATTGGTTTACTTTGTCAAAGAAACTAACTATGGATTAGAGGGAAAGTGGCAAATACCTAATCTGTTTTTATCTGAATGTTTTATAAATAGTGTCAATTTTGTTTTTATGTGACAACTATGTTGTAGTTGTGACAACATGTGTATTTTTTAACAATATCTATGTGTGCTGTTTTTATCGTTATACAAATAAGAGAATTTTGGCAATACACAATAAATAACATCATAAGCATTTTTAATATGCTTATTGTTAAAAGTTTATAGAGTAAGACCTGATTCGTTTTCAAGGTTGACTAAGTACTTGAAATACTAGTTTAAGTCACCATATTTTTTGTGTGTGTGAAAAGAAGACTTACTGAGGGTCATTTGTTGGGTTGTTGTTTGTGTAAATAACTAACCAAATCTAGTCGTACGAGTGGTTGTTAGTGAAACAACTTACAACAGTTTCGTTTTTTTGAAAATAATTCTATGTTTCTTTTAAATTGCACTTTTCTAATGTTTGGGAAGTTTGTTAAGTTAAAAGGAAGAACTAACTTAATTTTGATTTTTGATACATTGAATCAATTTGAATAATTGTATAACTTCATAAAGTTTATAGCTCCTCTTAATCTTTTATATTTATTTAAGTCAGGTGACATCACATGTAGTTTTGGTTTCTTGACCAGTCTAAAATTTTATTTCTAACTGCCTGGTTAATAAAAGTAAAAAAATAATAAAAAAAATAATTAAAACAATAATACATTGAAATTTTTTTAACTTAAAATTGTAAAGTTTAAAAAAAAATATATATAAAATTATTTACCTTAAGTAAAATGGGCATGCAGTAATGGTCATATATTTCCACGGATTTATGCATAGAATGAAAACGGACTTCATTATTTTGTTTGGTATTTCAGGAAGGAGCAGGAGCAACTGCTGCATCTAAACAGTCCAAAATGGTGTCACAGGCTGGTACTTCTAAGGCGGCTTCTCAGATGGCTGGCTCTAAAGCTTCACAACTTCCAAAACAGTCTCCTAATAAAGCTAAGAAAAGAATGAAATACAAGGTAAGCTAGGGTATATAGAATATTATAAGAATAGGCATGTCAAAGTGGACATCAAATTTATTGCTAGGCTCTAAACTTTGTAATTTCCAAAATAATCTACTATAAAAGACATAAGAAAAAATCCTAAATTCCTATCCTACTTATTTTTTAGCTCACCTGGCCCGAAGGGCCAAGTGAGCTTTTCTCATCACTTGGCGTCCGGCGTCCGTCGTCGTCCGTCGTCGTCCGTCGTCGTCCGTCGTCGTCCGTCGTCGTCGTCGTCGTCCGTCGTCGTTAACTTTTACAAAAATCTTCTCCTCTGAAACTACTGGGCCAAATCAAACCAAACTTGGCCACAATCATCATTGGGGTATCTAGTTTAAAAAATGTGTGGCGTGACCCGGTCAACCAACCAAGATGGCCGCCACGGCTAAAAATAGAACATAGGGGTAAAATGCAGTTTTTGGCTTATAACTCAAAAACCAAAGCATTTAGAGCAAATCTGACATGGGGTAAAAATGTTTATCATGTCAAGATCTATCTGCCCTGAAATTTTCAGATGAATCGGTCAATCGGTTGTTGGGTTGCTGCCCCTGAATTGGTAATTTTGAAGAAATTTTGCTGTTTTTGGTTATTATCTTGAATATTATTATAGTTAGAGATAAACTGTAAACAGCAATAATGTTCAGCAAAGTAAGATCTACAAATAAGTCAACATGACCAAAATGGTCAGTTGACCCGTTTAGGAGTTATTGCCCTTTATAGTCAATTTTTAACCATTTTTCGTTAATTAAAGTAATCTTTTACAAAAATCTTCTCCTCTGAAACTACTTGGCCAAATTAATCCAAACTTGGCCACAATCATCTTTGGGGTATCTAGTTTAAAAAATGTGTGGCGTGACCTGGTCAACCAACCAAGATGGCCGCCACGGCTAAAAATAGAACAAAGGGGTAAAATGCAGTTTTTGGCTTATAACTCAAAAACCAAAGCATTTTGAGGAAATCTGACATGGGATAAAAATGTTTATCAGGTCAAGATCTATCTGCTCTAAAATTTTCAGATGAATCGGTCAATCGGTTGTTGGGTTGCTGCCCCTGAATTGGTAATTTTGAGGAAATTTTGCTGTTTTTGGTTATTATCTTGAATATTATTATAGATAGAGATAAACTGTAAACAGCAATAATGTTCAGCAAAGTAAGATCTACAAATAAGTCAACATGACCAAAATGGTCAGTTGACCCGTTTAGGAGTTATTGCCCTTTATAGTCAATTTTTAACCATTTTTCGTAAATTAAAGTAATCTTTTACAAAAATCTTCTCCTCTGAAACTACTTGGCCAAATTAATCCAAACTTGGCCACAATCATCTTTGGGGTATCTAGTTTAAAAAATGTGTGGCGTGACCTGGTCAACCAACCAAGATGGCCGCCACCGCTAAAAATAGAACATCAGGGTAAAATGCAGTTTTTGGCTTATAACTCAAAAACCAAAGCATTTTGAGGAAATCTGACATGGGATAAAAATGTTTATCAGGTCAAGAACTATCTGCCCTGAAATTTTCAGATGAATCGGTCAATCGGTTGTTGGGTTGCTGCCCCTGAATTGGTAATTTTGAGGAAATTTTGCTGTTTTTGGTTATTATCTTGAATATTATTATAGATAGAGATAAATTGTAAACAGCAATAATGTTCAGCAAAGTAAGATCTACAAATAGGTCAGTTGACCCCTTTAGGAGTTATTGCCCTTTATAGTCAATCTTTAACCATTTTTCATAAATCTAAGTAATCTTTTACAAAATCTCCACTGAAACCACTAGGCCACAATCATCTTTGGGGTATCTAGTTTGAAAAATGTGTCCGATGACCTGGCCATTCAACCAAGATGGCCGCCACGGCTAAAAATAGAACATAGGGGTAAAATGCAGTTTTTTGCTTATAACTATGAAACCAAAGCATCTAGAGCAAATCTGACAAGAAGTTAAATTGTTAATCAAGTCAATATCTATCTGCCCTGAATTTTTCAGATGAATTGGACAACTGGTTGTTGGGTTGCTGCCCTCCAATTGGTAATTTTTAAAGAAATTTTGCCGTTTTTGGTTATCTTGAATACTATTATAGATAGCGATAAACTGTAAACAGCAATAATGTTCAGCAAAGTAAGATCTACAAATAAGTCAACATGACCTAAATGGTCAATTGACCCCTTAAGGAGTTATTGCCCTTTATAGTCAATTTTTAACAATTTTCATTAATTTGGTAAATTTATGTAAATTTTTACCAAATATAGTTCTCTGTTACTAATGGGCAAAGTTCATGATAGATATAATTGTAAGAAGCAAAATCGTTCAGTAAAGTAAGAACTTCAAACACATCACCATCACCAAAATACAATTTTGTCATGAATCCATTTGTGTCCTTTGTTTAATATGCACATAGACCAAGGTGAGCGACACAGGCTCTTTAGAGCCTCTAGTTTTATTTTGCAAGAAACTTTTTCAAGAGATTGCAACAACAAAATACAAAAAATTGTCACTTTGAGAAGATAAATTTTTTTTTTTAGTTTTATTATAACCTCAAGCTTAGAGAAGATTTAGAAATCAATATAAAAATCCAATAACTTTTTAATCTATGTGAGACTTAAATTAACAAACACTTTATGTTATAAATGGTATTCATACTTTCATTTCTGTTTGCTGCTTGTTATAAGTATAATATTGGAAAGTAGGGATATATTTTCTGAATCCATGACACAACATACTTGCATGCACTTGATTAAATAAAAAGTTAAGGAACAGTGCTTTTGTTGCTGTTTTTCATCTTTTTTCTTTAACTTTTACTGTTTGTAAAGTTGAATAATAAGTGAATTTTATATATAAAGTTTTATTCCTTGTCATCATTTGTTAAATTCTGAAAATATTTTATACTGAATTATAAAAAATTTATTTGTAATTGTGTATTTCAGCCAATGCAATCTACTGCTAGGATAGCCAATGATGTTCTGAGACAGGCTCAAGAAGAAGCAGAAGTAAAGGTACTATAACAATGCTAACAAATTATTAATGAAAACTGTAAAAATGATTATGAATAAATTGAGATCAAGAGTACAAGACATATAGAGGTGTCTTTAAAAGCTACGCAATATGCCAAGTTCCTAATCACAAATTGACATTCAGTGAATATACTCATTTTATCTTCTGTTTGGTTTTCGATATATTCTATGTTGAAAGAGTAAAAAAATCAAAACTTACAGAAATTTAGGATTTCTTGATACATTTTCTGGACTAAATACTCTGCTCCTTTTGATAAAAATATAGCATGAAAAATATGACTTAACGTTTTTGAGACTCGAAACTGTTTAATTCAATTTTCATTTTGTCAATTATAATCATCACATAAATTTCATCTTTCAATTAAAATCTTTGCTATGTATTTGCAGTCTGCACCGTTAGCCACTAGTCCGATGCCCCAGACTAGTAAATATTGTTTCGAGCTAGTGAAAATTTTCAAAATTTTATATAGGTTTATAGGGACAAGTTTTGATATTTAGTTATCGGACTAGTAGTCAAAAAAGTGTTTGGCGCAGACTGTATTTGTTTTCAATTTGATCAATTGCATTTTCATTTAGGCAATTGATACCTGCTCCAAATATTTCCCAGAAATCTTCAGAATGTCAGTAAAGAGGAAGAAGTTGAGGAGGTGGTGTATGGATGAGATGCCATGGCGATGTCAGGTAAATACCAAATACATGTACAAGTAAGTATCTCTGTGGCTGAGTGATCTAAATAGTTGGTCTACTGTATCACTAGCCTGTCAACATTGAGGTTGTGAGTATGAACTCTGCACATGGCAAGTGGGTTGAGTCCAGTGTTCTCCCTAGGGCCTTTTAGCATCATGGTAATGTGATGCTATATTTTGAAATGTGATGCTATTTGAATTGGTTTTCCTATAGATTATGTTATGAATGTGATGCTATAATTTTTTGAAACAAGATGGTATTTCAAATTTCCTTGTTTACCATGATGCTAACTGAAATATCTGGGGAGAACACTGGGTTCATCTCAAATCTTACTGGACTAGGATTGTCTGCTTTCCTGTTGAAAGTCGGTGGTTCTCTCCATCAATTCTGTCTTCCTCCACCAATTAAAACTAAATGCCAAAAAGAACAGTGGAGCTTTACTTTGACAATCATTCAACCAATCAAATACAAATACCTTCCATTTGTTTTTGTTTGTTATCATATTAACGTTTTACATGTTATGTAGCTAGATGGTAAAAATCCTTTTGTATGAAAATGATTTTTACTTTCTACACATTTTACAACCCTATATTATAATAAAAAGAAGCATTCAATTCTTATAATTACAATTATATTCTATAACCATGCCATTACAGGTTAAGTTAGATATATTTTGATCATGCATAGTTGTAACTTTATCATGGAAAGGATATCCAGTCATTTGATTTTGCAGTTTATTAGGAATAAGACATACCTTGCCAATATTGTTTTCTCATTGAAAATAAGCTAATTTATGTAATGTAATTATAATAGTTTATATGCATTTACGACTTTGTTTGAAATTGAATTTAATTCATTTTCACAGATGTCACTGATACAAGGATTGAGTAACTTTTCCAACTTTCTGCACAAACTTGAGACCAGAGATAAAATGATGGGAGCATACAGCAGTAATTTGTATAAGTAAGTAATTAATTATGGAAAATGTCTTGCTGTTATTGTGGTATATAGCAATCACCTTCATTCAGCTGTTACTTTTCCTAAATTTAATTCAAGTTTCTGTATTGATGATTTGAAATTTGGTCTTGAATTTAGTTATGTCAGGGGTACCTGTGTTACCAATTTTCAGATATTCCTGTTTGACACAAAATTTTATAATACCAACTGAGCATGAACTCAATGAAGCAAGTGTGGTAAATCTTGCAAGAAATAACATGCATCTAACCATGGTTAAACCAATACACAAAATAGTCACCAATAAGAACATGCTTTTTCTAGAAGTGAAAAATACAGACCTGAAATTAAATCATGAAATAAAATTTTAATGTAAAATATTTTTTGTACTTTTCAAAGAATTATGATCATCAATAGAAATATACAATTATAAGTTGATCTAGATATTAAAACTTTTCTCTTATTTTCAGGACTAATTTCTTAGACCAAGAATGGTTTACTTTTGAGACATCTGGTACCCTAATTGTTGGCTGGGAAGGAGGACCATCAAGGAATGTTGAGCTCTCAAAGAAAGATCAGAAAGAACTACAGAGGGTAATGAAGGCCAGCAGAGAGGACCGTGTATATGAAAGTCTAGACTTAGCTGATGAGAGACCAAGGACTACAGCTACTGGCATTGAAATAGCAGCTGCTTTAGCTACTGGTATGGGTAGTTCCAATATCTATTGGGTTAAGGAAGATTGGAGGCCCTCAAATTAATGAAGTATGGGTGGTTGTATTTAAGCCTAATCTGTTATTCATTTGTCAGGGGAACAGTATGTTACAGAGAGTCACATATTTATGGAGGAAAATGAATAAGGAATCGAAATATGTATGATTTATCTACTGGAAAATGGATATATTAAGTTTTGAGACTTAAAATTTGCCATCCTAATTTTGGGGCCGGGATTTTAAAAGATTGAAATATGGAGTTTCCAGTCGTGTCCGTGCATTTACGCATGAACTGTTTTACCAAAGCTTCCCAAATTTTAATATGTTGTTACTGATGACAAAATAGAGGTCAAGTTCAATAATGACGATTTTGACTTTTACCGTTCAGGAGTAATGGTTCTTGAAAGATTGAAAAATGGTGTTTCCAGTCGTGTCCGTGCATTTTCTCATGAACCATTCAACCAAAGCTTTTGAAATTTTTATATGTTGTTACTGACAGCAAATTAGAGGTCAAGTTCAATAATGACGATTTTGACTTTTACCGTTCAGGAGTTATGGTTCTTGAAAGATTGTGAAATGGTGTTTCCATTCACGTTGTTGCATTTACTCATGAACCATTCAATCTAAGCTTTTCAAATTTTAAGATGTTGATACTGATGACAAAATGGAGGTCAAATTTGATATTGACGATTTTCACTTTCACCATTCATCAGTAATGGACTGGTTCTTGTGATATTGCCAGGACACAAATAAATATTAATAAATCCGGTTTGCTGTCGTTGTGACAGCCTCTTGTTTCTTTTTTGTTTGCCTTAGCTTTTATTGACAAAACCTTGCATTTGGGGTCCTCACTGCCCTTCAACCTTGTACTCTATTTGGAGCATCACTGATGAGTCTTTTGTAGACAAAGTTTAAAGCAAATATCTATGAAGAGTTTATTCACAGAAAACTTGCGTCCTAATGACACAGAAAATACAAAATAATGTCAGATGTCAGAGCAATTTAGAACTTATTTTGAGTATGTAACTCTTCTTGAAATGCAATAAGGTAAAAAAAAATTCAATACTCTGCAAGTATGTAAATATAACAACAACTGTTTATGTTTTACAGGTGCTCCTCCACCACCAATGTATTTCTTCCCTCCTGAGCAGGAGGATACACCTAGGACATATAGATCTGAAGCCAGTAATGCAGACCCTCCTAAGGTTCAGCCTAAGAATATTGATACTTTGATACTATCAACTAAAGTTACATTGGAATCTATGAAGAAATCCTTTGCATACTTCAACAGAGCTATTGTAAGTATTCGGTTGTTAATGTCGTTTACATTATGTTTTCTTTTATTTGGGGTTTACCTGTAAATTTGGTACTGTACAAGAAAAAAAAGAAATAAATGATAAAAAGAACAAAATAAAGCAAAAAATAACAAAAAACAAAAACTATTCAACTAGGGCAAAAATGTTTCCTATGAAATTCAGTGTACTGTAAGAATAAATGAGCATGCAAATGAATTAATTTTGTGTCTTTCTTTTTAAAACAAGCACTAATTGTACAAAGGGGGTATAAGAAAAGGTCTATGAACTATAATCCCAAGTTACAAATGTTGACCCAGAATCTTTTCTTAGTTTAACTAGAATTACAAAAACAAATAAATGAAAAAAATTATGGTCTATTTGAATGAAATTCAGGTACAATGTATTAAGTTTACTTCTTGGCATGAATCAAACACAACTTTGTTTCATATGATTGAAACAATCTATAAAAACTAATAAATTATTCAAGCATAAAATATTGTAGGTACTAGCCCATAGAGGACAGCATTGGACCTTACTACAGAATTCCTGTCGTGCTTTATGGAACTGTGCCCATACAGCCTTACTCAGAGCTGTCAGTTCTCAGCCTGGAGGAGAGGAAGGACTTGTGACCATTGATGAACTCAGAGGACTTGTCTGGATGCCAATGTACATGGCTGCCGACAGTATTTCGGATATGATGGTCCAATTCCAAAATGTTCTGGAAGCTCAAGCATTAAAGGTATTTTATTTGTCTGATATTTACAGTCTTCAAAATTGAATTTATTTAGACAGAGAAACATTTTTTATCTAAATTTTTCTATCCAAAATTAAGCTGAAATTCAGAGTCCCTGCTAGATTAACCAAAAAATGTTTACTGATACCTGTTATTTTCTTTCTACCAAAGTAAATAAATTTGAATTGAAAACATTAATTTGATAAATATTTGTTCACAATGTGTAATTTCAGGCAAAAAAGAAAGCTACAAAATTGGGAGATCATTTTGAATCATGGACTGGGGACATTAAAAATGAGAAGGGAGGAGCAAACTTAAAGCATGAAAATCCCTTGGATGATATGAGTTCATTGGACATTCGTTGGGTGAAGCGCCTGATTCTTCGTGTAATAGAATTGCTCTATTATGAACAGAAGTGGGAGAAGTTGGTAGACATTGCCCTTAGGTTTAGTGCTCTGACAAAGTAAGTAGACTTTTAGATATTTAAGATTATATTTATTTTTGACAGCAGAACAATTCAGTTTCTCTTTGAACATGTGTGAAGCAATTTGCTTGCAAGAGCCAAAAGGACAATTTTGTATAAAGATTGATTGATTGTTGGTTGCTTAACGTCCAGAGGCAAATATTTCATGCATATTCAGGATGAAATTTTGTATAAAGGAAAAGTAAGATATCAGGTTTTGATTGTCAGAATGATGGTTAATGTAAAAAGAACACTTTAATAATGCATGAAGTAAATGTTTGAAACATCAGTTTAGGTTTAGGAAATGCATTTTCATAACAACAATTTTGATAATTATATTCGATAAAAAAAAAAAAAAAAAATACAATTCCAAAGGTCATCTACTGTTAAACCAATATTTGAATAGTTCATGTAAGATATGTTTGGAACAACAGCTAAATAGTTTATGAATTACACATTAGAAAGTTAAATAGTTTATTGAATAAATTGTTGAACCTGCTCTTTAATTATGAAAAACATGTTATAACCAGATTTCTTTAGTTCAGCCTATGTATTTGTTTCAAACAACAATAGTTCAGGAATATTTGTTTAATTATTTTGATTATTCATGAAATACAACTTTGACAACAAAGTTTCATAGTTCAATATGTTCAACACTTTTTAAAATTACCCATACATAGATTGTCAGAAACAGAAGTCACTTATATTTTATTTACTTCAGTGATCGGTATGGTGAACAAATTATTCCTATACTTGTACAAGCCCAGAGACAGCTTCAGAAGAAAATAAAGAGCTTGAAGGGTGAAGGACCACCACAATCTCACTATCTGTCATTAATGCAGAAAATTGGAGGTGTAGTGACTGCTAAGGACTATCTGCATGCCCAACTACTGACACATATAGACAAATCTAACTTGTCCAAAATATCACCTGGAGCACAGATTGATCCCATGGGACATGGAGTCTACACAAGTAGGTTTTTACTTTTGATAATTAGTCAGTAAAATGTTGGTTGAACTTATGGAATGAAAATGTATGCAACAGAAAAAACAAAAAGTGCAGCTGAGACAATTTGATACATTGGGCATGCTACTTTTCCAATAGCCCAAACGATGGTGGATTGTTTTTTGAACAATATACTAGCAAACTAAGTTAAATTTAAAAAAAAAGATTGAATATTTATAGTTTTTTTGAAAAACAGAAATAAAAAATGGACTCCAAATTTCATTCTTACAGTCTCGCACTTCTTATGAAAACTGTATTAGTATCAGTAGGGTTAATTTAGGCCAAATTGGGCAAATAAGTTTGAATATTTATAGTTATTTTAGAAAACCGAATGAACTGCATAAAGTCATTATTTCAGTCTCAGAATTGTACTAAAACCATCTAGTCTGAGTATAGTTACTTTAAAGCTAAACTGACAAATAAGCTAAGGACATGCAGAAAAAAAATCATTGAAGTTATCAGTTTTCAACATTTTATAGAAAAGTTTGTATTGTAGGTAAAGATGGACAAAGAGTAGTATCAGTACCACTGGACATTCCACACAGTCTACAGACGTTGAGAGATGTGTTAGATAAGTCACAATACACCAGTAGGGCACTACAGCACAGTCGTAAACTATTAATGTTATATCTGGCTGGACAGCAATTAAATTGTAAGTCCAAAATAAGTAGCTAAATTTTAGTTTTCAAAATATAAAAGAGATTACACTTTTTATTGATATTTTCAAAAATTAAAAAAAAATTTAAAACAAAGAATTGTTAAAATCAATTTCACATTTTTATCATGCCTCTGTTATTAAAGTGAACCTTTCATCCAAAATCTGTTTATATCAAAATGTGATGAAATGTTTTCAATTCTTTCTATTTTGACTGAAGATTTAAAAAGGGGAAAAAGGGGGGGGGGGTATAATAAGTGAGTAATAACACACAGTACATCTTGTGTTTTTGTTTGTTATTTCAGCAGGTGATGGTTTCCTAAGTAGACAGGTATCCAAAGTAGAATTCCAGCCAAACACTGCCAGACCACAACCAACCATGCCACAGGATATCAGCCATGATGAGTTTGAATATGTAGAAGATGTACAGACATCATGTATGCCAAGATCACAGTTGCCTACAGTTCTGTCATCTTATGAAAAAACTATTGGTATGCTTTGAATATTTCTCTAATTATTAAATAGTTGGTTGTTATTTTCCCAGAGATGTGTGCTACTAGTATGTTCAAAAGGACTGAACTGTGTAGATGAAGAGTATACTGTAGATGCAGAATTTTTTGGGATGTTTTTTTTATAAGTTTTGCAAAACATGTATGAGAAATTTTTATAGTATTATATGTATGTAGCAGTACCTACAGGAAATTAAGATTATTTTACTCTGATAAAAGGAAAAGAAATATTTTGGTTTTATGTATATGTTTGTTTTAATTATCCATGAAATTCAACAAATGATTTGATACATGGTTTTGAAAAATGGTATAATTAAGTACGAAGTTCAACTATCAATGGTTGAAGGCAAATTTTAGATATAACTAACAAAAATGTTTAATTTTTTTCTAGTATAATGAGACCAAGTAAATAAACGAAATTCCAATACATTTTGACAACCCTGATAAAGGTATCTCTCATTCATTTATTAATAAATCTAAATACCATTAACTGAAGAAAATAGAGGAAAAGAATAGTATAGTATAGAGGAAGAGATTAACTTAGGATTAACCTTTTTATTCACAGATATGCTGAATGCCAAGAAAGAGAAAGGATTGGCTTCACAAGCCATGCATGAACTTGGAAATCTCCAGTACCATGCTGGTAACATTAGGTATGGTTAATTCTTATTAGTACTTTTGATACAGTGAATAATACATGCATGTGTATTAATTTGATATGACATTTAAATTTTACAGTTTTGTCTGATTCCAAAAAGTCATGGTTATTTGTTAAGGTGACTAGCAGGTCTAAATCAAAATTTTATTTTAATATAGGATTTCGCTATATTTTTCTACAAATGAACTTTATCTTATACTTAATATAAAAATAAAATAAAAAGATGGGGTCATACATTTTTGTAAAGTTACTTTTTTTCTGTTGAACTAATAGGAGAAAAAAAGGTAATAATTTATCAAAAATAAAAAAAGAACTAAATTACAGAAATCGCTCAAATTTTACAAAAGTTGAGTTTAAGTACAGCTTATTTGAAAATGATAATAAAAAATATAGGACACCGATGAGTTAAAAAAGATATTTCAATTTTAATGCCAAAAAATAGCATTTTTGCACCAAAGGGAGATAATTTGGAGCTTTTTCAATGATTCATACATATTAAAAGTCATCTGGGGCCAACACAAATTGATATTTTTGAATGATTTTTGTACCATATGACAAAGTAACATCTAATAAAGGTAATAAATAAAATTTGTAATTAAAAATAACTGTTTAAATTTATTCCGAAATTTTTATACCCTCGAGCCTCCTTAAATACATGCTTTTACATTATTTAAAGTCATATTCTATTATTACCAAAAACATAATTGTTCCTACGGTTCTACTTTAATTTACATGGCTTTGGACATTTCATGCATTAAATTAATATTGTTTATTATTGTAGAGGAGCATATAAATACTGGTCAGATTCACTTGACCTGGTGTTGAATACAAGTGATGCTATCCATACATGGAGGAGTTTACTGGACAGTTCAGATGTCAGTGGAGACATGCTACAGAGGTGTGGTCTATGGGGATGTATGGTAGGAGGAGTTCTGGCTTCTAATATAGCACAGTAAGCATTATATTTTCTTATATTTTCATCTAATAAAAGAATGTATGGGGGATGGTCAACAATACAGCAACTGAATAACAAATGGTTTTTCAAAAGAATAGACAACTAAAGATCAACAAATGACATTTGACAATGTAGAAACACACAATTCATAGTGCAAACTGTAAACTATCTGAATTAAAGACAATTTGTGAATGGTTACCACTGTCTTTGGTTAGGTTTTGACTGGTGTGGCAATCATTTCTATATATTTATTTGATTTAACAGTTTAAATTCACACTTCTTTAAGAATATGTAATTTTAGTTTGAAACTATTTTGTGATCATGATCATTATATCATATTGAACTTGTAAATTATTCCATAATAATTTCCAGAATAAAAATATTGTATTTAAGAGCAGTTATATGAATATGCAAAAGGATTTAACTTTCACAGTGTCACTTTCAATCTTGTGTTTCATATTTGCAGATACATATTGACATCAGATTTAGGATTAAGGATGGAATGCTGTTTTCTATCTGGATATTTCTTCAAGGTTTGTATACTCAATACTCCTTTGATTCTGTGATATTTAATATGTTAAAAATCACTATTGATAAACTTAAAAAGTAAATCTTTAATCCATTTCTGTTTTCTTTGTTAATCTCAATGAGGACTAGCTTTGAAAACTTAACTTATATCACTGAGAATCAAATTGATATTGGTCAATGTGAGGTAAAATACATCTTATTCTATCAAACATCTTAAAAGAATACATAGTTTTTTTAATTTTTACTATGGATGAATGAAAGTTTTTCAGTACTTCTTGAACCAGATTCACAATTTTGAGACTGTATTCCTTTACAAATTAGATTTCTTTCCTGATTTTAAGATTTTGATTTTTTTTTCTGATTTTAAAATTTTGTACTTTCTTTCACCAATTTAATTTTACAAAATGTGTTTTATTCATTAAAGGCGTTGTTTAGATCATCTTTGCCCCACCCCAGGGCTGATAGAGACTATGCCTTGTATGATGTAGGAGAAGGTTGTGAAGTTACAAACTTGGTTCCAGGAATAGACCTTTTGTCGGAGAAGTTCAGGAGTGATGGCAGACAACTTGCTGCTGCATTGAGATGGGTAACAGAAGAATTAGCCAGAGGAAATCATAATTTGTTTGTAAGTATTGTAAGAGATCTGAATGTAGACTCACTGCTTATATCTTTTTTATATGAAATATTACTGAAGAATTAGCAAGATGCATTTATCATTTGTTTGTTAAAGTGAGATTTGGTCTTAGATAAAAAAAAAAAAAAAAAAAAAAAAAAAAAAGTAGCAGAAGCAACCATACACATTGTTGAAAGTATATGTGTGATATGATATGTGGATGTAGAGATCAGTTTTAAAAATACAATACATTATGCTTTATTTAAAAACACTGTCACATTCTCATGTGAAACAAGAGATTTTGTTGAAATCAACAATAAAAGTTTGAAGGATTTGCTTTATATTAGAATATTGATTAATGATTCCTAGATTTCAGAACATTTAGCAATGGCTGCTTGTATTTACATAAAAGCATTTTATATTATTTTTCATTTATTAACTTTACAGGTACTTCCACTTCTGACATTATACTCCTATTTAGCCACATTTGTTAGCCGTGACCTTCAGAGGTCAGTCGATGGAAGGATTTTAAAGGTCAGGGTTCTGACAGAGTTATCTCTGTTTAATGAAGCATTTATTGTTATGCAAAGACTATTACATGGAGAAAGACTACCACACATTGGAGATAGTAATTTCAGACAGGTGGAATCTAAAATGAGCTCTTTGAAGTATAACACTAGTAAACCTATAACAGAGCCTAATAACCTAAAGGTGAGAATAATAAAACTAAAACTTTTTCAGCTAATACATTTAATTCATATCATTTCCATTACTAGAAAAACTATATGCTGATTTCTTTTATTTCAATTTGTTAGTTCGGTTTGCATTTTAGCTTTAAATGTAAGATTCACCTAATTTTGACATACGCTTTCAACGTCTGATATATTTTATAAAAGCTTAAATGAGCAATACCAAGAAAAAACTAGATTTGCCATTATTATTACCATGTTATGGCTTTCAATGTAATTGATAAGTCTTAGACATGTAAGGTCCCAATGAGCATTTATGATACTTTCAGATTTTACCAAAGTTATGTATTTGAATATTTACATTACTTGTTGTATATATGAAAAAGTAAAATCACAAAAATACTGAACTCCAAGGAAAATTCAAAAAGGAAAGTCCCCAATCAAATGGCAAAATCAAAAGTTCAAACACATCATATGAATGGATAACTACTGTCATATTCCTGACTTGGTACAGGCATTTTCTTATGTAGAAAATGGTGGTTTGAATCTGGTTTTATAGCTAGCTAAACCTCTCACTTTTATGAAGTTTGATGTGTTGTGGCAAAAATGATAGTCAAATTTTTGTGACCAATCATGTTTACGATTATTTGTATTTTTCAAATATTAAAAATTCAAATTTTATGCAGATAATGCATCCATCTGAAATGTTTCTTAGAAAATATGCGAAAATTCTATTACCACATGTTTTTTAAGAGACTTTTTCAAGTGTCAATTCCCATTCTTTTCATATCTTTGTAGCTGCTTGAGATGGTATTGGATAAAAGACTATCTTCCAGTTTGGCTACTCTGTATGGTCCACACATGACTTGCCATCTGTCTTTGGCCCAGGCCAACTTGTTCATCAAACTGGCAGAGACACTCCATGTTATTCCACTGATAGAAGATACACTGTAAGTATGATGGCCATAGTCCCATGGATCACACTTAATTTCAATAATAGCTCTTTATAACATTTTAGAAAAGTTGAGCCATACCGTATAGACAAGTCAAGAGATGTTCTAAAAATGAAAATATTACTTTTTTGCACCTGGCCTTATCAGGACTTCTCTCAATATATTAGTTAAAAATATAAAAATTTCCGTAAGTTTATGTCAAATGTCTTCTTCATTTTCACGACATAACTTAGAAAACTTAGAAATGACAGACAAATGGAAATAAAAGAAGAAAATCAATAGTAAATCAATAAAAGCACTTCATACACATGAAATTTTATAAAGTTATGTTTTCATTTTTCTGTAGTTTGAAATGTGAAATAACAGAATTTCTGTTATTTTGGTTTGTAAGAAACATAATTATATAAATAATACATACATTTAATCTAAAGTCAAAGCCTGATAATTTAGAAGTGATGGAAATAATGTCTGCTTCTAGTACATATTTCTGAGAGAAAGTATATATAGGTAGCATTTTCATGTATTTGTTGTTTTATTCTATTCAGGATAACTGATAGTGGTGCTAAACCATATACAATGAGTACCATGTCAAAAGGTGGATTGGGTAGTAGAGGAGTTAAACTCTCCACAAGCAGTGCTCAATCCAGGGCTACAACTAAATCAGGAAAGTCCAATGACCCAAAGAAAGAAGACGGTAAGCCAAGTAACATTAGGGGAGAAAAATGATAAAATTTCAAGTTCAGTGATATTGTTTGCCTTAAATTACTGGAGAATAAAGGCTTTTTCCCCTGGAGAAGAATCCCAATTTGAAAATAAATGGCTTAGAATTATTCCCAAAAAGATAACTTTTTTTCCCAAACAGTGCAGTCAAGTAGTAATTGTGCATGAATACACACTGAAAAACACTAATTTAAACATTGTTCATGCCAAAACATGACTATATGTACAGATTTGAGGGTCTATTTATGTATCATCACTGACAATAAGGGCTCTTATTTCAAATGAGGGTTTACCTCTTGAAAGGGGATCTGCAAATAGAAGTTCAAGTCAAATTGATGGTTTATTATAAATTTCCCAATTTGATACAAATGATGCATATTTTCCCAATAAAAAAGGGTAGTTTTGAAAAAAGCCAACAATATCACTGAAGTTTATATGAATAATCAAGAATATTGATTGTTATGAATGATTGAAGTTTGCATGGAATAGGCAAAATGCAATTCAAAATGTAGGGCTATTTAGTTTAAATATAATTTGGGATGTTGAATACTTATTTTTTTAAGACCACACTGATAAGATAAGGAGTTTTACATGTTTTAAAATGGGATGCTCACTTTTCATTTTCAGAAACTTATGAATTCTATATACATGTTATGCCCTGCCTGCCTCAAAGGAGGGGACATTAAGTGGTACCCTTGTTTGAATATTACAAAATTCTTGAAAATGTTTTGACCATTTAACCCTTTCAACGCTATACACGGCATATGCCGCGATGACATACGCCGTCCGCCACTGCTATTCGCGGCATATGCCGCGATGACAACGGATTTTTCATTAGGACTCTTAAACCATTCGGTTTTCATTCGGGTCCTCTCTAATTTTTCCTTGTATGAATCGAGGATATGCAAGGTCTCATTTGCGCTTGAAATCCCGGCAATTTTTATTGTAAAATCATGCAGTAGAAGGAAAATTGAAGGAAAATAAAAACAAATATTTTGACAAATGCAAATGGCGGAAATCGGAAACGAAGCTGTAAATATGGAAATATTTCAGCATTTCTATGGCGAAACTGACGACGAGGATTAGTTAAAAGGTTTCTTGTTATCTGAATGTGTTTATTACATTCAATTCGTGTGGGAAATATGATTTGATCGATCATTACGAGACGTAGAAAAAGGGGGGAAAACGGAGGTTGACTGAAATTTTGAGAACGGAGCCTCTGATTTGTGCCACAATTACATAACACGTTGTGTATGGTGCAATACGCTACGGAATCGTGCAATTGGTGTCTTCTTTATTATATGGCAGATAAAACAACAAAATAGATGAAGACGAAAAGTAGTTTTTATTCCAAATTCAACACAAATGTAATAAATTACACCTTTTACCTGTTAATTACCTGAAAATGCAGGTAACCTGATAAAAATTTTACTGAAATAACTGCCTTACATTACAGTGCATACTCTCCTGAACATTTTTCATGCAATAACTTTCTCTGTATCTCTTATAATAAAAAAGATACAGCAGTCTGAAAAAGAATATACTGTTCTAATGAATGAACACAAAAAAAAATGCAGCAGCAGCAGCCATTTTTCTATTTTTTTTGTGTAGCGTTGAAAGGGTTAATACCAGATAGATATATAGCTCTTTGGGAAAATATGAGCCCTTTTGTACTAAAAAGGTTTTTTTACAAACAAAAATATATTATAACTGATATTGACCCCTCATAAAAGGGATATTTATAACATTAAGGGGTTGTTCCCAACCTGATTATGACTTTGATGGAGAATTGTCTCATTGTCAGTCACACATACATAGACCTGATTTAATTATTCAATTATTTGTTGGTGAACAGGGAAAAAATACTTCATAAATTAAAGAAATGTCAAAGTGCAAGTGATGAATCAAGTTTTAATATTGTCAAAACCTACTTTTTTATGTTTAAAAAAAAAAGTATAATAGCTCAACTTTACTTTTCAAGCTTCACCTAAAAAATTTGCAAATTAAATATTTTTTTATTAAATTTTTCAAATTGCTCGCTCCCTCGAATTTTAGAACAAGAAATTAAATTGGTGTGGCCTTATGAAAATTATTCAGAATAGACAGATCAAGAAGGGGTTGTGCCACTTTTATCAATCATGAGTTATTCCCCATTATAACGTTATATGCAGACGAGTCATCATCTGTGTCCCATTGACACATTCTCTGTTTATTTAACATACTCTAGAACATAATATGTAGAGACAACAACATCTGGGTTACCGCAAGGTGATAGTTTTATTGAGTCGACATGTTTCGCCGCTAATGCGGCATCATCAGGACAATATTACAGAGTTTACATGTTCATAAAGTGTATATAATGCGGTTGTATTAATTATGACGTAAAAGAATAAAAGTGAAAGTGAAAATGTAAAATAGTGTTCATAATGTAGCAAGAATAAAAGTTAAAAATAGAAATAAAAACAAATGTTTATCTTGACTGGTATGTTCCGTAGTCACTGTGATTGAGGTTCATATATAAATAGAAAGTGAAAGTGAAATTAAAATAAGAATCTAGTATAGTTAAAAGTGAAAGTTAGTCAATAAAGTTATTAACGATGTGGTTAGCTGCTATTCTTGCACGTCTGTGTGGAGGTCCTCATAGTGGTTTATAAAATGTCAGTTCATTTCCAAATAGGACAACACCCCATTGGCCATCCCGTACCAATTCAACTGGCTTCGCTCCGAGGGAGGTACTGCTTCCTTACTACCTCAATGGAAGCAGTACCTCCCTCCGCACACGATCCACCTTAGCCGTCCTGCGTTGTAGTTACAACCGTCAGCCTCATGTCTACCGACCAGTTCCATTCTACCACCAACCTCACTGAAGAAACAGCCCATACCTCGAAGAAAAGAAAAACCCGCGACGAAGATATGGAAGATAATACAACCGCAACCGCACCCGCTCCTACTACGATAACCATCTAAGAGAAAAACTTAGCCCACTTTACAACCTTACGGAAATTGAACATTTAATTCATCCGCAGCATACCTAAGTACACAAAGTCAAAGTAATTCGGAATACCAGGCATTTTACTTAAAGAAAAAGGGAAGGAACCAGAACCAGGATGAACCACATAAACCACAAACCTAATTTACAAAGAAAAGCCTGATCCACGGACATTTTATTATCAAAGTTAATTTTTATGAACATATCTACCAAGATTTACAATTCCCAAAATTGCGGCAATCATACACTTCACCCTTTACTACCTCAATGGAAGCAGTACCTCCCTCGGAGCGAAGCCAGTTGAATTGGTACGGGATGGCCAATGGGGTATTGTCCTATTTGGAAATGAACTGACATTTTATAAACCACTATGAGGACCTCCACACAGACGTGCAAGAATAGCAGCTAACCACATCGTTAATAACTTTATTGACTAACTTTCACTTTTAACTATACTAGATTCTTATTTTAATTTCACTTTCACTTTCTATTTATATATGAACCTCAATCACAGTGACTACGGAACATACCAGTCAAGATAAACATTTGTTTTTATTTCTATTTTTAACTTTTATTCTTGCTACATTATGAACACTATTTTACATTTTCACTTTCACTTTTATTCTTTTACGTCATAATTAATACAACCGCATTATATACACTTTATGAACATGTAAACTCTGTAATATTGTCCTGATGATGCCGCATTAGCGGCGAAACATGTCGACTCAATAAAACTATCACCTTGCGGTAACCCAGATGTTGTTGTCTCTACATATTATATTTCCATGAGGTTTTAAGACAACCGCAGCATACTTCGGTATCCATCTTGGTTACTCTACCAGCTTTTCCGTTAGAAGGTGTTGGTTCACTCGTCACAAAATACTCTAGAACAGTGGCTCACTCAAAATGAAATTAAAAAATGTAAATAATAAGTAAATGAAAAATGAAATTTGTTGAGTCACTTGCAGTCTAATGTTGGAAAATTGAAATTAGAAATCTTTTAGATTATGAAAAAACACATTATTATTTTTTATGGTATTTTACAGAAGAGGAAGCTGACAGTGTGCAACACAAGCATGCTAACAAGAGATTTACAGCTAGTAAGAAGCCATTGACACAGGAAATGATCAAGGGGACACTACTGGCTATAGCTGATCAGATGGTAGGAACCATTGCTGAGGTGATACAGGAAAATGCTGAACATGACAAGCATGGTAAATACATTTGTTTTTTTTATAAGAAGAGAAGGAGCTGTGTGTTATGCATTAGTTAGACAGCAACCCATGACACAAAAGACAGAAAGAAATCCAGAGGTCCTCTACAACAGACAAGTTTTTATGTCAATATGATAAGCTCTAAATCATCTTTGTTTTCTTCTTGACTTAAATTGTAACAATTTCAAGTCTGAACATACAATGATGGTATGTGAAGCTTTAAAATAATTTAAAAAGGAAATAAATATACATATAAGTATATAATTTAGATTGTTAATACATGTAATGTAAACCAGGCTACAGAATTAACAGGTAATTTTACAAATGTATTAAAATATGTTTATCTGGCATTAAGTGTTTATACATTTCTAGGTCTTGAAGGTTTACCTGCTGCGGAGATGGAATTAGTTGTTCTGTGTAAACTTCAACAAGCTGCTATAGCTCGTCAAAAACACCATTCTGCAATGGCCGCCGGAATTGTCATGTCGGCTCTCAAGTTACTGAAATCCTCAAGATTGTTCAAAAAGAGAAAGGAAGTTATTGCCCAACCAAGGTTTGTACAGAGTAATCATACACATATAAAGGTTTAGACATCCTAAATTTTTAATACATCCAATTCAATGCAGCTATTGCAAGGAAATAAGATCTGTCAATAATTTTACTAAGTTTCATTTAAAAAAAATATTTTATGACCTTTAATTTTTCAATATAGTTTCCTTTTGATATGTTAAAAGTAAAAAAAAGGTAAAAAATTGCTGAGATGAAAACCTCATGCAATTAGAATTTAAATGTGTGCAACATAAGAACCTTATTGGATTAGTTGGTGTTAAAAAAAGTTAATTTTCAAGAATTAAATTGATACTTTATTTTTCTTTTTAACACTTTCTTTGAAAGAATTATATATGTATATTAAACATATGTAGATATTTTAGATTTAAGATAAAACATGAGTTGAGAGAAGTATTAAATCCACTTTTATCAGAATCTTTCTACAGTACTGAATCAGATTGGTTAGTGGAGAGTCTTTTTAGATGGGTGTAGATTGTTAGATTTATGGATTTATATGAATTTACGTAAATCTCTATAAAACATTTAAAAGATTTTTCTTGCAACTATGATAAGGGCTTTCTACTCCTCAGTCTTTAAATATTGTAAAATATTAAAAAAAATAAAAATCTATCTAAGAACAGTTATTGATATTAAGTGATTGGTCATGGAGTTTTTAATTGCTAAAAAAGAAGAATAATAAGTAGCATTCTGATTCATTGGATTATGGGCATGTCAAAAGATGCCTGTGGGGGCCAATGATTTTATTTCTTGAATATTCATTATCTAGGAGAATTTACTATTTTGATAGTCCTTTTCTTTCACTTTTCTTCAAGCTTAGCTTCTCAGAAACAGATCTCAACACTTATGGTGCCTGGTTGGAAATCTATAAAAGCCTAGAACAAATCTTTAATTGTCCACAGTTAAATATTTATAGAACTGAAAATAATTTTTTTCAGTGTTACCTTCATGCACTAAATTAGGGAGTTCTGCTTAATTTACTGGTCCCAGGCTACTGATCTCTCTCTTTATCTTATTATCTCCCTTGTTGTTTCAATGTGAAGGACATCTTTATAAGTACATACCTTCATTAACAGGATTGTAAGCGCAAGTAGCCAAGAGAGGTAAAAGTTTTTTACGAGCTTATATTTTATATTTCACAATTATTATATTTATAATTCACATCATTATAGATATAGTAGAAAGCATTATAATCCTATTTTTAATAATTTAGATGCCGATCGAAGAAATCATAACCTGACATTAATTTGATTACTGTGATTCATTTATTAATGTGGATACCAATTTTTTGGATTGAGAAAAAATTGTATTTTCTGACATTTGATTTCTGATTTCTAAGTCTACATACTTGCTTAGAAACTTCTTAGTTTTAAATTTATATTTGTGGTTAACATATACCCATGATATCCTTAGAAAATTTGTATCCCTTATATGATGAATCCACGCGATAAGGCTGTGCTGAATTATGTCTCTCTATTTAAAAGAAAGGTAACTTAGTTAAGGAAAACTCTAAATTGTCAGTGTTTATTTAACCATTTTCATATATATTTAACTCTATTACATGATTTCCAATCTTTTCGTAATCTAAATATATTGATGAAACTTGACTTAAACAACTCATTACTGATTTAAAGAGTTTCTCCAGAAGAGGTTTCAGTTCATTATTTCAACAAGTTTCTTACTTTAGCCAAGTCGTCAGAGATTTCTAAGGTTAAGGCTTATAATGTCCAGTTCATGCATGAAGAATTTGAAATTTTTGTTATTACTTATATGTATATTTTATGATTAGATCATAAAGTATTGTAACAGTTAAACTAATTTTCATAGTTTTTTCATTGTTTTATATTTTCATATTAAGATATATATTTGCATGTTTAAATGATAGATTGAAAAAATAACAAGTTATAGTTTTATACATTTGTTTGTTGTATTTATTATTATTTTTGTTGTTGACAATTTTAACTTTTCAGAAGTTAATATTCACATTGCATGTCCACCTAACAATTGAAATCAGCTAATTTTCATTGCTTCATATTATATTGTTTTTGAAAATTATTTGCACAGTTTTTTTTCAAATAATAGGATGTGTGAGGTTAAAAAAATCAAATCATTCTGTTTGTCCCAACCATGTGAAAGACTTAAGAAAGAAAACTTTAACAAAGTTTTCTTAAAGTTTCTAAGCTTTCATGAAAGGGAATGATTTTAAATATATACTTTGTCCGCAGCTTGATAATATTAAGCGGCAATTTAATACAGCAACTTCTTCTTTCAGATAGTTTGAAATTTTACAAAAATTGTTGTACAAGAAAAAAACTTCATCAAAGTTTTCTTCGCTTCTATGAAAGGAATGATTTATATTGGTTACAGATTAAATTGAAATTTTTTCACTTTTTGTAATTTCCAGGCCATCATCATTGAAGAGTGATGGGACAAGCAGAAGGAGACATATGTATAAGGATGTACCAGTATCTAATCCTGAAAACAGTCTATTCCAGTACCAGAACTTCCAAAGCAGAGCTAGGACTTGATGCCAGACTCTGGCTTAACTGTAGACAAGCTCTGGTCAAATGTCTTCTAATAGAGGTTAGAGGCCTTGGAGAGGTCAAAGGTGAGAAATGGAATAGATTCTAATCTGGTTTAACACTACCTTACATAAGCTCTGTTCAAATGTCTTATAACAAAGATATAGTAATTTTCCTCAAATTTGAACCTAACAGTTAAAGAAGAAATTGATGCGATATTAACTAGGAACAGAATAAGATCTAGGGATTAGTCCTTCTGCATTATTTAAATATTGATCGACATAATAGATAATGCACACTTTTTTCTTTCAGCATTATTTTCAATGATATGTAAATATTTTCTGATATCCACTTAGATTTAAGGTATCCCACTTATATTGAAAAATTGACCGTTTTGCAACATGCTCTTTATTCAATTTATAGATCCAGAAACTAAAGTTCTACAAGAGTTGGCAGACTGTCGCCAGTATTGTATAGAAGGATTAGGTGAAGCTGAAGCATGTGGGGATCTAGAAGTTCAGGCTGATTTCCTGTACCAGGGGGCACTGCTTAACATAATGGAAGGAAAGAGTCAAGAAAATACTATATCTTTGATTGAGGTACTTAAATGATTAAATGAAAGTGTTAATAATTAGATATTAGTCAAGAACGGTTGTACAGAGGTGGGGGATGGGGCTGCACGAAACATGTTTATTAATGAGCTTCATGCTTGTTAATTTTTGAAATAAAAATTTATTGCAAGAAAAAAATATACTTTACTACCCTAGTCAGAGCAGGGCTTCCAAAAAATATTTGAGCGAGCTGGACATTTCATATCTGATCCCGATTTTAATTCCTTAAGATGTAGTCACAAAAGGCAATTATGGTAATCAGATGGCCATTCCAATGATTGACATTACATTAAAAAAATAATGTTCGGATGTAACTGTTAAATTGGCAGTGCATCATTCGAAGTGTGCACATCAGCGTGCTCATATCTGCCTTAGACTTTTTATTTGTGCAAAATGACATTGTCAAAAACTTTAGTTTCTTTTTCACATGTACTAACCGGATGTTGACTTGACAATGGTAAAACATGGACCATAAACGGATACGTAAAATCCGTGTATGTTTACAAACCACGACTGAGTGAAGAAGCTCTTTCCACGTTATTTGTTCAACAAAATACTTGAAATGAAAGTTAGATACAGGTATCAATACTAATTTCAGCATTTTTGAAGAAATGTAGGATGCATAATTAAAATTCCCACCTGTGCACATGCGCACACATGTTCTAGATCATCCGACGTAGTTCTGACGATTTTTCATTTAAAACCTTTTTAAATTTTTCATCAAATCATGTTGATAAACTAATTTCTAATAATTTTAATAATTTGAACTAAATCAATTACAAACAAACCTCTGAAAAGTAAGAAAAAAATTGTGAATAGACCGATCAATTTATACGATGTCCGGTACTGAACATAATTCACCTGTCACCTGAACAGGTAGATTTTAGCTGTCCAACTACTAATTAGGCTTAATTAAAATGAGAAAGTATTGGATTAGGTGTTGTTTTGATAGTAATAAATCATCATGTCAGATTTATGACGGGAAATGTGTTGATGTTAAAGGCAAAAGGTTGGGTCAAAAAGATCGTGAATTATGTAAAAATGACCGAAAAAGCCTTGAAAACTAAAAAGTATATGACCGTTTCATGCTTTGCACAGCCGGACTTTTACGGGACATTATACAAATGACCGGAATATATGACCGTTTTGGAAGCCCTGAGTCAAAGTATAAATCTGATCTTGCTGCACGTTTTCTTTTTTTTGAGTTCATTGACAAAGATGTGTTTTCTCACATTTGTTTTGATTGAGGGATATGCTGACACTATTAACTCTATGTCATTTAAAAGCTTTGTTTTCTGCATAGTATATAATAGCCAAGTAATACTTCTAAATTGTAACAAACTAGATAGAATGATTGTTGATGGGTTAGAGCCCTTAACATATTCAGTTTCAAGGTCAGAGGTCAAAGTGATATTACATATACTTAAGGTTAATACATTTTCCAAGGTAACTTTGTTTTATATCATTTAACTCTCAAATGGCTTTTCGAATCATTAATTTACAACTGAGGATTTATTTTTAAAGGACGCAATTATGTTGCTGAACAAAGTACCAAAATTGTCAATCCCAACACAACAACAGCTGGTTACATGTATGGTCCTGAAGACTGACTTACAGGCTGCTGAGAGGGACAATGATAGTGTTTTGTTTACTGAGAAAACATTAGTTCAATACCTCAGTGCTCAACAGCTTATTCTAAAACAGGTAGGTATCTTTACAATTTGCAATCTTTCTTTTATCCTTTCTATTGATGTATATTGCAGTAGCATGATTTCGGAATCCTGTTTTAGGGCAGCATCATTCTGTTAAAATATATTTGAGCTTCATCAGCTTTAATTGAAAATTTTACTATATTTAATAATTGAATACCTGTATTTATAATTTTATTGGGTGTAAAAGCTTTGCCCAAGCATACTAAAAAAAGTTCAACATTATAAAATTATAAGGGGAAGCATTCAATTCATATAATTACATTTTATATGTATACTACATCATTGAAGTTAGAGTTACATCAAGCTCAACATGCTCATGATTTACATTATGCCATGGATTGCATATGTATTTATAGCAGTTGTATTTTGTATGAAAATAAAATATTACATTAGAAGGCCCAGATTGTATCAGCCAATACAAATTACAGATTCTAATGAAACATTCATTTAATGTGATTCTATATAAGTATAAATATTTTATAGATGGAGACATTAGGAGAAGAGATACAGCACTATTTCCCTGAAGGAGAGAAATCATTCTATTCAACACCTATCAGTCCAATGAAGAATATTTATATTTCACATATGTTACGTTTAGCTCAGGTCAAACTACGTATAGGACATGCCATGGCTCGTAATGCTGCTAAATATATTAGGAATGGGTAAGATTATGTAACTTTTATGCCCCATTTATGGGCATTATGTTTTAGGGTCTGTGCATCATTTTGTTTGTCTGTCTGTCTCCCAGTTCAGTTAAAGTTTTTGGTCAAGGTAGTTTTTGATGAAGTTCAAGTCCAATCAACTTTAAACTTAGTACACATGTTCCCTATGATATGATCTTTCTAATTCTAATGCCAAATTACAGTTTTGATCCCAATTTCATGGTCCACTGAACATAACAAATGATAGTGCAAATTGTGCACCGTGTACATTCTTATTATAAATTATTGAAAGTTCATCAAACGAGAAGTTTCTGGGCTACAATCTCATTGAAGGGTTAAAGCAGACGACAAGTATCTGAGAAACATCCTTGAGTTTGAAAGACATATAGTTCCGTTGTGATGAGAAAACAAAAACAAACAACAAGATATAACATACAAAAATCTGCACAAAGATTTCAATATTTTTTTAATAAGAAAAAAAATGTGATTAACTTATTTATTACCATTTATTTCCTTAAATTGTAGAACTGACAAAGATCCTGTTGTATTATGGACAGAAGTTTTAGGGGTATTAACAACAGCTTTAGAGCTATCTCAAGCTAGTGTGTCCAGAGAGGCCAATTTAGAGGCTGAAATACTGTTCAACTTAGGTGAGAATTAAAAAAAAAGATGGTAAACAATAAAAGGAAATGTCAAAATATAGCTTTTTTTATACGCCCGTCAAAATTTTGACGGGACGTATTATGGTATACAAATGTCCGGTGTCCGTCCGTCCGTCTGTCTGTCTGTCCGTCCGTCTGTCTGTCCGGCGTAAACATGTCGCACCGTAACTTGAGAACGACTTATCTAAATTTCATGAAACTTAATATAGTTGTTTTTTATGATGATCAAATGATCTGTATACTTTTTGTTGAAAATAAGATTTAAACTTTTTGAGTTACGGCACTTTGTAACTAAAACGGGGGTGTGTTTTTTTTCACATGTCGCACCGTATCTCAAAAACGATTCTTGATTATTGCTTAAAACTTTACACACTTCTTAGTTATATTAATCTTAATATCTGTATACTTTTTGGTGATGATTCAAAATTTCATTTTTGAGTTATTGAGTATTTTGTAAAAAAGGGGGAGGGTTTTTTACATGTCGCGCCGTATCTCAAAAACTATTTATGATTATTGCTTAAAACTTTACACACTTCTTTGTTATATTAATCTAAAGATCTGTATACTTTTTGGTGATGATTCAAAATTTCATTTTTGAGTTATTGAGTATTTTGTAAAAAAGGGGGAGGGGGTTTTTACATGTCGTGCCGTATCTCAAAAACGATTTATGATTATTGCTTAAAACTTTACTCACTTCTTTGTTATATTAATCTAAAGATCTGTATACTTTTTGGTGATGACTCAAAATTTTATTTTTGAGTTATTGAGTATTTTGTAAAAAAGGGGAGGGTTTTTTTTACATGTCGCGCCGTATCTCAAAAACAATTTATGATTATTGCTTGAAACTGTACACACTTCTTTGTTATATTAATCTAAAGATCTGTATACTTTTTGGTTTGATTCAAAATTTTATTTTAGTGATATTTGTAAAAAGAAAACAGGGTGGGGGGGGGTTTCACATGTCCCGCCGTGTCTCAAAAGCAATAAATGGTAATTGCTTAAAACTTTCTCAGAAACTATTTATGATCATTGCATAAAACTTCCACACAAGACGTCGGGTGTATCATGCGCTCATGGCGCAGCTGTTTATTTATTTGTATCTTGCATTTCAGTATCACTTCTTTTTGGCCTTTCTCTTTGGTCCCTTTTGTTTCATCGATTTTAAATGTCTTAAGTGTAAGGATTTAGGATTTTCAAATATTTTGCTTTAAACATCAAAGAAGAGCCATTAATTGTAGAAATTTGCTTTTGTTGTATTAAATTTGGTACTCTGTGTCCAGTCGTAAAACTCCACTTTGTACCTTGGGTGCAAAATTTGTGCTCAAAACACAAAATTCACTGTTTCAATTGCCAAATTTGTTGATTTCTAAATATTAGTCAAAGTACAATAACTGTACTAAAAACTTTTATGATTTAAGACCAGAATCCAGTACTTTTTTTCATTTTTTTCCTCCTTCAGAAATCAAATAAACATTTTTTTTTTCATTTTGCCCCATATATTTAAAGCAGATATTTGACTACTACATATACATAAAAGTGTATTTGATTGTGATTAAGTTTGAGACAATGATTTTCGTAATGTATGACATACTGTAATCTTCCAGAACATACATAATGAAATGTTTTTTGTTTGTTTTTTAACTATAGGAAAAGTAGAGAGGATGTTGGTGTTACATGGTAAAGTCCAACCAAGGAAGGCTGCTGATACTCTGTTACAGGCTATCAAGACATCCTTCAGGAATGACCATGATCTAGGGTAAGTATCTAAAACATGTAATGTATACTGTGGATTTATTTGTATTCATAAGTATCGAATTGTACGGATTTAGAAAGCAAAATTTTTTCGTTGATATTGGATTTTGTTATTTTTATAATGTATAGAAATCTATGAAATTTGTACTTTCAACGTTTAAATATGGTTAACATACATCCATGAAATCTACAAAATTAGTACTGCAGGATCAATACTGAAATCATTTTATTCTAAATACTGAAAAAAAGTAAAATCACAAATATACTGAATTCAAAAATGAACGTTCCTAATCAAATGACAATATCAAAAGCTTAAACACATCCAACAAATGAATAACAACTATCATATTTCTGACTTGGTACAGGCATTTCCCTATATAAAA
This sequence comes from Mytilus edulis, assembly GCA_019925275.1. NCBI lineage: Eukaryota > Metazoa > Mollusca > Bivalvia > Mytilida > Mytilidae > Mytilus > Mytilus edulis. Next base: position 81,166,447 of record CM034349.1, on the reverse strand, counting down.
AATGGTGGATCAAACATGGTTTTATAGCTAGCTAAACCTCTCACTTGTATGCAATGTCAGTTATCATTGTAAAACTCAAGCCAAGACAAATTGTGACAGATTGAGTTAATAGTGTATCAGAAAGGCATAAGAACACACTATAAAAATCAGATTAAAAAGGCAAGTCTCATCAGATTAACACAAAGAAAAAAAAAATACTTAACAAAAAGAACAAAAAGTCAGACTGGCTTTAAACATTATAACTGGTTTTAAGTTTTGCTTATTTCACATAACTCATATATTACAGGTTGATGAGACAAGCCTATTTAGAAGTTGCCCTAGTGTATTTGTTTGCTGTTGGACTAGTGGTTCTAAAGCCTAACGGGTCACTGGAAATTATACAAGATGGCATGGATGAAACCGCCAGTGTTAGACCAGGGACAATGGACTCTGTCAAAAGTAAAGCCACCAGTACTAAATCTTATAAGGTGCGTATGAAAATGGATAACATAAATTGCAATGGATGCAAATTTAACTAAGGACAACAGTAATGTACTGATGTTCAAATCTTATCTAATTTAAAGTAGGAAACGGGAGATTGTGACAAATTTCTCAATGCTTACCTCCCCTTTTGCCTGTTTTTATAACCCGGATTTTCTTTCTTGTGGACAGGTCCCAATAAAGAAATTGCGTAATTTTTACTTTTGAAAGTTTGATCATATTCTTATTGTTATTTCTTTAAATTTTATTTATCTAAAGGGAAAATGTAAGTATATCATGTTTTTATTTAAAAACAATGAAATAAATTGAAGTGAAAACGGTAAATAATAATATTTTTCTAAATAGCTGTATAAAAGAGGGATGAAAGATACCAAAGGGACAGTCAAACTCATAAATCTAAAACAAACTGACAACGCCATGGCTAAAAATGAAAAAGACAAACAAAAAATAATAGTACACATGACACAACATAGAAAACTAAAGAATAAACAACACAAACCCCAAGTTGTCTTCCTAATAGACTAGCTTATATAAAATACCTAATCCAATGAAGTAGGATTTGTCTCCAGACATTAAAGAAGCTACACCAAATAAGATCTTTTTAGAGAATATTTGAACATTTATAAATGTTTTCATGTTTTCTAGCAAAAAACAATTAACTTTTGTGTAGCATAACTTATTATTTAACTATTTACATTTTCAGAGCAAGAAGGACCGTTTAAGCAGCAGGGCAAAGTCTGGTAAAAGTGAAGATATGGACGATTCTGAGAAACATCGTAGAGCAGCCTATGTGGCAATCAGGTGTGCAACAGCAGTGGCTCAGGCTCAGAGAAGTAGAATGTTATTGATTGGTGACACAGTTGTAACATCACAGCCACTATCAGAAACAGCTCAGGATGATATACCAGACTTTTTATCTCTAGATCTTGTTAGTGTCTATACCCTGGGCAAAAAGAAGAAGAAGTACAAAAGTAAGATTTTAAGGAGGCTTGAGGGTATAAAAATTTCAGAAAAAAATCAAACATTTGTTTTTCATTACAAATTTTATTTATTTCCTTTTGTAGTTGTTACTTTATCATATGGTACAAAAATCATTCAAAACAATCAATTCGTGTTGGCCCCAGATGACTTTCAAAATGCCTTTACAAAAATGTATGCTTCTTTCGAAGTCTGATTGTGAGCGCAAATGAACGGTGACCCCACTTTTTTATTTTATTTTTCTATTTACTATAAGATAAAGTTCATTTATAGAAAAATATAGAGATATCCTATATAAATGATTAAGACCCGCGAACCCCCTTAAATGTATTTTTATGTCTACATGAATAGAAGATAGAAAGATAAAGTCAAAGAGTGTCTCTGTCACACAATCCTCAGCAAATTAAAATCAATTAGATCTCACATACTTCTAGTTGAAATTAATGCATGTATTTATTATTGCAATTTTCAAAGAATGAAGGATATCCTCAGCAAACTAAAATCAATTAGATCTCACATACTTAAGTTGAAATTAATGCGTGTATTTATTATTGCAATTTTCAAAGAATGAAGGAAATCCTCAGCAAATTAAAATCAATTAGATCTCACATACTTAAGTTGAAATTAATGCGTGTATTTATTACTGTAATTTTCAAAGAATGAAGGAAAATGTATAATTAGTTAAATTTCATTTTTGTTAGTCTTGTATTATTTTAATTTTAGTTTCTTGTGTACAATTTGGAAATTAGTATGGCGTTTATTATCACTGAACTAGTATATATTTGTTTAGGGGCCAGTTGAAGGACGCTTCCGGGTACGGGAATTTCTCGCTACATTGAAGACCTGTTGGTGACCTTCTGCTGTTGTTTTTTTTCTATGGTCGGGTTGTTGTCTCTTTGGCACATTCCCCATTTCCATTCTCAATTTTATTTGAGGAAAATCTGCATACAGATAGATCAGAATGCAAGTTGTAATGAATACTCATCCAGTCTCATCTTTCCCATTAATAAAAACCTTGCAATGATTTATGAATTTACAGCATATACATACAAGGGTTTGTTTAACCTCAGCTTATAATATTTCTTCAATTAAGATACATATGATTTTTTTGTGTTATGAATAGTAGTTTACTTTAAGATATACTGTCTTTATTTTGAATAACAGAAAATCATACTTTGACTGTCAGTAGTATAAGTCTCCAAATTAAAATTATTTTAAAGATGAAATTTTGGTAAATGAAAAAAAAGGAATTCAGATGCTTACATGTTTTTACAGAGTGCAAGATTTCGAGCATTTTTAAATATCTTGCTATTTTACTTCATGGATTTATTCATCATTTTTAATGTTGTGTATTTCTTATTCCAGATGAAATAGAAGAAGAGTTAGCTCCCCTCATAGAGGCTCAGGAAACAAAGAAAGTAGAAACATATGAAGAACAAGTATCTAGAACAAAGGACACTGCAAAGGAGTTGGGATGGATACATATATTAGGTCTCAAATTAGTATTCATTGTAATATTGAAAGCAAAAAGAATTCAGTTTTTGTTTATGTCTCATACTGTTGCATTTTAAGTGTATAGGCTACTCTTATTTTCAGAATCTAAAAGGCTTGTGGGGAATTCAAATGTTTGTACATTGAATTGAAATAACTTTTTCATAACACTTATAGAAAACTAAAGAATGTAGATAGAACTTGCCTATGTAACATTATTATTTAAGCTACATAGATAGACGAAGATGTTGTACAAGTGACAATGAGACAACTTGTCTTTCAAGTCACAATTTGTAAAAGAAAACCATTATAGGTAAAATAACTGCATTCAACTTGGCTCACACTTAACAGCAAGCTATATATAAAAGGGCCCCAAAATGACTAGTATAAAACCATTCAAACAGGAAAACCAAAAGTCTGATCTACATAAAAAAAAATGAGAAATGAGAAACATTCCTGGCACATTCATTTTAAGGTAGATGGGGCGTCTAAATTATAATCCATAGAATCTTTTAATAATTTGCCAAAATGTAGTTCATATCCTGATTGTTTAAAAACATTAATAAAAAGAATGGGTCACCGGACTTATTTTCACACTACAGTTGTGCAAAATTGTCAAGATTTTGTATAGATTATGCATGGAAAACCTAATTTTCCGCCATAAAACACAAACCACACCATAGAATTTTGAGATAAACTATGAGAAGATAGCTCCAATATTATGCTTTCAGATAAGAAAAAGAAAAAATGGGGTCACCGGACTCGTTTTCTTGCTACATGTAAAAATGAGTAAATTCCTAACACATTCTATTGTAAAAGTAACACTATCTAAATTATCTGCCCTTGCATATGAGTTGCCTCCCCTTATTTTACAAAGTTGGAAAAAAATGAATCAAACAAAAGAATTCTTTTTTTTGAAAAATACAATTATAAATATGATCAAACATGGCATTTTCTATATTATAATGAAAATTCTTACACATGAAGTACCTACTTCTATAAAAATTTGCACATTTCATCAAAGATCTAGACCTTGTTTTCTAGTATTTCAAAATCAAAGATGGAGGAAGACACCCTATCTACCTTAAGAACTTGTCTATTAAAGAAACACATTTCAGTTACATGTACATTAATTTTAAACTTGTAAAGTCCAATGTTCTCTATTTCACAGGTTATCAGACTATACTTCAAAGAATGTGCTTCACAGCTACTGTGTCAGCTTCTAGTACAAAGAAAAACAAGCAAGAGGATATAGCTGAGGAGTTAGGTGACCTTGGACCAGGGTTTGACCTTGGGTTCATCAGTCATGCTCAGTACGACACATCATTGAACCATGATGTTGTCAGATCAATGTTACTGTGTGGATCTTGGATTGGCAGATTGAACAGACTACATACATACTTAGCTAGTAATCTGTCAGTTTATAGTGCCACCTGTTGTGGAATTTATCCACCATCAATGTTGACCTTACCTGTACCAGCATTACCAAAATTGGACTTAGATGTCATTTGTAGGTCATATTCTCAAAACCAGACCAATCCTGGAGATATGGATCCATCTATTCCCCTGGCAATCACTGCAGATCCAGGCAAGCCCCTCCCACCTCCTGGTTCTAACATGGAGCCATACATGCCAAGTGACAGACCTGTGACATCACCCACTGAGCCACAGGTGGCACTGCAGTTCTATCAACCGTCTTTGGAAGAGACTGACCCACTGAATCCAGATGCAAAAGGACCTGACTCCAGGGTGTTGTTGCTGTATGCTCTTTTTAAGAAAACAACGCAGCCTACTGTACAAGGATTACAATGGATTTCTATGGCACAACTCAATGATCTCCATGACAGGTTAGTGGTCCACCCAGGGCGTCACAATATTTTGTGGATATCAATTTTGTTGAAAGGATATTTTGTAAGTTCGTAGATATTTGATTTCTTGGTTTTTCTAAAATCTGCATACCAATCCATATAAAATTTGCATTTTAATTAGTGGTTTATCTTTACCCAAAAATCCACAATAATGGGTATCTAACAAATAATAATAAATCCACAGAAATCCCTTTTGAATTGATTAGTAAATAACCAATAATTGATTTCTTATTTTTTGTTAATATTTATCATTTTCCATAGTGCATACTTTTGATAAATTCTTCTTCATTCATTCATAAATAGTTTTAAAAGGTTTAACCAATTATGATTTCAAATTTACATCATGTCATATGGACTTGTCAATGACGACAGCAAATTTAAAATGCTTATAGTTGCAGCTTCAAATATTATACATTTTTTTATTTTTGAAGGGGTTGATAGTATGATACAATGATTGATCATCCCCAAAGATATGATATTCTCTGAGATCAATGGCCTATGGTTAATGTCATATCTCTGAAGTTGATAAATCATTGTATCAACCTCATCAAAAGTCAACATTTCTTCTATTATGCACTGTTTATTTTTTTTAATCACATTTGAATATACCATTTATTATTGATGCTATTATAAAATAGGCTTGCAGTATTGGGTCAGAGAGGGGAAATTTCCCTTCAAGAGAAACAGAAGAAGGAACCAGTTGCTCCATCACCAACACCCTCTACCAAGGCCAAGAAAACACAGAGGATAAAGGCACTGTCTCCTAAAGTACAGAGGGATGAACAATTAGAGGTACCTTATTTTACCTACCTCTTGCATGGTCTGTTTATACCATATTTGAATTAGACATCCTTTAAAAGATCATTATTTCAAAGAAGAATTTCAGAAACATAGGTAGTGTTGAAAAGGTCATATAATTACTATGTTTCTGATATGATTTGAAAATCTACAAATATGTGATTGTTATTGGTCAGTTCGATTTTTTTTTTAAATTCCTTGGTTTACACTTTGATCAACCATGTTAACAGAACTACGTCTGAATTGGTTACCTATGTAAATATTGTGTCAATTTTGCACAATACACATGGATTTGTAATGTTTTTTCCCCCTTTTTCAGACTTTACTGATGCAGTGTATCACAGATGTAATGTCACTACTAGGAATGGCATCAGAACCAGAGCCTAGTAACTTACCTATTGATGTAAGTATTATATAAATTGTCATGTATATGAATGGTGTGTTGGTGTTCCAATTCACACAACTAACAGTTACATGTTTTTAAAAAAAATTTTTTTTTTATTTTGATTTCTTTTCTCAATTGAATTATATGAAAAGTTTGATTTACTCTTCAATTTTTCTGATGAAGTGCAAACATTTTCAACCGAAAAAAAAATTGGCTTTGAAGCCATTTACAATTCATGTTGTTTTTGACAGTTTGTATGTTCTTTCTGATTAGTGATTGTGTACCTTTTGACTAAAAAAGATCATGCAGATCTTTTCATAATTAAATGTTAAAAATATCACCTTTCACAAAATTTTGACAAAACTTAAGTGGGCTCGAGAATATAAATCAATATTTTTCAATTTTATGCAAAAAACTTAATGCACCGAAAAAAAATTGACATTTTTTTAATCGAAGAGAGATAATTTAGAGCTGTTTTAATGTTATATACTTTTTAAAAGTTATCTGGGGCCAATACAAATTGATTTTTTGGGGTAGATTTTTGTACCATATCATAAAGTAACAACTAATAGTGTATTAAAATTTGTACTGAAAAAAAAAAAAATGGTGAGATTTTAGCTGAAATTTTTGTATCCTAGAGCCTCCTTATGTGATCTTTTATTGCTATTTTCTCCAATTTTCCTTTGAACTTTTTTATGTTATTGTTTTCCATATCATGCAACTTAATATTGGATTTTCTCACTTGAATAGAAAGAGAAAGTATGATGTCATAATCCTATGTCATTGATGTTGCCTAGAAAATAGGAATAAACAAATTATCAATCTTCTTTTAAACTATCCCCCTTCAATGAGATTGTAGCCTAGATACTCTCTTGTTTGGGAAACCATCAATCATCTATAGATTCAACATACCCAAGTATGATTTAAATTACATAAGGAAACTATTTTATTCAGACATAATGAAATAAGACTATAGGTTCAGTAATGAATTTGATTCCAAAATGAAATAATGTCTTACAGAAAAAGTCTATTAAGAAAAAGGTAAATGTATGATCATGTATTCTTGCATAATTTTTACTCGGCAACAAATGTTATCATTTTTAAATAGTATATTTTTTAGATGTTAAAATGCAGTTTTTTATTATGTAGATATTTATATTTTATTTATATTTGTCCCACACATTATTAAGAATTAGTTCACATTTGGTATAATTTTATAAAAAAAAGTTGCACAATGCTCTGTTACATATAAAACTGTCACACAATGCTAGTTAAACACACAAAGTAGTTATTTCCTTTTTTTAATGCTTGTTTTAAAAATATTATTTGAAATATTGTTTGATAATTTTTTATTTGTAATATTTGTTTTTGCACCGTAATTCTTAGTAGACATCCACCTTTCCAGCATATTGAAGTATCCAATGTATAAAAAGCATTTTATAACATAATTTATTTTCAGCTTATTTTGAAAATCAAATAATCATATAACAAACTTTTGATTTTCACCCCGGTTAGTTATGTATGAAATCACAATATTAACACATTAGGGCTGATTTCAGCTACCACCCAAAACTGCACCAGAGTTTTACCCACATACTCCTATAAAATCAAGAACAATGTCGAGCGCAATGTCAAAACGTTCAAGGTCAGACATTACTTCTGCTCGGATGGTAAGACAATCTGACATTAGAAAACAGGTAGGAGGGCAAAAGTATAAACATTTCAATATACAGTACACACATGGGTTTAGTTGAGAATCATTCTTGCTGGTGATTTTCCACTCAAAATTGGTGATTGTAAGAGATTTACCCTCAATTTTATTTATTCTATTTTAAAAAAACTAGACTAGATCTAATGCAAGGGATGCACATCTTGAAAATCAATGGTACATTTAGATCAATCATTTTCATAATCTCATACTGAGCTTCTAATTAAGTAACACAGGTTGTTTACTTCAGTTTCACATGTGTGCCTAAAAAAAATTGATGAAACTATCTATTATCAAACGCATTACTGATTCTTAAAGAGTTTTCTCCTTAATTTTGACTTTCCCTTCAGGAGAAATGACTTGTTCATGTTGTTAGTCAATGTGTTACTTCTTTAAATAATAAGTGAGCAGTGTTTGTCTCAGCACCAGCAAGAGTGATATTCATCTGAAATGCTTTTAAGGTGTACTGTATAGTATCGATAGTCTAGTTACTATTCTACATTAGATGGCAAAAGGTGCATGTCTTTTCTGCAGAAACGTTTCTTAAATTTTTTTTCTTTTTTTTCTTGTACAGTATTAAAATAAAAATATAGAAAATCTACTGTCTGAGTTCAGTCTAAATATATACAATAAAAGCAGTCATACAGTAGATTAACAGCAGTTCTAAATATATGAACATTAAACTAACAGTATGTTACTAATCTAAAACATATATTACCTGTATCTCCAATATTGCCATACATGTAGCCAGGTACGGGGGGGGGGGGGGGGGGTTCGGAAACAAATAAGCACTGTTAAAGTCAACGTTTTGTTCAAATTGTGACTGTTAAAGTCGAGTTTGTGAGTCCAAATAACCCCCCCATGGAAATTCCTGGCTACGGGCCTGATTGCAATTGCATTGTCCAGGTCATTTGTTGCAGTGTGGAATTCTTAGTTTTTAATAAAATTTACTTTGTAAGTTATTTTTCAGAATTGTTGGGCTTGTTAGAAATATTTTTGTACCCACTGAACATGCAAAATTGTTATAACTTATTGCTCAGTGTTTGTGTTCAGGAATTATTTGATACTTGATCTGAAACTGTATTATGTTGAGTTTTTCCTTGTAAATGATTTTCAAATCTGCTGTGCAACCATTTAAAAAAAAAATATACTTTAATTTTAATTTTAATGCAAATTGGGCATCAGTGTACTATAGACACATTCTTGTTTAACATATTACCATCTTCTGTGTTGAAGAATGATTTGATCAATTGTCTTCAAGTTTTAATTGTGTTGAAAAATACTATGTAATGATTTTATGATCTGCAGGGAAGTCACTTTCTGTTTGAAATAAATAGCATGCCCACTTACCATTGATTTTTGTCATTGTCTAGTAAAGAGTAAGGGTTAACTTGGTGCACCAGCATGTGCAATATCTTTATGCTTTAGTAGTTATAGTGGTATATTTTCAGTCTATGCTTTTATTATAGAAAGAAACTTCAGTAGTATAAATGATCTATAATAGTAATAATCATAAGGATTAGTAATCATGACATATTGACACGATATGGTAATTGTTCTTCTTTTATTATATGATAGTAAATTATCATTGACTTTGGCAAAATTCTAAGTTAGATTACAACTGAATAATATTTAGAGACCAAAATCAGTCAGAAAAATTGTTATTTTTTTTCAAATTTTTACACTAAAATTTGAGATTGATGCATGCACATTATTGTGATTGTAGTTTTACAAGTTTAAAATTTGACCAAAGGTTATTGTTTTTGAAAATTATGTTTTTGGTGTTTTAATTCCATGCACATACCACCTTTTTGTAAACCTATGTTTTTTTATCTTGTAAATAAACTCCCTATTTTGAGAAACCTTTAAATCTTGATAAACATTTGACATTGTTTCTGATCTTCACTTTACAGATTCCATTTGAGGTCAGCAAGACAAACATCAGATGCTTGGAAAACTTATTTGACCCAAGCTTTGGTGCCTTGATATGCGGAGGTGAAATGGTCAAATGGCTGCTGAAAATAGTGCACACATCTGACACATCACTGAGTAAAGAGTCCACTAAAGATACAGCAGCATCTTCACCAACGAAAGAACTGACCAAAGAATCTCTCAGAGAGAGTATTGCAACAAATTAAAATGCACCTGTAACAATTCAGACTTTTTACTGCCGCTTAGTGTTAAAATACAAAAATGTAAAAAAGATGTCATCTTTGGTTAAAACATAATTTGTTAATTTCTGTGATTGATTCCATCCTAACTTAAATTGTTGTTACGAAAAAACTGATTTTTACTTGACATGTAATCTTGTTTGTTCTTAAGATTTGATCTTATCAACATTTTACAAGTAACAGCTAAAATAAAACAAACAAAATACACTAATTTTGGACATAATTTTATTAAGTTATGTAAATCATACAACCTAGTATATTGCTATCAGCTACTTTCATAGATTTTCAAGAAGAAAAGTTATAATTCATTTCCCTAGCTTACATTCCTTTATGTCTGTTAAAGTAGAATTAAATGAAACAAAATTTTACTCAAATACAAGGTTTGGGTTTAACGTCCTCCAAGAGGAAAAATAAAATTAGAAATGCTTTAATTTTTTATGCATTTAATTTTTTTATCCGTCCTTTGTATTTGCGTTCTAATGATATGATAATCTGTGATATTTACATATATTTTATTTAATATTGTGTATTAATTAATTTATAAACTTTAATCAACTTATTTATTGACAGAAGAAGTATTTTATTGAAGTTAAAAAACACTTTTGTGTGTTGTCATTTATATTTGAAATGTAAGAAAAGTATTTTGTTGAATTTTGAATATCTTATTAAATTATTTTCAGTTTTTTTATTTGTTTGTGTTTATTGTTAGAACAATGAGAAGTTGTCCATAACTTATAGGATAATATTAAAAAGTGTTTTTCCAGCATCTTAAAGAAGTGTGATGATCTGTTCATTTATGTTAAAATAATGTGGTATGAGTGTAAAAATGAGACAACTTTCCATACAAGTCACAATTTGTAAAAAGTAAACCATTATAGTCCAAAGTGATGATGAAAGTGTACCATAATGTTAGCCCCATGTGCAGATGTGCAATCAGGGGTTGGCTTTTCCAAGATGGTTGCCATTGCCATGGAAACAGCAAAAATGTGAAAATGTGATGGAACATTCCAGAACATTAGTTTTAAAGTAATTCTACGGCCATTAAATGTTATATGATGGTATAATATGATGGGGAACACAATATGAAGCAGCAGTATGCCTTTGGAATTTTCAAATGATGCCATGGAAACTGTTCAAAATAGCGAAATTATGAAAATTCTTTAAAAATGTATGAAACATTACAGAAACATTAACTTGTACATGTTGTAAATCTCGAAGCGGCATTCAACTTCGGAATTTCAAAATAGGCTGCCGTTACCATGGCTGCAGTTTAGTGGCAATTGGTGGACCAGTGTGACATCCGCTATTGCTTGCAATGGCAATTCTAGTTGTTATTTCTGTTCTGTCTGGTACGAATATAGAAGTAAAATCTGATGCCTGGTATACAGAGAGTGATATTTTCTCTGCCTGTTAAGAACCCTTGCAACAACTCTATAAGGGGTCCATAGGTGGCCTGTTGCAAGACTTAATTTCTGTACTTATCCAATATATCGTTATTTTTCAGTATCATTACAAATTTTCTGCCTATTATCCTGTTTTACTCTCCATTTCTGGACCTACCTATTGCATTCATTGTTAATTTGTTCTTGTTCGAACTTGCATGAAAAGTTTGCAACTAGAAATGAAGCAAGCATGTGTTTTGATCAGTTGAAGTTCAATCTTTAGTTTTCTGTATATAGCATTGTCTGTTATTGTTGTTTTTGTCACCTTTCTTAGTCATAGACTGAAGCATTTCAACTTTCAAATGTTCAGAAGGGATTGCAAATGAGCAATATGATGATAAAAAAGGGAAAATCACAGAAATACCGAACTCTGAGGAAAATTACAAACGGAAAGAACGCATGATTTGTGAGCAACATATGAAAACTAAAAAAAATTAACACCAAACACAGACATTGTTTAAAACAAGAATGTGTACACGGATGCCCCACTCGCACTATCCTTTTCCATGTTCCATGAACCGTGAAATTGGGTAATAATCTAATTTGGTATTAAAATTCGAAAGATTATACTATAGGGAACATATGTTGATTGGACTTCAATTTTATCAAAAACTACCTTGACCAAAAACTTTAACCTGAAACTCCCACTTTCATTTTCTATGTTTAGTGGACCGTGAAATTGGGGTCAAAAGTCTAATTTGGCTTCAAAATTCAAAAGATTATATCATAAGCAACAAAAGAGGGACGAAAGATACCAAAGGGACAGTCAAACTCATAAATCTAAAACAAACTGACAACGCCATGGCTAAAAATGAAAAAGACAAACAGAAAAACAATAGTACACATGACACAACATAGAAAACTAAAGAATAAACAACACGAACCCCACCAAAAACTAGGGGTGATCTCAGGTGCTCCGGAAGGGTAAGCAGATCCTGCTCCACATGTGGCACCCGTCGTGTTGCTTATGTGATTACAAATCCGGTAAATAGTCTAATTCGGTAGGTCACATTCATGAAAGGGAAGGGGATTGTAGTTACGACGTAAGGAACATATCCGATATCATTTGTGAAACGGTTATTCCATAACGGTCAACTAACTCGTGATGGCGCCCGTAAATTTTACGAAGGGATGATTTCAACTTCACCATTTGGAACTCTTGGTTTAATAGCTTCCTTGTGAGCAGTAACCCTCTATCAAGAAAATCATGATAGGAAATGCAAGCACTGGAATATCGTATCAATTGGGAGATATATACCCCGTATGCAGGTGCTGCTGGAATGTTGCTACTTAGAAATGGAAAGTTCACAATTGGAAAGCTGAAATCATCTCTTTTGTCGTAAAGTTTTTTTTTCAACCGACCCTCATTGTCAATATCTAGATGTAAGTTAAGGTATGAAGCCGACTTAACTGTATCTGTAGTATCCTTTATCTCCAATTCGATTGGATAGATGCGTTCCACATAGTCACCAAATTTTGAATTGTTTAGTGAAAGAACGTCATCTTCCTAAGAAGTTCCTGCATGAAGTCAGCCTCATAATAATAAAGAAACAAGTCGGCAAGTAGAGGGACACAATTTGTTCCCATTGGGATGCCGACAGTCTGTTGAAAAACACGTCCTCCGAACGTTACAAATATGTTGTCAATCAAGAAATCAAGCATCTTGATAATATCGGTTTCAGAGAATTTTTTGTTTGAATCAGAGTGATTCTTTACAAAGTATGATTTATCCCTCCCTAAGACAAGATACTTGTATCTACGTTGGCCATTCTTTTTTATGAAGCAAAGTAATACCAACTCTTTCAATTTGTCTTTTAGTTTGGAATGTGGAATACTTGTGTAAAGAGTAGAAAAGTCAAATGTTTTAATACTGTTACAAGATGAAAGAGAGTTAGATTGTATGTACTCTAAAAGATCTTTGGAATTTTTAAGTATCCACATCTGATTCACGCCACCTCTAGAATAGGCAGTTTCACAATAAATTTGAAGCCCGTCTTTGATTGCTGATAAAATAGATGTTAATAATTTAGAAAGAGGTTTCGTGGAGCACTTGGAAGACCCAGCAATATACCGATGTTTGTAAGGACACTTATGTAGTTTAGGTATCCAATACTGTGATGGAAGATCCAGTTCTTCATCTTTGGTTGAAATACCAAAGGAACAAAGAACAGACCTATGATTATCCAGGATTTCCTCTTTGGTAAGTATCGTGAGGGTATATGTTGAGTTTCCAAGTGAATTGTCTATATCTAATTCGTTTATCAAGCAATTAATGTAGTGACTTTTACAGACAAAAACGATGTTATTTAGGGCTTTATCTGCGGGGACAACAACATATTTATCATGGAGGTCGGATAGGTCTTTTGCAACATTTGGGTCTTTAAAGATTGACGTATCATGGGCATTGATGGACCCATTCAGTTTCTTAATTCTGATTTGTATTAACGACCTCACTGCCTCAACAAGTCTACTAAGTTTCAAGTTGATTGGACTTCAGCTTCATCAAAAACTACCTTGACCAAAAACTTTAACCTGAACGGACGCACAGACGGACGAACAGACGCACAGACGGACGCACAGACGAACGGAGCCACAGACCAGAAAACATAATGCCCCTCTACTATCGTAGGTGGGGCATAAAAGGGGGATACATTTGTTTTATTTGAATATCCAGTGTCTTTTTCTTTGAATTGATTATTTTCCTTGTGATCTTATTTTTGGTGTCTCACAGGTAACAAAGTCACAAAAGCAAGACACATCATTCCTTCATCTGTCAAAAAGCCAGCGTCATCAACTTTTGATCAGTTTTGTATAAGACAATATTTTGCCTCCATTGAATTATTACAGATATAAAGAAACAACTTTTTTGCAGTTAACATTAATATTTATATTAGTGATTCAAACTTTCATAGAATTTTAGGAAATATCTGAGAAATCTTAAATCAAGAAAAACCCATGCACAAATGCATACAATAGATAGAAACGGGTATTATAAGAAAACATACAAAAATAGACACGCAACCAATGTTCCATATAATTTTCATGCTTTAGGTAAAAAAATAAAATAACAGAAGATGACCATGACTGACATGAATAACATATTTTATAATTTAAAAAAAATGAGTGTTGGTTGCTCAACATCTAATTTACATTGAAAAGATGCTTGAAGCCAAAAGTTATGACACAAGGAGTATATTAATAAAGGCAACATTAGTATACCACTGTTCGCAATTCATAAATCGATTGAGAAAAAAACAAATCCTGGTTACAAACTAAAACTGAGGGAAACACATCAAATATAAGAGGAGAACTACGTCACAACAGAAACACAACACTAAAATGTAACACACACAGCAACGAACTATAATATAACAATGGCCGTTTTTCTGATTTGGTACAAGACATTTTAAGAAAGAATGGTGGGTTGAACCTGGTTTTGTGACTAGCAAAACCTCCCGCTTTTATGGCAATGTTAAATATAATTAAACTGATAACATTACATGACATGACTACAATAAAAATAAATGGGAGAACATATAGGACAGAAAAAACACACAAATAATAGCTATCAAAAGGTATCAGGTTTATAATTTAATACCCCAGACACGCGTTTCGTCTACACTAGACTAATCAGTGACGCTCAGATCAAGAACATCCTTTGTAATTAATTCATACTTTTGAAAACAGTAAATTTATATAAATGACTATAAAATAGATATACATGATAACACCGAAGTGGTGACTAACTACAGAATAAAAACGTATACATAAAACAATCCAAACCAGCACATAACAAATCACAGCCGAGTTAGCCGAAGAGATCAACGCACAAAGTAGTCCAGTCAATCTAGCATAAATTTGACCCTAACCTTAAAGTAATTGCAACAGAAGATTTTAAAATTTTAATCTTTAGCACTATACCCCAAATATACACAGAAAAAAGTCCCATAAAATCTTACTTGAGGAAAACTAAACAAATCACCATTTAAAATTCCTATGGAGATTTGCATTGAAAAGGGAGACAACTCTACAAAAAAGGCAAATAAATCAATAAAAATTAATACAAAATTATAACTTTACCGCTTCTATTCATCAGAATGTATTGACTCTTGATTTTTTAGCCGTCTTAAGAGTATAACAAACACTTCTAAAGGTGTTTTCATATTTTTTATCAAGCTATAATCTAGATTTCGTAATTCATTAGTTGACCATTTATTGAATTTTTCAACATGTCAAGGTAAAGAATCTCAAGTTTAATAAAAATAATTAAGCATGTATTCTTCTTTTTGTGGTTTAAATTTTTTTAGACAAGTTAGATGCTGAAAATTTATAATATACAGATATAACCAATACCAAATTTGCACATTATTTTTTCAAAATGGTCACAAAGCCACAATTCTGCAATTTCTTTTATGAAAAATGCACAAAAAAAAATAAAACTACCTATAACACTTAGGTTTTGTACATTTCATGAGCAGACGATTATATAATTTAGTCAAATACAAACTTATGACCCCATCAAAGTATCATACTTTACATAAATTTTAAGAAAATCAACCAAAAACTGACCTTTTCGGAGTTATCTCCAATGTTAATTTCCATAGGAAATTATAGATGCTGATTTCGAGTTTTCCTCAACTTAGATTTTATGGGATTTTTTTCTGTGCATATTTAGGGCTTAATGCTATAGATTAGAACCTAAACATCTTCTGTTGCAATTAGTTTAAGGTTAAATCTTAGTTTGACTAGACTAAAGTGTCAAACCTTATAAAATTTTGTCGATGCTCCCATCGGCAGTTTTGATAACATTTAATTCCCCTTTTTATTGGCTTTTAAACTGTTTATAATCCCAGCTATCTGCAACTTCATTTAAGTGTGATATGCAAACATATTTTCAATAGATTAATTTATAATTTTTTTTAGAATCAATGGAGTTCGACAAGTAAACACTATGTTTAATGCTAAACAAATAATTGTTTACAAATGCTTGGAAGTTGCCGTAGTTCTTAAGTTGCCTAACCTTTCTTTATTTTGTCGGTGAATTACAGTAATTCTGAAATAATAAAAAAATAAATTTATTAATAGTTGAAGATAAAACAGTTTTTAAAATGATATTTTATGTACGGTTTAAAACAAACTTGCAATTAACATTTTCCTTTTTGAAGTGATTCGGTAGTATTTCAGATCTTTTAAAATTGTATGCGATGTGGCAGAAAAACGGAGTTCTTAGCGTCGTACTAAGAGACAATTAACCCCAATCCATGTTTTCAGGAAATGGGAATAACTGGGTTTGTTTCTTTGCAAACCACCCTATTCTCATATGCTCAATGTCAACCTATGAAACGGGTTAATTCCACTAATTCGCATATTAAGAAAGCTCATTGTTTGTCCAAATTACTAATATAAACGTTTTTGCCCATGATATGCGTTTTAATACTTTGTAAAATTTTGAACAAAAATACACAAGAAAGTTGATTTGCGCCGCGATGCCGTCCCGATTTATTTTGTCGTGTTTACTCATTTCTTGGTTCATATACCGCAAATAATTTATTTCTACAACAACAACAGCACAGCCGACAACCCTTCATATTTTCATATCATTTAAAATTTGGGACAACAGAAGTCCCCCGATGTTCAATTCTCGTCAATTTTATTAAGCAGATAAAAATCGAAAAAAACAGAACAAAACTCATATGAAAGCCAAACGGGCAAACTAATGCACATGAGCAAAACTAAATAAAAGTGTAAATGCCATGCATGCAGCAGCCGCCGTTATTATCCATACTCAGTCAGAATATCACAATTCGGAATATAAGACCCAACCGTAGTTTTTACAGATCAGAAAACCATTCTGTTATTGGAAGATCAAGGGCCGCGAAAACATATCGCTAGTGAGTTGAGACACAGACCCATCGGTCAACCAATCTGACTTTTATTATCGTCAGACGTATTTCCTCATAACTCGGTTGAAGCAGTTTTTTTTGTGTCGTTGTACTTTATCCGGAACATACAATAATGACTACTGTAAACCAACTTTTCTTCGCGGATACTTTATTCGCGTTTAACACTTTCCATTCCATTCATCGGATATCATATCGCGATTTCTAATTAACCTGATGTACTTTTTTATGGAAAGCTAGTTGGTTTTAAAATTACAAAGTATTTACCATAGTAATCTTAAATCTCACTATTTTGAAAGCTTTTTGTTCATTTATATATTATTAAATAATAACGTATAAGTAGCAAATTCGAAAAACACAATCAAATATGTACTGCTATATAAACTTCAATCAATAAGTTTGTAAAAAAGTACAAAAAACAGAAATAACTTGAGCAGAAAATATTCTCGGTGTTGACATGAATATCAATAATGTGGTCATTTTTATAAATTTTCTGTTTACAAAACTTTAAATTTTTCGAAAAACTAAGGATTTTCTTATCCCAGGCATAGATTACCTTAGCCGTATTTGGCACAACGTTTTGAAATTTTGGATCCTCAATGCTTTTCAACTTTGTACTATGGCTTTATAAATATTTTGATATGAGCGTCACTTATGAGTCTTATGTAGACGAAACGCGCGTCTGGCGTACTAATTTATAATCCTGGTACCTTTCATAACTACTCACATAATAAAACTAAAGCTGCAATTAGCAGCCATCTTCATGTTTGTTGAAGTTTGACAGTAGTGTTTGTTTAGGGGTAAAATAAAAAAATGGTGCATGGTAAATCTACCAATACCTAGGCTTACAGTTCTATTGAAAACAAGATCACGGAGTACTTTTCTCATGAAAAGCTGAGATAGTATTTTACCATAATTTGGAAATTAAAGTAACGTCAAATTACAATGGACCTTCTTTTTGATTAGGTTGCTGCCTCATTGACGTGAATCCAAAGTAACCACCGAAAAACGGAAACGTATTTTTGCAAGGATAGATATTTTGTTTACATTGGATTGTTTTACGACTATATCTCTTTCTTGACATATCATAATGTACATGTACGCATTTAGACAAACGAAGTAGTATAAGGTTTGACGTGTCGTTTTATGTTGAATTTTCTTGTGTATGTTTGTGCTGTATTTCTGTCACGAAGTGTTGTCATTTGAGTGATATTTTATAAACATTGTCATAAAGCGGGATGGTTAGCAAGCCGTTTAACCAGGTTCAGCCCACTTTTGTTTTTATCTTTAAATTTCCTTTACCAAGTCAGGAATAAGCAATTTGTTATCAAATAGTTCGTTTTTAGGTATATAAACAGTTCTTTTTTGTTCACTTTAATGTTCCTGTAGCTCGTTTGTTTTTCCCTTAGTTTATGTATATCCCCCGGTTTTAGTTTGTAACATTGGATTGTTTTCATTGCTTCCTCTCAGTCGATTTATGACCTTTGAACATCGGTATACTACTGTTGCCTTTAATTAGCATTCCGGTAGCACTCTGTATGGCGTAATTTAACTTACTCTTTCACAAACACATTTTCTGCTTGTAGGACATGTTCTATAAATAAATTTTGTTGGTTCATATGATACACAGTCAGAATTCGCACCATTACTCTCTACAAATACAAAATATAATCATATTTTTGAACTAGAATCATCTGACACGAACAAAACAGAAATTCCGCGCAAAAACGCACATCTACTGTTTGGTTGTTGCCTCGGGAAACGATGGACGTCGACAGCAGACGTCAAAAGATACACATACCTAAGACTGCCTGTTGTAAGTTTAGATATAATGATGATTCAAACCGTTCACTTAGCTGTAATTTAATGTATAAGAGATAAGATATTTATATTGTACGCAAAAACTAAGAGCGAATGTAGACCACATTTTAAGACATAAAATCATAAGCATACATTAAAAATATCTATAGTGTCTACTGGGAAATTAAAGTTAGAATGGAACACAAACAGAAATATGGTTAAATGTTTTATATTCTTACTAGAATGCACTGTTCATTGCTGTTAGAAGATAGATGCATTGAAGTAAAAATTAACTGTCATATTAGTGAATAGCGTATGTACAACTCCGTTAAGAATGGTGTTTCTGTTGTTTTTATGTTTTTCTTTTATAGTTGATGCGTTTCACTCGGTTTTAGTTTGTAACCCGGATTTTTTTTCTGTCGATCCATTTATGACTTTTGAACAGCGGTATACTACTCTTGCATTTATTTAACCAATCTCTATCAAAGTGCCCCTACCATTTCAGAACCTCAAATTGTTATTGTTCACATGAAAATTGTTTGTAAGACATTTAACACCAAACAAAACAAGTCAGTATATATTTTGCTATCCTATTCTAATTTCTTTTATTATATTTTGTTTTGAATGCCCCAAATCGGACGTCTTCAAATCAATAAAAACTCGCGAAAAATACCAGGCTTTAAATTAAGTACACCAGACGAGCGTTTAGTCTGAAAAAAAAATGCCTGTTGTCGATTCGTTCAACATCAAATAAAATGGGATGTCTATATGTGTTATTTGTGTCTGTGTGTGTGAAGGGGGTAACATAGACATCTAAGAGACACCAAAACTACTACACAAAATATATAGTGAAAGACTTGTTTATATTTCCGTACGAAAGGTAGGCTTTAATCATAATTATTATGTATCTTTATTCGTTTATTAGTCAAAGATACTCATGAGGATATTATATTGTATGACAAAAACTCACCAGCCGCAATAGTAAAAGGATTTCCAGAACCGAGGGCAAAAGTGACCGTATTTTCGTTGCCTTGATCTGTAGCACCTGTCCAAAATTTGTCACCTGTTAAGGAATATATGTAAAGTCCTGAATAAGGTATCTTGAAAGGTGAACAAAACTTGAAGGTTTGTTGATCGATAGAAACTATTTAACAAACTAAATTTACTTTTGTACAAAGTGAACTTATACAAACTGAAATAGGTATTTATTGCAACGTTTGACACAAAAAAATAAAATAATTCAACAATTGAGCAAGAAAAGAAGCAACTAAAACGATTACTCAATGAATAATTATAAATCCACACCAAAGTGTCGAAAATAATTTATGCAAGTTAAGGTCAATTAATGAATGTGTAGAACATTTTTGTTTACATACAGATTCTTAGATTAATACCAGGGGAGTACAGCATTTATCCAAAAAAGTTAAAATCCGACTATGCAAGAATCTGTTCCTCATGTGATTATTAAATTCTTTGTCATATTTGGTAAAACCGAAATTCCTTCTATTGCCTCACACATTTCTACGCCATACACTTCAGGTATGCATATCTAGATCGAATGGAATCACTTTAAGTCAAGAACATAGAATTTAATGAAAATATATATTTATATGTAATAGAAAAATAAAATTGAACAATTAATTCTGAGGGTGGAGCTATTTCCACGTAGTAAAATATCAACACATTGGTAAATATATTTTTAAAATGGGTTCAGAAAGGGTTATCTGGCCAAATCAATTAGATAAAATATTATATAAAATAAAATTGAGAATGGAAATGGGGAATGTGTCAAAGAAACAACAACCCGACCAAAATAAAAAAACACAACAGCAGAAGGTCACCAACAGGTATTCAATGTAGCGAGAAATTCCCGCACCCGGAGGCGTCCTTCAGCTGGCCCCTAAACAAATATATACTAGTTCAGTGATAATGAACGCCATACTAATTTCCAAATTGTACACAAGAAACTAAACTTTAAATAATACAAGACTAACAAAGGCCAGAGGCTCCTGACTTGGGACAGGCGCAAAAAATGCGGCGGGGTTAAACATGTTTGTGAGATCTCAACCCTCCCCCTATACCTCTAACCAGTGTAGAAAAGTAAAAGCATAACAATACGCACATTAAAATTCAGTTCTAGAGAAGTCCGAGTCTGATGTCAGAAGATGTAACCAAAGAAAATAAACAAAATGACAATAATACATAAATAACAACAGACTACTAGCAGTTAACTGACATGCCAGCTCCAGACTTCAATTAAACTGACTGAAAGATTATGATTTCATCATATGAACATCAGGCACAATCCTTCCCGTAAGGGGTTTAGTATCATACCATCATAACATATATGAGAAGAACATAACCCGTGTCATGCCAACAACTGTTTTTAGAATAAATGTGTTTAGTTCCGACGCAAAGACCTTATCAGTGACTCAATATTAACGCCAAAATATGCAATCTTTAATGACTTGACAACAGTATCGTAATTATATCCCTTCTTAATAAGTCTATTCAAAGGTTTTGTAAGTTTATGAGGTGAATACTGACACCTTTGTGCTTTATAAAGAATATTTCCATAAAAAATTGGATGTGAAATACCTGAACGTATAAAAAGTCTGCATGTTGAGCTGTATTTACGAATGATGTCTTTATACCGATGATAAAATTTAGTAAATGTTTTGACTAGTTTGTGATATCGAAAACCCTGGTGTAATAATTTTTCAGTAATACATAAATTTCTCTCGTTAAAATCTAAAACATTGTTACATACACGAGCGAATCGTACAAGTTGAGATATATAAACACCGTAAGATGGTGACAATGGAACGTCACCATCTAAAAACGGATAATTAACGTTAGGAAATGAAAAATCATCCCTTTTATCATAAATTTTAGTATTCAGCTTTCCGTTAGTGATATAGATATCAAGATCGAGGAAAGGGCAGTGGTCATTGTTAGTATTAGCTTTATTTAAATTAAGTTCACCAGGATAAATTTCATTAATATACATACTGAAGTCGTCATTATTGAGAGCCAAAATATCATCCAAATATCTAAAAGTATTATTAAATTTGTTTATCAGATGTTGTTTTGATGGGTCTTTGCTTATTTTTGTCATAAATTGTAACTCGTAACAATACAAAAAGAGGTCCGCAATAAGTGGTGCACAGTTAGTCCCCATTGGAATTCCGATAATCTGACGATATACGGAATCCCCAAAGCGAACAAAAATGTTATCTAGTAAAAATTCAAGGGCATATATAGTACCAAAGCATGTCCAATTAACATAGTTTTTTTGTTTATTGCTACTAAAAAATGACCTAAAAGAGTTTGAACATATATATTCACATTCTGATTTTTTGAATGCCCATTTAATTAGGTGTGTGAATTTTTTCTTAATGAGAATGTGAGGCAATGTGGTATACAGGGTAGAAAAATCAAAACTTTGAACAGATTCAAAATCACCAATATAAGCATGCAATTTATCAAGTACTTCCAACGAGTTCTTGACACTCCAAAAGTAATTTATTCCACTATTTTCGAAGGCCTTATTTGAACAATTTATTATAAGGTTTTTAATTGTACCAAGTGTGCTGGTAAGAATAATAGACAATTAAGTAGTTGAACAATGGCTTGAAGACGAAATAAATCTATATTTGTAAGGGGTTTTGTGTAGCTTCGGAAGCCAATACATAGTTAGGACTTTCATTGTTTTTGGTTCTGCTTGTAAAGCGGTGGCTAAAAGTTTATGTTTGTTACAGATTTCGTTTTCTGAAAATGGAGTCAGTTGGAATGTTGGTGAATTGGTGATTTCCTTTTTCAGAACCTCAATGTAAAATTTACGTCAAACAATAATAATATTATTAGCAGCTTTATCGGCCGGGACAAAAACAAATTCCTTGGCTAGTTCTTTTAGTTTATGTTTGATACATGTATTTGCAGAAAAGGATTTATTCATATGTTGCTTTGAATATAATTTTGAAAAAATATTTTTATTCAACGTTGTTGTCAATCATTTCTATGTGTCATACACTATCCGCTAAACTTTTACCAATTAAAAAAAAAAGATTCCTAACCAGCGTAGTAACTTATCGAAAACTGTACGCTTATTGAAATGTAACAACAGTACGTTTTAAACTAAGATGTATTCTAGGTACTGTTTAGATAATGATGATGGTGGATGGTTACTTAACATCGAGCAGACAATTAATATGCATATTCAGGAAAAGAATATGTTAATGTAATAAGAATATTTTCCCAGTCTGCACCGACTACAGTCCGCATGAGGATATGCCACCTTACATTATTATTCTGATTCCAAGCTGACCAGTCTTTGCTCTTACTCATTAATGCCGCGTGCTTGGCTTAGAAGCATCAACTATCAATTTTAAAGTCTTTGGTTTGACACGGCCGAGGTTAGAACTCACGACCTCCCGCACTAGACGCGAACACCCAACTGTATAGATAAGATATAATCAAATGATACTTACCCGTGCTATCCAGAATCGCTTTGCCGACTGCTGTTACTTCGGCATCATTATTCGGTTCCCAGAGATATGCGCCTCTCTTTCTACATTCGAACTACAATAACATACCTTTATAATTGTCAAAACAGAATAATAGGGCAACAATGCTTGATAACATTACTTATATTCACTTTGTATTTTCCATACGTTTGTCAAAATAAAATATCCACATAAAGATTACATTTAGAGTTTGCTAATTATTAAATATTGGATTTAATAATAAGAAACTGTTTAAATATATAAAAACTGGGGAAAAAACTTAAACAAGGTAACTGTCTTAATATCAGTAAAATTCTTCGATATGAGTCAAAATGTATTTAAGCCACAAAAAATCCATACCACCGCTCCAAGCCAATCAGAATTTGAGCCACATACGAGATAGCAGTTGCCACTATCCGATGGTATCCTCGAAAATCCAGCAGGGCAGTTACAAATGACTGAAAAATTATCAAATATATTGTATACTAGTAACTTAAAATCATAAAATAGTTTAAAAACTATACATATTTTATGCCGCACCCGTAACATTATATGCATGGCAAGTACAGTTCTTAAAAACAGTGATGTTTAATGCATTTTTAAACCAAAACTGGATACAATATCTGAATCAAGAATCCAAATTTGCATTTCCAAATCACGACTTTCGAAGTTGTACAACACATTTAAGGCTCCAACAACATAGTTGTATATGCAATAATAATTATTCGGAATGTCTAACTCAAGGATCTGGAATTCACATCTAAGCTGAAAAATCCATATATACACCTATCAACAAAAGAGGAGATATCATAAAGTTTACAAATTTGTCCTTGTCTCATTTGTTATCGCTACATAAAAACTAAGATGAATATCTCAAGTTCTAAAATTTTCGATACACGTTATTCAGTTTCGATATTTCAAAAAAATTGTCAGGTTTGCAACTGTAGTTAAATTAATTACTTTGTGCTGGGGTTGGCGACGTTGCTGCCGACGCCGCTGCAGTCATTGGCACCACAGGTGGCACTGTACTTCCGGTCATTAAATTGCTAACTGCGTTCATCATATTCATTCCCATCATCTGGCTGGCTGCCATCATTGTACCATCTGACATCATGACTGGTGTTGTTAATCTTCCAAATAGGAATCCAATCGAAAAAGAGGCTAAAAGCAACAACAACACGTATTTTGTTTTAACAATGATGAAATTATAATTGTAAAAGCTAAGTAAAAATCAAAGTTTTAGGGTTGTCCATTTTACGATTAAATTTAATCATAAAATAAAAAGAAAAGAAAAGAAGAAACAGAATATCAAAAAGTAACCTTATTCAACATAAGCTTTCTTGGCGTCTCAGATGAATGCAAAATTGCTACTGGATGTAAATCGTACAACAACAAATCAATCTTTACGTTTGTGATCGTTTGTTATGTGTATTGAAATCTATTTAGAATTTACCTTTGAATAATGTGGACCCAATCATCACAAAAGCAAAACATATAGTTCTTATTTCGAAATGTGAGTTCACATCATTTTGTACAAGACAAGTCATAAGCAAATTGACAATGACTTAGCTTAAATCCAAAAAACGAAGAAGAGACAAACGGCAATACACACAACACAACATGGAAAATTTAAGGTTGAACGGCACAAACCCAATTAAAATCTTTGGGGATCTCGGTGCTCTAGAAGGGTTAGAAGATCCTGATTTACATGTGGCACCTGTCGTGTTGCTCATGTAAGTTAAAAAAAAAAGGGGTAACTCCTGCTTTGTAGGTCACATTTGAGGAAAAAAGACGGGATTGTGTCTACAACATTTAAATATATCCGTTGTCATCTGGGAATCCGATATTCCGTAACAGTCAACTAGCTCATGGTAGCTTGTTAAATTTTCGAAGGGATAATTTCTACTTCACCAATTTGAACTCTTTGTTCAATAGGTTCCTTGTAAGCAGCAATCCTATATCAGGGAAATTACGATAAACACATGCAAGATCTGGATTATCGTTTCAACTTCGATATAGACTTAATATGGAGGTGCTGCCGGAACGTGGTTTCATAGTATTTGCCATTCTCTGTAGCTAAGCTTTTTCAACTTATGTCGAAATACAGCATATCGACATACTATTATAATGCAAATGTCATCGTTTGATTTGTAACTACGTGAAATAACACCATGAAACAAAACTACAATATATATATATACGTTAATACAAATTCTCGAAAGGAACCAATTTACCTACAATTCCTGAATTACACAGAGGTGTATTTGGTTCAACAATATCATTCACAATAGTGGGTGCTAGAATATCACTCTCAATTGTTAGTCCAGATGTGTATAGAAACAAAAGTGGCATAAGCCATACCTGTAATAAACGTAAAGATATCATTTTAGTTTACTAAAACTTAAAAACATAACCAGAAAACGAGTATTTAGTATTTAAAAAGTTTAATCGGATGATCAAATATATTTCATAATAATTTGAAATGATGAATAAAACTGAAAAAAAAACTGCATTATGGATTCATTTTTTATTTACTAATTTGTCACATTTGTGTTAACATGAATTATCATTGATATGGTCATAACTATAAATTACCTGTTTACAAGACTTTGAAATTTTCTAAATATTAAGGATTTTCTACCAAGAAATTGATTAAATTAACTCAATTTGACAAAATGTTTCGGAATCATTGGTCCTCAAAGCTTCGTTCTGTATTTGAGCTTTTTGATTTATTTGGTCCAAGCGGCACTGATGAGTCTTGTGTAGAAGAAACGTGCGTCTGGTGTTTACATTTATTCGTGGTATCTATGATGAGTTAATTTGTCTGTCAGATTTGATTATAATCTTTAAATAACGCTAGACAGACGAGATAAACTTTAGATTATCTACGCTAATTGCCATATGTCCCTAACCATGTACGCTAATTCCCAAGATGGGAACCCTTGTATAAAAGTATTTTTTTTTTTTGCAAGTAATAATAGTTTTATAGACAACTAACAATCAATTATTTCTTTTCAATTGCAAATCGCGTAACAAACTACAGATGTTACCTTAACATTAGTCGCAAAAATTGAACAGGGTGACTAAAAAAATATTCATTTTCTATTTTACGGAAGTTAATCAACATTATAATTATACATACACATGCTATCGAAAATGCTGCACACATTTTCTTTCGATACAATTTTGTACTTAAAAAACGAAAAATTACAAAAATATCGAACTCTGGGGGAAATTCAAAACGGGAAGTCCGTAGCTAAATAGCGAAATGTAAAGTTCAAACGCATTAAACGAAGAATAACTAATTACATATTCCTGAATTGGTACAGGAATTTTTGGTTGTATAAAGTGGTGGATTAAATCTGGTTTTCATGGCTAGCTAAACCTCACATATGTAGGACAATCGCATAAAAGAGTATTTTCTTAACGACGTAGCTTCACGTAATAATGTCAGTTATATATATTGATGTTGGCTTATTGTGTATCAGTGGTGTTTGAGAGAATTATACAGAACAATAACATACGTTCATATTTCTGATCAATTCATTTAGTTTATTTACCAAATGTTTAACAATGTATGTACACGAAAACCCTGATTTTCTATATATATGTTGCACTTCAGTGCTTCTGTTGTTTCATTGGTTTCTTCTTATAGTTGTTCTGTTTACCTTGGCTCTAGTTTGTGACCCGGATTTGGTTTCTCGTAATCGCTCTATGACTTTTGAACAGCGGTATACTATTGCTGCCCTTATTTTTAATTTTTAAGTTTTGAACTTTCATGATGATGCTAGAGATGCGTATCGGACGTACGAAATCTATAAAATGGCATTTTGAAATAGGTATAAAGTACGTATACAAACTCATCATAGATACAAGGATAAAATTTTGTATTAACGCAAGAAGGGCGTTTTGCCTACAAAAAAATCATCTATGGCGCTCGAATCCCAAAAAGTTAAAAAGGCACAATAGAGTACGAACAAAGTCCAGCATTGCATTAAAAAAAGATCATTTCAAAATACATAGAAATATAATTTGCAAATGTTTTTAGGAATTTCTAGATAATTGGTTTACTGTTTTTGACTTAATAGGAAATCAATTATTAACTGGATAAATGTGTTCTGTATGATAGCAAAAAGAAGTCCATTGTTACACATGATGGTCACATTTTGTCGTTTGATATCTTCATGTTCATACTTTCTGGACTGTTT
The DNA here is from genome assembly GCA_019925275.1 of Mytilus edulis. Lineage (NCBI taxonomy): Eukaryota > Metazoa > Mollusca > Bivalvia > Mytilida > Mytilidae > Mytilus > Mytilus edulis. The sequence continues at coordinate 81,138,713 of CM034349.1, read as the reverse complement.
TCGAGTAAAGTTGACATTCCTAATTAGTTATCAAAAGTACCAGGATTATAATTTAGTACGCCAGACCCGCGTTTCGTCTACATTAGACTCATCAGTGACGCTCATAAAAATGACCACATTATTGATATTCATGTCAACATCGAAGTGTTGACTACTGGGCTGCTGATAGCCTCGGGGACGAAACGTCCACCAGCAGCGGCATCGACCCAGTGGTGTAAATAGTTATCAAAAGTACCAGGATTATAATTTAGTACGCCAGACGCGCGTTTCGTCTACATTAGACTCACCAGTGAGGCTTATGTCAAAATATTCATTAAGTCAAGCAAGTACAAAGTTGAAGAGCATTGAGGATCCAAATTTCCAAAAAGTTGTGCCAAATATGGCTAAGGTAATCTATGCCTGGGATAAGAAAATCCTTAGTTTTTCAAAAATTTAAAAGTTTTGTAAACAGGACATTTATAAAAATGACCACATTATTGATATTCATGTCAACACCGAAGTGTTGACTACTGTGCTGGTGATACCCTCGGGGACGAAACGTCCACCAGCAGTGGCATCGATCCAGTGGTGTAAATAGTTATCAAATGTACCAGAATTATAATTTAGTACGCCAGACGTGTGTTTCGTCTACATTAGACTCGTCAGTGACGCTCATGTCAAAATATTTATAAAGCCAAACAAGTACAAAGTTGAAGAGCATTGAGGATCCAAAATTCCAAAAAGTTGTGCCAAATATGGCTAAGGTAATCTATGCCTGGGATAAGAAAATCCTTAGTTTTTCGAAAAATTCAAAAGTTTTGTAAACAGGAAATTTATAAAAATGACCACATTATTGATATTCATGTCAACACCGAAGTGTTGACTACTGGGCTGGTGATACCCTCGGGGACGAAACGTCCACCAGCAGTGGCATCGACCCAGTGGTGTAAATAGTTATCAAAAGTACCAGGATTATAATTTAGTACGCCAGACGCGCGTTTCGTCTACATTAGACTCATCAGTGACGTTCATGTAAAAATATTTATAAAGCCAAACAAGTACAAAGCTGAAGAGCACGATGCTAATTCAATACATATTGCATATAAGAATTCATTATTGTTTTTTTTAAACACAATACGATTCATCGCAACCATTCTATACCAACATTCCGTGATGATAATATCGATATGAGTCACCATAGACAAGGCTCTGTTAATTTTTTTAACTTGCTCGAAGAATTCTATTTGGAACTTGTGTGATTAAATTTCACACGAGTTGAAAAATCGCTGTTGTCCGTTATCGATAAAAGCGTGTTTGACGCTTGGTGAATTTTTTACGCAATAACTTATAACTAATAATGTTTTCATTTTTTATAGTAATTTATAATCCTAAAACAACCAAAGGTCTGCCGGAGGTTCTTGAAAATTTATTATTTCTTGTACGACTTAAGTTTTTAGGAATTGGCCTACCCCCCACATGAATTTTAAATATATATAGAATATAGTAAAGTGCCCTCGGCCAATGCAATTGTAGAATTGGGGATTAAATATTTGTCAAAAATGAATGTAAATCATGTTCTTAGTAAGGATTATCCTATTTCATAGACCTATGTACTTTTCCAAACATAGATTATCTATAAATGTGTCTCAACTGCCCCTAAATACAAAAACAGATTGAAAGGATTTGTGATTGAAGCTGACTCAAAGTTTTAGTTGAATAACATTGGTACCAGAAATGGTTTTTATGGTAACATTAATAACTTACAAAACCCAATATGAAAGCATTGTAAAATTGTACGAAATATAACCTAAATCTTTAATAATAAGCTTTCCAAAACAGATTACTGGAACCGCAATATAAAAAAATGTATAAGGGAATTTTATTTTACAGACAATAATTTTGTCTGACCTTTACACCAAACACTTCTTCATAACGGAAGGGAAACGATCAAAATACAATGGGTTAAGTGTCTACTATTTATTCAAAACTTTTTAAAATTTGATCAAAATATTGGAAATTAATATTCTCACCATCTGTGGACCCAGTTATCTAAGTTTTTGAAAGAGTATAAGCTAGGTAATATTTAATTTAAAAACTTTATTTTAAACTGTTTTCAAATTGATATTGCTTTTTGTTTATAGTAATTTGAAGTTTTTATTCATGTTATTAATTTTCTCAAAATAAAGTTACCAATGTTATTACAACAGTTAACTAAAATCTTATTTCAATTTTGTTTTGTTTTAAAACCCAACTTTAAATCAATTTCATTCACAAATTCTTTCAAGGTGGAAAATGTGCTTCGGAGCAGTTGTAACTCTTTTATAGAAATTCTTTGATTCAAACTGTAAGTAAATAGATAATCACTTACTAAGCACATGATTTCATTCATTCTTCACAATTAAAAAAAACAAAATCTTACGATTTCATTGCTCGAGAGCACTTTGCTATATTATAATATGTAGTCAGTATGTAAAGGTGTATATACACCTTCCGGGAACGTAACTTCGTGACAAGAACTTGCGTGCATGTATAAAGTTTTTTTGCCCTGAAACCCCAGCATTTACAAAAGTTTCACGAAGAGAATTTCTTAATATGGAATTACAAGTTTGGTTACAAGGCAAAGTTCATCAAGTACCATGACCGATAGAAGAAGTTTTCACGTGTACCCTAGAGATATTATTATACTGAAATAAATAAATATAGGACAGGAAGAGCATGTTCTCCTGTATATTACCTTTACGTATTAAACAATATAATTTGAATAACTGCCCTAAACTAACGCTATTAAACGATTGTCAGTCCGTATATTGTCCGTATACTAACAATCATTAAATAGCTTTAGTTTAGGGCAGGTACACACTTTACTGATGTAATCTCATTGCAATTTATACCATAAATCTCACTATAATACATAATATTAATACAATAACCAAATATATATTTGCCGACTGCCCAACGTAATCTAGAGGACACCGAATTTATTACAAATAAATAAACATGACATGTGAAATATAACAGCATGTGTGATATAACCATACAGCATAGCATACCGAGTTGTAATAATAATTATAAATCATCAAAATTTCTCCATCCTTAACGATCCCGCCGGCCAGGAAAAACCAACTATGTCGATAGACGGCGTTGGAAACCTGTGTCCAAACCCTAAATTAGTCGAAAGCTAATTAATATGCTCGAAAGACCGTTTCCGGAGTCATACTTGGACAGTATACTTAAAGATATGACATATAACAAAAACAAAAAAATGATATAAAGTGGAACATAAAACTTTAAAATAACCCTACGTGCATCAGTACATTCAGCAAAAAACGTAATAATACATTGCACAAACATTATAAAAACCCAATTAAGATCTAGATATGAAATATTAATGAGAAACGATATATACAAATATCGTTAAGAAACTTGACTGTATCAGTGTTGGGTAGAGAGTGATTACTCCACGGGATTATTTCCCGCTCATTTATTACATGTACATGTAAACATGTGATAATACTACTCAAAATAAACAAATAGCAAATATTTTACAATAGGCTAAACGTTTTGAAAATTAAAACCTTAGGTTATCAATATAAGAATGTATGTGCTCTATATTACTGTTTTGTTAAAATTCTATTGCATGTTCAGGAAGAGAACATATAAAACAATTAATCCAATAGATACGTAGATTCTGCATAATTGGTCGACAGAGATTTTGTTTGACCAGATTAGATATCTTGCTAAAGACTACTTACAAACTTTGCCTGTTCAAACTATTATTTGATATATATATATTTGTACCACAGTAGCTATTTATTAGTAGAGTACAGTTATATACTAGTACTACACTATATGTTGTGTGTACTATGTTTACTTTCTTTCACGCATTCATTCATTAATTAATTAATTTATTCATTCATTGACGGACAGTTAGAAAAAGACTTTACTCGATGTTCTACTCTGTACGAATTACTAATACATGCAACCCCGCCACATTTTCTAGTACTATATATACGGCGTACTCGTACTAATGCGAGTTTCATACTTTAGCACGCACGATACATATGGAACATAAAACTTTTCCCCTATTTCCAGGTAAGCACCTTTACTTTAATAGGCCTTATAATGCATGTACGTCTATTCAATTCAAAGTTCAAATTAAAAGGGAACTTTTAAGTTAACATTCGAAATTAATGTTTATTATATACTGACCGACTTTAAAAACGCAACACTAGATTATTCTTTTTAATTCCCATTTTCAAATATGAAATTTTTTGTACACAAACTTATGAATAGAAAGTTATTTCATTCATTCAATTCTATTGACGTTGCATTGTCACTAAATGTTGATGGTTTTCAACAAATCCCGTCTACCGGTATCATTGTCGGAAGGACAGTAAGACGAGTTTCTGACGTCAAATTGTCTTGTTGCAGAACGTTCACGTTTTCCTGTTTGCAGTATTCTTATGGGTTGATTCGGTTTTTTTATTCCTCAGTCTTGGCAATATGGAGATGCAACATTTCTTTTCATGATTTAAGTGTGGCCAAGGATTGAACGAACTGTTTCACAAAGAGAAAAAAAATGAAAAAAATCTTTTATTGGCTCGAAATTTCGCTTTCTGAAATTCGTGCGATCTCAATAATCCGGTATGTTCAATAACCACAGGTTAGTCAGATGTTGATTTTTTCGAAAGAGGAAGAAGTATGATGAGCATGAATAGTAGTTGTATTACGATCAAACATGATTTGGTAAAAAAAAACCTACCAAATGACAATTTGAAGGATCCAACGATGTATAAAAGAGGGACCAAAGATACCAAAGGGACAGTCAAACAAACTGACAACGCCATGGCCAAAAATGAAAAAGACAAACAGGAAAACAATAGTACACATGACACAACATAGAAAACTAGAGAATAAACAACACGAACCCCTCTAAAAACTAGGGTGATCTCAGGTGATCCGGAAGGGTAAGCAGATCCTGCTCCACATGTGGCATATAAGTTGTCTTCTCGATAGTTTCACTTTTTGAAATTACAGGTAAAAAGCTAGTGAAATTTTGTGCTTATTATAACATACACAGTCGGAAACCAGGTTGAAATAGAACAAAAGAATCGAAGCTCTCTATTAGAGAAGGCGATAAATGTTTACTGTATTGTTTACTATAGTGACAAATTTTTAAAAAGTTAATAGAAACAAACAAAACTGCAATTTTCTTCTCAATAACGAAGTGTTTTATTTCAAAAACACCATTTGCATAAGTTTTCAATTTATCTAGTACATAGTTAAGCAGAACAATTAGATATCAAGTCGACGACATGGGTATCTTTCAAGTTGGATGACAAAAATGCAAAAAATTACCACGGACGGAAAAGATATCAATCTATTAGTTCAGTAATTTTCGTGTCTGCCCTTCCATTATGTGACTGAAGAAAAAATTCCAAAAAATAGGTAACAATTGTATCGAAAAGAGAAAATCGAGTGCACCTTTTTATGTTAGGGCGTGTTTGAGTTGAGTATTTAGTCTTGATATCGTTCAAAGTAAGAATATTTCATACATCGTCTCGCTTCAGATTCTATCATTTTTATATATTAAAGCTACAGGTTGACTTTATAACACAAAAAAATAATAGTACTAAAAGATGAAATATATGGGTCAAGTGAAATACCTATCTAATGAGTCACAAAAACAGGGAAGGTGTGTTCGAATAGCTATTTTTTTACTGAAAGTACTTGACGACAGTCTTACAAGTTGGATGATGAAAATGCATATCTTCGAAAAATTCTAATTTTTTGTGTGTGATAACTAGGGTTTATAGTCTTCAACCACTAAAAAAATCTAGTCTGCCCTTCCACGAAATATTTAATTAGATTTTTTTTAAATGTTTATGATTTTTCGAAAATTCCACCTAACAACCGATTAGACAATAGTTTTAAGTTGAATCAATGCAGACAAGATCATTAACTGATGCTCCTTCGCTTGTTGATACATTTGTCTTTTAAAATATAACTGACATATAAGGATCGTATTGGTGCAATGTGGATACATTTATCAGTTTCCAAGAGCAAAATTGGTAGCGCGTCATCGCTACAATGGCTTCCATTTTTACGATTGTGAAAATGAACTGGCGTAATGGGGAGATAATTTTGACGAAGTAGGATCCTGACTGTTCATATATAATAATATCAGATTATTACATGGCATTTTTCATATCGCATGCATTACCAGCCCTAGGTTCGATATCATCCCAAAAGCTGCATGGCTCGAGGGCTGATATTGACCGCGGGCTGACAATACATGCGATATGAAAATGACATGTTATAATCTTTTTATCATATGCTTCAACAATGGAGAAAAATCACAGATTCATATATTGATCCTTTTACGGCGTTCCCAAATAGAAGTTAAAATAGTGAAAAGTTCAAGGACGTCGGACCCCAAATTTAGAACATTCGATATGAAATCTTTCTAACATTTGACTGAACAGAGAAGAAAAACATTTTTATATGGACGATGAATCGCCAAAAAAAAAAAAAAAAAATGAAAAAAAAAATTAACAATATACATATTGAACACTGTTTGGAAAAGTCAATTTTTAAAAAAATTCTACATTATGTTTGTAACTTTTAAAAATGCATTTATTTAATATATATATTTTTTTTTATTATTATTTTACACAATACACTTTCCAGTATCCAAATAATTTGTTTGTACACTAACTTGTAATGTTTTTCACTGAAAACGAAGCAGTGGGATGAATTTTCCGGAATTTGCCGAGTATGCCATGCGATAACGTTACTGAAAGGCATGTGATAACAATCGAAGCACGTGATAAACTTTTCATATCAGCCCGCTAAGCACCAATTAGAAAAATATCGAATTTACGTTAATTCAATGCTATTATCATACAGTAAAATTCATATGTTATTTATTCTCAGTATGATAATATCAGATTATTACCATGATTACATGGCATTTTTTCATATCGCATGTCTTATCAGCCCTAGGTTCAATATCAGCCCAAGAGCCGCATGGCTCGAGGGCTGATATTGACCGAGGGCTGATAATATAAGCGATATGAAAAATGACATGTTATGATCTTTTTATCATATGCTTCAACAATGGAGAAAAATAACAGCTATACGATTCATATATTGATCCTTGTACGTGGTTCCCAAATAGAAGTTTAAAGAGTGAAAAGTTCACTGACGTCGGACTCAAAATATAGTTCATTCGATATGAAATCTTTCTATAATATGCCTCAACAATGAAGAAAAGTAATTTAATATGTACGAATTATAATTCATCAATAAACATAATGAACACTGTTTGGAAAAGTCAACTTTTTTAAACGTAACTTTCTAAATTATGTTTGAACCTTTTAAAATTGCATTTATTTAATATTTTTTTTCTAATTATTTTACACAATGTACTTTCCAGTATCCAAATAATTGTATTGTACACTACTTCGTAAATTAATGTTTTTCACTGAAAACGTAGCATTGATGTGTATTTTCCGGAATTTGTCGAGTATCACCGGAATGCCATGCGATAACGTTACGGAAAGGGATATGATAACAATCGAAACATGTGATAAACTTTTCATATCAGCCCGCTAGGCACTTAATCGAAAAATATGGAATTTACGTTAATTTAATGCTATTATCATACAGTAAAAATCATATGTTATTTAGTCTAAGTATATGATAAAGAATTTTATTGGATAAAGTAAAGTAAAGTAAAAGTAAAGTAATCTTTATTTAAAGTCGGGGTTTCATTTATACATAATAACAAAGAACATGAGCTCTTAAGAGCTCTTTAACCGACTGATATTAATAAACAAAACATACATATAATAACATCAGATACACATACAACACAAACATACAGACATCACACATATATATTAATACATAGATAGCATATGCAGAATAAAAGCTAAGCAAGATATAGTAAAATTTACGAACACAGGTCATAACTACGTACGTTTGGCTTACTTAATATTTGCATGTAACACGCAGCTATGTCAGTAATGAACATAAGTCATAATTATTGCAAATATACTTTAAATTAAATAGATATGTTTTACCTACTAGTAAACATTTGCTGATATTTACGAAATAATATCTTTTTTTCAATTATATGTCTAACTCCAAGCCGTAACAATGGTTCTTGAAGACGTGAATTGCAAAATATACAGATGATTGAATAATTATAGGTGACATGTTGAAGACGTTTTATTAATACTAGTATTGGGAATACGCTTGTAATGCTTTAAAATAAATAAATTGTACGTGGTAATGCACGTGAACCAGTCCAAACACATTTTAGATGGATTAATATTTCCATGTAAGCTACAAAAGTGTTAAAAGTAAACCACATATAAAAAAGAAGATGTCGTATGATTGCCAATGAGACAACTCTCCACAAGAGACCAAATGACACAGACATTAACAACTATAGGTCAACGAAGGTGGCGGAGTTATACATGTTAGCGGGATCCCAACCCTCCCTTAACCGGGAGAGTGGTGTAACAGTACATCATAAGAACGAACTATAAAAACCAGTTGAAAAAGTCTTAACTTATTAGAAAAAAAAATTAGAAGTATATATAAGAAAAACACAGAGAGGACGTGGGCGGGTACTTGTATATCCCAACAATAAAAAGACTGAGAGTACTCGCAGTTTCTGACAGCTAGTTCAAAGCCACTAACAACTAATAAAAAAGAATCATGCATCTAAGAATGAACGTCTTATGATTATTTAACCAATATATAGATAAAAACTTAACTAAATCCTCTTTTGCATATTTTTTTTTAAGTCTAAGTAGATAAAGGAAGGTGTGGCAATGAGACATCTCTCCATCCAAATAACAATTTATAAAAGTAAAGCATTATAGGTCAATGTACGGCATGCAACACGGAGCCTTGGCTCACACCGAACAACAAGCTATAAAGACCCCCAAAATTACTAGTGTAAACCATTCAAACGGGAAAACCAACGGTATAATCTATATAAAAACGAGAAACGAGAAACACGTATGAATTACATAAACAAACGACAACTACTGTGCATCAGATTCCTGACTTAGGACAGGTGCAAACATTTGCAGCGGGATTAAACGTTTTAGTGGTACCAAACCTTCCCTTTTTCCTGAAACAATAGCATAACATCACAACATAGAAAACACACAATAAAATATCAATTAGAAGGCTTACCTCAATCAAAAAACGTAAATTAACACATATTAATAAAAAGATACTTCATTCAGTGACTGTGCCCAGAAAACTATGTTTGGTACGAGTATTTCATATCAAAGAGTCATCAAAATCTGACTTATTCATACTCCAAAGGTAAATCCCAACCGTAGTACATGTTGTTATTGAACGAACATTTGTATTTGAAACTTTTTGTCCTTACCAAAATATAATTACAGAAATCAGAAGGTAACATTCAATAGTGATAGTATATTTATGGCATATGAAAACCGACTTATTTCTTCCCCTTCTCGTGCGTTGAAATTTGCAACTAAAACATTTTTTTAGGCACGAAATCAAAATAAAATATCAATTGCAAGAAGTTGCAAATGATGGAATCTTATAAAGGTTTTATTTCAAAACATTTCTTAAAATGAGGAATATTTTTTATCTTTATTGTTTTTATAATTCAAATCTGATTAAAAATGTTATAATTAATTATTACAAAATGAAATTCTATTTATTTAAGCATGTCCATGCAAAGAACATTCTGTGGGCACGATCTAGCTACTGTAAACCAAATTATTTTCGCGACTTTCGCGAGTAGAAAAATAACGCGAATATATATCGTCGCGAATGAGTAAATCTTTATTAAACTACACCAATTAAATGAGAAAATCGCGAATTTAAAAAGCCGCGAAATGGACTTGAATTGGTAAAACGCGAAATAAAGTATCTGGGAAAATCAGTTGGTTTACAGTATTCTAAACCACTCGGATGCTATCTGAAAGATATTTAACTGAAGATATAGTATTTCAATTTTTAAAAATTATATTGAAAATAATTACCATATATCTTGCCATTTTTGAACTACTCTAGCTTCCTCGTGTTCCTGTATGTATTTTCGGTCAAATATTAAAATCATGTCCTTTTCTGTATATTTTTTTCATGACACATCATGATAAGGTGACAACCACATTTGAACTTAGAGACCATGTCACACCTAAGGCATAAGGTTATTCGACAACAAATCTTTTAACCATGCTACATTATTTATGTACGTGAGCCTGTAATTTAGCGATTGTCGCCTGTTGGTCTTTTAATATTAGTTTTTTTTTTTATTGCTAAGCATAAATCAGGTCTTTGTTTTTCAGTTTTTGATTGATTCACATTTGGTCACCTTTGAGATTATTAAAGCTTACAATACCAGCATATACTGAGACTTACAAAGAGGAAAAAGGCAACAGTAGTATACCGCTGTTTGAGAGAAAGAAAAAGAGAATGCTACAATACAATCTAAAAAAGTAAATGAACTATCGTGCATCAAAAGTTATTACAACTATACAGACTTCAAGAACATTCAAATCGGGAAGTCTCTTTTTAAACGGCAGAATCAAAATCTCAAACATATCAAAAAGTAAATTCACAAAAAATACTAAACTCCGAGGAAAATTTAATCGGAAAGTCCCTAATCACATGACAAAATCAAATGAAAAAACACATCAACCGAATAGACAACAACTGTCATATTCCTGACTTGGTAAAGGCATTTTTAAATGTAGAATATGGTGGATTCAACTTGTTTTATAGCGCTAAACCTCTCACTTGTACGACAGTCTCATCATATTGGACCTAGTTGAAACTGTTTGACCGCAAGTGTCATATTTTTTGCGGAATTTTAAATGCAGCTATGGGATTAGTTAACGGGTTTTTATCCGTTCATTTGTTTCTTTCGAAATTCATCACAATCGTCGATTCCCGAGTCGTTCGAACATACACCAACTCATCATCAGACGACAAGAATAATGTCTCAAACTGGACGGTTTGCATCGCTCTCAGATGGAGATTCAGAAGGTTAGATTTTGGACAAAAATGCGAATAACACTAAATCAGTTGTCCGAACTGCCAAAAAAATTATATCAGACTTTCTTAGAGAAAAATATGGTGAGCTGAAGTCTTTAGAAGAGTTGGATGAGGTCGATCCCAATCCTGTGGGGAAAAATTCACTTGGTAACAAAAAAAGTACAGAATGTGAACTTTCTAAACGCTATACGAATCATTGCATATGGAGTATCTGCATCACAGCCCTTGATGATGGGGCATTGCAAGTAAACATACGGGTCTTAGTGGGAATGAGTCATAGAAGGCTCTTGTTTCGTACAGCCATGAACTCAGTGAGAAGAAAAAACGGCAAATATCAGAAGTGCTTAGCACTCCCGTGAAAGGAGAACCTGTCCCCGCAAAGAAATCTACAAGTACCGTTACTGGTCCATAACCAGTGGCAGTGCCGTCTACATCGTCTACTGTTTGTCGTCCTAATATTCCAAATGTTGAAATACCTTTTTGTCAGATGATGAAGCTATTGCTAATGTATTGAATGACATTATCAACTTTGAAACACATCAAGTGCCTGTTCAAAATGATTCTCAGACAGTGAAAAATACGCCAACTTGTAATTCAAACACATTTCAGATCCCAGCTGGATTTCAGACTCCGTCAGGTTTCGTCATCAGCAGTATTAGCAATTTTTCTGTTAATTTCTACTTTCTACAAAAGTGATGACTATTGGTTATCAAGTTGAAATTGTTAACTTTATTTTGTTGTTATGACCAAAAAAAGCTTTAAAATTTCTTTCTTTTATTGGAACCCATAATTACAAATGAATAATTGTCACCACTATGTGTCTGTTGTCTCGTTCAAGTAAGTAGTTTTGGTCAGCTATGTCGTTTAGTACTTGGCATCACTGTGTATCTGTTGTCTCTTTCGGTATAATAAAACACTTAATAAGGGACGGTGCAATATTTATTAAGCAGGGGGACCGGTGCAAATCGCAAAACCTGTTTGGAAAAAGTATTGTCCCATGCTGATGTGATAGGAAAAAAAGTTATGTCCCATGACCTCTATTCATTAAAAAAGTATATGTCCCATGAATATCATGAATATATTGAGTGAATAAAAACACAATCTGTACCTTAAATAGCGTAAAGCAACAATATGTATTGTGATATAAATGTTTTTGACAATTATTTTAACATTTTGAGTATTCAAATTTCATTCACTCATGCAGTCAGAGACTTATAATTTAAGGCATAAAATGCACTATTTACGATTACACAGATATATGTAACAATAAGAACTAGAGGCTCTCAAGAGCCTGTATCTATTTATATGTTTTCATGTTTTTATTCATAGGAGCCAAACAGCCATGGATGCACAGAAAGTAAGGATACATTCAAGATCCCAAAAGAAAAACCGGTCAATTCTACAACAATATACTGAAAGGTTTATATGATTCATACTGGCCATACTGGCCATACTGTGGGAGTGCCACAATATTTCGGGAAGCTTTTATTAAGTAGCGCCACCGGCAGTATACTTTACATTCTAAGATAAAAAAATTACAGACAAGTTACATACCTTACAAGTGAAAACACAGTTTGTGCTGGAAAATATATCAAAGAAAATTACATTCCTTCCCCCAATGATATTGAAAACCTTCAAAGACTAAGTGAAAGTGCCTCTAAAATTAAAGATGAAGTTGAACAAGAAATCAACAATCTTAAAAAAGAAGATGACTCACTCTTTTGTTCAAATAGAAAGTTGAAATCGGGGAGAGAATTCAACCATTCTTTCAATGAAGATACAACATTTAAAATGAAAACTTTATGGATATCATCGACCCATTTCTAACAAAAACTAATGATCATAAAGAAAAGACAATACAGGTAACTTGAAAAAAAAAAGAATAAATCAACAACGAGATAGAGAGAATAATGCAAAAGTTGACAAAAGAGTGAAGAAAAGAAAAAGAGAACGTTGTAAACAGATATTTTTACACCTTGGTGGAATCGTGTGGGCCGTCGAATATTATGAGCCATCAATGGAAGCAACTCAAATTTATACTGATTTCATCGAAGAAGAAAATGAAGACGAACTTGATGATATTGAAAGCATACTCCCATCAAAATGTTCTGATTTTGACATACTATGTTTGGCTGATTTGGTACTAGAAGGCTGCTTTCAGGGACCAGCATCATAGAAGAATATTTTTTACAATATTGCAGTGTAGTTAGTTAATATAAACATGTAGTTAGTTAAGTTATAACATTTGGACATTCCTAAAATTGTTCATAGCACAGTTTCCAAAGTCCATTGCACATAGCTGCGTCCTTTGCTTTTTAAGGGTCTGTAGATACAAAAAGATAAATTAATAAATTTAACAAAAATGAATTTGAAATACAAAAGATGTACATACTATAATGCTCAAAACAAATAAACATTTACTCGTTAGACTCTAGAACCACACTTAGTATAATAATATTAGAATAGAAAATAAATGGAAATTTGGGAATATGTTTGTTTTTTAAGAAAAGTTTTGAAAAGTTAAGAGACTCAGCTATGTGCAATGGAATTTGTTTGTATCACACTTTCAACAAGAAGTAATTGTAACAGGATGCTGTTACGAAGTCTCCGAAACAAAGCTCCCATATTCTTTTGATTTGTTTAATTGTCCCATACAAGAATATGTATGGTTTAGGGGTGGGGATCTTGACCGTTTACAAGTTTTCAAACAAGAGGGGGTGGGGTGACCCTCTAGGGACTTCCCTTTTATTTCATTTCATTTGTTTGATTGTCCCCTACAAGAATATATATGGTTTAGGGGTGGGATCTGGACCGTTTACAAGATAATAGAACATTCTCAAATTTAATGGGTGGGGGTGACCCCCAGGGACTTCCCTTCAATTTTCATTTGATTTGTTGTATTGTCCCCTACAAGAATATATATGATTTAGGGGTGGGGATCTGGACCGTTTACAAGATAATAGAACATTCTCAAATTAAACAGGATGGGGGTGACCCCCAGGGACTTCCCTTTTATTTCATTAAATTTGTTTTATCGTCCCATTCCAGAATATATATGGTTTAGGGGTGGGGATTTGGACCGTTTACAAGATAATAGCATATTCTCAAATTTAAGGGGGTGGGAATGACCCCCAGGGATTCCCCCTTTATTTCATGTGATTTGTTTTATTGTCCTATGATCATTTCTGAAGACTGTGTGTGTTTATCACTTAAAGTTTTCAAGTTATATTCATTTGAAAATTTTCGAAAATAAAATCCCATAGGGTTCTATAGTAAACCCCTCCCTTCTTTCGGCCCCCCAAAATACCCATTTATAGACCCCAATGCACAAACGAACGATTGATGGCTCACCTAGACATATTAGTCATTTTATGAAACCCTAAGTAAATCTGACAAGCGGTTTTGGAGAAACGCTGCGGACAAGTTCATTTTTTAAAGTGGCGGAAGAAGAAGAAGAATAATAAAAATAATAAGAACTGAGCAAAAACAATAAGTCTCCAAACTTTGTTTGGGAGACTTAATTACTTTTTAATTTGTTATTAAATCATGTTTATTGTTGTTTACATAGTACGAAACACACATTTTACTGAGTTACCTTTCCATGTTCATTTACATGTAAATCACATTTTATTATGTTTCTTTATTTTAAAAATGTTTTTAGTATATGTATTTGTTGGTATTTTCTGAGTCGCCTGAAATCAAAATATTTATATCATTTTATAAGTCGAATTTGCTTAACATGTCATGCATTTTGTGACATTTGTTTAATTAAAATAAAGTACATGCTCAATTAAAGCTGCCCAATGTTACTCATGTTACCAGTATTATTTTTTTTTTTAGATCTAGTCATGTTTTATTTTTGTAATTTTTGTTATGTTTTACACATTTTATACTAAAAATTGTTTTAATATATATATTCTACTTAAAGAGTTTTTGTTTATTCATAAATATATTATGTTATTACACCTCCAATTGATTTTGTTATTTAAGATTCTGTTTCTGTTTGAATGTTTCTTGTGTGTATTTTTGGGCTAATTAAAATAAAATGTTTACTACTTAAGCATTTGAAAAAAGTGTATGTCCCATGCCTTAAGACAATGAACAAGAATGTGTCATCAGTACACGAATGCCCCACTCGCACTATCATTTTCTATGTTCAGTGGACCGTAAAATTGGGGTAAAATCTCTAATTTGGCATTAAAATTAGAAAGATCATATCATAGGGAACATGTGTACCAAGTTTGAAGTCGATTGGACTTCAACTTCATCAAAAACTACCTCGACCAAAAACTTTAACCTGAAGCGGGACAGACGGACGAACGAACGAACGGACGGACGAACGGACGCACAGACCAGAAAACATAATGCCCCTCTACTATCGTAGATGGGGCATAAAAATCATCAGGTCCAACTACTTTGCACGTTGAAAAAAGTAGTAAGTTTATTGTACCATCGGATACAACTATTGGGCAATAGTTGCACCTCTGGGACAATAAACTTACTATTCCACTCATACCCAGTCAAATGAGTATACAATATTGAGTCAAAGTTAAATGATAAAGATAAACGTCTAAATTGTCTGACGGGTAGGACTACTTTCCCAAATAGACAAACAGTTATCATGTTCTTTTTAGCGGGTCCAACCTTACACAAAGAATTTCTTTTCTATAAAAGACTCGATGACAAAATCACAAATATTCTAAGGGATGTATTTTTGCAGCATTCCAGTCATTTAATAATACAATCAAGACATAATAACAATATGTGAACCAAAATTAAGAACGTCAGGTGTTACGCAAAAACAGTCCTTATCACATTCTCCTCAATAGAAGTATGATCAACAGCCTGTACAATCTACAAAATACAATTGAAAAATATCAGAAACAATTCACAACTATATAAATGAAAAAATAACATTAAATTGATACTGAAATTGGGCAGTGTACATGTGCATCTTTTGAATTGTACAGTTTTATATAAGAATTGTCGTATACGTGTGAAAGCAGTTCATATAATTAAAAAAAGTTTTTCAAGCACAAATAAACACGGGGGGAAAGCGGCTGTTCGTAACTTCCGTTACGCAGGGCCCAATATGGCAGATAACTGTACCGATAAGATTTTATATTTCCTAAAAACGTTTGTTCAAAAGCATTGATGATAGAGAAAATTGGTAAATGCCTGTATATTATGTAGGACAACACATATGTGGTGTGCCTACAATTTTTTAGGGGGATAAAAGAGGGTTTTAGATGGGGTTACTAGGACCCTGTAATATGTGCCAAATTTTTTTGGGGGACATCTCAACTCATTTTCGTTAAAATGCAAATGGCACCTTTAGATTACTGCTAACCATTTCGCAGGTAGATTAATGCTGTACTACGGTTATTTGTCAAATTGTTTAGTCAAAATGACGACTTAAACTGAACTTTGCTGATTCTCCCCATAGATAGCAATGGAATGAAAAATTAAAAAAGTCTTTTGATACAGCATTGGAACTTTTTATCGCCTTACTATCATGGTAACGGGCCATGTGCAAAGACGTACTTTGATCACCTATCTTTAACCACCTGGCGCACCCGCAGATCTACACATAACTCATAAAGCAAAGTTGTGTTTTTTCCTTAAAGTCTCATCTGTCATGCTTGTTGTTTCTTCGCTTAAATTGAACTGGTTTGTTTATTATTTACTAAAAAAAAACCTGAAGGATGTACCACACTGTAAACATCAAAGTCGTTGTATATTTTCAATGCTTATCGCAAAGTTTTAAAATTAGAAAGAAAAATATTGTTCATTATCATCATCATTAGAAAAGATGTAAATAAAATTGAGAATGGAAATGGGGAATGTGCCAAAGAGACAACAACCCGACCATAGAAAAAACCAACAGCAGAAAGTCACCAACAGGTCTTCAATGTGCAAAGTTTCAAAAGGTAATCGAACATTAATATGTTAATGGGGTGCGCCAATGCATTTTTATACGTAAATCACACTACGTTTTGTATTGGATACCCTTCTGTGTAATTTTTTTATTTTCACTTCCAACACATCATGAATACCTTCCCTGATAATTAATCCAAATATTTTCTGACATTTCACTTTGTGTGGCTTCATCTGAATTACTCACACGAGTTCCTTCTTAAATATCATATCCTACTTCTTCTATTCAATTTACTGTTATCAACATGCCAATACATAATAGTGAAAAGAAGAGATGTACCAAAGAAAATCCAGTATCTGTTGAAACTTTCTTTCCAAAAAAGTATGACCTACATCCCAACACTATTTTCATCATGTATTTGGCATTTATTTTATAACAAAATATTTTGTCACAATTTTTCTTTCACAGACAAGACTAGCAATCAATCTATTTACAGATCTCTATACAGAGTTAATGTAAAAATCTGTCCAAAGATGTGTCAGTTCATGTTGCACCTCTTATATGTTGCTCTTTTTTAAAGGTTTATTTATATAATTTTATTTCTTTAATTTTGACCATCATTTTTTCAAATTTGTAATAAAGAGTTCTCAAATGTCCAGATTGTCTTTCCTCCTCTGAAATATGCCGTCAAAATTGCTGTCTCTTAGTCTGTAAATACTTGATAAACATTGTTAAATGAAATAAAATTGCAGGTCTTGGTGTTGGTATTGTTACTTTGGTTGTTTTCATACTAATTATCTTTTTAGCCCTTCTGACACGTTTTTGGTACATGCTCAGATGTCCTGCAAATGAAGTAATGTCGATCTTGTTGTATTTGGCATATGCCTGCAATATAGGTAGAATGAGAATGTCATTTTTTTTTTATTTCTGTGAAAATGCACATCAATTTGTTTTTAAGATTCAATACATATATAAATATAATGTATGAACTCATCACGGAAGACACAACACATTTTAAAACTTGACACAATCTTTCTGATGGACAAATAACATGAATAACCTGCAAACATGACTATGTGTAATTACGCTAAAAAGATCTTGGCTAGATCAACAAAAGACCGTGTCAATTTAAATGGTGGAACCATAAACAAGGTTAAAATGACCAAGAAAACTCAATGTATACAACAGTACCTAACCATAGTCAGACCATTAGTGTACTGCAAAGATAAAACAACTATATCATGTAATAATGAACAAATACCCAAAAATAGTCATTCCATTAGCTGAGTTCATTTAAAGAGTTAATTTATCTCACAAAAAAAAAAAAAAAAAAAATGGAAGAATTGTAACAAATCAGGGGAAAAACTCTCTATATTGAAAAATATAACCTGAAGAAATGGTGTAATCTCACTGAAATGGAGTGAAAAAGCCACGAACAACAAAACTGTAAAACTTTTAAAGCTGATGCCTTCCATACGTCTCTACATGCATCCAGTGCATCACAAACAACAAATGATATTGACAAATTATGTAATGAACATACAACAACAGTATGTAACACTTAAAAAACTAGCAATGATGGCAACATGATAAAAGTTGTAAAAACAATTGTCCCGTACTTTGAACAGAACACTTGAATTAACTTTACACAGGTCATTTGCAAAAACTATAAGCTTACACCAAAGTTGACATCAGGAGAAAAAGAAAAAAGAAGTAAAGTCTGTACTGTTAAAACAAAAAGAAATATCCAACCTACTAAACGCAGGTAATGAAGTAAAAACTTTCTAGCATTATTAAAATCATACACTAAGGGAAAGATTGGGAACTTTTTATATAAGCTAAACAAAACCTTGCTAAATCATTTAGAGAAGAGGCCACAAAAAAGAGTATAGGAAACATCAAAAACTATCATTTCGACAAGAAGAAGTTTATTAATAAAATAAAATCACTACCAGCTAAATCAAATGTAAACTGGACCGAATTATTCAGGAAATATAAGGTCAAGAACTTGGATAATAATTTCCCTTTCAATGGAGGTAAGGTTTTATACCAATTTGGCAAATCTGAAGGAGTTGTATTAAACAAATTAAACTACTCAAAAGGCATAAGCGGCTGGGATTTGTTCAGGCGAGTACGTAGGGTTAAACATGTTTTATGCAAACGACTTACAACACCAACACTGAGACCTGCTAAAAAATGTAGGAAAGAAGTAAGGCAACCATTATAGACTGGCAACTTAGATATAGGTGGCGCAGTTGTTCCTAAAGTCTTCAGATCTAACAAATTGTAACAGTTCATGGCAGAACATTTCCTAAACACTAGTTTTGTCAGAATCTGACACATGAACAGTTCAAAATGGGTTTAATCCGGACTTCTGCCAACACCATACACCGCCATTTAAAATTGTGACATGACCATTCTGCCATCTTGAGTATGCCATACCTTTTGATCATGGTTTCTTGTTTGTTTGAAGAGAATAATTAACTCATAAATGAGAATACACCAATAAAAACTCGTAAGGGGCCTTAATCCGATACTCTTTTTTTCCGGTTAATTTGTTAACAATGTAGATCATTGATTGATTGATTGTTGGTTGCTTAACGTCCAGTGGCAAATATTTCATGCATATTCAGGACGAGAACAAGTTCACAATAAATACAATAGGTAGGTTGTTGTAATAGAGGCCATCTAGGATGATGGTCGGGGAAATTTGGACTGCCACTGGAAAATGAGGATATATTGGATAGGGACAGAAATTTTGCCTTGCAACAGGCCACCTACGGACCCCTCAAAGAGTTGTTGCAAGGGTTCTTAACGTGCAAAGAGCGTGGCATTCTCTTTACACGAGGCATCGGATTTAACGTCCCCTTCTGACGGACGTGACTGCGAACTTGATACATCCCGCACAGCCAAACGGACGCCCCACTTCAGCAAGCGTTTTACTACCGGTCGGGAGAAGACCAAGCGACCATATTTCTATACCCCAGTCACCCTTGGGGTCTGTAGATCATTGAAGACAACCAGGAGATGGCAGCAGTGGGGAACGATATCACAGAAATTAATAAACAGAGAACCCTGTGGGATACGGTTGAGCAGGCCGTTCTCATCTGCCTAGTTCTGGAGAAAGAAAAAAAATTTAAAAAAAATTGGCGCATCAAAGTGGGACAAGGGAGATGGCAACATCAACGCTATTAAGACGAGGGCCTGGCAAGAAATTGCCGATAAATTAAATGCGTACGTGATGGGTTTTAAAGCCTATTATTTATGAAAAAGAAAATCACAATGATGTACAATATTAGTATGAAAGCATTATTGCAACACGTTACTTAATGAATTTAGATCTGGTAAAAGATTATAAATATTCTCATTGAACCCAGTCATCAAGACTTAAGTGAATGCTCTACACCAAACAAATAATTAAGCAAATTAATTACAAAAATATTACATCTTAAAATAATACATTAGTATCAACAATATATGCATTTAAGAGGGTATAGCTTAGATTTGGAGTTTAAAGTGCGTTAATTTATGGGAACGGCAAATATTTGCCTCCACCTAGAGCGCTTCGATCCAAAAGAATTGCCGTATTTGTCCTATTAGAATCGAAATAATTCATGGGGCTTGAATATATCTAGATTTTACCACGGGTTGTCCCTTTATGCCGATATTTTACCCTTCGCTTTCGATCAGGGTAAAATATTTGTCATAAAGGGACAATCCGTGGTAAAATCACGATATATTCAAGCCCCCATGAATTATTTCTTAATTAATCTACTTAAAGCACCTGCACAAAATGCTAATATTTCAGCCAAACAGAAAATAGACAACTTGAGACGCATAAAACAGGAGGAGGTCCAGCTCAATCCTCAATTACACCAACAGAAGAGTTAATTCTCCAGGGAATAGGAGGCAGACCATCAATGACCAGAGATGGCAGTTTTTTTTTAGATACAGATGAGTCTAATATTCTCTCCTTTATTGTATTTAATGGTATTATGCATATATGCGGTCTGTTATTTTGTCCAAACGGTAACTGGTAATCTTTTATTATATTCACCCATAACGATAAAGGGAAAGTTAGTAAGAGTTAAAGTTTTGACTTCTATTGATAGTTAACCATTGTAATTTATACAAGAAGTGAATATTATACAAAATGCATGACATTTTACTTTTCAGTAAATATCTTTTTTTCATTTTATAGAGTACCTTAGGACCTGCATTACCTAATTTGGTCATTCTTCAGGTGGCAGTTGAAGAGAAAGACGAAAAAGGTTAGTCATTATTATTTTTGCTAACTTCGTCATCTCTTGGTCAAAGTTGATAAAATAAATTGTAGAAAGTCGGAAAATTGTTACTCTTCAATATTTGACATTTACCAAGAAATAATATGCCAGACCAGGAAAATTAATTAAAGGAATCAATAATTTGTTGATTAGTATATGCGAAATGACGCAACGTAACGTCATTTAATTACAATATCAAAGGCCGTTTTCTACCAAAGATCGAAACATATCTAAAATGTAGTTTCTTTCTGATATTTCAATAAAGTCGTCGAACATCAGTAGAAAAACTAGAAAACTAACTGTTATATTTTTTTTCAGAATAAAAAGATATTCAGTGGTTGTTTTTGGTATTTATGATGAGTTTGTCAATGTTCTTATGATTTGTTTAAATCAACATATATAGTTGCATGTCAGAGATTACAATAGAGTCTCGAACATCCCTATGAAAACTAGAAAACTAACTGTTATATTATTTTTTTCAGAATAAAAAGGACTTCAAGATCTCCAGTGGTTGTAATTTCCTCATTTTCCTCCTTTAATTTTTTAATTTATATCATATTCTAAAATATGCTTATTCCCTATGTTTTTGTATTGATAATGAGTTTGTGAAGGTTCTTATGTTTTGTTTTCATCAACATATAGAGTTGCATGTCAGAGATTGCTTTCGGGGCTGCCATTACGTTGTTATGTTTACCAATAATCATTTTCATAATGTAAATGATAGTGTCATGAACAAAGATTTGCTGTTGTTCATTTTAAATTATTCCTTTTTTCATTTCATTTGAGATTGCGTCAGTTTTACTTTTTTAACTTCTTTAGTTTCCTTTTACGTTTAGTTAAACGACGTCTAGTTACGTCAACTCAGGATTTATATCAGGTCCAAAATTACCTACTTCTAAGACTATTACAAGCAAATGCACTAAAACCTGGGTTCATAAGAAATATGACACAACGCTCTAAAGAGAGAGGCCATCAAGACGAAAAAGTAGCAGTTGTTATGGTACATAAAAAGTATGACTATGTCTAAAATAAGTTTAAGGAACAGTTGTGTGAGTAAAAAAAAAAAGAAGAAACACAAAACATGTTGTGTTTCTTCTTTGCAGTAATGTAGTACAAAGTTAACATAAACAGCCTACCCTTAAAAAGACTGAGCTTTGTTATCTCTTGTTCAAAATTGAAAAAAGAATGGTAGAAAGTCGGAAAATTGTTACTCTTTTTTTATTTGAATATTTGACATTTACCAAGAAAAAAAAACAGGAAAATGAATTAAGAGAATCAATAATTTGTTAATTACTATGCATTTTATGTGAAATGACATAACGTAACGTCATTTAATTACAATATGAAAGTCCGTTTTTGATTGGCAAATATACCGAAGATCAAAACATATCTAAAATGTAGTTTTTCTCTGACATTTCAATAGAGTCTCGAACATCACTATGAAAACTAGAAAACTAACTGTTATATTATTTTTTTCAGAATAAAAAGGACTTCAAGATCTCCAGTGGTTGTAATTTCCTCATTTAATTTTTTAATTTTTATCATATTCTAAAATATGCTTATTCCCTATGTTTTTGTATTTATAATGAGTTTGTGAAGGTTCTTATGTTTTGTTTTAATCAACATATAGAGTTGCATGTCAGAGATTACTTTCGGGGCTGCCATTACGTTGTTATGTTTGCCAATAATCATTTTCATAATGTAAATGATATTGTCATGAACAAAGATTTGCTGTTGTTCATTTTAAATTATTCCTTTTTTTTTAAATTTATTTGTTGTTCAGTTTTACTTCTTTAACTTCTTTAGTTCCCTTTTACATTTAGTCAAACGACGTCTAGCTACGTAAATCAATTTTTCCCAGATTAAGTTAAGAGGGGGGGGGGGGGGGATGCAGTGAAAAAACTATGTGAATTAAGTTTTTTTATCCTACATTGAACTTTTGATGTCGTCCCTAACTATTAAATGATTTCAATACAAATTTATATCAAATCTAACAAAATTGAAAAAAAAGTCAGGTTAACCGGTTAGCGTTTTTAGTATTTGGTCGTTCGACCGGTTAACCGTTGACAACACTAATATTAACATACCATCAGTGTGGCCCATCCGTCTTTATTCATAACTGCTTTGTTTACAATCTTTTCATTGATGGATCTAATCGCCATTTGTCTCTGTGCATTAGTCTGTAGGAGTCGAAATAAGAGAAGGTCTCTCACATCATAAAAATCCCGTTGATCAACTTCCATTGCTGGTTCTTTAGCAATTCCCTCGCAATGCTTTACTACCTCACAGTCCAGGAACTTCCCAATATCATCTGGTTTTATCATATTTTCTGCAATTTTTTTTTTTTTAAATGCAGTTTGTGTGCACACATATACACTTGTTTATTTACACAGACAACATATTAACTGTCCGAACAGTTTTTGAATGGTCTCGCTCATAAGATTTGATAATCGGTAAACTACTGTTGTAATAAACTTCCTTTTGTTATAAGGCATAACGAGTACCGTTATGCGTAGTAGTTTGCAACGATGGATTCACCCGTGCATACAAATCTGGATTTTAAGTCATTCGATGGTTTACATTCAACCAGTTTATAAGTGTGTATAATTTAATTGCTGCTAAGATCTTGTTGACTTTTTATGTATTCATGTCTGACGAGAAAATCCAAAGTACTCCTGAACGTGCATCCGCAAGAAGTTATCATAGGAGTGACGTCTATTGTCTTTCCAACAATCCTACAGCTGATGATTTCTCGTTGTTTTCCAAGCAATTAGACAACGCATCAGAAAAAAAGTAAAAAGGAGATCTTCACACTCTTTGAAGCAAAGTAACCAATAAGCGGTAAGTGGTGACTTTTTTATGGTTAAAAGTAACTTTTTGCGATGAAAATTTACTTTTCTGCGGTAATGTTTTTTTTTGTATCCAACTACCGCATTTTAGTTTGCGATGAAAAGTTGTTAGTGGCTTTGACCTGGCTGTCAGTTAACTGTGAGTACTCTGAGATCTGTTCCTAGTGTCTCTTTGTTGGTAGGATGTACAAGTACCCGGCCACGTTCACATATATTTTTTGTCCATCTGATGAGTTAAGCCTTTTTCAACTGATTTTTATAGTTCGTTCTTATGTTGTACTGTTATACCACTGTCCTATGTTAGAGAGAGGGTTGGAATCCCGTTAACATGCTTAACTCCGACACATTATTTATGTATGTGCCTGTACCAAGTCAGGAGCCTGTAATTCAGTGGTTGTTGTTTGTTTATGTGTTAGATATTAGTTTTTCGCTAATTTTTTTTATATATAAATAAGGCCGTTAGTTTTCTCGGTTGAATTGTTTTACATTGTCATTTCGGGGCCTTTTATAGCTGACTATGCGGTATGGGCTTTGCTCATTGATGAACGCCGTACGGTGACCTATGTTGTTAATTTCTGTTATTTTGGTCTCTTATAGGAGAGTTGTCCCAATAGGGATATATGTAAAAATCGATTTAAGATATACAAAACTTGCAGAATTTTAACCTCCCCATCCCCAAACTATTTGATTTAAGTCTTTTTTTTTTTTTTTTTTATCCTACATCGATCTTTTGATGTCGTTCCTTATGTTTTATTTAAAAATTGTCGTTGTGGTAATTAATTTGACAGATCAATTGTCCAGTATTTTGATTGCTATTGTTAATCCTATCAACAAAAAATTAATTAGAACTTGTCTCTCAGCTCGGGGCAGGATCTTAAAAGAAACATAATTAGTATACATGATTTAAACAGTAAGTCTAAATCAGTAATGTGATTGAATTTTACGATTTACTTTATTTTTTCGTTTCTGATTTAAAATTGTGTAAACCTACATCTAAATGTGCAACCTCCGTCGTGTAAGGCTTAGTCTTACTTTAAACGAAACTAGAACGCACCTGCGAAATCGCGGGCATATACAGCTTGAGAACTGTTGTAGGATGATTTTTTGTAAAAGATATTATGTATGGAGAATTTCATAAAAGGTATCAAAAGCCGTCTCCCTTTTTCCAAAGTCCGATATTTGTTTCCTTTCTGTTAAATTCAATTATTTTCGTGTTTCTGGCCTCAGACCACAATTATTCTTCTCCTTTGCTATGTACAATGCTTCTTTTGGTAAAATTCAAATCAAATAAAAAATTTGCACCGTTTCAAACATGAAATAAATGTAACTGCTTATATATAGACCATTATTAGCCTAATATATACTGCTTCTAGGACAATCCATCATATGCCTTTTCTTTTGAGAACC
This sequence comes from Mytilus edulis, assembly GCA_019925275.1. Classification (NCBI taxonomy): domain Eukaryota; kingdom Metazoa; phylum Mollusca; class Bivalvia; order Mytilida; family Mytilidae; genus Mytilus; species Mytilus edulis. Next base: position 81,113,259 of record CM034349.1, on the reverse strand, counting down.
TTATTAACATACCAATAGTAGGATATGAATCATGTATAAATGACTAAGACCGACTTAGGCTAATTTGAGGGGTGGTCGGAGGGGTCCTGATCCCGAAATCTCGGGCTTAAAATCATGAAATCCCGAGATGCAGAATTTATATATTAAAGAAATTCATATCCCGAAATCCCGAAATCGAAAAATATATTCCCGGATTCCGTAAGGATCAAATTGAATCCCCAAATCCCGAGCTTAAAAACACCCGACCCCGACGCCCTGAAAAAGGTCCTGCCTCCCTCTTATCTCTACCTTACTTTCATTTTTGCCAAATCACTATTTTTCCTTTCAACCATAAATGTTGATGCCCCATTTAAGGACATTATGTTTTCTAGTCTGTGCATCCGTGCGTTCGTTCGGTCGTCCGTCCGTCCGTCCGTATGTCCTGCTTCAGGTTAAAGTTTTTGGTCGAGGTAGTTTTAGATGAAGTTGAGCATGTTTTACTTAGGCAGCAACCATTTGATTTTTTTTTTTGGGGGGGAGGGGGGGGCTATGGTTTTTTTTTTGGAAAAAAAAAGTTTGTTTCCATTTTTTGGAGAAAAAAATAATTTGTTTTGAATTCTGAAAAAAAAAAATGTTTGTTACACCCTCAGCAGCCACTATATGTAATGCTAAAATTGTAAGAAAAAAATTGTTTTCGACTTGTCGCGAAAAAAATGATTGTTTTTCGCCGCAGGCAGGCGAAAAAACAAAGTTTGTACAGAAAAAAAAACATAGCCCCCCCCCCCCCCCCCCCCAGAAAATCAAATGGTTGCTGCCTTATTAATATATATGCAAGTGATATGACCCCTTAAATAGTAAACATTTCAAAGAAAACAGTCGAAAGAATCAGGGACTTTCTATACTAACATAGAAAGTCCCTGACAAGATACAGAGAGTCTCTAGCTATATATTAAAGAAGTATACTCGTAGTTTACATGTAGATAAAGGCCGAAAATGATTCTCTCTAAGGAGTTATAATAATTGAGGTTCTTGCGATCTAAACACCATGATATGGAGAACGCTCTGATTGGCTTATTTATTTTTCATTTTTGTTATCTATCAAACGATTGGTTGTATTTGTGCATGTTTCAAACCGGAAGACTTATCTATGACTAAAATTCAGTCTAATGACGAAATCATATCCGGACTCCTTTTTTGTCGTTTTTCTCCCAAAATAACTCAATCTGAATAATCATAAGAATGGATGACAAATGCGACTATGCATGTTACCTATAGGACACAGAGGCATGATCATTGATTTATTGTGGAAGGAAGAGAAGTGACACAAAAAATGAGGTCTTCTCGTTTAATAGTATAGATACTAACTAAAAAATTGTGAAATGCATACCAATGTGAATGTACTCAATGTATACGTGATAGTACTAGTAACATGCACAAAAGTAAAGAAACAGGCCGTACGGTGACCTATAGTTGTTTAATTTATGTGTCATTTTGATCTCTTGTAGAGAATTGTCTTTTTGGCAATCATACTACATCTTCTTTTTTATAATTAATTATTTAGATTGAAACACTCAACATTATTTTTGGAGACAACTAGTGAAAAGGAAAGAATAATCAGTTGCAAACATATTCAATTCTACGAGATCAAGAAGTTTTTTTCAATCTGAAGTTGATACAAACGCTATAGTTGATTATTAAAAGTCAAACTTCGCCAGATATCCTCAAAACAAGCCTTATAATGCCAAAGGACAAACTCCAATTCTAAAAGCGTAAATTTATGACTTGGATGAAAGGTTGTCAAATTGACACTCATACCACATCGTATACCTACGTGTAGGGTACTATTGATAAGGCTTCTAAAAGCCAACTCAAACTACCGGTTAACCGGTTAATCGGTCGAACGATTATCCGAGTAACCGGTTGGGGAAAAGTGAACACTTTGACAACACTAGTTAATATCTAGAAATATAACATATTTTAAGCGGTTTTCAAACAGATGTAATACGTTTGTTAAGCTTGCAAATTGGTTATCAGAGTAATAGTTCTTTATCCGTAGTGTAACAGTTTTTGTCACATTAATGTTTTACACCACAGAAAGATCATAGGAAGCTACTTTGGGTATATATAGATATGAGTTTACAATATGAACTGTTACCTTAGGAATTGAAATGTTGAAAATCCGTCTTGGCTTGTCAAACTGGTTGAAATCAGGTTCACTCATTACTAAGTAGTATATTATGTATCCAATTAATATTGCTTTTAAATAGCCATTCTATACCCAGTAACCGCTTATTTATAGAAAATCACAGCTATAAATGTAGCCATTACCGCTGAAATGTAGACAATCACTAAACTTTTCAGCGGTAATTGCAAACATAAAAGCCATGACTGGCTACTGAGTCACCAATCGCCGCTGAAATGCAGGTACTCGATAATCATAGGTCTGTTCTTTGTTCCTTCGGTATTTCAACCAAAGGTGAAGAACTGGATCTTCCATCACTGTATTGGATACCTAAACTACATAAGTGTCCTTACAAACAAACGTATATTGCTGGGTCTTCCAAGTGCTCCACGAAACCTCTTTCTAAATTATTAACATCTATTTTATCAGCAATCAAAGACGGGCTTCAAATTTATTGTGAAACTGCCTATTCTAGAGGTGGCGTGAATCAGATGTGGATACTTAAAAATTCCAAAGATCTTTTAGAGTACATACAATCTAACTCTCTTTCATCTTGTAACAGTATTAAAACATTCGACTTTTCTACTCTTTACACAAGTATTCCACATTCCAAACTAAAAGACAAATTGAAAGAGTTGGTATTATTTTGCTTCATAAAAAAGAATGGCCAACGTAGATACAAGTATCTTGTCTTAGGGAGGGATGAATCATACTTTGTAAAGAATCACTCTGATTCAAACAAAAAATTCTCTGAAACGGATATTATCAAGATGCTTGATTTCTTGATTGACAACATATTTGTAACGTTCGGAGGACGTGTTTTTCAACAGTCTGTCGGCATTCCAATGGGAACAAACTGTGCCCCTCTACTTGCCGACTTGTTTCTTTATTATTATGAGGCTGACTTCATGCAGGAACATCTTAGGAAGCAAGATAAGAAGTTAGCAATATCCTTTAACTCTACTTTCCGCTATATAGATGACGTTCTTTCACTAAACAATTCAAAATTTGATGACTATGTGGAACGCATCTATCCCATCGAATTGTAGATAAAGGATACTACAGATACAGTTAAGTCGGCTTCATATCTTGACTTACATCTAGAAATTGACAATGAGGGTCGGTTGAAAACAAAACTTTACGACAAAAGAGATGATTTCAGCTTTCCAATTGTGAACTTTCCACTTCTAAGTACCAACATTCCAGCAGCACCTGCATACGGGGTATATATCTCCCAATTGATACGATATTCCCGTGCTTGCATTTCCTATCATGATTTTCTTGATAGAGGGTTACTGCTCACAAGGAAGCTATTAAACCAAGAGTTCCAAATGGTGAAGTTGAAATCATCCCTTCGTAAATTTTACGGACGCCATCACGAGTTGGTTGACCGTTATGGAATAACTGTTTCACAAATGATATCGGATATATTCCTTACGTCGTAACTACAATCCCCTTCCCTTTCATGAATGTGACCTACCGAATTAGACTATTTACCGGATTTGTAATCACATAAGCAACACGACGGGTGCCACATGTGGAGCAGGATCTGCTTACCCTTCCGGAGCACCTGAGATCACCCCTAGTTTTTGGTGGGGTTCGTGTTGTTTATTCTTTAGTTTTCTATGTTGTGTCATGTGTACTATTGTTTTCTGTTTGTGTTTTTCATTTTTAGCCATGGCGTTGTCAGTTTGTTTTAGATTTATGAGTTTGACTGTCCCTTTGGTATCTTTCGTCCCTCTTTTACTCACCGCTATAAATGTAGCCATTACCGCTGAAATGAAGACAATCACCGGTATAATGTATCCTAATACCACCGCAGTAATTGGATACACAATAGCGGTAACTAGCTACTGAGTTACCAGTTACCGCTATCTTGACCTGTATTGGCTTAAGGAATAAAGTATTATTATTATGTTAAGTGTCACCAAAAGATAGAATATTTGATTTTCTCATTTGAATAGTACGTACATTTTACATTTTGTAATTGTTCATTGTTAAAGATTAATTAATGAACTATAATTGATTACATTCAACAACATTTTTTTCTGAAATACATAGTCATAGTTGTCTTATTGGCACTTGTACCCTAGTATTTTTTTAATACCGACTTTCCCTCTAAACGCTTCAGTTTTTTTTAGACGTAACTAAAACCAGTAGTTATAGAGAAAAAAAAGTAAAATCACAAAAATACTGAACTCTGAGGAATATTCAATCGGAAAGTCCCCAATCACACAAATGGACAACTGACGTGGTACAGGCATTTTCAAATGTAGAAAATGGTGGATTGAACCTGGTTTTATAGCGCTAAACTTCTCACTTTTACGACAGTCAAATCAAATTCCGTTATATTTCTAACGATGCGTGAACAAAACAGACATAATAAATAAAATAGTCTAAATATGGGTACAGCAGCCATCACTGTATCTCAACCTTTAATAATACAAACATCAATTTAAAAACACATTCATTGCTTGGCGTGTGTGACGTCAGAAAATTTATACGTCACATAGGAAGAAATTTTGTCTTTCAATGTTTACACAAAACAATTTTTTAATTTCACATTTGGAATGTTTGCATACAGGGTTAAAAAACCAAAAGTATGTTAGATATAATTTCAGGAATAAGACAGAGATTTAAAACTGTACAGAAGTTCTGTAGAATTAAATGGTTAATACCACACATACCACTACTCGATTAAAATAATTTTTGTTTTTTGTAGTTCAAAGTATTTTCTAATTAATAATAACTAGGAATATTTGGGCGCCAATGTTGACTCGTTTATCAGAGTCTTTAACCGAAAAAATGACAACATCCAGAGCAAAACTCTAAAATTTGTTATAAATCTTTATCATCAATGCTCTTCAACTTTGTATTTGTTTGGCTTTTTAACTATTTTGATCTGAGCGTCACTGATGAGTCTTATGTAGACGAAACGCGCGTCTGGCGTATAAAATTATAATCCTGGTACTTTTGATAACTATTATCATACCAGCTCAAGAATGGTCATTAATGGTTCAAGAGTACATCTTTACTTGGCTGAAATTCATGATAAATTATGTGACGAGCTTGCTATAAATGGTCACATGCTGTCAGTTCTTAACGGCAACATCGCTTCAACTATTTCAACATCAAATGGAGTGGGCGCAGATCAAAACCTTCCGGCAGCTACCATAAACTGTCGAGACAATATTCCTGATTTAGCCATTGAATTTAGGGATGATGAATGTAAAGATTCTAATCATGATCCTATAGACATCTGTCCAATTTGCAACACAACCTCACTACTAGACACTATCGAATGCACCGAGTGCTCTTTATGGATTCACTATCATTGTTGCTGGATTATCGCAATCGTCTGTTGATGCCTTAAATGCACTACCATTCATATGCTCTCTGTGTACTGACAATATGTTGTATCATGTTGACTCGTCAGCTTGTGACAGATCTCAAACTCAGCAAATGGTACCATGTTCTTCTCTCTTGGCCAATGACAATAATGTAGAGGCCTCTCCGCCAATCTATGAACTGAGTGACACTGAAGAGACAATTGTTAAAGAAATTTTTATTCCACATGCTACACATGATCAGATAAAGTCGCCAAAGGTCAACTCCACCTTAAACTCTTCATCCAAAGGCAATGAAAATAGACCACAAACTCCTCCCACTTCTGAACAACCATCAACAGAGAATTTACAGAGAAAGGCAAAACGTCAACCTCCTAAAGTAGCAAAATCAAAAAACATAAAACATTGAAGACAAAGCATATATTATCAAGCTAGAAAATGAGATAAATAAGCTAAAATCAACTATAGAACTTCAGAATACCCTCCGAAGTTTGCAAGAACAGCAACAATCATCATCTTTCAGTGCAAACATTATTCAACAATCCTCTCTGCCAAATCCGCAAACGTCAAATATTGGTAGCTCGAACATAGAGAATAAGAATGCTTGAGTTTCAAATGATGCAAAACATGGCAATGAACAACATGCTTGCTAACCAACAAATGCAAATGATGATGCAACAACAACAGCTGATGCAGCAATCTTTTCTACATTCCAGTACTGGTTTCTCTACTTATCCTTACATGGCAACTCCAAGGCATATTCCAACTCCTCCTGGGTATGTACCAATTGTAATACCAAATTCAGCTCCAAATGGTATATATGCTGCTCCTGGGGCCTCGTATCGTCACCTCCATTACTATCGAGATTTCCAGCCTCCTCCATATCCACAGTTTAATGCTGCGCAAAATCAACAACATCAGAATGTAAATCAATCTTACAATAGCCAGCATATTCAAAGGGACTTGAGAGTTAACTTGCCACAACTTAAACCGACAGCGTCTCAGACAGACAGGCGCCATAGACCACAGCAAAGGAAGGATCACAACAAAACTCGATTAAACCTTGAATTTTGATCAGTCATCTCTACAGTTCGGTTTTACAAAAGAGTTGTCGATGCTTATGGCCAGTCTAATTATCACTGAAGCTAGGGCAGAAGTAAAATTAGTCACAATGGAACCTTTATTTCTTATTACTGTGGACAGCCTAAAGGCCTTCGACGTCGTAGATCACATCATACTATTAGATGCGTTATATGACCTTACTCAGAATCATCCTCTCTGGTCAATAATGAAAAATCTTTACTCAGGGCTAGTTTCAAGAGTCAAATGGAAGGGAAATGTTAGTAATAGCTTTAATATTCATAAGGGAGTACGACAAGGAGGCCTTCTTTCACCTTTTCTATATAAAGTCTATGTAAAGAATCTGCTTGAGGATCTTAAATCACACAGTCTTGGTCTTAAAATTGGCACAAATTATGTTGGCTGCCCAACTTGTGCGGACGACATAGCCTTCTTGAGCAAAAATCATCAGGAATTACAATGCATGCTCTAATGATTTAAACTGGACCCTAGGCAACACCCTTGTTTATCCATCAGAAGACACAACACATCTTGGCTTAATAAGAGCAGAATTGAAAGAAAACAATCTAAATATTGATGCACGCATCAGCATTGCGAGAAGAACTCTTTACTCTCTGATGAATACCGGTTTACATGGAACAAATGGACTAAACCCACAGACATCTTACAAGATGTATCAGAGCTATGTTATTCCCCGATTGCTATATGGAATGAAAATAATCCCTCTTAACCAAAGCCAACTTGATATTATGGCCCCCTTTTCACACAAAAACATTGCGAAATATTCAGTCTCTACCTACACAAACAGCCACTGGATCAGTATTCATGCTGCTGGGAGCGCTAACAATTGAGGCAGTAATACATAAAAGGCAACTTTCTTTTCTGTACAGTGTTCTCTCATGTAACAATTCAACAGTCCAAGGTTTAGTTGACAGACAAGTTATTATGAATATTGATAACCATCTCAGCTTCTTCTGTAAGATCGCAGGTGTACTAACTTTATACGATCTGCCAAGTATATCTACATTTAGTCAAAATTTATCGTCAAAATTAAATTATATAGAAAGCAACAGTTAAATTAGCAATTCAGGATTATTGGACTAGAACTTTCATTAAAGAAATAGAAACAAAGTCTTTATTAACATATTTGGACAAAACCTTGTTAAGAATTGGACATACACATCCGGTTTGGACCAGCCTTTCTTCAACTGTATCAGATGTTAAAAAGGGAGCGATTAAAGTTCGACTATTAACTGGGACTTATATACTTGAATCTCACAGATCTAAATTTAATGGTGGCAGGGAATCGGCATTATGTAAATGCTGTGGAATATCAGATGAAGATATAATTCATTTCCTACTATTGTGTCCGGCTTTACACAATCAGAGAAAAGAAACATTTAGCAAACTCAAGTCTTATGTGAGTTCAGTTATTGGCACGAAACATTGGTCTAAGCAATTTAAAGGACATTTTGATCTGATAAAACTTATTGTTGACAGCTCTTTTCTACTGCCATTGCTTAGAACTGAACTGGACAAAATTCACAGATTGGCTATGGACATGTGTTATAGACTCCATGCTCAGAGTGTATGGAAATTACAAGGAAAATAATATCTGTATACTCGTAGTTAAATATGTATAGACAATACATTCAGTGCAATAAGGAAAGATATGAAATGAACATTATGTAAATATGTGTATAGGTAGAGGCAGGGGTGTCCTACTTTCCATTATATAAAGCACCCTATATTTTTAGATTTTAGTTGTGTACAATAAATCTTATAAATAAATATTGATAGGGCCTAGATATTTTTACCTTTTATTGCGTTAATTATTTTATCAGTCCTTAAATATTTTATATTTTATCCGTGTACAGTGAATTTAAAATTTTAAAGTTATTTGGGGAAAATTGTTAGTGTATAAATTTTGATTAACTCCCGTCTGGATGATATCCGTTCTCAGGGGGTGTTCCATAATTGGAAGGATTTACGTATAGAAGAAGAAGATAACATAATGACATATATTAGAAGAATAACATAATGATGGGCTCTTTTAAAGTACCGAGCCACGTTATAAGATCCAAAGAAACACAAAAAGTCGCATATACAAAACACACCAGCAAAAATGAAAGATAATACAAACACATTGACGGGATGTATAAGTACCGAGCCACGTAACATGGATATCACAGAAAATAGTCCAAACAGTAAAATTAATATTAATAAATAGAACAAAAAGACAAATGAAAGAACAATATAACAAGTTGTTAAGATGATAAACAACGTCAGTACGCAGAATCTATACATCAAGACCATGTATTATTTGTGAAGTTGATACGGAATATTTATCAAGAAGATCGTGAATTACCTTGAACTTGCCATCATCACGTAGCTGATCATGAGTGATATTAATCAAGGATGAAGTGAGGCCGCAATAAGGGTACAAAATAACAAATAAATATGGATTTGCATTTTGCGTTTTTTCTACTGTTTTTATTCCATTATAAACAAATTCTCACCAATAACTTTTGATTTTGGATTATTTGTCAGTCATTTGGTGCTATACGAATATTACTATAATTAGATAAAAAAAATATTTGTTGGAAAATCTAAACATTTCCCGGTTTTCAATATTTCAGAATTTCTACCAATACTATAAATATATCTCTATAACTACTCCGTATACCACGTATTTAAAAATATAAAGAATAATTTTGATCATACGTAAAAAAATATCATAAACTATGTACAATAGCGAACCACAAAACAAATACGATAACAATATACATAGTTGTTGAACACTTCCAGAACAATGAAAGCTGCCTGATGCCAGTGTAAACTCGGATGGTTTAACATATTCATCTCCAACCTTGGAATCATGTTTTTCTACAAGTTTGATAATTTTGTATCGATACAACTCTCAACTTGAAGTCTATCTTTGTCAACATTCAAGTGTTCAGACATTTCAATTTCTAATCGCCTCCAATCTGTTCTAGACTGAGCCTATCATTTTCCCCGTAATAAAAAATCGTCATCATCAATAATAATCATTTTATTATTTTATTGTACTTGTACCTGATTGTTCGCACTTTTTTAACACATAATCTTTTATTATCCAAACATTCTTGAGATTATTTTTCTCTCCCTAGACTACTTGCTGAAGTTGCTGATCATTTCCATTTTCTCTCTCAGTTATCTCAGCTACTGCAGATTCATTTAGATCTACGTGGGATGTTGATGCATCCTTACCTTCAAGTTCTTCAGGACAACCAAGATTTACTGACCTTGTATCAATATTATTGGTGTCTGTGGTTTGAGAAAGGAATTAATCTAGCCTTGTAGGAAGCACTTCCACAGAAGTTGCACCAATCATGTCTAAAACTCTTTCTTCAAGTGGTGTAAAATGTTCCACAAGTTTGGGTCCACCGCCTGTTGCAGTTCTTTTCCTTAGTTGCTTGGCTTTTCTTCCTTTCGTTATGCTGGACCAAACTTGCAACTTTTTACGCCTATCATTCATCGGACGATCTCTTTTTTTCTGAGTCATGCTGATATTAGAATTGTTTTCCTTAAGTTAAATGTGTAGTTGATTATTGTGCGCCTTTTATCGTTCATTAAAACGTTTGGTTCATTTAAGGCAATTCTAATTTTGCATGAAACCTGACAGGGAGACGCCAATAAATTATTAAATAACTAGAATATTATCACGATGCAACTTAAGGGGTAAATAAGACCGATCTACGAACAACCTTTGAGCTTTGATTTACACTCTTTCAATGATCTTAGGATCATGTTATCGTCCCCTTAATTCAATACTTACAATCTCTCTTAATAAAATATCTTGTTACCGGCCCGTGGCATATATGATTTATGTAAAGAAATGCAAGATGATCTGACGAATCAACGCATAGATCTAGTTCACTGTCCGTCTCACTTCAAGTCATGATAGCCCTACGTTACTATGCCAGTGGAAGTTCTATGAACGGTATTATTGGTGATGAAAACGGTGTCAGTAAAATAACAATTTTGCGTTGTGTCAATGAATATCGCCGAAATTATTCAGAAATACATAAAATTTCCAGTGTCTTATGGGAAGAAAAAAAAAATCATGGATGGCTTTTATGATATAAAAGAGTTTCCTTTTGTCCTAGATTCTGTTGACGAAACTTTGATTCGGAATAGGGTACCATCCGTAGATGAACATTTACATGTTTGCAGAAAGGGATACTAGTATCATGCTCTTAACATAAAAGGCGTTTGTAACTCAAAATACCGCTTCACTAACGTCGTAGCGCGATGGCCAGGGTACTGTTTCACAAAGCCTTCGAAAGTCTACGTGTCATCGTACGTCCATCGTAAATAAATCATGGGATTTACAACCGTTTCACTAAGTGATCGTAAGTTAAAATGATCGTAAATAATGCGAAAATCCTGGCGTAACTTACTACAGCTATACCCAGTCGTATCTCGATCGTAGTTTTTCCGCGAATATGAATTAAATCATATCTTAGATGGCTACAGCGTTCGTAACGTTGTACTCGATGAAGATGTTGAAAATATTAGAAGAAGAAGAGGAATCTTCAACATTAGAACAAGCCTTAGTACTTTTGATAATTTTGTAAATGAAACGGATATCATATCCAGATACAGACTGATAGAAATAGCATAAATGAAGTAACATTGGCAAAAGCACAAGACATCACCATGATAGAGGGGGGCAAGGGGTTTAACTGTTATGCTGTTTTGGGTCAATTTAGTTCCTTGTTATCTGTTATTTTGAAAATTCATTTGTTGTTAGCTATTATTGTCTTATTCCTTGTTAGCTGTTATAGGACTTTTTTTTTTTTTGTTATCTGTTATTGTGAGAATGAATTTGCTGTTAATTGTTATTGAAAGTTTGACTGTTAGCATTTTGGCGTCCAAATTTCGGTAGAAATAACCTTTTCACTGTAACTGCGGTCCTGAATCTCACGCATGCGCGTAACGGGCTCTGGGTGGATCCATAACAACAGCGTAAACAAACAAGAATGGTAAAGAGTTGTTGTGCATATATGTGCCACAGTAAGGCAAATGAAGCAGCAAGAAATGCCGGTATAAGTTTTTTTTAGGTTCCCAAAAGATAAAAGAAAGGAGGTCATTGTGGACAAAGGTCATAAATAGAGCTGATTGGGAGCCAAATGACAGCGTTCGTATCTGTTCACTTCCTTTTGTTGACGGGTGGCACAGTGATGACCCAGAGATATTAATTATGTACCAACCATTTTCACATACAAAGAAAAGACACTCAGCACCAAACAGAAGGCACGGGAAACTAGAACCGTCTCCAGACAAGAATCAAAGGTTAAAATTTAAAAAGCAAAATACCCCTCCCCCTTATTTTAGTGTCATATGAGTTATGAAGGCCATTTAAAACTTGATGGGACTTATTACATGGTAAAAAATATGAATAATGGGATGGGGGGGGGGGGGACTCATAAAAAATATCTCTTGAGCTAGCTATGAATTTATAAAACTGTGAAAAACTTTTCATCAATTTAATGAATGAAATGAACCTATAATTTGTGTCTGTATCAGGTATATAATGTTTTTATTATTTTAATTTCTTTTTGGTGTGTAATTAATGCTTCTGGTCAGTTCTTATACATAACTTAAATGAGAAGCCAATTATCAAGGTTATGGTTAGTGGTTTTGTTTTAGGATTAGGACTAATTAATTAGGTTTAGGTATATGGGTTAGGGTAAAATTTGGGGTTAAAAATAGTTCAGTATATACCCTTTAAGGGCTGGGACCATTAAAGTAAAAGAAGGCCAATGATGATGTGGTATGATTGCCAATGAGAAAACTGTCCACAAGAGACCAAAATGACACAGAAATAAACTGTGAACATACTTGTAAAGCACAAACTGCCTAGTCGGCTACATGTATTTAAGGCCCTGAAATGGGTTTATAAGTTCATTTGTTTTAGATAATCAATCGAAATAAATTAATTTCAGTACTTCAATAAGATTTTTAAATTATCGTACCTAATAGTTAAAATATTAAATTGCATAAACTATATATAAAGATATGACAAATTGAGACATGAAGCCAAAATATTCAATTTGTTTTTTAAAAAAAAGACCAAGATACTAGTGTTTATGCATCTTATTTCACTGTTATAACCAATCATTAATCATTTGTAAATAGGAAATAAGATGCATAAAGGGTGCACATTACTCATTAACTTTATGTTATGCTTTAACAGGACTTATTAGCAGAGGAACAGTTTCAGAGATGTATAAATCAGACAAACAGAGACAGTGCTATTCTTGGTCACTCCTATTCCACTGCAGAGATAGAAATAAGTGTCGACCACAATGACATGGATGTGGAAGACGACATAGAACTGCCCTATGTGCAAACAAGAACAATAGGTATTTCGAAATTCATATATTAAATACCAATCAGTACTTATAAAAAAAAAAGATGCGGTATGATTGTCATGAGACAACTATCCACAAAAGACCAAAATGACACAAACATTAACAACTATAGGTCACCATACGACCTTCAACAATGAGCAAAGCCCATACCGCATAGTCAGCTATAAAAGGCCCTGATAAGCGATGTAAAACAATTCAAACGAGAAAACTAACGGTCTTATTTATGTAAAAATAAAAAAATGAACAAAAAACAAATATGTAACACATAAACAAACGATAACCACTGAATTACAAATACTGGCAGTCAGGTGTAGCTAGAAACACATGTAGGAAAAAGAGGGCAGTCCATATATAACCAAAAAAGTAAAACACAATGAAATAACGAAACACCGAAAAAATCTTTGCTGTGCTCGATTGCTTCTGAATGGTAAGCAGGTCCTGCTCAACATGTGACACCAATCATATTGCTCAATTTATGTACTTGTAAATCCTGTGACACGGTCATTCATGTTTTATTTAATCTTTTTTTAAGGTTTCCAATGTGACCCTGATCCATTGCTAATGGAAAATCTACTCCTGAGGAAAGAGATTAAGGAATTAAAAGACCAGCTTGCTGAAGAATCAAAGAAGAATAGTGGTATCCACAGAATTAAAGATGACGACTCTGCTACCAAGTTCTACACTGGGTTACCAACATTCACAGTGTTTCTCTGGTTGTTCAAGTTAGTACATCAAAAAGCTCAAGCTCTAAACTGACATAATCAAATATTAAACTTTATTAGATTTCATAACATTTAAAACAACTAAACTTTTGGTGTTCTTTAATTTCATAAAAACAATTAATCTTTGGGTGTTCTTTAATATAAATTATGTTGAATCTAGATTTTGGTTATTGTTCGCTATTAAGTACATTTTGAAGTCCTTCATTCCATGTCAGATACATATGCTGTGTCAAAAATTAAAATACAATCCAAATTCAGAGCTGTTTCAGGTTTCTTATTTGAGTTATCTCCCTTCTTTCAGAAAATTTGTTCTTATAGTCATAAGACACCTCAAATTAAAAAAAAATAATGCATATGTTTTTTTATAACTCAATGAATAGTTTTCCTTATAAATTATAAAGAAAATTCTTTAAATTGTTCCTATTTAGAAGAAATTTACTTTATTTTAAATTGCTTCCTTCCCCCGACATATTTTTCGCATGAAAAGTGACCTATCTCATAAATATCCAGTGATCGCATAATGAATGGATGTCCTTAGCTATTATCTGATTGTACATGTTAAACACGTGCTCAATATCCATACTTTTTGATGATGTTGACAAACAGGTGACAATCGTTAAACCTCGGCTTCAAAACACGAACTTTAATTACCTACCATATTTTCACAACAACAGACCAATTGAAAAAAAAAATTGACAATGATACGAAATTTATGCAAAAAAATGATAAATCGTGCACAGAAGACTACATTTATGATGTTTGTATGCATTGTTTCAAGTATTTTATTTTATTTATATGTAACACGTCATGAAAAGGCCAGAACTATTCATTAAACGTCTTCAAGACATTTAGAATTATTTGTTTCTGTTTCAGTTACCTATATACAAAGAGTTCCAGAATGCAGTACTGGAAGGGAGATGGAAATACACCCAGTAAGGATAGGGTTAGGGTGTCTACTTTCAGACTTCAGCCTATTGAACAGTTCTTAGCTGTGATGATGCGACTTCGTCTTGGATTGTATGTAAGGGATGTAGCTGATAGATTTTCAATTTCTGTTTCTTCTTATTCTAGTTATTTACAACCTGGCTCAACCTTATTCATGCTGAACTTGATGTTATTAACGTTTTTCTACCTAGAGACATCATTACCAGAACAATGCCAAATTCTTTTAAAGATCGATACCCATCTACCAGAGTGATCATTGATTGTACTGAAATTTTTATTCAGAAAGCTTCTAGTCTTTTAAATCAGAGTTTGACATATTCAAGCTACAAACACCATAATACTCTTAAATTTCTAGTTGGCATCACACCATCAGGCGTTATTTCATTTGTATCTGAAGGTTGGGGTGGAAGAGTATCAGACCGTGAATTAACAATTGAATGTGGTATACTTGATTTACTAGAGCCTGGTGATAGCGTTATGGCTGACAAAGGATTTACCATAAATGATTTACTTGTAAAACGTCAGTGTGCTTTAAATATTCCACCATTCAGAGGTATTAAGGACCAATTTACGACAAATGAAGTGTTCCAGACACAAGAAATTGCACAACTTCGTATTCATGTGGAAAGAAGTATTGGACGAGTTAAAAACTTCCATATTTTAGAAGGGGTACTACCATTGTCAATTGCTCCACTTAGCACTAAAATATTTCAAACATGTTGTTGGTTGACAAATCTAGATGTTCCATTAGTTCAGGATGATATAAATGATCTGTAATTCAAATCTGCTGTATAAATTCAAGTTTTTTACCCTGTTTATTTATGTATAAAATCTGGCCGAGTGAAATTTATTCCATTATACTGCAAAATCTTTAAAACAAAATAGTACAATAATATTTCTTAAATAATTGACTGTTAATTATTATTTATTTTTCTGAATTAGATCAACATGACTTGCATGTATTTAACTGAATGTGGACTTTGAAAAGCATATATATACATGTAGGTATTATTTTTAACCTGAGCATTGTGTATTGAAAATCTTTAAATCATGTTTGTGATGAATTGCAAGAAATAAAATATTAAAAAGTATCTTACTTCATATCTAATTAAATTTTGAAATGATAAAATTTCGAACTAAATTTTAAAATGCTGAAAAGTTAGAAGAACAAGTTAATAATTTTGAGTGGCATTTTGACACTTTACCTTGTGCTTGCAGTTGGTGTTAAATAAATAAATAAAAAGTATTTAATGAGAGTTTAAACATCACATTTCAGCTCATTCACAAATTTTTGAATAAATACATGTCATATAAAAATCAAGTAGTTTTGGCAACATATTATTACAAAAAACTTCATCAAAACAAATTCTCTCGATAAAAATGTTATTTTTGCTAGCGTTTGTCCATACAACAAAATCACACCATGGTAGACCC
This sequence comes from Mytilus edulis, assembly GCA_019925275.1. Classification (NCBI taxonomy): domain Eukaryota; kingdom Metazoa; phylum Mollusca; class Bivalvia; order Mytilida; family Mytilidae; genus Mytilus; species Mytilus edulis. Next base: position 81,097,151 of record CM034349.1, on the reverse strand, counting down.
ATAATTGCCATCTCTCCTTGCACTTGAGCATAGTACTTCTGATTTCTCTTCAATTGTGGTCCTGTTGGTCCCCATTCTAAACAGAAATTAGCCGAATTTAGGTTTAAAATGTCCTCTATCTCCATAGTATTGACAGGAACTCCACCACACGAAAAGGGACATTTTATTTCTAGTACCCCAGTTTCTGTACCGTCTAAAACCTTCCCATCACCAGATGCACCAAGGAAAGACATATGTGGGTAAAGCGTGAGCCCTGTGGGTAACACTGTTATATCTCCCTTTAAGGCTTTCTGGAAAGTTACATATTCCTGCCTTGCCCGGTCCTCCATGTCGACACCCCACTGCATGGCCTTGGGTAATTGAGGATACCTGTAGGAATAAGATACATGTATAAATAAGGAAGAGTTAAATTTTGGCTATTTAAATGTTACCTATCAGCAGAATCATACTAAGGTAACGATTTTTTTTAATAGAAATTATCAGTTTTACAAATATTTTTAGTTAGATCAACCAACCACAAACAAAATTGTAACTTACATTGTTTTCACAGCTACAGTTTAGTGCGGTCATACTGGGTTAATTAATTGACTTTAAAGAATCTTTGATTCATTAAATGCAAAAGAAACTAATACACGTATGTTTGTCAACTCATTTAAGTGTAAATACATGCAGTTAAACTATGAATTACAGTAAATTATTTATTTCATTGATTCATTTACAAATCTAAAAAAGATAGTGTATGAATGTTTAGCTCATTTATACAAACTATTAAGCAATAGCGAATAAGAGAATGATAACGCATGTTAATAGTTTATGCATCAGTCAATTTCTTTGTTTACACAAATGAATTAACGTCAGTTTCACCGATTTACAAATTTATACAGAAAGGGAGGAAATTGTAGAAGAGATAAATATCGTGGAGCTGACTGGTCAGAGGGAAGAAATGACAATTTGTTGGAGATGCATAATAAAGAAACACAGACAGAATGTTGTGACTTAAAAACTATACAAAATTCAAGAAAAGAGCTTGAGATTTTAAAAGCAAAATGTGAGAAAAATCAAAATAACTTTGGTAACTATGTCCAGAGACTGACAGGAAGACTTAAGAGAAGGGTAGACGATATTGACAATCTACAAAAAGAATTGAAAAAAAAAGACCCTTATATATGAGGATTCGATGAACTTTGGAGTAAGGAAAACATGAGTCCACCCAGGAAGCAGAAGAGAACTGACCAAATGAAAAACGTATTGATTTTGGATCATTAACATTTTCATAAAAGTCCATTGTTGATTATTTTATTTTCATATTTAATGTAATGCATTTTTTGATATTGTTGGGGTACTAACCCAACTGTCTAAAAGTTTTCTTGTTTGATTTTGTACTCAAGAGGAGACATCTTCGGTACAGTAATACAAAATTATATATTGTTTATGTACAAAAAAGAGGTGAAATCCTCAGTACTTAGTTCAATAATTATACTGGGAGTAATTAAACCTTTGATATTTTATTTAAATTCAAAGATTTTGACATTTGGTACCTCATTTTATGATAAATTAATGTTATTGTTTATACAATGAACACATAGTATTATTTTGGGGACAAAATACATTCTGAGAGGGAAGGGAGGCAGTGTTGTAATCGTATTTCGGTACGTGATCGTTGTCCGGTATTTAGATAAACCGCGATATTTTGGAACATAAAATTCGGAGATGAACGTAGTTTCAATCAATTTAAAACTATATTAATGATGTGATCACGTTGGACTTCATTAGTTTTTATCATTGCTAAACCTGAGAATATTTAATTAATTAGAAATGCTTACTTTTATTAAATTCGTCAAAGTTCATTACAAGTTTTCATGTATGAGTTATAATTTCTTGAATAGTAAATAGTTCAAACTAGGAACATTTCAATAATAACCCGGTTAAATTTGTTTTTTCATTGAATATTGTATATATTGTGTGGAAAATTATATGAATTGACTTACTTTAGTTTGTGTATTATTTAAGTTACTTTAAGTTAACGTTCCTATAGAGATACATTCCGCGAGTCATTTGGTTTTTCGGGAAATAGGGCGTGTTTTGATGTCAGCCGGGATTTGGAAAAACAAACTTGGTAAGCAAAAACTTAAAAGCCCAGCTGATCGGATGCAAAGCCTTGTTCTAAATTGGGGATCCAATTAGATCGAGTATTTAATTATCGGAAGCTCATTTTAATACGTATTAGTATTTTATTTACAGATTTTCAGTAATTATTTCGTCATTAAACGGTGAAATCCGTGACTGATATTTTCCGGAGTGTGAGTCAATGTTATTTTAAACTAGGGGGTTCCAATTTATATTTGGCAATCTATTGATATTCTATTGATATTAATTACTATTTAAGCGTACTTAACGCAGATTATTTGATTATTTTACTGATGTATTGACGAGATTGATTGTTAAATTCTATGTTTTCAAAAAAGTCTGAAGTAATAATAAGTAAACGATTTAGAAATTGAAGTAAGTTTTTGACTTTTTATTTGCATTTTGAATAGTTTTGACAAACCGCTCGCGAAACGCATACATTCAAAATACCTTGTATGAGCAAGCAGTATGTGATGAAAATCTTAGATATTTATCACTTTTAATTCACCTTTTTTTCTTCCCATTAAATCGTTTGCTGCCAACTATTCCCGGTTTCCGTCTCAACAAAAATAGGCGATCTATCACGGCTGCGTTCTGGTATCCATTGACAATTATATCACTACAGGCACAGTGGTTATCGATAAAACGTTTAAAGGAGTATGTTTTATTTCCACGAAGAGCTCACAATTAACATATGTATACAATATATACCATTATGTGAATTTTTATTAATAAATAAATAAATTATTTTTGCAAATAAATTCACCAACAGTTACAATAGCAGATATACACATTCATTACGACACTTGTAGATTCTATTTTTAGTTAAGACCTATAATATTTTGGAAGTAAAATAAATCCGTCTACTCATTTACAGTAGAGAAGAATAAATAAAAACTACATATTGAATATCAGTGCTCTGCGGTCCGTCTGTATGCATTATACATTATTTAGGAAACAATAATACAAACGTATAAAACGTTAACTGGTTGATGACAGGCACGCTCCTATTATGTGTATTAACATCCTACAGTATATTAAAGATACAGTGCATAACATAGCAACAATTTTTGAAATAATAAATGAGATAAACAAAAAAATAAACAAAATAAAAGAGACCAATTTAAGTTATTAAAAAGTATAGGTCATCGTATGGCCTTCAACAAGCAGCATAGCCCTTTGCACATGGGGATTTTACCAATCCTATATGAGATATGAAAAAACAAAACAAAACCCAACACAATAATAAACTGTTTTAACAAAGATATGTCTCGCAGTTTTGTAATTTCGATAATCATGTTAACGCAAATGTTGAAATTAAAATAGCAACACTACACCATGTAAGTTTTGCAATCATTCAAAGTCAAGGAACCATGACTGAAGGTACATGACGAAACAATCTCCATGGAAATATAATGTGCCAATTATAATACAACTGCATACCAAATACTATTGACTTATCATGCATAGTTCCCTTAAAACAAACATAAATACAAACCAATACAAAATAAGCAAAATTTCAAAGTCAATAAACCATAACTGAGGGTCGGGGTAAAATAATCTACATGGAAATGAGATGTGCCTATGTTAATACAACTGCATACCAAATATCATTGACCTACCACTTGTAGTTCCCCACAAACCAGTCTTACCACAAACAAATACATGAAAACTTAAGCAAAAGTTTCAGTCAATTGACCATGACAATAGTACACATGACACAACATAGAAAACTAAGGAATAAACAACACGAACCCCACCAAAAACTAGGGGTGATCTCAGGTGCTCCGGAAGGGTAAGCAGATCCTGCTCCACATGTGGCACCCGTCGTGTTGCTTATGTGATTACAAATATAGAATACAATAAATAAAACGTCGCTAGCAGAGGAAATTTCTTTAATATAAGAATACATTCAAGGTGAAATGAGTACAACTGCTCTTTTTAGGTCAAACTTTATTTATTGTTGGAATATTCGTGCCATTTGAAAAATAGAAAACTTCTGGATTTCTGATTAGAATTTAATTAGATCGTGGAATTTAGCAACGACAGGCATCTGACCTCGGAGGTGCGATGGTCATTTTGAAATACAATGGTCTACACTGAAGTGCGATGGTTTTTATGACCTCAGATCACAGTTTCATAATAAACCAGACCAAGATTGTCCTGATATTACTGCATGTGAAAATGATTTTGAGTTAATTGGTAGTTTTTTTTTTACATACTTCTTCTCTTTGGTTCCGAGTTTATGTGGTACATGTATATGTAGAGTGTTTGTGGATCCATATGACTTGTATTTATTTAGAGAATACTACAAAAAAAGTGGAATTCAGTAGATGCCGAAAATAAAATGTTCGCTGTAGAAAGATTAATGTCCCCTCTCTACTAATCACCCCCTGTCTGCTAGCATGACAGCTTGTTAGCTCCTTATTTACTTATTTTCGTGTTGAATTTATGCATTTAAAATTTGCGACTGAGCTTAGAACTTCCAATCGATTTGTTGCTGATGTTGTTTCGTTGTATTTTTCTTTCTTAAAACCTACAACGTTTTATCAGTCATTGTAATAACTTATTGTTTTAATTAATGAAGAAATTACCTTTGCATGAAGTGTCAGATTTATCATTGTTGTCTTGAATTAATTGGTTTATACATGTACTCTCGATGCTTTGCTCCTAAATAAAAAAAAAAAATGCTTTTAAAAACCAAATTCGGCGAGATGAAAAACGCACTTCATCCTAACCTAAAAGCAGTACATGAATATTATTACAACAAGACGCACTATAAAAATTCATATTTCTTGTTTACAGGCCTAGGGTTAACACCAACATATCATTATGGCACCCTCAACGGAGTTGGGGTGACGTATTGTTATTCTACGTTTCTTTTTTTTCTTATTTTTATTATTCTTCCACACATTTTGTCCATCGTGTTTCTAAGAATTGAGTGATCCAATAATGTTGGAACTATATCATAATGAGGACCCCCATGTGAAGATGTGCATCTGACTCTGGAATTTTTTTAAATGGCCGCCGTTTCCATGGAAACTGCAAAAAAGTGAAAAATTTTCAAAATTCTAAATCTTTCATTATAAGACCTAGCTGGATGAAACTTTATGGAAATGTTCCTTGGTATGCCTAGATGTCAAGACAATATTTAGAAATTCCAAAATGGCCGCCATTGTCATGGAAACAGGGCAAATGTTTAACATTGAGCCTATGGACAAATACATAAAAGCTGCATTTTCTTTAAGAATAATACATAGAGATCAATGAAACTGTATTGATATATAACATGACATATGGCAATGAGATGCCTGCTTTTAGAATTTTGGAATTATCTACCGTGTAACCATGGAAACAGTAGAAATATAAAAAATTTCAAAAAATTCAAAATGCTGCAAACTAGATGAAACTTTACAGAAATGATAACTGGCATGGGCAGAATTGCATTTTGGAGTTAGAAATTTCAAAATGGCCGCCGTAACCATGGAAATGACTAAAATGTCAAAAATTTCAAAATGCTCCAAACTTAATAAAACTTTACAAAAATCATAATTTCCATGTGTAGATACGCTCTTTGACTTTGGAAATTTCAAAATGGCTGCCTTTTTCCTGGCAATGGGGGACGAGGGTGCCATCCGTTATTGCTAGCAATTACAAATCTAGTTTTATATATTTTTATAGGTTTAATAATGTTGTGGCCAAATGGCCAGGGAGTGCCCATTATAGTGTTATTTGGAACAGCAGCAGTCTCAGCATAAATTTTGAAAATGAAGACATTAATGGTTGGCTTTAAGGGGATTCGGGATATCCATTAAGACCATGGCTGCTCACCCCTGAGACTAGCAAGCCAAGCAGAGGAGAAATAGAATAGAAGTGACAGGAAGACAAGAAACACTGTTGAGCGAGCATTTGGATTACTCAAATCTCGTTTCAGGTAAATAAAGGGATAATTATATACATTGTACAATATAAAACGGTTCGTCACATACTCAAATACACAGTGAAGTATGGACACATATTCTTGTTTGTGAATATATTTATAGTTTCTGCTAGAGCATAGTTTTACGTAACAATACATTTGAAATCTGAAGGAAGTGTAATTTATTTGAGAATTCAAATATTTAGATGGACGGCAAGCGCGCGATCCAACAATCTGACAATTTTCCAATTTGGCCAACAATCCAACATTGACGTAATTTCGACGCCTGTTCGTCAGTTCTGCTAAAACTTTTGATTGTTACAGTTAGTATTTTATTTTGCTCTTTATTAATTTTAGTCAAAATGGTTAATTTTTCTTAGAAACTTCATTTTTTTCTAAAGGTTAAATTGTAAAGGAAAATAGTAAAGTTAGCGTTTTCAAAGTTAAAAGGAAATATTTCATTTTAGCGGACTCTTTGGAGACGGAATCCTGTAAATTTGATCATTTGCTTAAAGTATTTTATTCTTTTGGTAAATTTAGGAAAGTTCTTAAAAGTGTTTAAGAATAACTTTTGAGTTAATAATCATATTGTTGATCACTATTGCTGGCAAAGCTTCATTTCTAGTTTATTTTAGGATTATCATAATTGTTCATTGAAGTTCATGTTTACTGTTAACGCTTGTCTTTTTGTAATAAATAGGATTAAATAGGAAAATATTTTGCAATTAAGGGATAATTTCCTTAAGGTCTGGAAATTATAATAAACAATACAGGTTATTTATGGTATAAACTGTATTTCATTGTTAGTTATTCAGGAAAGGTTCTGAATATAACTTATAATAATAAACATGTTTAATGTAACTGGTGAGGTATCAGTTACAACTATATACAAAAACAGTCAGAAAGAGGTCTTCTGTTTAAATTCACTAGAAACTAGTATTTTCTCTTAGGGATAATTTATTTTCTTATTAAGATAGCAAGACTCAGCCTTTTTATGTATTTTTCTGACACACCAACATGTTATCTCTTGAGTGTAGAGATAAGTTAATAAATAACTCTTGAGTGTAGAGATAAATTACTACATGTATTATACTGAATAGATTCTTGTCATATCATCTAAGTCTATAGTTCAAGTATATTACTAGTTAAAATTGTATAAATGAAAATATATGATTCTTGAAATGAACAAAATATAGAAACTTATTTACGTGACTTTTAGCAAATGCCTATATTGACCAGCTCATATCTTGTCATACTGACTTTGTTATTTACAAACTACTCATAATATTTGAGTAAAAACTTTTGGGTCGAAGCATCAAGCCCCTGCCCGCTACAGTAGTATACTATAATGAGATATAAATTGAATTTGTTCTTAATTTCATAGGAGCGTAACGAGAAATTTACTTAATTATAATCCTGGTAACTATTGACACGTTTTAATGTAAGTGTGGTTGTATACACACCTAAATTACCAGGGGCGGATCCAGCTATTTTCAAAAGAGGGGTTCCCAACCCATGATAAAAAAAAAGGAGGGGGGGGGGGGGGGAGGTCAAGCAATATGTTCCAATTTGAAATGCATTGATCGTTAAAAAAAAGGGTTTCCCAACCCCAGAACCCTCCCCCCTGGATTCGCCACTGATTACTCTATGGATGAAAATGACACTACTTTTACATAGGCGAATAAATCAAGACCGTTTTACAAGACGTTTATTTCGTGAGTCGGGAACAACCCATATTCAAAAACTAACGTGACAATAAGATGTGGTATGTTTGTCAGTGACTCATCTATCACCTGGTGATGGGAGTATAATTTTTTACTAATAGATAGATCAAGATTGAGGTCTATGGTCTGGAAAACAACTTAACTATCCTATGTGTAAGATGGAACGAGTTGAATGATACTACAAAGAACATTGTCAGAGTGGATTACAGTGGTCCAGCACCAGAATTGGTATGCCTTTCTTGTCATCATTTATCAGTCAACTGTAAACATTAGATAAAGAAAAATCCTCGGACTTTTCGGTCAATATTAAAGAGGCATTGAACAAAGAAATGAAATGGAGATTAAGAAACGTACCGCAAAGCATCTTTATAAAAGAAAAAAAATACATTTGATTGTCTTGCCGAAGAACAGAAAAGGAAACCCCACAAACATGTGCCTAATTCATGGGAAGATTACACGATTAAACTGGTTCCAACAATAGATGGTTCATGTGACTGAAGATCAGGTTGGGGTATTGCCTCTGAAGAAGTAGATTAGTAAATATACACAACAAATGATGTCATACAAGTCAAGAGAAAGTTGTTAAACAAAAAATCTTATTATCAGATGAATAAGTTAAAGAAGTTTACTTTCATTCATCACACAGGTCCTAGTTTACAAAAAAATCTGAATAATATGACATTTACTCCTTGGTTTTGATTGTCAGTGTCTTTTAAAAGATTTACCATAATAATTTCTTTTCACTATGTGAACAATAAAGTCATCGCAAAAATCTAATTAAAAGTCCTGTTTGAATGAAATCCCACAAAAAGGAATCCAATTTACTCACCCCCCTTGTCAAGTGAGGTAGTTAAAATACAGGGGTCCCTAAGTATGCGACATGTGCTACTTAGGTATTTATAGTAGATTTTACGAAATTCCCTTTCCCACGCTTGCGCAATGAACTGGCAGTCAAATTCCGCCATAATTGTTATTGTTGATGTCACGGGTGAGAAAAAAATAAACAATTGAAAGGAATGAAATGTATGCGTACGGGTTACCGGCTGAGGCAAGGGAATGATATGAGAAGTTAACTTACAACAAAGGACTACAGCGCCTCCCCGATCCTTATGCAGTTACCAATTCTGAATGGGTGAACGATTCCGCGTATTTGACCCGAACTTCACTTTGGTCAAGTTTATGTTTACTTAGTTCGAAACACCGTGCATGTTCAGCAAAAGTTCATTGAAAGTTTATAAAAGCTTAGAAGCCTATAGGAAGAGTCACTCAATTTTTGCGTTTCGACATTGAATGAGAGAACCACTATTTAATTTGAAAAGGGGATATGGACACAATGATTGAATAAAATATTTGTTATAGTGCAAAAAAAATGGCTATTCGAGTTTCACAAGTCTATAATTGTTTTAAAAAATTATGCTTTACAAGAAACATTAAACCTTCTACATGAAGCAACAACAGCACATGATCTCTTTGTGATCTTCATACATATAATCCTTCAGCATTAAATGCAAAATAGATAAAAGATGACATCAAAATTTATTTCAATTTCATTCAGAAGTTATTTTACTAAGTTATTTTCTTTATTTGAATGTATGCAGTTTAAAAGTCATTGTTTACTGAACACTTATATATTATTACACAAAATGGCTATTTAGGAATTTTTGTAGTAATTATGTAGGGTCTTAAATATTGCTGGACTGCAAAGTAAAATGTTTGTACCTGACAGGCCATTAATTTTATCTTGGTACCTTTGATAACTATTATCAATATAATTTGATTCCTTTTACAACTGCTTTTTGCAGACAATGCCTGAAAACTACAGAATGCCGAAATATTAAGGAATACGATGGCTGTCAAGACCAGCTTCTAAATATGGGCATACATTTAGTGTCGCATAAGGTTTGGAGAAATTAACTGAAACAGTTTGTAACTCAATGTGAAGAGATTCATCAGCCTGGTTTATAATGTTCACAAATGGATGGTGTATAGATTAAAAGAAAACAACATACAAGAAGTGAATTATGGACAACGCACATTTTATTAATCAATATATCATTGTCAAGATTTATTAGTATTTATTTTGAAATGAGAGAAAATTTTCATTCCAGTATCGAAATAAACACGTATTAGGGATGTAGATATACAAAGATGTGGTATGAGTGCAAATGAGACAACCTCCGTCCAAGTCGCAATTTGTAAAAGTTCACCATTATATAGGTCAAAGTAATGTCTTCAAAAAGGAAGCTTGGCTCACATAGAACAGCAAGCTATAAAGGGTTGATTGTTTAATGTATAAAGAAGGGTTACTACTCTTTATTGTATTCATTTTTTTCTTAACAACCATCTTGTATGGAGGATATTATTCTATTCATAATATATCTGAAATGTGCATTCTTGTTGCATTCATTTAAGGGTACCTATTTGTTTAACATTTATGCTTAATAACAATTTCGTAATAGGTTAAGATATTGAGATATAAGATATGAACTACAACAATGGCTTTTCATGTCCTGAATGTGGAGAATGTCCAGAAACGGTTGTAATGGATGGAGTTTCTTTGGGACTTAGACAAACCTTTATCAAGATAAATTTGTAATTTTTGAATAATCACTTATTTATTATTGTTTATGCCTTGGAACAGTTATTTAAAGGAGACAACATATACCGTTACATATGATATGAGGTATATCAGTGTTCTCTTTTATAGAATTAGTTTTACTTGATACACGATACATAGCCTACATTTGTTTTTTCGATTGACGATGAGATGTTCAAATATACAAAAAGGTCAAGCAGCAAATATGTTAAAAATTGTGGATAAACATACTTTCAACAATATAAAATAAAAATACCATAAGAAAGTCGTCAAAAGTATCTGCCGATGTAAACAATTAAACAATAAGTCAAGTATCTTGATTTCAGATATAACATGAAATTAAAATGAATAAGGCAGATAGCCGTCAAACAAAAATTAATATGTAAATAATTGAGTTATCAGTATTGAAATCTTTTTTAATTCTAAGAGTTTTTTCTTTCATGGCAGTCATTATGGTAATAGGTATATTGAGAGTAAATATTTTTTTAATATTTTTTTTTTTAGATAAGTGTGAATTTTTTTGAAAGAAAGCTATACTTAGTTATTATGTAAGGTATACTACCCTCCTTTACAGATTGGACAGATAACCAATTGATATGTCTGTAGGACTAGACTACTTCAAAAGGAGGAAGTATATATTGATTTCACGGTTCAGCTAACATACACATGTACAAGCTAGCAAAGATATTACCTTAATGGCACACTCAAGGCATTTTACTGTAAAGTATATTTGAAGAAAGACTTGACCTTTTTTTCAGTTGCACATGTTTTTTGTTGGTATTATTTCAGTTCTCACAATGCCAGAGTGTTCATAGACAATTCTTAAGCAAGGAAGCTGTTGTTAAAGTACATTAAAGTGGGCTTAGATGAAAAAGAATACTGCAGATTAAAAAAACTAAATTGCCATATTTTATTAATCTGCCATTACAGATTTATATAGTAATTTCTCGGAATCTGGTTTTGATAGATGAAAAACCTCGAATAGTAAATTTCAGAATTAATGGATTCTATCATGAAGAAGTTGGTTTTAAAAGCAAAGTCACCATTTGTTGGTGGCAAAGCATACAACACCTGAGATTGTGAATCAGGTTGTGGCTGTCGAGGGATTGTCCCCCCCCCCCCCCCCTACAATTCCAACTATTTACCATAGGAGCAACTATAATCTAGATAACAAAATAATACAAAATGGAAACCAAGTGCACGACAAAGAGGTAGACACATCTCCCATGAACTGCAGGATTATTTGCAGTCTCGTGTATCCAAGGTAAGTCTATTTTGCATTATATTTTTTTTAAAGTTTATTTTTCATCATAAGATAAAGTTAACGGTTTCTGATCAAACAATGCTTTTAAATTTCATGGTGATATCAATAATCAAATTGTTCTCATATAAAACTATTATTGTATGTGTGTTCAATTCTAATTGCAGATGATAACTCTTCATGCACTATTTACCATTAACGTTTACCAGTTATTAATTATTGGTCTAGTGATGGAATTATTATTTTTACTAACAGGTTTATGAATGACAACTCATGAACTATTTACTTCTTTAATATTTATCTATTATTATCTAATCCCCTGGTGATTGGAGCATTATTTTACTAACAGGTAAATAAAATGTCTGCATCTCCAGGAGAATACATTTCCTGTAAGTTGGTTCAATTCCAATGGGAGACATCTTGTGTACTATTTCTTAAGTAAAAATTTCCTTCATGTTATTTAATCATCGTCAGCCGGTTGCACGAAAGTGTCATTAGCTTAATGAGTCACTAAGACTTATTGATTCATTCAATCCTTAAAATGTGTTGCACGAAGCAATATTTTGTTGCTCATTAACTTATGGACATCTGATGACGAATACGTCATTAAACTATAATTTAATATTGGGTTTCCCCTAAATATTTCCCATAATTCCTCAAAATGTAATCATCTGTCGTCTGCAAGGTAACCATCACCAACTATCTGACTATAGACATTGATGCTACTTGTAAGACGACTAGGAATCGATCCAAAAATTTTGAATCCTCAGAAATTACCTTGATAACGGAACTGGTCAACAAAACATTTCATTATTAAGTGACAAATTTTAAGTCCAGTCAGGGTACCAGTTCCGCTACAAGTGAAAAAAAAACCCGTTTGGTCTGAGAGCACATTACCGTAAGGGTCAACTCTCTAGTTGTGTGCCCGAGATCAAAAGAAAAACCAAGACTAACTGGTCAAACCTGCACCAAGAGGCTAAAAAGACATACACAGAAAAGGCCCGTGACCACCAAAGAACTAGCGGTGATCCACCATCAAAACCCTTGCCAGAGGACCAGGAAAGGATTGTTGATATTTATGACACATTAGTTAATCACGCTCTAAAGACACTTTGATTAGTCGTTAAAGTTTATGAAACGTTCGTACAACCGACTGCTGGTTTTGAAAGTATATTTTTTACTAACAGGTACATAAAAAGTCTTCATCTAAAGGAGAATACATTCATTGTAGGTTAGATCAACTCCAATGAGAGACAACTCATGTATTGATTTTAGTAACATTATCCTTTATGTTATTTAATCCCTTGGTGATAGAAGTATACATTTTAGTAACAGTAACATAAACAGTCTTTATTTGTAGGAGTATATAATAATTGTAGGTTGGTTCAATTTGTTCGTATGACTATGTTTACAGTTCATTATGTTCTGAACTTGACAATATGAAGGAGTTATTTCCTAAGACAGTGGTCTACACAAAACTCAAGTGGTGTTGATATGGCCAAGAATTAATTATTCGATTGGATCCTGAGCTAAAGGACTATGTAGCTCAGTACCATAGCCCCTGTACTCCACACGTTTGTGCAAATTGTTTATCTTTGTATTTGGAATCTTGTACTGTGTATTGACAACATGTGGTATGAATGTGAATATAAAAATCTCCACAAGTTTATCAATTTTAGATATTTGCTCAAAATTCTGATTTGTGACGTATTTTTCTTTTAGACAGAAATATAAACTCAAGCTGTGTTTGAGTTAGAATTTATTGTGCATTTTGTGTTTACAAATAACTCTCATTTATCAAATGTTTATAAATGTAGAAACACAACGTTATTTTTGCTGTATATTTATCAATATCCCAAAAATTGCATTATTATCTTTTCATGACAATCGGTACACATAATCCTATCAAAGCAAATGTCATTTGAAAAATAAGGTAACCAGGAACTCGTTTTCAAGAGAGATCAGTTCGAATAACAACAACATTGGACAGTCGAAAACCGCATCTTTAACCGATATCTCACAGTTTCACGTCTCGAAAATAACAATTTACGTTAGCCACTTCATTACCTCCCCTGAAACTGTATCGTATGCCCTTAAACACTTGTAACCACGATAAGGGGGCGAGCATTTGATTTTCTTGGATGGCCATGAGGATTTTGAAAATAAATATCCTGGTCTAATAAAACAGTCATATATAAAAAAAAAATTGCTGAAGAAAATATGATTTTTTTTTATTTTGCAACGTTAAAAGCAGAATATTAGTGTGTACATAACTTCAGTAATTGCCTTTAATTGTATCTAATCATGTGCTAACGCTCAACTGTTTACTGTTTACTTTTCAATGGAAAGAACTCAGATATTTGATAGAATTTATATACTGCCATGACAAATCAAGATTCAAAGGCAACTGAAAAGTTACTGACCCCACGGTTGAAAAGGCCTTGTTACCATATGCTGCGTACTCTGAACCTGTAAAAAAATTAGCTATGTGTAATGAACGCAGGTGTCATATCAAATCAACAAATTTGTATAGTGTATGACAAATCAAGATTGAAAGGCTATTGAAAGCCTTTAGTGAAGACTTGAATGTACTAACTTACCTCACGGTTGAAAATTCAATAATAAAAAAGTATTAAAACGTTATCATAGTATGAAATTCAAAACAGTGTAGCTGTGGCCATTGATTGACCCATCAAAATCATCCATTGACTGGGACAATTTACGTGAACGTTTGTCTGTAACAACCACTGTTCATGACGTACCTACGATAGACATTTAAACTGTGGGGTCAACAAAGGTTTCTTACTCCTTTAATTATAAAATAATTCGAAAAATTAATCAGGAATAACCTTTGTGTTTTGATTTATATAATTGATATAAATCAAAATATCGTGTTATTTCTGATTAATTTTTCGAATTACTTTATTTAGGTGTTGAGAACCTTTGGTGACCCCATAGTTTAAGTGTCTTTAAAAAGTACATAGTGAGCATTGGTCGTTACATACAAACGTTCACCTAAATTGTCCCAGTCAATGAATGATTTTAATGTGTCAATCAATGGCCACAGCTACACTGTTTTGAATTTCATACTATTATTTTAGCCGTGTCATAGACATTTCCTACGATGCATATATTTGTAAAATCGGCATAGACTGAATGTCATTTTTTTATTTGTAATTCCCGAATGATAATGTCAAAAATTTGCAACAAAATGTCTTTCAGGTGTATATCTATTCGAATTCGAAATGCAACAGAAAACCATACTGTGGTGATTTAATTGGACGTTTTTAGCTAAGTGCACTGGGGTAAATGTGATATCCGTAACTGCAGTTACGTATATCCAAAGATGGCAGACGTCGTTTCTGGTCAATATTTCTTTTGTCGATTTTGTAATAACTATGTAAAATTTTTCGGTATTTTTTGTCTTTTAAAACTTATTTACTAATTTTTAATCTGAAATACTACGGGGTTTTAAAGTTTGACCGCTAATTTGAGAAATCGGTCGTCCAAAAAAAACCAAAACGCGACTATACGGGTAACTGTAATGACTGATATCCGTAACTGTATTACACTTTTTGAAAAGGATATCCGTTACTGTTGAGTATTTTTGTTTCTGCGTCATTCATTATCGCGATTTAATAGATCGGATGAACAATTTTTCTGTAATGAAATTGTCATAAATTCGTCAAAAGATTAGTAATTATCAAAACATTAGAAATATAACAATAATTTTTTGAAGAATTTCCAAGTGAACCAGCTTACAATCAACATGCAATGAAAAGGAATACCGTGAAATCTGATTTACGTGTTATATATTTACATGCTTTAAATTTGTCTAAGCACACCGTGGTTCAACATGTCAATTGAGGACTACGCCAAAGTTTGTCCAAATGAATCAAATCATTAAGGTATCTGAGTAAACGTCGAATTCATAAGTTGAAAAACTGCGTGAACGAGCGATCAAGTTTAAAAAAAGAAAATTTAGTATAACAGCCATTGCAAATGAGACAACTCTCCACAAGAGACCAAATGACACAGAAATTAACATTTATAGTACACCATACATACGGCATTCATCCAAAGTCCATGCCGCATAGTCAGCTATAAAAAGGTCCCGAAATGACAAATGTAAAACAATTCAAACGAGAAAACTAAAGGCCTAATTTATGTACACAAAATGACAAAAACAAATATGTAACACATCAACAAACGACAACCACTGAATATCAAGCTCCTGACTTAAAACAAGCACATACAGAATGTGGCGGGATTAAACATGTTAGCGGGTGCCAAACTTTCCCTGACCTGGGACAATGGTGTAATAGAACAACATACGAACAGACTATGAAATTCAATTTGAAAAGTATAAACTCTGCAGATGGTTTCAAATAAAAACACAAAGTGGACTTGAGAGGGTACTTGTTCATGCCGACAACAAAATGAAAAATGAGAACAGATATAAGTAATTTGCAATTGCTGACAGCTTGTTCAAAGAAATTAACAGCTACTTAAAAAAATCATGCATCTAAGACACTCCAACATTTAAAATTAAACATCCAATTTAGTGTAAACGACGTCTTTAATAAACAATACATGCTAATCTTGTAAAGCTTACAGGTACTGACATTGTTTATCATTTAAATGACGTGTTATAGTGTACTTTGTTTTATCCGTCTGTATATTGTTAATCTTTACTGTTTTATCCATTTTTGTGTGTATTCCTTTGGCGAGGTTCGGTACTTATACATCCCGCCATTGTGTTGTCCTGCTAGTCATTATTTGAGCTCGTCTGTTATATTTTCGCTCATGTTATTTGTCTATATGCCATTTTGATTTTCTTGGTTACAAATAGTTATTTATATTATAAAAAATAGATTATTAAACATTGCTGTACCCCAATTTTAACATATATCTGTTTGTTTTCTCACACATTGTCAATATAATGTAATATTACGCGACTGTTATACAAGTGAGAGGCTTAGCAAGCTATAAAACCAGGTTTAATATACCATTTTGTTTTAACATAATGACATGTCTGTACCAAGTCGGGAATACATTTTTTTGACAGTTGGTAGCAATTTGTTTGATGTGATTGAGCTTTAATTACATTTTGCCGTTTGCTAAAAGACTTTCTGTATTCAGTTTTTCTTTGTATTCTTGTTGTTTTACTTTTTTTATAGGTGATATGGATGTCTTGGTTTAAACCCACGTTTCATCTGCTACATAAGTTCCTTTTTCTACAGGACTGGGAATGCTAATGGTTTGGCTATATAAAAATACAGGAAAGGTAGCATAATCAATATATCTTCCCACAATATTTGTAAAGACTTTGAAGTCAAGAATAACACAGATTCTGATTCATAAAGATTTCGATAATCGGAGACACTAATTTCATTTCATTTCACAAACGAAAGTACAAATGTATAGAAATGAGATCAGTTACGGATATCTATATTTCCATTTACGTGTATCAATAGCATTTCATTTTATTCAGTTACATATTTTGTCGCGTTATTTTGGACGACCAATTTCTCCATTTAGCGGTTGAATAATAAAAAAACCATGGTATTTCAGTGTCAAATTTAGTAAACAAATCTTTAAGACACGAAATACCAAGGAATAGTACATAGTAATTACATAATTGACAAATGAAATATTGACCAAAAACATCGTCCACCATCTTTGGATAACGTACGTAACTGCAGTTACGGAGATCACATTTTCCCCTGTGAAGTGGCGAAGTTGAAATCATTCCTTCGAAAATTTCAGAGGCCATAAAAAAAGGTAGTAATGGGGGTACTTCATGACGAATAACGGGGTAAAATTCTTGCCAAATGAAGTAAACTGTCATTTGCGGTGCAAACCGATAACATTTTTAACTTTGACGAATGGCGTTTATTTTCTTCCAAAAAACGGTACCGATAATTTTTCGAGACCTTAAACGAATTTTAATCCTGGTATCTTTGATAACTATTAGCATATTTTGACGAATCACGGTAACATTGTAACAACTTTGACGAAAATGATTGCCAAAGATGAGTTTGACGCTTGACAGTCAAGAGTAAAAAACCCTTAAAATAAGTTTATTGACCGCAATGAAATATCTAATTCACAGATATCGATATATGTGTTTCAATTATCTATACCACAATTTCGTCCTTTTTTCCTCTGGAAAAAAACCCCGAACTCCAAGGAAACTTCCAATCAGAAATTCCCCCACTAACGAATTGTTACAAATGTTATATACCTGAAATGGAACAGGCATTTTCTGATAATGGTGGATTAAACCTGGTAGTACAGTAAGTACTCCCCCGACTTGTACGACAGTCGCATAAAATTTCCTATATCAACAACAATGCTTGTCGAACAGAAATAGTAGGTAAACATGTTTAAAACACAAGTTAACAGCAGTCAACATCGTGTTATAACCTTAATCCCACAAATATATCAACAAAGAAAAACCAAATAGCATATTGAAGTATCAAATAAACAAACATGAAATTCAAGCATACACAAATGACCACAGCGCAACACATTGTGATGCATAAGTATCGAGCCACGCCCAAATGAAATTACCAGAAATGACATCAACATTACAACAATAAACAGAGACAATTAAAGAACACTATATCACGATATTAAGATGATAAACAGCGTCAGGACCTAGATTCTTCACTTCAAGACCATCATGTATAGTTTTTGAAGATGATGCGTAATATTTATTAACTAGATCTTGGTTTCTTTTAGAAAAGGATGAGACGTTCGTTGCCATAACCCTTGTTCATCAACATTCTGACTAGACACAAGTAACGCTTAATAAAATCTCAGTAGCAGCTTCAAGTTCTTGAATACGGAATGGGTTGGGGAAATGAGTACCCCACATGCAGGAGAAGTTTTGATATTGCTACTAAGGTAATATCAAATACAAATCCTCTCCTCTCATGTGTCATAGATTGTTGTACTGCTTATGTCAAATTCGAGTTACTAGTATAAGTCTTAGAGCACGTGAGATCACCCCGATGATGTTCGTGATGCGTTATCTTCAGTTTTCTGTGTGGTGTTCAGTATACTGTTCGTGTTTTTTGTTCGTTTTTTCGGCTTTTGTCATCCTTTGTCAGTTTGTTTTTGATTAACTAGTGGTAAAGTTATCAAAGGTACCAGGATAATAATTTAGTACGCCAGACGCGCGTTTCTGTCTTTCGCCGCTATATCTGATTCAAAATAAAATATAATTTGTTTATTTTATCAAAATAAGGATTGACCTATTTATTTATAATAATAATTTTATTTGCAAAATACACCCATATGGGTTAAGCAAACACAAATACAACATTTAATACAGACAGTGAAGAATTACAAATATAAACATAAAAAAAAACATAGTTATAAATGGTAATTAATGTAACCTTTGATGGACATGGACCTCATTTTCGCAATTCTAAAGATTGCTTATAAAGTCACCAATTTCTGTCAAAAGCTCAGATTTAGGATTTAAAAGTTGTTTTAGGTTAAAAGTGGTTGATAAATTGTAAAATCAGGATTTATATTACTAATCTTTAAAAATAAGCAATCTCTTAAAGTTTTAGTTTAGTTTGCAATATAGAAAAAAATGATATTCATCATCAATTTTTTTACAAAGTTTACATAACCTTTGATCTCTGGGTACATTTTTATATCTTCCCATTTCAACTTCTAGGTTATGGTCACTAACCCTTCATTTAGAAATTAATTGTCTGGTTTTAAAATTTGATTCTTTTAATAAATAATTTTCAATTTTTATCTCAGATTTTATTTGACTATATAGAAATAATTTCGAACTGTCTGTTATAGAAGAAAGTTCATTCAAGACTTTTTTTGTATAAATTCATGTGATATCTGTTTAAACTTGATCTTTAATGAATATTTAATTTTATTGTATGGTTTATCATAAGTTTCAAAATCTTCAGCATTTAATCCAGTCTCTTTAAAAATATTTAGAGCAAATGTATACCAACTATGAAAACCATCATTATGCAGGGACTTATTTAATTCATAGGCTTCTTCTCAACAGAGGATTAATATCATGGGTATGAAATCTACAGAAATATAGCATAACTTGTGGTTTAATAAATGAAGCCATAGAAAATCTGCCCAGTTCTGTTTTGGCTGAAATATTACATGCAGTTTTCCTAAGTCCTGGAACAGATTTACAGTATTAATTATGAATCATTTCATAGCAAAATTTATCTTCTAACGACAAAGTATCACAGACAGAACCATGTTGTTCTGAACGTTTCAAAGATTTAAACATGGATAAATAATCTTCCATAAACCATTCCTCGCTATTATATAATAAAACAGGTCTTATTAAGACATCAAAAAGTTTGCATGATAAATTAACAGGGATTGATTGAAAGTTAGAAAATCTACTTTTTAAAGCAAATAGGACCTTCAATCCCTTTTTGATAGTTCTTGGATAGCATTTTTAAAATTACCTTTATAGTTAATAATGTTTCCTAAAAAATTGTTTCTTTAGTCTCATTTAATTGGAAGTTTTTATAGCATATCACAGGGGTGGGAGAAAATTTATTGTGAAACGTCATAACTTTAGTTTTTTAGTATTAACTGTTAATTGCCAGTCATAGCAGTACTTCTCTAGTTTATTATATAGTTCCTATATGTGAACTTGACATTATTACCAAATCGTCTGCAAAACTTAAGCTTGACAATTCAGATTTTTGAAGGACTAAAGGTTTACAAGTATTGTCAAAAATCTGATGTATATCATTAATAAAACAATTAAAAATAGTAGGGCTTAAACTATCCCCTTGCTTAACACCTCTTTCCAATATGAAGGATTTAGAAATTTTATTATCAATTTTATAGAAGAATCTGTTAAGTTATACATGTCACTTATTACCTCATAATTTTTTTCCCTATCCCATTTTTTATGAGTTTGTATCGTAACCCATTATGCCACAAAGTGTCAAATGCTCTGCGTAAATCAACAAAGCAGGCAAATATCTTTTCTTTCTTTTTATTTACATATTTTGAAATTAAAGATTTTAGTATGAACAAACTATCTGTGGTTCTATGATTGACTCTAAATCCAAACTGTTGATTTGCAAAAATGTTTTCATAATGTAATGTTAGTCTATGACTTAATGCAGAGCTAAAGAGTTTTGCAATACAGTTTTGGAGAGATATACCCCTATAGTTATTAAGATCAGTACAGTTTCCAGATTTAAAAATTAATATTGTGTATTACTTTCTCCATTGAATCGGATATTTACCTGTTTCTAAAATTAAATTAAAAAGTGTAGTTATGGATTTACATGTAACATAACTGCTATATTTAATGACTTCATTTGCAATCCTATCTGGTCCTGCACTTTTCCCCATTTTTAATTTGTTTATACACTTTTTAACTTCTGTTATAGTGAAACTGTCAATACATTTTCCTTTAATATATTTTTATAATCTTTAAAGTATGCATCTATTTTATCCATAAAAGGTACATTTATATGTTCAGGTTTCCCCTGGGACTGAAAAGTTGACTTAAATTTCCCATATTAATAAGTTTACTATAGTTTGAAGAACTACTATCTTTTTTAAGTGAATTTAAATGCTGCCAGTATTGTTTTGGATCAGTTTCTTTCCAATTTAAAAGTTTATTATAAATGTTTTTCTTAAATAGATATTTCTTCCTTTTTATCATCTTTTTCCAAATTAAAAAGTTTATCATAAATATTTTTCTTAAATAGATATTTCTTCCTTTTTATCATCTTTTTAAGATTCTTACATTGATAAAAATATTTATAACGTAGCTGCATATCAAATGGTTTAGAACGCATTTTATTGTGTCATGTGTACTATGTTTTTTCTGTTTGTCTTTTTCATTTCAGCCATGGCGTTGTCAGTTTGTTTTAGATTTATGAGTTTGACTGTCCCTTTGGTATCTTTCGTCCCTTTTTATTGCCTAAATCAACCACTGTTTTTTTTTCAAATCTTTAATTACATTGTCTGACCATGATTTCTTCTTATTTATTTTTATTTTTTTGTGTCTTATTATTTTACAGGACGTTTTTGCCAAATTATCAAAAATATTTGTTAGTTGTTCTGAGGCTTTATTGATTCCATTGCTGTTTTCATCAAAAATATTATTTTCAAAAGAGACTATCTCATGTAATACATCACAATCACTAATAGTGTAGATTAATTTGTTTTTAGAAATAGCTTCCCATTTGTATGTACACTGTAAAGGTATAAAATTAGGAGAATCTTCCTCAAAATCAGGAGTAATATTACAATATATATGAACAGAAATCTGTGAGTGATCTGATAAATATGTGGCACTATCAACTTGAAAAAAATTAATAGAAGTTAAGAAGTCCATGTCCGCCAAAGCATAATCAACAACACTTGATCCATATGACTTATGGCAAGTAAAATTTCCCAAAATATCACCTACAAAGCGACCATTTAACACACGGAGCTGGGAAGCAATGCAGAGGTCTATGAGACCTTGAGTATTAAAAATGTTATCTCGTGTATTTCTGAGAATAGTACAATCTTCACTATAATCATCAGGCAGCACATTTTGCAGAGAGTCAAGAGACAGGCTTTCATTATAAAAAAATCTATCTTTTCTCCAATTCGAGCATTTAAATCACCAAGTATTAGAATATTAGATGTCTTTGGAATATTAGATATTTCATTTTCTAGATTCAAGAAATCATCATCATAATAATTGGAGCTAACAGGAGGAATATAGCATGCACAAATGTAAACATCTTTATTTAAACCGAAAAAGACTTTATTTAATTTGAACCATAATCTGTTTTCTGATGAAGAAATATGTGGCATTTCAGTTATGCCTTTCTTATATTAAATTGATTGATATAAAACAATAATGCCTCCACTAAATCTCTTTGATCGCCTTTTTTCTTTCGGCATCTCTGAAAAGTGGTAAATTCAGGAATATCTAAATTAGAGTCTGATCCCTTCCATGTCTCAAGAAGTATATGTATATCATGTTTTAAATATGAGTTAAAAGTTTCATCACTGCATTTGCTCCCCAGCCCCTGAACATTCCAAGATGAGATAGTAAGGTTACTTATCATAATTAATAACAAATTCAAAAACCTGGCACAGACATGTCTATATATATTTCAATAGTGTTTAAAGTAAGATATAACATGTATAATGTGTTTAAAACAATTTGTTTTTTTTTCTTTCTTTTTCATTTGTTAGGTTGATATATATTCATGTACAAATGTATATCTATACATAGCATTTAAATGAAACAACAACATTAAAAAAGAAGAAATGAAAAAAAAAAAAATGTTCATTGGTCTTTTCAAATATTTAAGAAGAATGAACAATGGGACAAAGAGGAATAACTCCAATTCTTTTTTTTAGTACATTTCACTGAGTTTGAATGTAAGAAATGATGGTTCATTAAAGGACTTAAAATTAAAATTAAAGGCATTTCAGAGCATTTTGAAGTTGAAATATGTTTATATCTATAACTTTAAAATGTACATATTCAAAAACTTTTCATGATCATGATGCAAACAGTATACATATCACTAATACAGTTTATTGTACAATTGATGTTAACATAATAAATGCACTTTCCTTTTGAATTGTACAAGGCATATTGTCTGCTTTCCCATATTACACATACCTCCCCTCACAATGTAATATTTTACGATATAGTTTTGTAAAGTTCATCAAGCTGCATTTTTCTAAATATTTCAAAAGAAAATAGCTTTATCTTTTAAATATACCAGTAAACTTTGAAAAAAATTTCTTAACAAAAACACATAAGTTTCTCTTCCTGAGATTATTTTCATACATAATTTTAAATGTCAAAAAAGAAAATATAAAGCAATTACCGTATCTATTATTTATATGAAGCCTTGCAAAGCTAATCGAAGAAGCTTCATATTAATGTCACTATTTCTGCAATCCTTGTAGTCGTCCTGGTATTCATTATCATAGCTCGGTCTTGTAACGGTATGATTTGTCGGAGTGTGTTGGTATCTATTCTGACCTGCACGGTTTTGATTTTGTTGCTTGTAATTTCGTCTCTGTCTATTATCTTTCTTGGCATAGCTATATGGATCTTGATTTTGGGCATGAAATTTGGTTGTTTGGTTCTCATTACTTTTTACACCCACCAGAGGATTGACAATTTGCTTTAAATTTCTCACATACTGAGATGTGCCACCATCATGATTGAGGTGAATTCCATCACTAAAATGAATTTGAGATATGTTTTGATGTGTTACATATTTTGCGCCATATCTGTCGCATATTTCAGCTAGATGTAGATTACACTGAATTCTTTTCCTCTCAAATTCATGAACTGTTGAAATATCAATACAATATTTTTATTATCAATCAAGGACGCCGTAAGAGGCCAGTATAATTATAATTTTTGTTATAACAATTATTATAATGAATTCTTAATGGTACATAGTATCAATAGATGATTAGATTGTTGAAAATGACCCTTCTATGCTTTTACGGGTAGCAAAAATTCTAAACTCGACAGAAAAATCACTATTAAGGTAGGAAATTCTTTGCAAAAAACAGTCTATTTCCCAATTATTACAGAAATAAAACACAAACTAACACAATAAAAATATTTAATGTTGATTAATTTTGTTCAAATAGAAAGAATTCATGTGCTGAAGTATTTCTAATGTTTATTTTCTACTATGAGACAATCAATATTGCATTTTATATCAGAGAAGTTTGTTTTCACATTTCAGCCAATCAACAACGAAAGAATTCTCTTGACAACAACGTTTTCCATCCGACCAAGTACCTCAGGCCTACCTCAAAATATTGCCCGAATGGCCATGTACACAGTATAACACTTGGGAAGCTTACCCAAATTGACTTTTGTCATATAATAAAACAGTAATTTCCTTTATTGCCGTGCTGAAAACGGCGAGCGAGACACTCAAATAAATCAATTGTGGCCTGTGGAATGAAAGGACTATAGATCCCAAGAACTATTCTTCGTCGTGTTTTTTTTTATCATGCTAAATTTCCAAAAAGTAAAAGAATATCGGTAAAAGTAAATCAAATAGACAGACCACTTTCGAGTTCATCCGTCACTGGGGAAAACTCGTCAATTACGCACGCCTTTATGACGTCATTTACCAGATAGAGGGAATCGCCTGTATCCCTGCACTATTAACGTTCATCAAGCGTCTTAATGATCGTCATTATGCAGGAAAAACTAGAAATAAAGTTTGTTTTGTAAGTACTTAATCACAATCCCCTAATGACAGCAGTGTTGATTGTCAATTTTGAAAATTTAAGTTGCCGAATAATTCGTGCAATATAGCATTATAGTTTTTCAACCACTAGCTCAACATTGGGACGGAAGTTACGACGCCCCTTAATTATTAGTTATACTGGGTATATCCAACATTGTTCTTTTAATTTGATTTGTAGGTATGAGGATTTATTGAATTGTGCTCTAGCTGAAAGGTTAGGTCATTCAAGTTTTGTCTCCTTGAAAAACTTAGCACGCAAATTAAGGCAACAGTAGTATACCGCTGTTCAAAACTCATAAAACGATAGAAAAAAACAAATCCGGGTTACAAACTAAAACTGAGGGAAATATAATAGAACAAAGACTGGGCGCCGACCTAAAAACTATATTTTGGTGATATGCCGTTGTGGTAGCAGTACTATAGTAATTAATTTATCTTGAGCGTTTATATTTCCTGTGAAATTCTTTTGGTTCGTTGTTGGTGTCTGTCTGGTATGGTGGTTAGTTTTGTCGGTTAGCTTGAAAGGTTCTCACCGGTTTGCGAACACGTTACATTTGGCGTCGTCAACAGGATTCTATAGTTTCAAAGTAGAATTAAAAGATCCTTGATAAATATAGTGTTTTCATTTTATTTTTGTGGTTCAAATTGGTGAGAAAGATAAGTAACAGAGATGGCAGACAGAACGCCTCGGCGGGTTCAAAGTTGTACCGGGGGTAGGGACGACCTGGAACTCACCCCCTTTAAAATTGTAGCCGGTACTCCCAGTGGAGAAGTTCAAATGAGGGTTCCGGTATCTGATTTGGGGGCTGGCCCTAAATCTCCTGAGATTAGAGGGAAAGCAGATAAGGGAAAAGGGGATATTCAATTAAGGGAGAAATATGCAGAATTATTGAGCAGTTTGAGAAATTGAGCGAGGAGTTTAGGGTGGCGCTCGATGGTTCGGACTCTGTGGATATTCTATATCCGCCTTTACAGCCTCGGCAGGTGCAGGGGCGGAGTAATCGCGCACTGGCGGCATCGGGCAACAAGGGTCTACACTAGATTAGTAGTACTGATCTTAAGAGTCCTACCATAGATCAGAGTTGCGCTAATGCTGCTGAGGGGCCACAGAGGGGTTCCAGTCAACCGGGAGTGTAACTGGGCCTGTGCATTCAAGAGGTGAGACTTCGACCGCGCTTCTGCAGGAGCCGGCGAGGCTACGGGGCAGGTACCAGATTTCGTTAGATGGTGGCAGTGAAAATCACATGCCGAATTGTGAACCTCCTCCTCAATTCAATGAAAATGTAACTACTATACCAAATACAAATAATTATGTTGTAAATCGCAGAATTAACCAAAAGTTCATATAAAAAGCCACCCACTTATGATGGGACATCAAGCTGGCAGGACTACCTGGTTCAGTTTGTACTTTTAGGTAAAGGCAACCAATGGACACAAGAGGAAAAAGCTATGGAGTTAGCTACTAGTTTAAAGGGAGCTGCGGTAGCAATACTCAGCGATTTAGGGGTGCAGGATAGAGAAGATTATAATTGCTTAGTTTCCGCTCTAGCAGCTAGATTTGAACCCACAAATCAGTCAGAAATGTTTAGATCTCAAGTAAAAAGTAGGGTAAGGGAAAAGGGGGAATCTTTACCAGAGTTGGCTCAGGATGTGAAGCGGCTGGTTAGGTTTGCCTATCCAACTGCAGGGTAGAGCTTAGGGATCAATTGACCCTAGATTGCTTTATTGATTCGTTAGGTGATGCAGAGATGCAGTGGTCCGTCCATCAGAATGGACCAAAGTCAGTTGATCATGCCGTTTCGGTAGCCCTTAAATATGAAGCATTTCATGCTTCCCGCAAAAAGCAGGGTATTCCTAGACCAGTCCGTACTCAGAGTGAGGTTGCAGCTGAGCAGAATGAAATGGCAGATGCTGTTAGGAAGGTGGAGCAATCTCTGGAGAAACTAACCCAATTAGTAGGGGCGTCTAATAAAAATAAGGGGCAGGGTAACTATAACAGGTGTCATTATTGTGGGATTGCAGGCCATTTTAGGAAAAATTGTAAAAAGCGCAAGAAGGATTTAGAGGATACTGTACAACAGTGCCAGAAAAATCAAGAAACAAACAGGAATGCAGAAAGTTATCACCTGTCGGGAAACGGGCCACGGCTGGGTAAAGGGCCCTACTCCAGCGTCGCCTGATTTTGATGATGGGTCTAACAATTTGAAAATGAAATGTAGAAAATTTAATAATGCCTTGTATGTAAATGCTCGGGTTGACAGTATTCCTACCGCTTGTTTGATCATGATCGACACAGGATCTACCATAACTGTTTTAGACTCTAGGAAATTTCATCAGATTCCTGAGACGAATAGACCTGTGTTGTGAGAAACAAGTCGGTTGAAAATGGCCGATGGTAGTTTGTACGCCCCCTGGGAAAAGCTGAATTTATTTTTGACATTGGTTCTAAAACTATAAAACATGAGATGACAGTGGCTGATATTGAGTCGCAAGTAGTTTTAGGTTTTGATTTTTTGTCCAAGCATAAATGCAGTCTAGACTTGGAAAAGGAAATTGTACGGGTGGGAAATAAGTCAATTAAATGTAATAGCGAAAATGCCGAACAATCATTTTGCAGAATTCGAGTTGCAGACAAGGTTTTTGTTCCAGAGGAATCTGAAATTGTAATTAAATCTTTTGTAGAGGGTGATTCATTTAATGATTGTCTTGTTCTTATAGAACCGGTTAGTACCAGTATGAGTGAACAGGGTATCCTGGTAGCCCGAACTATAGCAAAATCAAAAAATGGTTTTGTTCCCCTGAGACTTATTAATATAAGGAAACAACCCCAAATTTTACAGAGAAACATGCAGGCAGCTGTGTGCGAACTTGTGGATTCCGTTTACTCTTCGGAAGCTGAATATGCAGAAATAAATAAAATTTTGTTGAGAAAGTTCAAAATGTTGAACTACCAGAATATATGGAGCCTATTTTAAGGTCTTGTGACGGCTTGTCCGATGAACAAATGATAAGAGTTAAGCAACTTCTAGCTAAGCATTTACAAGTATTTGCTAAATCCAAAACTGATGTCGGCAGAACAGACCTGATTACACATAAAATTAATACCGGTGATGCGAGACCTGTCAAACAAGCACCGAGACGCAGCCGAGAAGGAGTTACAGCGCATGATCGAGTGTAAGGTCATTGAACCTTCGAAGAGTCCCTGGTCAGCAAATTGTGTTCTAGTAGAGAAGCGAGGCAAGAGCCTTCGGTACGCGGTGGACTATCGTCTTTTGAACCAAGTGTCAAAAAAAGATTCGTACCCAGTTCCGCGCATTAACGACGCGCTCGACGCGCTGGCTAGCGCAAAGATGCTGAGTACCGTCGATTTATTGAGTGGGTACTGGCAAGTCGCTATGGACCCAAAAGATAAGGAGAAAACGGCCTTCTCTACTTCGCACGGCCTATATCAATTTCGCGTCATGCCGTTTGGTGTATGTAATGGGGTGGCTACTTTTGAGCGCTTAATGGAGTTCGTTTTGGCAGGTTTAAATTGGCAGATTTGCCTAGTGTACCTAGACGACATAATCATCTTTTCGAAGGATTTTGACAGTCATTTATCGCGTCTGGATCAGGTACTCGATCGAATTGGCAAAGCTGGTTTAAAGATAGCACCGAAAAAGTGTCAGTTCTTTCAAGAAAAAGTAACCTTTTTAGGCCATGTTATTTCAAAAGACGGTATTTCTACCGACCCATGTAAAATTGATGCTGTTAAAGAATGGCCAGTCCGCGTAATGTACATGATGTTAGGAGTTTTCTGGGAACTTGTTCCTACTATCGCAAGTTTATTCGTGGATTTGCAGACATCGCGAGACCGCGTCATCGACTCACGGAAAAACAGGCCCGATTCGAATGGACGCAAGAATGCCAAATCGCGTTTAACACATTAAGGGATCGTATGCCAACTGCGCCTATCCTAAGTTACCCACAACAAGACTGTCATTTTATTTTAGACACGGATGCTAGTGGCTTCGGTATGGGAGCAGTGTTGTCGCAGTTACAAGACGGCGAAGAACGGGTAGTGGCGTATTTTAGCAAGTCACTAAGTAAAGCAGAAAGAAATTATTGCGTGACCCGTAGGAATTGTTAGCAGTCGTTATATGTCTATCAAGCAGTTCCATCATTTCTTGTATGGTGTAAATTTCACCGTAAGGACAGACCATGGTGCCTTGACCTGGTTAATGAGATTTAAAAACCCGGAGGGACAAATAATTAGATGGCTAGAGGTTTTGTCTACCTATGATTTTGAAATCAAACATAGAGCAGGGAAACAACACGGAAATGCGGATGGTCTCTCTAGGAGACCTTGTTCGGAGTGTGACTATTGTTCCAGACAAGAGTCTAAGGCCTTGCCCCTTTTAGGTTCAGAGCAAAGTATATCTGCTTTACGGGCTGTTTCGAATGTTCCTGATAATGACGCTGAACTTTTAACCTGGTTCAAGAGTAAATCCTTGTCGGAGATATCAGAGTCCCAAAACAAGGATTATGTACTTTCTGATATAATAAAATTACAAGGAAAATATTTCAAATAAGTGTCCTGAAATAAAAGCATACTTGTCTCTTTGGGAAATGCTGGTTTTGAAAAATAAAATACTTTACTATATATTTATTGAAACTGATAATAGCGTGAAATTGACGTTAGTACTTCTTCAAAATCTTAAGCCTGAAATTTTGACAATGTTACATAACGATTCCTGTTCTGGTCATTTAGGAATAAACCGCACTTTGGCTAGAATTAGATCGAAGTTTTTCTGGCCAAATTTAAAACAGGATGTGACTAGGTGGTGTGAAGCATGTTTGGCCTGTCAAAGGAGAAAGGGACCCTATCGTAAAGCAAAAGCGGGAATGAAGCAGTACCTAGTTGGGGCGCCCTTAGAAAGGGTAGCGATTGACATTATGTGCCCTTTACCTTTGACATGGCGCAAGAATAAGTACATCATGGTGGTTACTGATTATTTCACGAGGTGGGCTGAGAGTTACCCCATGCCAAATATAGAAGCGGAAACTGTTTGCCGTTTGCTTATAGAAAATTTTATAAGTAGATATGGACTTCCTAATCAGATTCATACTGACCAGGGCAGACAATTTGAATCTGAGTTATTTCAAAACATGTGTAGAATCTTTAAAATAGACAAAACTCGCACCACCTGTTTCCATCCTCAAGGTGGAGGTTTGGTAGAGAGGTTCAATAGGAGTTTGGAAGACATGTTATCCAAAGTTATCTCCCGAGATCAAAAAGACTGGGATGAATGTCTTCCCCTGACTATGTTAGCCTATAGATCCTCTGTCCATGAAAGTACTAAACATACTCCAAATCTAATGATGCATGGACGAGAGGCGCAGCTCCCGATTGACTTATTATACGGTCCATCACCAGATGAAGCAGAACGAGTTGAGCCTCATGGTTTCGTAGACAGAGTACAGCAAAGCCTTTGGAAGATTCACCAAAAGGCTAGAGACAAAATGGCTGTAGCACGAGGCAGAAAACGCAATATGATCTTCATATCTTAAAATATAATAAATATACGGTGGGCACCCCAGTTTGGCTAAATGTCAAAATTAGAAAGAAAGGACTAAGTCCTAAGTTGGAAGACCGATAGGAGGGTCCATATTTAATAATAGGGGTATTATCAGCTTTACTGTATTGGAGCCAAAAATAAAGTTGTATATCACGACCGGTTAAAACCGTTCCAGGGTGAATTCACCAGCTGGTTATAGATATCTCTTGAAGTCGTTAGTTGAAATTCATATGACTTTTTTCCCTCAAGTCCTATGAAGGCTTATTATATAGGCCATAGTTTACTATTTGTTGTAGGTATATATATAAACGGATACACTTAAGGGTTCAAATTTTTGTGTGGTTAAAATAGCTAGGATTGGTTTTGTAGCGTGTGTTGTCTTATGGTGTGTGTTTGTGTTGGTGCTTGGCAGAGGCAGGAACTTCTAATTAGCAATAAAAAGGTGCAGCTCTCTATTATTTTTATCTGTCCAATTCTTAATAGAATGTACTTTTTATTTATTGCAGATGAATATGCTTCGCACTAAGGTGCCATTCACGGTCTACCAGTGCCCAAAGTGCCCTGTGGGTTTTCCAACCGCTGCCAGGTTACTAATGCATGAGGAGCAGATACATGGACCACAGGATGTATGCCTGTTTGCTGGATGTGGTGTGTCGTTCCTCAGACACAAGCCAGACCGTATGCACCGCTACATCCAGCATGTACATCCTGTGTTGAGGAGAGGGTCACCCACAGGGCAGTCGTTCGTCAGTGATAGAAGGAGGAGACCCCGTCCCACAGAATGTCCTCCTGTGATGGAATCCGAGGGTGGGGAGGAATTACCCAACATTGATTACTGGGCAGTACCTGGGCCAGAGGAGACACTAACTGAGCAGGAGGAATCTTTGTTCAGTCCTCCCTCAAGGAAGGTGCTGATTACAGATGGGTTGGTGTTGGTTGTAGACCCAGTCTTTCTTTCGATTAAACATGGGTAAGATATCTGAAATTGATATGCTATAATAAATTGTACTTTTAAGATTTAAAAGTTTAAAATTTAAAATACTTAACTTGCAGTCAAATGTTGTTCTGTTAAGTATAGTTCCTGTTATAGAAATGTCACGGTTTTAGAATTAACTGTATAAAAATTTTAAAATATGTAATAACAATATAAGTGCTTATACTATTTGATTTGTATACTATTACGTTAGTAGCAAGAACTTTACCATCAAGATTTCAACTACTATCCGGATGAAGAAGAACTGAGCAAAAACAATAAGTCTCCAAACTTTGTTTGGGAGACTTAATTAAATCAAGTTTTTGTAAAGTAATCGTTACATGTTTAGAATGAGTAAACATAATTTTATTTCTTCTAAGCTGATCGTTCTCGATCACCATATCAAAAAACAGATGACCTCGAGACGTCTAGGATTTGTCTGCTATGTATTTTCATCTATATTTCAGTATTTTTGCAGGATCAGTAAACGTGGAAGCAACAATAACAATTAATGATTTCTTATTATAATGATGTTTCGGAATTTTATAAATGTGCCCCCCTTTTTGCACTTAGCCTGTGGACGACGTGATTACACCACTTTTGTATCAATGCGCTTTACCTGATGTCATGTTTTGCCTGCCCGATTAACATTTATGTAATATACGACATTCTAATCTAAAGTCCAGCTTTCCTTTAAGTGATGGCTTTGAAAGCACCACACTAAGGCAATATGTTATCAGTCGGAAATCAGGTTGAAATAGAACAAAAGAATCGAAGCTCTTTGTTAGAGAAGGCGATAAATGTTTACTCTATTGTTTACTATAGTGACAAAATTTTTAAAAGTTAATCGAAACAAACAAAATTGCAATTTTCTTCTCAATTACGAGGTGTTTTATTTTAAAAACACCATTTGCATAAGTTTTCAATTTATCTAGTACATAGTTAAGCAGAACAATTAGATATCAAGTCGACGACATGGGTATCTTTCAAGTTGGATGAAGAAAATGCATAACCTCCGATTTTTATGAAAAAATTACCACGGACGGAAAACATATCAATTTATTAGTTCAGTAATTTTCGTGTCTGCCCTTCCATTATGTGACTGAAGAAAAAATTCCAAAAAATGGGCATTAATTGTATCGAAAAGAGAAAATCGAGTGCACTTTTTCTATGTTAGGGCGTGTTTGAGTTGAGTATTTTGTCTTTATATCGTACAAAGTAAGAATATTTCATACATCGTCTCGCTTCAGATTCTATCATTTTTATATATTAAAGCTACAGGTTGACTTTATAACACAAAAAAATCACAGTATTGAAAGGTGAAATATATGGGTCAAGTGAAATAGCTATCTAATGAGTCACAAAAACTGAGAAGGTGTGTTCGAATAGCTGTTTTTTACTGAAAGTACTTGACGACAGTCTTTCAAGTTGGATGATGAAAATGCATATCTTCGAAAAATTCTATTTTTTTTGTGTGTGATTACTAGGGTTTATAGTCTTCATACACTAAAAAAATCTAGTCTGCCCTTCCACGAAATATTTAATTAGAATTTTTTTTAAATGTTTATGAATTTTCGAAAATTCCACCTGACAACCGATCAGACAATAGTTTTAAGTTGAATCAAATGCAGACAAGATTATTAACTGATGCTCATTAGCTAGTTGATACATTTGTCTTTTAAAATACAACTGACATATAAGGATCGTAATGGTGCAATGAGGATAAATTTATCGGTTTCCAAGAACAATATTGGTAGTGCGTCATCCCTACAATGGCTACCATTTCTACGATTGTGAAAATGAACTGGCGTAATGGGGAGATAATTTTGACGAAGTATACTCCTGACTGTTATCTCTTAACCGTTTCAACGTATCTATGATCACAGGGACTCGGTTAGCAGATTAAAATTTTGTAAATCAATGTTTTTAATTAATTTTTTATTATTTCCTGTCTAATTGCATTACTTTATTAACGTATTTAACGTTTCCATCTAATTTCTTTATTTTCTGGCAATGTGCAGTTTACTATCCATATCCGTATACTGAAAAATCCTAAAGGGATCTAAGTCGCCATCTTGAATTGCCTTCCCTAATTTAGATAAAAAAAATAATTAAAAATATTAATAAATTACTATATACCTTACAACAGCCCTCATTTTCTTCCGAAATTATTTTTCTATCGCATGCATATTTTGATTTGTGGATTAACAGAACCCTTACGCAGCTTCAAATGCATTCGTGTCAGAATATTCTAATTTCCCGGCGAAAGCAACGTAACTGGCAAACATGTCGTTTTCAATATGATAGACGAAATGGGAGTTAACTCTTGTCATTCGGAAACTTTCGGGTTGATGCGTTTACTACAACGATAACTCCTTATATTAAACAGACGAGTGCTGTCCCCTTACTTGATACCTACGCCACACCAGATATCCTTCATATAAATTAAATATCAAACAAAGATGTATTTGAACAGTCAGTGTTTCAAAATCAGATTATCCTCTTATCCTTCCGCCCATTGAAAATATCAAATGATTGTTCCCAAACTATCGGGTTTTATTTCCATAAAGGAATGCGACTTTCTGACATCGTCCTGATATTTTTCAAATCATGGTTTTATGCAGTACAACACTTATATAATCAGAGGCGAATTTATGGGAAAAAGGGGTCGGGCCTTCTGATTGAACTTCATATATGCATGTATGATAAATAAATCACTTTTTCAAAGTATCAACCCAAGTTGACCTACCAACCGGCCCTCCCCCTTTTTTTAAAATCCTGGTACTGTTAGTAAACCTTATAAATCCCATTGAACGTGTCAATATTTTAAGTAACTTCTTCATTTTATTGATGTGTCTACGAAAAGTCAATTATTTATGTTACCTCGTTAACATGGTTAATAATTTTGCGCTCTATATGAAATAATAAATCAGGGGACATCACTCGTCTGTTTACGAGGAGTTATCGTTGTGGTTAACGCATCAACCCGGAATTTTCCGAATGACAAGAGTTATCTCCAATTTCGTCTATCATATTGAAAACGACATGTTTGCCAGTTACGTTGCTTTCGCCGGGAAATTTGAATATTCTGACACGAATGCAACTGAAGCTGCGTAAGGGTTTTGTTAATCCCCAAATCAAAATATGCATGCGATAGAAGAATAATTTCGGAAGAAAATGAGGGCTGTTGTAAGGTATATAGTAATTTATCAATATTTTTAATTATTTTTTTATCTAAATTAGGGAAGGCAATTCAAGATGGCGACTTAGATCCCTTTAGGATTTTTCAGTATACGGATATGGATGGTAAACTCCACATTGCCAGAAAACAAAGAAATAGTGATGGCAACGTCAAATACGTAAATAAAGTAATGTAAATAGACAGGAAATAATAAAAAATAAATTAAAAACATTGATTTACAAAATGTTAATCTGCTAACCGAGTCCCTGTGTCTATGATGAGTTTATTTATTCACAGATGATATCGGATATGTTCCTTATGTCGCAACTACAATACCTTTCCCTTTTCACGAATATGACCTACCGACTTATACCAGTTACCGGATTTGTAAAAACATAAGCAACACGACGGGTGTCACATGTGGAGCAGAATCTGCTCACCCTTCCAGAGCACCCGAGATAACCCCCAGTTTTTGGTGGGGTTCGTGTTGCTTAGTCTTTATTTTCTATGTTTTGTCTTCTGTACTATTATTTGTCTGTTTATATTTGTACTTTTATTCATGGCGTTGTCAGTTTATTTTCAATCTACGAGTTTGAATCTCCCTCTGGTATCTTTTGTCCCTCTTATCTCTTAATAAATTTTAAATTCATGAAAGTTGATGAAATTGCCATGCTCAACTTCTCTCACCGTCTTGTTTTTCGGTGTTATGGTTAGCACAATGCTGTCACGTGACATCATTTTAGTGCTGCAACAGTATTATTGCAAAAATCTATTGTGGCGGTATACCTAGATACCAAAATAAATATACACAAGAGACCCTTTAAGAAATATCTCAGCAAGATCTTTCAATATTTGACTGTCGACAAATTTCTTTAACGTAGCTACCTTTCCTACACCATACAGCTTTGATGTCGTGTCACAACCGCTTATTGCGTGAATGATCGGAAGGACTTTACACATGTCTTGTCCAAGAACGCCTTTCGTTTTATTTATGTCCCATATTTTTGACTTTGTGTTCTTATCATGATTTGGTTTAAAGATCAGATTCATAGATCCAAAATTGTTATAGTACAACAAAAGTACCAACAGGTCAGTATCTTCACCAAGGAGTATTGTTGGGTGCGAAATGGCAGATTCTATTGCAGTTTTAGCAATCAGAACGTCTGCATCTGCTGAAGCATGCTTTGTTTCAATTCCGTTTGAATGCATATGTCTGCTCAACATTTCAATAAAGTTCTGTTTATTTTCATTATTAGCCAAAAATAATTTCTTTTTTGACCTAAAAGGCGTTGTCTCCGTAAATGTTACTTTTGTACCAAATATTCCTTTGGTTCGCTTAAGGGAAATCACACTATTGTTTATACGCATCGCTCTCGGCGCCGCTATAGTGTCGTGACTGTATTATGACGGCGCCGCTATAGTGTCGTGACTGTATTATGACGTTACCGTTTTCGAGTCCGTCGCAAAGGTTGCTTATTTATAAATTGCGAGTGAATTTTTGTAAAAGATATTATGACTGGAGAATTTCATATAAGGTATCAAAAGCCCTCTCCTTTTATTCCAAAGTCTATTAAGTGTTTCCTTTCTGTTTAATTCAATTATTTTTCGTGTTTCTGGCCTTATACCACAATTATTCTTCCCCTTTGTTGCAATGCATTTTTTGGTAAAAGTCAAATTAAATTAAAAGTTTGCACCACTTTAAATATGAAATAAATGAAACTGCTTATAGACCATTATTATTCTAATAAAATAAGCTTCAAGGACAATCCATCAGTTCTTTTCCTTTTGTGAGTCCTATTAACATGTCAATGGTAGGATTTGAATCTCGTATAAATGAATAAGGCTCATTTGAGGGGTAGTCTGAGGGGCCCTGATCCCGAAATCCCGGGCTTAAAAACATGAAATCCAGAGGTGCGTATTCTAACGAAATTCATATCCCGACATCCCGAAATTAAAAAAAAAAATATTCCCGCATCCCGTGAAAATCAATCCCGTAATCCCGAGGTTAAAAACACTCGATCCCGACGTCCCGAATAAGTCCTGCCTCCTTCTAAACTCTACCTACTTCATTTTGGCCAAATCATTACTTTCACTTTCAACAATACATGCCCCATTTATGGGAATTATGTTTTCTAGTCTGTTCGTCCGTTCGTTCGTTCGTCCGTCCTTCTGTCCGGCTTCAAGTTAAAGTTTTCACTTTCAACAAAATATTTTTTTATGCCCCATTTATTGGAGTTATGTTTCTAGTCTGTTCGTTCGTCCGTCCGTCTGTCCCGCTTCATGTTTAAGTTTTTGTCGAGGTAGTTTTTGATGAAGTTGAAGTCCAACCAACTCGAAACTTAGTAAATATGTTCCCTATGATATGATCTTTCTAATTTTTATGCTAAATTAGAGATTTTACCCCATTTCACGGTCCATTAAACATAGTAAATGATAGTGCCGATATGGCATCCGTATACTATGGACACATTCTTGTTTCCATATGTTTTACTTATTTCAATATATATGCAACTGGTATGACCCCTTAGATAGTAAATATTTCAGAAACAAGTAGACAGAATACAGAGAGTCTCTGTATATTGTAGTTTACAGGTGGAAAAACGCGAAAACATAATTGTCTCTAAGGAGGTATAATAGTTGTGGTTCTTGCGATCTAAAAACCATGATATGGAGAACACTCTGATTGGCTTATTTATTTTTCGTTTTTGTAATCTATCATACGATTGGTTGTTCTTATGCATGTTTTAAACCGGAAATCTTATCTAATAACTAAAGGTCAGTCTGATAACGGAAACAATATCCGGACACCTATTTTGTCGTTTTTCTCCCAAAATAACTCAATCTGAATAATCATAAGAATGGATGACAAATGCGACTATGCGTGTTACCTAAAGAACATAGAGGCATGATGATTAATTTATTATGGAAGGAAGAGAAGCGACACACAAAATGAGGTCTTCTCGTTTAATAGTATAGATATCTGTATAAAAGAAGTCTAACACAGCAAAGGTATTTCTCACCGCATCGACCTTTTTCACCAAGGATTGTTAACAAAGGACCATTTAATAAGGATTTATGTGAGAAAAACTGTTATTTTCAGTCTGACATACAAACAAAAATGTGCAAATTGATTTGCATTTGGATACTAGTATTCCAGTGTCAATTTTGATGTGCTTCATAATCTTAAATATTGATTCTAATTGCCCTAATATAAACATGCCCCATCATCAGGCTTAGTCAAGGATGGCAAGTTGTAAAAATAAGAATGTATTTGATTCCTGTATTTAACAATGTTATTATGTGTATGTGTTGAAAAAAATATTGTGTCCTGTTGATTATAAATTTATTATAGTTAAAGATATGAATGCTAAGTAATTGAACTTACAATGTGCATCTTCCCAATGAGCAGACTGACGTCCTGACTGGTAACCGATCCTCCTGTTTGCTGACCAACTTAGTGCTGGTGCAGATATTTCACTGTAACATACAGGCGATATTGGTTCATAACGGCTGACCATCAAGAGACGCATATATATGCGTTTGGAATTGGTTATTGCTGCAACCTTAACGGAGATGAACCTTGATGAAATAGTTATATTGAAACCTATCCTAGTATCTTATGAGAAGATAATTTATCTACACTAGGTCCCTTAAAATAGCATATCTAAGTTTCTTTTTTCTTTCTCTAAGGACACAAAAAAAAAAAAATATCAGGAAAAACTCGGAAGTTCTGAACATCTTAGTAAAACTCACGCCTTTTCCTAAAATAGAAAGCGCATCGGGAGTTACGGAATATTTATCAACAAGTTCCTTGTATCAGCTAAATAAATATTATAAGATGGTCTTGAAGTATAAATTCTAGATAGTGACGTTGATTTTCATCTTAATTACGTGTTTGTTGTGTTCTTTTAAATTTATTACCAGTCTATTTTTGGTAATATTCATTTGACGTGGCTCGGTAACTATACATCCTGTTATTGTTATTAGTATGTCTTTTTTTCTTATACATCCCGTTATTGTGCTATGGTATTTTTTTCTTTTCTTTTCTTGCTTTTGTTAAAGGGCTTTGTCTTTTTGCGTTTGTTTCTTTGTCGATATAATTGTGACTTTTTACCCAATATGTCTGTTTGTTTGTTCTTCCATTGTTGTCAATTTTAAAGGAATTCTATCCGACTTTCATACAAGTGAGAAATTTAGCTATGTATAAAACCAGGTTGTATCCACCTTTTTCTACACAAGAAAAATGCCTTACAAAGTTAGGAATATGGCAGTTTGTTATCCATTCGTTTGAATTTTTGATTTTGCCATTATATTAGGGAATTTTTGTTATGGATTTACCTCTATGTTTTTACTGTCCCTCTGGTACATTCGCCCTTCTTTTGTTATCTTGCCTTTATCATATGATGTGATATGCACAGAATTACTCGGACAATGTATTTAATTATAAAAAAAAATAAACACGAATAAATTGCATGTGTGTATATTCGAATGCATAATATTTCAACCTAATTTCTAAGGAAATGCTACAAAATAATGTCCATGACCATAAAACTGTCGACCAACTAGTACTCATCAACATTTACTGTTCCCCTTATAATTGTCCTTATCACAATTGTTAACGTTGTCGTCAACGTCAATGCAGTAAACTTATATGTCCTCTTTGAAAATTCTAATTCATGAACTACAGCATTAACATGATTAACAAAAGGATATATAATCGCTTTACTTTAATGCTTAAATGATAGTATTAATAAACACGGTATTCCAATAGTTGGTACAACTTATAAGATAATATAAAATGTTAGAATTAATTATATCTTCTATAGAAAATACAGGTTATCGACAGTTTAAATGTATAACCTCTGTAATATTCAGGTATTCAGGAATGATTATAAAGATGTTAGAATGTCATTGACTGTAGCAAGCCAACACAAATAATTAGATAAAATTGGTAAAAGAGGAAAAGAGGGGCGAAAGATAACAGAGGGACAGTCACACTCATAGATCGAAATTAAACTGACAAAGCCATGGCTAAAAAATTTAAAAAAACAAGCAGACAAAAAATAGTACATAAGACACAACATAGAAAACTAAAGACTAAGCAACATAAACCTCACCGAAAATTAGGGGTGATCCCAGGAGCTCCGGAAGGGTAATCGGATCCTGATCCACGTGGTAAACTGGCCTAACGTCTAACTTGATTTCTAATAAATGGCAAATTATTATTATTTATTTTTTTAAAGTATTATATACTTTTTTATTTTTTTTTTTTTTACATTTGTTAGTTTGATAAAAAAAAAGTACTGGTACCTTATCCCGGCCCTCGTTAAACATTAGATTGTATATTCAGAAAATTTGTTAGTAATTGTTAGTATTCAAAATTATAACATAATATATACTATATATTTTGTGTATCCATTATTTCAATATTGATCAATAGAGAGAATTTTATTTAAGAGAGAAAGTGAAGAGAAGAGAAAATAATAAAGAAATAAAAAACAGTTGCAAAACCAAATCTATAAGAAAGAAAAAAAAAAAGAAATATACTTGAAATTTGGAAATTGGCAGCAGTGTTTTTTTCTTAGGATACAATATTAAATAAATTTGGCAAAGTTGGTTTTCCATGGTAAATAATTCATACAAACACACAACAGATATTAAACAATGTACATGCTTTTTTGGCACAAAACAAGAAAAAAAAACCCAATGAACATATAACAGTATATTATATAAAACATATATATGGTGGTGTGGAGAAGGCTAAAACAATATACACAATAACATTACATAGGGTAATGCCAATAACATTACATAGGGTAATGCTAAGTTTTTTTAAATGTATATATAATTAGATTTTTTATTTTTTTATTTTGTTTTTCCTAAGATTCCGATATTTTCTTATCTATGTTAAATGGAATAATTATCTGTGTTTGGTTATAAATCCAGTCCATGAGTCTTATCCAGAGATCTATTATTTTATGGCATGTCCAAAATATGTGTTCAATATCTTCTTTTTCTTCATTGCAGAAAATACATTTATCGCTTTGTTTTATTTTAATTTTATATAAAAATTTATTTGTGCCCAATATTCTGTGTATTATTCTGTATTGGAACCAGTGAAGTTTTGAGCTTTTTGTAGAGTAAAAAGACATGTTATAAAATTGAGAATGGAAATGGGGAATGTGCCAAAGAGACAACAACCCGACCATAGAAAAAAAACAACAGCAGAAGGTCACCAACAGGTCTTCAATGTAGCGAGAAATTCCCGCACCCGGAGGCGTCCTTCAACTGGCCCCTAAACAAATATATACTAGTTCAGTGATAATGAACGCCATACTAATTTTCAAATTGTATACAAGAAACTAAAATTAAAATAATACAAGACTAACAAAGGCCAGAGGCTCCTGATTTGGGACAGGCGCAAAAATGCGGCGGGGTTAAACATGTTTGTGAGATCTCAACCCTCCCCCTATACCTCTAGCCAATGTAGAAAAGTAAACGCATAACAATACGCACATTAAAATTCAGTTCAAGAGAAGTCCGAGTCTGATGTCAGAAGATGTAACCAAAGAAAATAAACAAAATGACAATAATACATAAATAACAACAGACTACTAGCAGTTAACTGACATGCCAGCTCC
The DNA here is from genome assembly GCA_019925275.1 of Mytilus edulis. Lineage (NCBI taxonomy): Eukaryota > Metazoa > Mollusca > Bivalvia > Mytilida > Mytilidae > Mytilus > Mytilus edulis. The sequence continues at coordinate 81,055,894 of CM034349.1, read as the reverse complement.
AGACTTCAATTAAACTGACTGAAAGATTATGATTTCATCATATGAACATCAGGCACAATCCTTCCCGTTAGGGGTTTAGTATCATACCATCATAACATATATGAGAAGATCATAACCCGAGTCATGCCAACAACTGGTTTTTGAATAAATGTGTTTAGTTCCGATGCAAAGACCCTATAAGTGAATCAATATTAACGCCAAAATATGCAATCTTTAATGACCTGACAACAGTATCGTAACTATATCCCTTCTTAATAAGAATTATTATATGATTTTATTGATGAAATGACCCTTTATTGATACTAACATTGCGTTGAAAATATATTGATTTATTGAATTCTGGTCAAAAGCAAAATATCAAACAAACAAAAAATGAACTCCAAGAAAAATTAAAATCGAAAAGTCTGTTAGGTTTACTGTTTAGTCTTTTTTTTGGGGTAATATCCATTTGACTGGGCTCGGTTATTTTACATCCATTCATTGTGTTGTTGTGCCGTAGTAAAAGTTTTTTTGACTTTCGTATTGCTAATGTCCACATGCCTTTGTGTTATGTAGCCGCTACGTAATTGAACGCAACCCTGTATGTTTCAATTCCTTGCGCATGGTGGATAGACTTAAAATATATATTCGACCAATGACTGGTAAACGAGATCTAATGATATACGAGGTAGAAATTAGAATTCTTTCCTACCAGATTTAAGCTATACATTTTTCTGCCAATAGAGGCACCTATACATGAGCAAACTATTAAACATAATTTTCGAACATAATGTGGAAGTCGGTTGATATAAAAAAAAAAGAAGATGAGGTATGTTTGCCAATGAGACAACCGTCCACAAGAGACCAAATTGAAACAGAAATTAACAACTATAGGTCACCGTACGGCCTTCAACAATGATCCCATACCGCATAGTCAGCTTTAAAAGGCCCAGAAATGACAATGTTAAACAATTCAAACAAGAAAACTAACGGCCTTATTTACATAAAAAAAATGAACGAAAAACAAATATGTAACGCATAAACAAACGACAACCACTGAATTACAGGCGCCTGACTTGGGACCGGCACATACTTAAATACTGTGGCGGGGTTAAACATGTGAGTGGGATCCCAACCCTCCCCCTAACCTGTGACAGTGGTACATAAGAACGAACTATAAAAATCAGTTGAAAAAGGCTTAACTCATCAGATGGACAAACATATAAGTGGACGTGAGCTGGTACTTGTACATCCCGACAACAAAAACACACTAGGAACAGATCTGAGTGTGTTCTTCTGTAGGTTTAAAGTTATTGTGCATTTATTCTCCAGAAAACATCTCTGAGGTGTGCCACTTCATTTTCTCAATTTTAGCCTAGTTTTAATTCTAGTTTTTAGATAAGACTAACACCACCTTAACTCTACCCACATTCTTATCTACGTTTTCACTTCCAAACATTTTAACTGGAGAAATCAATCAAAATCAAATCAAATACTTTTATTGCCATATAAATCAAAAACATGATCTGTGACAAACATAACATATATACAAAAATAAAAAAATACAATATGAATAGTAATCAAAGGTACCAGGATAATAATTAAGTACGCCAGACGCGCGTTTCGTCTATATAAAAGATAAACTTATAACGTCATGGCTAAAAATGAAAAGAAAACAGACAAACAATAGTACACATGACACAACATAGAAAACTAAAGAATAAACAACACGAACCCCACCTAAAACTAGGGTGATCCCAGGTGCCCCGGAAGGGTTAGCAGATCCTGCTCCACATGTGGCACCCGTTGTGTTGCTCATGAGATCAGTCTAATTCGGTAGGTCACATTTATGAAAGGGAAGGGGATTGCAGTTACGACGTTAGGAACATATCCGATATCATTTGTGAAACAGTTATTCCATAACGGTCAACCAACTCGTGATAGCGTCCGTAACATTTACGAAGAGATAATTTCAACTTGATTGAACAGCTTTCTTGTGAGCAACAACCCTCTATCAAGAAAATCATGATAGAAAATGCTCGCACGGATATATCGTATCAATTGGGTGATATATATGTTCCGGACCATATGAGTATTTGGACCATACGCGTATGGTCATGATAATATGGGTATATACTCATATGGTCCGACCGTACGCGTATGGTCGGGGTAATTAACACTCTGTTACAGTTTACTTTTAATACTTCTAAACTCTTCATATGGTATGACCAATCATTAAAAAGACGCTATCATATAGGTTATTTTATTATTATATAATAATTAAACGATTAGCTAAATAAAAATAAAGAAGTTTCACAAAGTTAATTTTACTTACTTGTCAAAACTATATAATAAACACATTTTATACCGATGGTCATTACCGATTTGTTATTACGAGTGAATGGCAATATGTCGACTTAAAAAAATAAATTCCAAAAATTTCGTAATGAACTGTTACACAAAAAGTCACTGGAAAGTAACATAGTTTATTCAAGTTATCTTGTGCGTTTGGTGTATTGCAGTCATGCTACGATATTTGAGATCTAGAGCTTCTTAAAAACACCGTCGACATATCGGAATAGCCAAAGACCTCGGTATCACTGTACGCAGCTACAAAAAGGCTAGCTTTTCACTCGCAAACAAAAGGTGTAAATGAAAAGGATTGAGCACAACCAAGACTTGCAAATGCAAAACCGCCACCATACCGGTTGGAAATAAATGTCACCCCAAGTCTACATGCAAGAATGTAATTAGAGATGTAAACTAACTATGGCTTCAATATCTAATTTTTACGTAGTATTTGAATTATAAAAATAATACATTGTCATGTAACCATCAATGTTTTTTTAGATTAAGTTTTTGTATTATTGAAACTTTTATAATGTAATTTAAAAAAAACATACCTATATGGTCCAAATACTCATATGGTCCGGCCCGTTAATAACCAAACGAGTATTATACTCATATGGTCCGACCATACGCGTACGGTCGGACCATATGAGTATACGCATATGGTCATGACCATACGCGTATGGTCCAAATACTCATATGGTCCGGAACATATACACCGTATGCAAGTGCTGCTGGAATGTATGCATAAGACTCATCAGTAACACCCTTAACAAAATATTTATAATGCCAAAAAAGTACAAAGTTGAAGAGCAAAGATGATCCAGAATTCCAAAAAATTGTGCCAAATACGACTTAGGTAATCTATGCCTAGGATGAGAAAATCCTTAGTTTTTCGAAAATTATGTAAACAGGAAATTTATGAAAATGACCACATTATTGATATTCATGTCAACACCGAAATGTTGACTACTGGGCTATGAAAATAGCAGTTCAAATTATTGTTTTGGGTCTCCCGTCCTCAGTTCTAATGACTGTCTTATAAAAGAAACTGCATTTTTAATTTGACTGTGAGATGTGGGGATTAGTAATATTTTAAGAATCAATATACCCTATAAATTAGACCGTACTGGGTTCTGGAACTTTTGACACAGCAAACCCGCTACTTCATATCTGATAAATAGGCAACATTTTTTTTAACGTTTTTGTATAGTTCAAAATTATCAGTCAATACATGTTCTACCAGGATCACGTACCTTTCAATTGATAGCTTAATTCTTATATAATTTAACAATGTTAAATTTTTTTTGATAATTCCGCTCAAGACGGTGTCATGGGCCATCTGAATATTCCAGTGGGGTAGCAGTTATTTTGCTTCGTGTTGAAGACCTTGAGATGACAAATGGGCAGCTATTGCGTCTATGTTTAATTTATGGAAATACTTAACCAATAATGTTAACGAGAAGTGTATTAGGTTAATTGATTGGAACAGGATGTGCTTACCCTTCCGTATCACCGGATATCACTCTTTGTTGTAGCTGGGGTTCCTGATAATAAGACTTGAGTTTAGCGTCTTATATTTTGCAAATTGTTTTTTGTTTGTTTCGTTTGGTCAATTTTCTGTTTTGACATTATAGTGTCAAAATGTCCTTGAATAATAACAAGAACTATCTTTAAAAAAGATATCCGACGTATTTAATTTTGAGTATATGTTTAAAACTATCATTTCGATAACCTTCAGAAGCACAAAGATACCATTTAAATAACGTTTTCTCTGTTTGTGTTCAGTATTCTCGGTCCTCTTATCTTTCTGTTTACATTCACCAAAACCCCGCGGAAATTTCACATGCGTAGGTGCGTTCTAAAAGTCATGTATGTTCGTACAACAAAGTTTACATTAAAAATTATATAATTGTCCCGAATAAACAGCTGTCACGGATGCAAAGAGCTATTGGAGAAACAATTATATTAATAAAAATATAAATCTTTGTAAGATCTAGTTCAAATATTTATAGTTTTTCACTTGCTTTCCATCACGATATAATTATCGAGACGTTTTTTTCAAACCCAACCAAATCACCCACCATGACAGCATTTTGTCCAATCACAGAAAGGATTTTCGAGCATGCGTATTCTGTTGCCATAGTTAAGCGTCCTTAAGTTCAAAGGGCACAAACCGAAACTATACCGACTACGTCGGAAAAATATCCTTTCGATATCTTCGAACCATTTAAGACAATTAAAACGAGAACTCTAACAGCCTAATTTATAATGTAAGATAGAAAAACACATATGTAACACAGCAAACAAACTTAATTACAGTCTCTTGATTTGCGAACGGCACGTACAGAATGTGGAGGAGCTACACACACTAGCGGGCTCAAACCTCCAGCGAACCTGGGACAGCGGTTTAACAGTACAACATTAGACCAAACTATCAAAAGTAATTGAAAAGGCTCAAATCATCAGATGAATACATATAGAAATATATCTAACATTATCATTATTATCTATCAAAAACAGAGTGAATGTGGCCTGGTACTTGTACATCCCAACAACAAAATTACAGTATGTACAGATCTGAGAGTACTCACAGTAACTGACAGCTAATTTAAAGCCAAAAACAACTTACAAAAATATGTATCTAAAACCAAACTATTAATCAGTAAACATCCTTGATAAACATTCAGGATACCTTGCATTTTCACGAATAATACACGATGGTCTTGAAGTATAGATTCTATGTACTGACGGTGTTTATCGTCCTCATTTCGTGTTATATAGTTCTTTTATCAGTCTTTAAAAATTATTACTTTCTTACTAATCTAATTTAGGTAATATTCATTTGAAATGGCTCTGTACTTATACATCCCCTCATTGTTTTATTGTGCAATAGTTAATTCTTCTACTTTTATCTTTTGTTTTTGCTAATATGCTTGGTCTAAATGTCATTTTGTGTTTCTTTTTACACATCTTTATTTATCGTTACAGTGATTAAGATTATAAAACAATGTTGACTGCTGTACCCCGATTTTTTTCACAAGATTTTAATTATGTCTGTTTTGTTCACACATTGTTGTCAATTTTACGGAATTATATGCAACTTTTCTGCAATTGAGAGGTTTAGCTAGCTATGAAACCAGGTTTTATCCACAATTTTCTACAAAAGAAATGCCTCACAGCCTGTACAAAGTCAGGAATATGAAAGTTGTTATCCATCTGTATGTATGTTTGTGCGTTTGATTTTGCCATTTGCTTATTGACTCTCCGTTTTGAATTTTTTATGCTTGAAATATTTGCCCATGGAAATTAGAAAATACCTTAATCTCCCGGTTTTTTTAATTGTTGTTTATATTGTCCCTTGGAAATGAAACTAACTATTGTTTTTTCAAATTGACTGGAACACGCCAATAAGCCGGATAAACGATTTGTCTTCAAAGGAAAATGATTACAATCATTTGTTTAACGACGGAACATAACGTTACCGGATTCAAAAACGTTTAGTTAGTAATGTACTATCAGACTATATCAAATGTATAATTATGAGATTTTGATGATATTTCTGTTTGTAAGTCCAATCAATACACGATGAATACATCCATCAGACGCTCATTAAGCAATTAATTATCTTTAAGGAACTAGTTCATTATAATTGGTTTGGCATACAATGTAATACTGGATGAGGAAAAATAATTAACAAGATAGATCCTGCATGTTTTGTTTAAAAGTTATACAGACATTTCAACACGCTCGTTAAAATGTAATTCCATTATTAAGAACACCCTTGTATATCTGTATGTTGAAACCTGAATTTTCCGGTACTGTGTTGCCTTATTCATAATTCTTGTGGTTGTTACTCGTATATCAGCCTGTTTTTGTGTTTGAATTCAAAGTAAAAGGGTGATATTTGAAAGCTCTTTGTTTTATTTATATATATGGTTGTATTTAGTTCCCCAAACCTTAATTAGGTATATTATATGGTGGAGGACCCGGGTTGCATTCTCAAATAATTCCTGTATATAAATAAAGGCAACAGTAGTATACCCCTGTTTGAAACTCATAAATCGATTAAGAGAAAACAAAATCCGGGTTACAAACTAAAACTACGGGAAACACATCAAATATAAGAGGAAAACAACGTAACGATAGAAACACGCAAGTGCAACAAAAAACCAAACAACAATACAACACACACACAGAAACGAATTACTATCGATTCATTTATTTTCGTGGTTTGAGGAACATTTGCATATTCGTGGATATTTAATTTCGTGGTTTTGGCATAGTCTGCATACATTCCTTTAGAAAATTTGTAATTCGTTGAACATTTGAATTCGTGGTTCTCTTGTACCCACGAAATCCACGAAAACTAGTATCCAACGAATATTAATGAACTCACGACTTTTCCCCGACTTGGTACGTTAGAAAAGTAGAAACAAATGCATCGTTTAATCAGTTTACTGACCCTGTTTATACTGTAAAAAAAAAAATCATGCACATGTTGTTTGTAATTAAACTTAAGGGGGCTCGCGGGTATAAATCAATTTTTTTTCTAATATAGGATTTCGCTATATTTTTTTATAAATGAACTTTATCATATACTTAATAGAAAAATGAAATAAAAAAATGGGGTCTTCGTAATTTGTATTGAAAAAAACAAATGTTTGATTTTTTGCTGAATTTTTTTTTACCCGCGAACCTCCTTAAAACGCGGAAAAAAAATACTTTTGTAGACGATGTTTTAGACACACAGGACATCGCACATCTGTTAAAATATAACTTTATTGTCAGTTCATAGTTTTCAAGTGATGAATGTATGAAGTGATGATAAAACTTTTTCAATTAAAATAGCAGTCATAAAAGAAAGGAGGGCGATTCATAAATTGGAGTAATTTGTGACATAGTTACCTTTTTTTCTTTCGTCGGAATCAATATTTTCTAGTGGAAAAAATATGTATACAACAATATGAGACGACTATTTTGCAAAGGCTTCATCTTACAACATGAATTTTTATGTTAAATAGTTAAAACAAAGAAGAATAGCTGTATAATAAAACAATTTTGTATAGAGTCAGTCAAACTTTGATTTAAAATGTGCTAACGAGTTTCGAAGCATTTGAATTACTTTGATTTTAACTGCAATAGCGTAGGATTATCCTTCTTGATATGCGAGTTCTAAAATTTAAATGCACCTTCTTGACATTCGTAAATGTTCATGAACTTGATTCCACTAAAAAAGAAATCTGTCAATCTGGAAAAACAAATTTCCGAAAATCAAATACATTTTTTTTGTACTAAGTACTTTCTACAACTGTGATTCTTTTCCGAAGATGTAATTTTGTATTACTATTATAATTATTAATATCGATTTTTGCATGAAAAAAAACAATAAAAAAAAAATAATTAAAAAAAAAATTCTTAAACATATTAGTGTAAGCTAACCCGTTTTCAAATTTTAAAAAGTGTAATATGAATTAACTCAATATGTAACGTGATCTTGTTATTATTATGCTTAACAGTATTTATCTGATAAAATAGTTCCTACAACACCGGTTTTTTGTGTACATTTCAATATTATAATAGAGTTTCAAAGTCATCTGCGTTACACATATTTTATCTACTAGTATCCAAGGTACGTACATGACATAGACTGTAAGTTTAAAAATACACTTTGTTTTCTTTTAATTTTTTTAAAATATCCAAGAATTGGTCTAGAGCTTACACAAAGTAATTGCGCATAAACTATATGGCTAAAAATATCGATATTTACAGAAATAATTTAATCAAACTGATTGTGTCTTTGTCATTGACCAAGTTCTAGAACTTTACTGTTTATATATTGACACTAGTTGTTTAAAATATTTATGAGATTAAAAATGTATAATTATTAGTACAACATAATTATAATCTGCCTACACATTTTCAACACAACCATCCTGCTGAAAGAACAAATGTATGTACTTTTTGATGTTTTTCACCTGTTTGTATTTATCATTTGTTTACTCTCGAAAGGCATCAATAACATGTAACACTTAAGCAACTTATTTGCGTCATTGAGTTTAATTGTTTGATGATACTATACCCATTACTGCAAATCATCATCGCAATAACAACAAATAATTTCATCATAGATACCAGGACTAAATTTTGTATATACGCCGGACGCGTGTTTCGTCTACAAAAGACTCATCAGTGACGCTCGAATCCAAAAAAGTTTAAAAGGCCAAAATAAAGTACGAAGTTGAAGAGCATTGAGGACCAAAATTCCTAAAAATTTTGCCAAATACAGCTAAGGTAATCTATGCCTGAGGTAGAAAAGCCTTAGTATTTTATAAATTCTGCAAGTCAGCATTAAAAATAGAGCAAATCATCTTTGGAAATACAGCAAATAATCTTTGTAAAATCTGCAAATCTGCATTTAAAATACTGCAAATCATCTTTGGAAATACTGCAAATCATCTTTGGAGATACTGCAAATCATCTTTGGAGATACTGCAAACAATCTTTAGAAATACTGCAAATCATCTTTGGAAATACTGCAAATCATCTTTGGAAATACTGCAAATCATCTTTAGAAATACTGCAAATCATCTTTGGAGATACTGCAAATCATCTTTAGAAATACTGCAAATCATCTTTGGAAATACTGCAAATCATCTTTGGAAATACTGCAAATCATCTTTGGAAATACTGCAAATCATCTTTGGAAATACTGCAAATCATCTTTGGAAATACTGCAAATCATCTTTGTAAATACTGCAAATCATCTTTGGAAATACTGCAAATCATCTTTGGAGATACTGCAAATCATCTTTGGAGATACTGCAAATCATCTTTAGAAATACTGCAAATCATCTTTAGAAATACTATAAATCATCTTTAGAAATACTGCAAATCATCTTTAGAAATACTGCAAATCATCTTTAGAAATACTGCAAATCATCTTTGGAAATACTGCAAATCATTTTTGGAAATACTGCAAATCATCTTTGGAGATACTGCAAATCATCTCTGGAAATACTGCAAATCATCTTTAGAAATACTGCAAATCATCTTTGGAAATACTGCAAATCATCTTTGGAAATACTGCAAATCATCTTTGGAGATACTGCAAATCATCTCTGGAAATACTGCAAATCATCTTTAGAAATACTGCAAATCATCTTTAGAAATACTGCAAATCATCTTTGGAAATACTGCAAATCATCTTTGGAAATACTGCAAATCATCTTTGGAGATACTGCAAATCATCTTTGGAGATACTGCAAATCATCTTTAGAAATGATGCAAATCATCTTTAGAAATACTGCAAATCATCTTTAGAAATACTGCAAATCATCTTTAGAAATACTGCAAATCATCTTTGGAAATACTGCAAATCATCTTTGGAGTTACTGCAAATCATCTTTAGAAATACTGCAAATCTTCTTTAGAAATACTGCAAATCATCTTTGGAGATACTGCAAATCATCTTTGGAAATACTGCAAATCATCTTTGGAAATACTGCAAATCATCTTTGGAAATACTGCAAATCATCTTTAGAAATACTGCAAATCATCTTTGGAAATACTGCAAATCATCTTTGGAAATACTGCAAATCATCTTTGGAAATACTGCAAATCATCTTTTGAAATACTGCAAATCATCTTTGGAGATACTGCAAATCATCTTTGGAAATACTGCAAATCATCTTTAGAAATACTGCAAATCATCTTTAGAAATACTGCAAATCATCTTTGGAGATACTGCAAATCATCTTTTGAAATACTGCAAATCATCTTTGGAAATATACAGAAGTACTCCAAAAACACATTCGGTTAGAAAACCTCTCCAACTTCATCGCGTTGCGTATTAAACATACATGAATGATGTACACAGGTGAAAAAAAATCAGAAAGCATACACAGGTACTAAAACTTAGTTCAATATATGTATAAAAACTGCAATTTAACACTATATGCAAAACATTTCTTTTTTTAATAATATTTCAATGCTAACAAAAATCAGACTGAGATGATTAAGTTGTGATATCAATTCCGTGTCATTGATGGGAAATTTGGAATGCCACTGGTAACTAAAAGAGTATATTGAAAAACAACATAAATTAAGACTTGCGTCACCTTATGATCATTTAGAGATTTGTTGCTAGAGTTATTAAACATGCAAAAACAAAACGTGGTAGGTATTCTTTCTAAACGAGTCATCGAATTTAACAGGAATATTATATACGCTGCACAGCTAGTGAGAAGAAATGCTAGTGCTGACCTTATTATATAGCTAATACCCCTGTCAACCCTCTAAGTTGTTCACCTGTGTTTAAATTAATGATTAAGATTCTTAATACAACAACATGTAGTATATAAGCCAATAACAGATAGCAGGCAAAACACGTTAAGTATGCAGAGGTCAACATGCGTTAATGTTTTTTAAAACGAAGTTGCTATACCATATGTTAGAGTACAAAAACAAAATTTATACAGTGTAGACGTGAATAATGAAAACAGGATACCTAGATTTGAAAAGTCCGAGAATAAATTATCCTTATTCCGCCGAAATACCTCGTTTAGTAAAAGTGCAACACCTTCTGGACATTAAGTAACCTTACAACATCTTTTAGTAGTCCTTTTAATTTGTTGCGTCTCACAATTACCAGACAGAGAACAGCTTTGTTAACGATAAAATGTTGGTTAGGTTTACCTTTCTCGTGATGTCTATTAATACTCATTTGTTTATTAAAGATAACAGATAAAATTGCAGAAACCAAATAATCGTTTTAAATTCTGAGGGAAGATGTATGGAAATGAATCTTTATAGGGAGCATATATAAACGATCTTTACGATATAAAACCATTAATTCATGGTACCATTTCCTTCTATGTTAAATTTTGCAATTTCAAGCATTAATGGCTACTTTGTTTTAAGTTAAAAAATAAAATTGGAAGGCATTTCATGTCAAATAAACTCATCATAGATACCTGGGTTGAGTTCAATATCGAAGCAGCTATCAATTTCTATAAAACAACTAGTCTATAGCTACACGTTCAATAGTCAAAATCTACGTAGCACTGCGGAGCTGCTACGATATTGAACGCAGCCCAGGATTAAATTTTGTATTTACGCCAAACGCGCGTTTTGCCTACAAACGACTAATCAGTGACGCTCGAATCTACAAAAGTTCAAAAGGCCAATCACAGTACGAAGTTAAAGAGAAGGTAAAGTGCATTGAGGACCAAAATTCCTAAAAGTTTTGCCAAATACAAATACGGTAATCTGTTCCTGAGGTAAAAAAGCCTTAGTATTTCAAAAATTCAAAAATGTTGTAAACAGTTAATTTATAAAAATGACAATATCAATGGTTACTCATGTCAACACAGAAGTGAAAACTATACTTTATCCTGACTTGTACCAACATGCCTTTGATTGCATATTATAGCGTACTGGGATGCGTTCAATATCGTAGCGGCTACATAGGGCTACGTAGATTTATGACTATTGAACGTGTAGCTAGCCTAGCTGCTACATAGATATTGATACCAGGGCCGCGTTCAATATCGTAGCTGCTACTTAGTGCTATGTAGATTTTGACTATTGAACGTGTAGCTATAGACTAGCTGCTACATAGATATTGATAGCGGCTACGTAGCCGCTACATAGCTGTTACTATATTGAACTCAACCCTGCTAGGCTAGCTACACGTTCAATAGTCATAAACTCTGTAGCTGCTACGATATTGAACGCAACCCTGGTTACCGGAAGTTGAATACTACAAAAACAGGTACTTATGATATGAACAACAGCCTCTATTATAATTTATTCTTTTTTAATTTGATATAAAAATCTTTCGACACGGGTATACAGTGATCGCAAGTCCTCAAGCTTTTATTAGATATAAAAATAGCCAAATTTTAACCTTTTGACAAAGATACAGCTATGCGTAGGAATTATTTTGTTTCAAATATGTACCATACTCTTGTTTGCTCTTTTCGACAGGGCCCGCGTTCAGGGAATTAAGAGTAATCACTTTTTATTAAGAATATTAAAAACAAATTAGAATTAGAACAGGTATTAACGGCATCATCTTATGGTAGTATGTTTCCTTGTTATCAAAAACAAACACAAAATATTTATGTTGTTTTTGTCTATGATAAATATTTTACAAAAATTTAAACTTCGGAAATTCGGTCGATTAACAACATATATTTATTATCATATTGAATATAACATATCAAATAATATGGTTGCTGACGATGAACACAAAGATTCCTTGTGCGTAGTGTACGATCGTCTGCAACTCTTATCACAGTGATCCATGTGTCTGCCTGTTGCATTTCAAAAATCCCGTATCCATGAAGGACTACTTTGTATATCTATCTCAAATGTTCTTAACTCGAAAATAAATGACACTGGACATCACTTTCCATTTAATGAATATTAAACACAAGAAGGACTTTAAACGATAACGATGGGCATCGGATAAGTAGCTAGTTTTTGTGAGCTAGTATCTTTCTCTCATTTAGGCGAAAATGTTATGTTTTTTGGCGTACAGTCGAACTAAGCAGTTTTGAAAACTACTTTTATCATGAACTAAACATTCGGAGTGTTACATATTTCATCTACAAGCCGTTTTTCTTATATATTCCTAATTGATATAATTATCGGTTGCACCATTTACTCCTATCTGCGGCCAAGCTTAGCGAAAGGTCGTGCGACATAATCAGTCAAACACACTTTATTAGATTAACTCTTGAAGGTACGATCGTTTTCATTGGTCAATTCAAACCTTCGACCTCACACCTGCGAAAATAGAACACACGTACTATAACGTTGAATGGACAGATCAATATTCGCGTAGCTGGTCAAGGTCGTTTAAAGCTTCCATCGTCGTATTTAAGTACATGATTGTGTTCTTGATTATGCAATCACAATTCTAGCTTTTTATAAATGTGCATGTGAAATTCATTGGTTTTATAATTTTCTGCAATTGAAAGTAACATTTTAAACTTTAAAATCTTAACAGTTTTCACATCGAAATATTTAATTCAAATTTTTCCTCTGGATCAAGGGACGACATCAAAAGTTCAATGAAAAAATAAAAAAACCTCAATCGACATAATTTTTTCATTGACTCCCCCCTCCCCCACCCCAAGTTGCTCATCCTGCCTTTTCTTTCACTCAATGGACTCGAAGAATTAGCGTTGTACTTGAAAAATGAAACCGTACTTTTCTACATTAACACTTTTCATATTCTTTGACAAGTTTTAGGTATTCGACATAGGATAAGGATTTTTTTTCTGATTCTGTTTACTTGAGAAAAAAAATCCCGAAATTGTAAGTAAATTCATAACATGTAACCAACCATGCTTTGTTAAAAAAAACCGGAGATGGCAAACCATGGCACAGGGGAATTAAATGTAGTTTATAAACTCCAACGATAAACTTCATGAGGTTTTCCTATTCTCGGTTGAAAAACGAACGTAAATTGTTACTATACTATATATAAAAATATTAATTTTCGCGAACCATTTAGGTCACGGAAATTCCAAAATATGGCATCAGTAAGGAGAGTTGTGCAAATAATGTGAATACACAGAACCCCCATCCAAATTATCTTTAGCTAAAAGTATTCATCATTTTCTATTTTATATGTACCAGCAACATTCCATTTTTCTATAATTTCGATTGAAATATTCCAAAATCTGAGTTAAAATCGATCGAATGCCCCAAATAAACATTGTCTGATTGGTTGAAGTACTGTGGCGTCAATGATTAGCATAATAAGCCTCGATGTAAAGAATAAGCCTCGATGTAAAGCACACGCTTCACATGAATAAGGAGAGTTTTACAAATAATGTGAATACACAGATCCTCCATCCTATTTATATTTTTCTGGAAATGTTGCAGTGTTCATCATTTCTGTTTTGATTCTGCTCACAACATTCCATTTTTTCTATAATTCCGATTTAAATATGTGGAACCCGCAATAAAAATAGATGGCCTCAATGATCTAATAGCAACGCAAAAAATTCCGTTACCCTGAGTTCTACGATGTTACATTAGACTGGGATCCGGCCCAATCTAGCTGCGCGTCGTAAGGTCAAGATTAGCCAGGATCCCAGTCTAAATTATGTTACATAAACCCAAAACCATATCACACAATTACAGAACTTTGCGCTCAAATGTAATTCTTGGGGAAGTATACGGGTAACTTCGTTTACGAAAATTTATACACACTTTATCATTAACATATTACCTGGCTTTTGCATATTCACTATTTTTTATTCTGAACTGTAGTCGAATTCAATTCTATACATTTTTTTTTACATGAAGCAATAGGAGTAAGAATATTTATTTAGCGCCAATTTAACCAGCATCACAACAAAATTATTTACCGGTATTTTTGTGAAATTTCAGTTCTATAGGTTATCAATTAGAGAAATGTTGGCAAGTATTACTTATTTATGTTAAGGTTCTACTGATGTGATTCTCTAGACCTTTTTGACGGTCCGTTTTATCCCTTTTATCTCAATACTATCTCCGATGACAGGAATGTCAACTCGACCTATTCGTGTCGAAAGTGAAAATCCACTCTATTTGATGAAATAATTTCTTCTTCAACGGTTCATGCATTATTTTTGTATTATTTGATAACCAATCACATTCACGTTGCATGTTTGAAAATGGTTATGTACATGTATTAGTGAATTGTAAGGGCGATGCAGCATGCGAGGTCAGTGCGCGATCACGTGACATTATTATATGTAAACAAACATGCTCCCCGTGTAACACGTGTCTGAATTATCCTTTTAAAGTGTTATGAATCTTTCAATCACTATTTTATGATATTTTTCTTTTGTTTTTAGGTTTGCATATCAGTAGTCCAAGTGAATTAGAAATAGTTCCGAGTTGTGTGTGTGTTTTTTTTTTAATAGTCTATAGAATTAGAAGGTAAGTCTACATAAGTTATATTTACATGTAACTAAAGTCTAAAAAGATGACTCCACTTTCCCTCTATATTTAAAACCCGCTTACCAATTTAAACAGCATTTGCTCCCCTTGAAAGCTAATTTGCCCCTTCCCCGTCATTTCCCTTTAAATTTGCTCAAAAGTCATACTTATAGTCCATTTACATTAACGGCTGATTTGTGATTTTACCAAATTTTCATATTGAACACATTTGACCATTCAGTATGAGTTCCCATGTTTTTTTGTCTTATATGAAGGAGGTTTTAGGTCATCTTTTTCTAAACACCTTATTGCTATTTGTCTGTCTGGATTGTTAAAACCACAAAATCAGATAGTGATGAATATGCAAGTTTTCAACAATCCCGGAAATTACACTTTATTTAATTATCGCTATTTAGTCCAATCTGGGAAAAACAGTAATACACTGTATGTACAACTTTCTGTTTGGGTCATGCGACTGAAAATAAAGGTTTTTTACTAGAGAGCTGAGGGAGGAAAAACTTTAGAAAGCGATCATCAAGAAACTTTAATAGTTAATAATCCACTATTTTTCGAAATTGAAAATTGAAGTAAAAAATTATTTTGTTTTAAGTATTTACAATAAGTTAAAACGGGTCTCATTAAAAAGTATTGTGCATGGTGAATTGTTTCAACGGCCCCCAGATAGCTTCAACTGGATGAAAAAGTTGTGTAATTTTAGAATTCATCCGGTATGGAATAAATAGCGATTAGGTGTATTGACATCCACGAAAAAATATAGGAAGTAAGATACATGTAACTCCCCTTTAGGTTTTGATGAATATTGGATATGACATTATGAAGTTATAAAACTGTATTCTTTGAATATGTTTCTAGCGTAACATGCACGCTTAGTACTGCTTTTTATACGTCCGTCAAAGACGGGACCTATTATGGTATACAAATGTCAGGTGTCCGTCTGTCTGTCCAGCGTAAACATGTGGCACCGTAACTTGAGAACGACTTATCCAAATTTCATGAAACTTAATATAGTTGTTTCTTATGATGGTCACATGATCTGTATACTTTTTGGTGAAAATAAGATTAAAACTTTTTGAGTTACGGCACATTGTAACTTAAACAGGGGGGTGTTTTTTTCACATGTCACACCGTATCTCAAAAACAATTCTTGATTATGGCTTAAAACTTTAAACACTTCTTAGTTACATTAATCTAAATATCTGTATACTTTTTGGTGATGATTCAAAATTTCATATTTGAGTTATCAAGTATTTATCATGTTTTTTCCAAGTCCGGATCCATAATTAGTTTCAAAAACCGGAAGTGTGCCATTTGGCCACAGACCACAATTAATTTCTCTATCATTTCTTTAGAACATTTTGTATCATTAAAAAAATTGCACCATGCACTTTTGTCAAATTTTTTGTGTGTCTTATGTATAGCACTAGTCCAAAAATATATCCAAAATTCAGAAAGATTGAAGCAATCACTTTTACAAATTTAGCCAATATACATCCATACCCTTTAATGGACAAGTCAAGAGATGTTCCGAAAACTGTAAATATGACCTTTTTGCACTTGGCCTAATCACTCATTCCATATCAAAATGAGTTTAAATACAACATCCAAAAAATTATTTTACCTCTCATCTTTCATTTCCACCCAATAAAATCTAAGAAATGAGTGGGGAAGGGAAAGAAAAAAAATTAAGGAAAAATACACTCTAATTAAAAGGAACTACATTCGTGAACAACGAAAAGCGGGGTCATTAATTGTGGTCTTGGGCCATTTGCAATGTTTTTGAAGCACCTGCTGTGCAAATTTCTTGGATTTTAATCTATTTGGAATACCTTTTGACATTAATAAAATGTTTTACTGGCTTTCTATGCAAGAGGAAGCAAGAGAGAAAAAATATTATGTCATTTATCAGAAGCCTGTGTCAAAAACAGGGTCGGTTGATAATTATTATTGTTTTTTTTTTTTTGAAAGATCCAATAAAAAAGTTAGGGTCGGGGCTAAAAAACAGGGTCGGTCAGGTTACCTGAAACACAGATTTTTTTTTCTCGGCCCAAGGAGAGTTGTTAAAATAATGTGAATACACAGAACCCCCATCCAATTACAGTTATTTTTGGAAAACAAATAGTGTGATTTGTCAAATTCAGCTGATTTTTTAATCGTCTTGAAAAAAGTGTACATTTTATGAGGGGGGATAATCCCGAGCTTAAAAACACCCGATCCCGGAGTCCCGATAAAGGTCCTATCCCCCCTCTTTTATTGTCATGTCTAAGAATTACTGTTTAATCTTCATTTGGCAAGAATACTTCAATAAGATACCCCCATACATGTATATGGACAGATCATATGTTATCCTCTGTCATTTGAAATTGTGATGCCAGAATGCATTCCCCCCCCCCCCCCCTTCTTCATAACCACCATCTTGACCATCTTTTCTTGACCATCTTAAATGAAAAAGTTTAGACGGTAAACTATGCTTGAAACACGTGTGTCACTCAAACGACTTTAAAGTAGTCTCCCTGATCAATTACTTACATCAAAGTCAAAGGATAATTCAAGTTTTAAATCGGAGATTTTTCTTGCCCTTTAACATTTATTGTCACAACAACAACTTTCTTTTCTAAACTATCTTTACATGGAGAGGAGGCGTCAAAAGAGTTCTTCAAACACATGAGTCGAAAAGTGGTAAATAACTCCTGTATGTGACATTTAGTGGAAGTCATTCAACCATATCATTTTGACAAACAATTCAATCAACACCTTTATTAATTAGTCCTTTGTTGTCGATAGCTGTAAATTGCAATCAGCTGATAATTGATTTTCTGTCAAAATCTTAATGAGGTCAAGGTGAATTCCGAGTATTGTCTGATAAGTTAAAGTCTGAGAAACTCGAAAAAAGTAAATAAACAAGAAGGAGGAAAATAAATCTTTCTATATATTTCTTTCGCCAAATTCTTAAGCAAATGACGAATTTTCATCGCCACAAATATTATTTTTTCTCAAATTGGGAAAAATGGCGACGGCCAGCGGAAACCCTGTGTGAGGACACCCTATAAAGCTTGTGCTCGTGTTGTGCTAAAACATTTTTAGTATGCTGAAAAATACCAACATTAGAAAAATAAACAAATAATTGATATTGTAAAATATCATTGGTTGAAGAGCCAATGATTTACATACATGTATATACATAAATATATCAACCATAAAATACAACTGAATTAATTTACACCACAACTGTTGGAAAAAACCTTTATGTCTATCATGTATATAACTTATCTCATTCTAGTCCATTCAACTGACAGAATCAGTGTAAATTTCATGAATTCTTTAATATCATTATACATGTATAATCATGGACTATTCTTTTATATAGCAATATCTGTTAGCCATTTAGAGGTCTTTTGCATTTAAAGTTCAGTTTAAGTGGGCTTATTTTGGGAAAACAAAGTCAATTTCCAGATCATAGTTTACATTTTCTTTATATTTTGCTGTGTCAAGATAACCTCAATATCAAGGACAATATATAGACCCAAAAACCGTATATCACATTCTACACATGAGATTTTAGCAGGAAAGACTGTGATTGGAGTATTTAACCATTGCAACTTTTTAATTTGATCTCCTCCACTAATTGAAGTAGAATATTTAATGAAGGTGTGTCCACAATTTAGAATATGTTTATATATGTACAGAAATGATGTTGAACCTGTTTTATAAATTGAAAAGGTTACATTTTCCCCCTTATTTCAAAATCTAAGCTTGAACCTCTGCGGTCTTACAAAGTTGCCCCCTGCCGGGAATCTGGTTGTAACATGTACAACAATCAAAGATCAACCCACACTAAACTGAATGTAATTGAAAGACATCTAGAGGTTGATATCAGAGGCAGATTTAGGGGGGGGCCTGCTTTTTGAGACAAAATTTGGTTGCTTATATAGGGAATCACTGAATCATGACTTGAGGGAGCCCCCTCTTAGGTCAGTCAGTGGGCCCCCACTTTAAAAAATTTCTGGATCCGCCACTGGATATACAGTATCTAACAGAAGATGAAAAAGGGAACAATATGGTGAATTTTAGAGATTTATATTATTTCATGTACATGCATTTGAAATATATCAGATATATTGTTTGATTTTTTTTAGTTCTAAGTTCCAAGGTGACCTAGCTTCCATTTTAGAAATCGGATTTAAATGCTAGTCTATCAGAGGGATTTTTCCTTTTAATTGGTTGTAGATATGGAATCTTATTTTACCATGAAGTCAGATTTGAAAATGACTTTGGGAATGAAGATGTTGTAAAGACTGAATGTCAGTTTTAGTCTTATATACAAACATGTATGTACTTTATAATTTTAGTCTTGCATGTATATAATTATGTGTACAATACATATATCACTGATTCAGTGGCAATGGTAAATAGACACTGACAAGTCTTAGATCTATAATATTTTATAGTTTTGAATGTTTTGTCCATTGACTAAAACTAGGTGGAGGTTTGTGTGTTCTTATTTCCAACAGAGGTACACTCAACATATATCAATATGTGCATTAAGCAAATTGATAGTTGCTAGATACGGAATGATTATACAACAAGAAAGTTTTAACCTGTGTATATATATACTTAAAATATGTTAAAAAAAATCATGTCTTTTTCAGGACTTCCGAATCCAACCATGTAGTATGGAATGTCGTTGAGATGTGGTTTTGGTCAATGGATGTTAATGAAGGACCAGTAGTACAAAGTATATCACTGGATTTAGCTCTTTGTCTAAGTGTATTATTAAAGTACTTTGCTTTGAGCTCAGTTCATTGTTATGCAATTCATTCTTTGTGAAATAAAGATTTGACAGAAGACTCTCATGTACAAGGATTTGTCAAAGTAGTACCACCTCTATTTACAATGTAAGTATTAGGGAGATAAAAGCATTCTATTTTGATTTGAACCAAACATATTATATAAAAAAAGAACAAATTTACCCAAGAATGCTACTCCCACTACTAGCAATATGATGCTAGGTTGTTTTAATACATCTGTAGACTTTACTGCCTGCTTATGACTCAGTCCTGAGTGTAAATGGTCCTTCAACTATGTGGGGAAAAAATTATAAGGCCTATCTAGGCTTATCAATTTTGAAACTATATTTCATTGTACATATTTGAAATTTTTATACAACCACAGAAATTTTTGCAGTTGAAATACATGTAGGTATCCTGTCGTCGTCTTCCCAAGACGGATGGTTTCCAGATAATAACTTCAGTATAAGTAAAAAGGAAGCCATTAAATTATAACATAATATTTATAATCATAAAAGGAAGCTTGGGATTGTTTTGGGGCGGTTATATATATATAGTCCCTAAGGTTTATGAATAAGGGTTCCAAAGGTGCCCAAAACAAGCATTAATCTTGTGTCAGTACAAAAAGTTGTGTATAAGTATTTCAATTGTTTTGAAACTGTACCATAATATTTAATACCATAAGTAGAAGTTTGGGGTCTATTTTGTGGGTTATGGGGCAAACAGTCGAGGAATTGAGGGCCAAAAACAAACATTTTTGTAGATTCAAGGCAATAAATTGGAGTTATCTTTCTTTGTCCAGAATGGTTGTTGAATTAATATTACCTAAAACCATTGCTTTATGAAATCTTCTTTGAAAATTGGAGTTATCTGTCTCTGTCCAGAAAAGTAGTTGAATCGACTTAAAATAATGCTATGTATACAATATACAATGCAAAATTCACTTTACTACCAACTGATAAATTTAAGCAGTCTTTAATAGCCATTCAGTGATTACAAGCACTTTGGGTTATTCTAGGGTTATCCCCTTTCACAAATGGAAAAATTTCTCAAGTTTGTCTCAACTAAATTTAGTGAAATGTGTATACAAATGCTTATTACCGGTACCTCTAAACTTGGTTTAAGTTCAATTTTTAGCAGCTTCACTTTTACAGTTCTTGATTTATGTACCTTTATAACGTTATATGCTAGCGGAGGCATCATCACCATGACTGTATGACATTTACACTTTAATACTTTATGATGTATTAAAATGAGTAGTTGAATAATTACTGTTGCAAACTCCATTAAAAATTTGATTTGACATCATTTTTATACAACCGCAAAAATTGAAAACTTTTTGGTTGTACATTGGTATCACGTTGGCATCATCGTCTTCATCCAAAGACATTCGGTTTTCGCACTCTAACTTCAGTAAAAGTAAAATGGAAATATATGAAATTTAGACACAAGATTTATGACCATGAAAGGAAGGGTGGGATTGATTTGGGGTATTTTGGTCTCAACAGTTTAGGAATAAGGGGCCAAATTAGCATTGTTCTTGGTTTTTGCTCTATAACTTAAGTTGGTTAACAGAAATCTATGATATTTTAAAATAAGGTCTATGGCCACATAAGGAGGGTTGGGATAGATTTTGGTAATTTTAGTTCCAACAGTGTAGGATTTAGGGGCCAAAAAACAGGCCCCAAATAAGCATTTTTCTTGGTTTTTGAACAATAACTTTAGTATAAGTTAATTGAAATCTATAAAGGTTTATGACCACAAAAGGTAGGTTTGGATTAATTTTGGTCCCAAGGAATAAGGGGCCAAAATTAAACTATGTTTGATTTCATCAAAAAATGAAATACGGTATTGTGCTTCTTTGATATGCCAAATCTAACGATGTCCAAATTCTTAATTTTAGGTCCTGTTTTCTAATTGGTCTACATTAAAGTCCAAAGGGTCCAAAATTAAAATAAGCTTGATTTTAATAAAAATTGAATTCTTGGGGTTCTTTGATATGGTGAGTCTTAACATGTACTTAGATTTTTGATTATGGGCCCAGTTTTCATGTTGGTCCAAATCGGGGTCAAAAATTATTATACTAACTGAGTATTGTGCAAGAAATTTTCAATTGCGCAGTATTCTGCAATAGCAAGAAATCTTCAATTGCACAGTATTGTTCAATACCAAGAAATTTTCAATTGCACAGTATTGCACAATAGCAAGAAATCTCCAATTGCACAGTATTGTGCAATAGCAAGAAATTTTTAATTGCACAGTATTGCACAATAGCAAGAAATATTCAATTGCACAGGATTGTCCCTTTTTCAAATTGGTTTACATTAAGATCCAAAGGGTCAAAAATTGAACTTTGTTTCATTTCAACAAAAATTGAATTCTTAGGATTCAAACGCATTGATCTCAGGAATTTCTTCACTGTCGTTCCCTCAATAACTGCATTAAACAGTTTCTAATCATTATTCATTCGAAACCATTTTATTATACCAATGTCTCACACACAACATAATATAGTATACTGTTGTCTATTAGTCCATCATCCACACTTCAGACAATAACTAGAAAACACTTCCCCCTACTTTCAAGAAAATTTGTTGAAATGTTTATATCTATTGACATAAGCTCCACATCGATTTTATAAATTTTAGAATTTTCATTATCATGTTATGAAGAGAGATTTTATCCTTAAAAAAGAGAGAATTTTCCAATTTTGAACAATAACACAAAAATGCATCCATCACCTTTAATTAAACTTTGGTGAATTGTTTACACCATTGACCTAAGGTCCCTTTTGATTGTAATAAATTTCAGATTATACATTTCTGTGTTATGAATTTTTATATATGCTAAAAAAAGAAGGGATTTTATAGTTTTTGGACACCTTTAAGTGCAGGAGTTTCTGGCTACATTGAAAACCCATTGGAGGCCTTCAGCTGTTGTCTACTCTATGGTTGGGTTGTTGTCACTTTGACACTTTCCTCATTTCCCATCTCAATTATTCACATAAACACTTCCACATCATTTTATAAAACTTGGGTGAATTGTCTATGTCTGTTGACTTCAGCTACATTCCAAAATTTAAAACAAGATTAACAACTACAGGTCCCCAAATAGCCTTCAACAATGACAAAAGCTCATACAGCACAGTCAGCTATAAAAGACCTTAAAATGACAAATATAAAACAACTGAAATGAGAAAACAAATAGACTAATAATTGTACAAAACAAAATAGTTCAACCTTTAAGCAAGCTTAAAAGGAATCAAGACATATCATGCGCTTACAGTGCAGCTATTTATTAACAAACTCCATATTCAAACACTCAAACAACTAATTCACAGAGAGGGGTGGAAGTTGAAGCCCCCCCCCCTTTTTTTTTATCAGTCAATGCATTTGAATGAAGACATGTACACATCAACTCAATTTGTTAATACACATTTCCAGTCTAGCTTTCAATACATTTGTAACGACCTTTAACCCCACTGACAATTTGCGTCTGTGTCCATACTTGTATATTGTAAATATGTACATGTAAATAGAAACAATCAGTTTTTAAAAAAAGTGTTTATTCATAAAATGTTTTGATAAAAAGGTGAGTTTCTTCTTGTACATGCATTTAGTCATCCTTAATGTCTTGATATTTTGTTTATCAGTTTATCATACATGTTTCGTTTTGTATTTCATTTTAAATACGAACACATACTAGATGTACTTTAGAATAGTTCAACAATGTCATGCAGCTCTATTTTTTCAGTATAAAATTAAAAAATAAATGTTCATCCATTTAAAATCGAAAACAGTACATTTATATTAAAAAAAGGAGATGTCGTATGATTGCCCTTCTGTCCGGTGGGCGTCCGTTTTTTTTACGGATGTGTTCTTAAAAAGTGACAAATCTTAACTGAAGGATAATACCTTTTATACAATAAATATATACATATATAAAAGAAGATGTGGTATGATTGCCAATGAGACAACTCTCCACAAGAGACCAAAATAACACAGAAATTAACAACTATAGATCACCGTACGGCTTTCAATAATGAGTAAAGCCCATACCGCAAAGTCAGCCATAAAAGGCCCCGAAATGACAATGTAAAACAATTCAAACGAGAATTGTTCCTTATAAACTACGACATTTTTCACAAGTATTAATTTATTATTTTGTTCAACACATGCAAAACAAATAATCGTCGCCGATGTAACATTTAAGTTTGTTACAACAACATGCCTTCACTGAATTCATTCAGGTGCACAAATGATACGATTAAAGTTATTTTGTTTCTATTTTGAGGGACAATTTCCTCCGTTTATGGTACGCTTAGTTACTGGGTGTATGTTTTATAGCATGAAAATAATAAAAGAGGAATGTCAGTTCAACCCATCATTAATTATTGTAATGGATCAGTATTATGAGATACTTATTATAAGTGACTACGACATTGTTAGGATTATAACCTATCGTCAGTATGAAAGACATTAAAAGTGGTTCATATATTCATCCGTATAAAAGCGGCACATGCATTTTATTTTATCCTTATATTTCTCATTATGCGGTACACGATAATTGCGTTGCTGCATGCATAAAGAACTTAGAATATTACTTAATACAAAATATCAGTATAATATTTCGACCCCACTATTTGAAGTTAACAAAGGATTTATTTAATTCTTTTGACCAAAGGTTTGTAAACTAAACAAATCCTTGTTTTTACGTTCGTAGTAACATAGTACATTCCATTGTCGGTCACCTGTGTCAATTCACGTGCACACTGACTACATTGTTGTTGTATTTGAATCTTTCGGCCAATGAAATAAGACGTTACAAGTTGTTTGTTTATGATACACCAGAATGTTATCAATGAACTATCAAATGCCAAACTTCACTGCATTTCACTGTATATGCAAAAGTGTTTAACGATTGCACATGTACATCTTTACATATGTGTAAAGGCAAATCTGGTTTATACAATTTAGTTTCTTTGTTTCCTAACTTATGATGAAGTCAGCATAGGAGAAGATTGAAAGAAAAAGATTTTTCATATGAAGGGCATACATAAATAAAACAAATCTATAATATATCTGAAATAAAATTTTAATATCAAAATACAAAATATTTACGGTGACAATATTTACAACAGGTACATAAATGTACAGGTTTATCATTAAAATGCATGTCGTGGACTGGTGTCAACTATATTTACAGATATACCATCTTCCCCACTAAAATATGAATTAAAAAATAAAAAAAAGATTTGATTAATTTGAAACATAGAAATAGTAGTTCTGTCTTTGTGTTTCTGTCAATCATTATATTACTATAGTCATAATCTAAATCAAATGGTAAAATCTTAACCTTTATGCTTTTTGAAGAAGTAAATCATTGTTTTGAAACACGTGGGAAAACATATCGTAAATATAAGTGAGAAAATACACCTAATTAATTTTTGTGAACATGTCGGCTAGAATATAAAATTAAAAAGTTCTACAACCACGTACTTAAAAATATCCTAGAATTATAAGCCGTTTTATCGGATATTTAAAAATAAAACTTTTTCCCATGCTAAAGGTTTATTTGTTAAAAAATGTTTTACAAAAATGTGAATTTGAAAACTCTATTTGATCATTGGTGGCCAATTTAAATCACTGTGTGTGCAAATCATACATATTTTCTAAAATTCACAATTTGCGAAACAAGAATGTGTCCGCAGTACACGCATGCCCCATTTGTACTATCATTTGCTATGTTCGTTGAAATGTTTGGGATGAAAACTCTTAATTTGACATTAAAATTAGAAAGATCATATCATGTGAACTAATTGTCAAGTTGATTGGGCTTCAACTTCATCAAAAACGTCAACCTGAAACTGGTCAGACTGACTGACAGACAAACGGACGCACATGCAGGAAAACAGTGTCCCATAAAACATCTACATGGTTACTGAGGTAAATATGATGCATACAATGCTTGTTTCCTTTTACGATACATCACTTGCCTACTTTTACAAAGACAACATATATTGATTAGGAAATTCAATCTGCATTCTTGAAATCTTAACACATATACCCACATATCAATAAATATTGCAATAACAATCAGATGAGATTGAAAAATTATCAGTCTTTTTATCAATACATAAGGTCTTAGGAAAAATGTTATTACATAAAATAAATGTACAGCCAAATGCGGTAAGACAATAATCAGTACCTTTGCTAGTGATTTCAGTTCTTTCGTTGTACTTCCCGCAAAATACAATATACTGATCTCCCTGGCTTTGATGTACATTTTAAAATAAGTAAAACAAATTGTCACAATACTTATTATACGAACACTGATCAGCAACCATGGTACTAACAATTGAAATTCCATTTGAGTGCTACATGTAAGCATGTCCTCTTTGAAAGTCAGATCTCTTAACAATACCAATGTGGCAAGAAATATTCCGCATATCCAAGCAGAAAAGCATGTTGCTTTAATTACCGACTCAGTGACATGTGTTACATACCTCATGGGATAGAAAATGCTACAGAACCTATCAACGGCAATGGCAGTTACTAGGACAGCTGAAACATTAAATACAGTTGTAAGAATAAATATTTCAATATGGCAGAATGTCTCTAATCCGTAGCTTATGAAGAGGTACTGTACAGATGTACGCAGAGAACCCCATGTTCCTATAATAACGTCCACAATACACAAATTGTGCACTAACGTCTTTATCGATAGCTGTACCATTCGACATGTCCTCATAAGAAGCAAAGCACATATGTGACCCAACACAATAAAAAGAGAAAGGTACCCCTCGAATCGAACACTCAATCGCGATTCTACGGTGAGCGAAGATGTATTGTTGACTTGAGATGTATTAAATTCTGTTTTTGAATATGTACTATTCATATCATATGATTCTGATGTACGATAAATGAATCTTGAAATCTTAACACATATCAATAAATACAGGACTCTTGTTCAAGAAATCTGAATGCGAGCGAACTATTCAAATCCGTTCTATCGTCCAAATGACGGTATATATGAAGCAAAAACTTCATGAACACTTTTCCATGCAATCTTTAAAGCAATTCTTTCATGTCAAATAGAAGCAGTCTTAGGACAAGTATTCCGTCGCATTTTGTTTGTTAAAATATACTAGCGTTGTTGTATTGCCCGATTTATATTATACACAGGTGATTCTGTATGACAATCAACAATATAGGCGAATCATTTAATAATCCAAAATTGATTAATATAGCTAAGCTGTATAATGATTGGATACGAAGATGTGTTATTATGTGACAAATAATGTGAAAAGTGTTTCTTTCAAAATATTTTCGTCGCATTATTATATATAAGTACTATTCAGAAGATTATGTTCTATTGATAAGAGACAATTGTTTTTTCTCTCTCCATTTTTGTGCATTTTCGCTCTTAATTAGTGCAGTCAAACACATTCCTATGTTTGTTACAGAAAAAATAAAATGCGATAACATTGATAATTGGGATGACATGATGTGGAAAACTAAATAAAAGAATATCTTTAATTAAAAAAAACCACATCAAACTACAATTGCGAGTTCCCATGTCCCCCGCGTGGCAAATATTTTATCTGGCCATGCATGGTCCAAGGCCACAACTAAAGCATTTTTTTCTTACTTTAAACTTTTTACACATACATGACAGAAATCGAAACTTCAGAAAAGATTCAATGCAATTCCGATATATTTAATTTTCCTAAGGGGCATAACTCTTTTATAAATTAATTATCAGAATCAACTTTTGAACTTGTTAAGAGACATTTTTAATATCAACCTATAATACAAGTTTCATGAAAGCCTGGCAAGAATTGTAAGATGTTATTTTCCATATATGTAATGTTTCCCGTGGGAATGACTTTTGAAAATAATTGTTCAGCACTGAGTTTGGAACTTGTCCGATGCATTGTTTCAATCCTGGATCTATGATCAGTTTATTGATGTAAACCTATGATACAAGTTTCATTTAAATCTGGCAAACATTGTACATTTAAGAGCGTACATGTAGCAGTGCAAATTTCGTTATATTAACATTAAAAGGGACATAACACTTTAACGAATAATTCATCGGCACTGATTTTCGTACTCGTATAAGAGATTGCTGATCTTAACATACAATGTGAGGTTCATTTGTATATTGAAAGAATTGTACAAATAAAGAGCGGTTTGGGACAGAAACACACACCCTGATTTCTACGCACATGATGATGTCTCATTTTATTAGTTTTCTGTTTTTGCAAAAATATAAACTACAATAGCATCTTTTGTTTCTACTATAAGTTATATTCACAAGTTAAAATGTTTGCCTGATCCTACAAATTCTTTTTTAATAAAGAAAGATTATCAAGGGTGCACAAAATTTGAGGAGTTCCTGTAACACTAGATTACCCATTACAAAAGTGATATTATCAAAATTATTGTGTGCTGCTTCGCATGTTAATCGGGATCAGTTCAATCAGTTCCTTTTAAGGACTATGATGTCCATGGCATTTCATTGCTTCCTCAGGATAGGAGAAATTGCTGTAAAAAAACAAAAATGAAAATACAGTTTTACAGTTGTCAGACATTTCTGTGGAGTATAAAAATCAGGTCCCAATAAATATGACCGGCACAATAACATTTTATAAACAGCGACTTGCGTCCCAAGACTATTTTAATTACTCGAAATTTTGGTAATATGTTTTGCCCTGTAAAAACAATGATGGATTATATAAAGGTGGCAAAACATAATAGTTATAAAAGGTACCCGGATTATAATTTAGTACGCCAGACGCGTGTTTCGTCTACATAAGACTCATCAGTGACGCTCATATCAAAATATTTTATAAAGCCAAACAAGTACAAAGTTGAAAAGCATTGAGGACCCAAAATTCCAAAAAATTGTGCCAAATTCGGCTAAGATAATCTATGGCTGGGATAAGAAAATCCTTAGTTTTTCGACAAAATTCAAAGTTTTGAAAACAGTTAATTAATAAAAATGACCACATTATTGATATTCATGTCAGCACCGAAGTGTTGACTACTGGGCTGGTGATACCCTCGGGGACGAAACGTCCACCAGCAGTGGCATCGACTCAGTGGTGTAAATAGTTATCAATAAAATTAACGGTACCAATTTTCTTGCACCAGATGCGCATTTCGACAATACATGTCTCTTCAGTGATGCTCGTGGCCAAAATATTTTGAAATCCAAAGCTTAAATAAAAGATGAAGAGCTATAATCAAAAAGGTCCAAAAAGTATAGCCAAATCCGTGAAAGGAATCAGAGCTTTGCATGAGGGAGATACATTCCTTAATTTATAATAATTTCAAAATATCAAATGTACCAGATCACCTTTTTCAATTTCTTTGTGGTACACCAGTATCATAGACTTATTTTAATTCCTCTTTGAAGTCGCTATTAATTTTCATATTTTTAAGCTTAAAGCTTTTCAAGGGTCATAGTTTCAGAATAGGCGTTGCAACAAGTGAAGCAACCAAAGGCACATCTTTATCTGTTATACAACATTATCTGTTATACAACAAATAGGTAGATGGAAATCATATGCATTGCAAAATTACATTCGAATGGATATTTTTTTAGTATGATTTGACAGAGGTCAACAGGGCTTGTTCTGCCAACAAAAATATATTTTCCCATTATGTATTTAGCTGTTCTACCTTTTTTTCTTTCTTTTCATTGCATCATTGCGTTTATTTAGAGTAGACCTGTATGTCAATATGGAAAGAGGTCAACAGGGCTTGCTCAATCCATCGTTTAATATTTTTTGCAAAATGATTATGTATATATATTTGTATTGTATTTTTTTTATTTTTACTAATTTTTATATATAATAAAATTGAGAATGGAAATGGGGAATGTGCCAAAGAGACAACAACCCTACCATAGAGCAGACAACAGCAGAAGGTCACCAACAGGTCTTCAATGCAACGAGAAATTCTCGCACCCGGCGGCGTCCTTCAGCTGGCCCCTAAACAAATATATACTGGTTCAGTGATAATGAACACCATACTAAACTCCAAATTGTACTCAAGAAACTAAAAGTTAAAATAATACAAGACTAACAGAGGCCAGAGGCTCCTGATTTGAACAGGCGATATGTATAAAATATGTATTTTGTCTTTTATTATATTGTTACACCCTGCGTACCTTACACATTTAAGTTACTTTAATGTTGGTAATAGGATGAACTTCAAACAGTACGACATGGCAATGTAAAGGTCAAAAGGGTTTGCTTTACATATTGGCATTTCAACTGGCCAAACAGCTACGGTAGAGGTCAACAGGGCTTTCTCTGCCTAATTTTGTTATTTATACTAATGTTGGGTTCATGGCGGTATTTATTCCCCACCTTTGCAATTTTTGTCATTTATTCAGTTTTGTTTGATGAAATAAGTGGACAAACACTTCAAAACTCTTGCTTGAGAATGAGCTAAAAGAAAAATATATATATGAAAAATTAAATTTGAAAATATTTAGGATGGACTGAACAGAGCTACAGACATAATTTCAGAAATTTATATATTCTCGTGGGATTTTGTCTATGTGTGTTACATTTTAGTGTTATGTCGTTGTTCTCCTCTTATATTTAATGCGTTTCCCTCGGTTTTAGTTTGTTATCCCGATTTTGTTTTTTGTCCATGGATTTATGAGTTTTGAACAGCGGTATACTACTGTTGCCTTTATTTATATAACTTTATCACATAAATGTATGAGAAAAAGATATTTTAAAAAGAAACGAAAAGAATATCTAACTGGGCAGACTCATTAGTTTTACATTAAGAAGTACCTTTAATCTGTATGGTAAAAAAACTCAAGTTATCTCCCTTTGAGCAATCTATAAGACTGAAATATTTCTTTTATTCAAAACAATTAAAAAAAGTTTCTAAACTAAAAAAAAAGAGAATTTAAACTCAATGTTTTGAATAAACTAGACAACATATCACCAAATGAAAGCAAAGAATTTTGGAAACTATTTAGAACAATAAAAATTAACAAGGACAAGAATAATGATAATATGCTGGATCACTTTAAAAATCAGTGTTAACCTGAAAAGATAGATAAAAATTTTGAGGAAAGTATTTTTGAAGAATTATGCAAAACAGAGAAGTTGCTAACATTAAAAGAAAGCAATACACCAAAAACAATATCTGAAATAAAAACAGAAAGTAAAAGATTAAAAAGTGGGAAAAGTTGTGGACCAGATAAAATTTGTTATGAAATTATAAAACGTAGTAGTTCTGTAATGATAACAGTGATAGCTAATTATTTTAACCTTATACTATCTACCTCTCTTAATCCTGAAAATTAGAATAAATCATTTATAGTTCCTTTATTTAAAAGTTGGGATCATCTTAATCCTTCAAACTACAGAGGAATTTCTCTGATGAGCTGTCTCAGTAAATTATTTGATATGATTATAAACTGTAGCTTAATTACTTTATTTGAATATAATACATGTCACCATCAACTAGGCGTTAAGAAGAAAAGAACTTCAGATGGTGTCTTTATTGTAAAGACTCTGTTTAATAAATATTTAAATTACAAAAAGAAAAAGATTTATGGTTGTTTTGTTAACCTCAAAAAGGCATTTGATTCAGTGTGGAGGTTAGGTTTTTTGTACAAAATAACAAAAAATGAGAATATTGGTGTAAAATTTTATATCTGATAAATAAATATGTATACGAATACTGAGGCTTCATGGAAATCAAAGGCGAATATATCTGAATATGTCTCTATTTATAGAGGAGTGAAACATCGGGATAATATGAGTCCCCTTAATTATATCTATACTCCCAGTCACAAGAGTAACAAGTGTGGAAACTTCTTCTTTGGACCACCGGATAGCCTTCCCTGTGCTAGCAATAGAGTCCATATTCAAGTTATGATGTCGTCTGCTCGGAAACCTTTCATGAAGCACATTTCGCGGATTTTTTTTTACTGAATGTTTATATTACAATACCGATACTCAACATACTTACCTGAAACCGTTCCATTCTTATATAACCTGGTTTCCTTACTTGAAAGAACTGTATACATAAACCAGAAACATAACATATCAAAACGAGAGCAAAGCCAGGACAGGTAACTGGAGCTTTGCATATCTCTGTATTCATGTGTTTGGAATACTTTTGTTTTTAAATCCTTTCTTGTCTTTATAGTCTTTACTAATGACACGGTTTTGGCACTTGGTTTGTTTAAGTACAAGCAATGTATAAAAAACATATATATCTCAAAATATGTTAATTACATCGACGAATTATTATGAGTTAAGGTATACATGTTTATAATACAATGAATTCACACCTATGCAGTTTATTTATGAACCATTCATTTTTTTCTATACTCTTTTATGTAAACTTTCAGAACGTAATTAGTATTTGATAACAATAGTATAATTGGTCAGAATGACTTGTTTGTATGACAAAACATAATGCTTTTAATACTATCAAATGATAAAATCTTTAACCTTACAAGTCATGTGTTATAATTTTATACGTAAGGATAATATTAATCATCATTTTTAATTAACACCAACTTATCGGTATCGACTAACGTTACTGATAGCATGTTCATCATTTCGACCAATATCATGTTTAGTTCTGCCTCAACATATTAAAACATTTATCCTATTATTTACATGTAACATGTGTATTTTTTTTTCAAACAAATACCTATTGTAACATAACCATTAACTTTTAAAACAACATGTCGATGTCGGTATGTATGTGGTTCAAAATTATACAGTGTCAGTTAAAAAAAAATCATTTGATTTACAGTCTTTGCTCATTGTTGAAGGCCGTACGGTGACCTATAGTTGTTAATGTCTGTGTCATTTTGGTCTGAAAGACGGTTCAATCAACAACCAACGACGGAAAACTTGAGTAATTTCCGTATTTTTCGCGCTAAGGCACGGCGGACTTGTAGGCAAGCCCGACGAACATCCTGGAAAAAAATTGTCTCGGGGATAACATCTCGCACTCCGATGACAAAAGTTTGGAATATGGTACAAAAAATAAAAGGTAAAAATTCTAAAGCCACTGTAAAACATTTGAAAGACGGCAATGATTTATTAACATCTGAAAAGGATATTGCCAACAAGCTTGGTGAAATTTTGCGAAATCTTCTTCTTGTAACAACTACAGGGAAGATTTTAAAAAAGAAAAAAACTAAATTAAACTTTAAATAAAAAAATTGTGAAAATTATAATAAATTATTTTCTCTTGAAGAACTTAAAACATCTCTGTCAAAAGCCAATGATACAGCTTGTGGGATATTCACTACCAACTCTTAAAACACTTGCCAGATTCCTCGCTAGAAGCTCTTGCAGCTCATGAATAACATCTGGGAATCTGGTGATTTACCATCAACCTGGAAGCTTGCAGACGTCGTGCCTATTCCAAAACCAAGTAAAGATCACACGGATCCTATTAACTATCGACCAATTGCTCTTACCAGTTGTGTCTGTAAAACACTCGAACGTATGGTCAATGATCGCCTTGTGTGGGTCTTGGAATCAAATGGGCTATTAGCCAATAACAAGTGTGGATTCCGACAGGGCCGCAGTACTCTTGATCATCTTGTTCGATTCGAATCATTTGTCCGTAATCATGGTAATGGTTTTGCGAAAAATGAACATGTGGTGTCGGTCTTTTTCGACCTTGAGAAGGCCTATGATACTGCATGGAAATATTTTATTTTAAAAGATCTATTTGATAAGAGGTTGAAAGGCAATATGCCAAATTTTATTTCTAATTTTCTCTCTAACGGACAATTTAATGTTAGACTGAATGCGACCA
Source organism: Mytilus edulis (assembly GCA_019925275.1). Taxonomy (NCBI): domain Eukaryota; kingdom Metazoa; phylum Mollusca; class Bivalvia; order Mytilida; family Mytilidae; genus Mytilus; species Mytilus edulis. Next base: position 81,021,987 of record CM034349.1, on the reverse strand, counting down.
TGTCTGATCTGTATGATCAAGAGATGGGTGTCCCTCAGGGCAGTATTTTATCTGTTACATTATTTAGTCTTAAAATCAACAGCCTCGTTGAAGTTTTAAAAAGTAATATTAAAGGTTCACTGTACGTTGATGATTTTTTAATATGTTACAGAGGCAAAAATATGAATAACATAGAAAGACAATTACAATTATGTCTTGAAAGAATTGAAAAATGGGCCTCGGAAAATGGTTTTTAATTTTCCACGTCAAAAACGGTCGAGATGCATTTTTGTAACAAAAGGAAATTGCATCTTGATCCAGAACTCACTTTGTACGGCAACCCAATTAAAATGGTTGATGAAACCAAATTTCTTGGGTTAATTTTCGATAAAAAGTTACCTTTCTACCCCATATCAAAATATTAAAATCGAGATGTTTAAAAGCATTAGATATATTAAAAGTTGTCGGCAGTACTGGCTGGGATGCTGATCGCAACATTTTACTTAATTTATATAGATCTCTAGTTAGATCTAAACTAGATTATGGCCCTGCAAGGAAGTCCTACATACAGATTCTCGATGCTGTGCATCACCAGGGTTTGAATCTCTGTCTTTGCGCAATTTAAACCTCACCAGTTGAGAGTCTGTATGTAGAGTCTGATGAGCACTCACTCTCTAACAGGCGTTTGAAGCTTGGACTTCAATATGCTGTCAAACTAAAAGCCTGTTCAGATAATCCTGCCTACAGCTGTGTTTTAATCCGATTTATGAAGATATTTATGCAAAACATAAAAATACATTTCTCCGTTAGGTATACGTTTAAAACCACATTTAGCTTATTTTGATTTAAAATTTGTTGCTCAAGTTAAAACTTGCAAATGTCCTCCATGGGAACTTCCCAAACCAAAAATGATATTTGATCTCCTTGAACGCAATAAAAATAAAACAAATTCTCTTTTAATTCAGCAACACTATGCTGAAATTAAAGCCGATTATCTAGATTTTTCAACTGTCTTGTATACTGATGGGTCAAAAGATGGTGACAGAGTTGCATCTGCTGCTGTCTTCAGGGACAGAGCCGCAACTCTCCGTTTGCCATCTGATGCATCAATCTTTACTGCTGAAGCAGGAGCAATAATTTTGGCTTTGAAATTTATTGCTTCTTCAGATAAATCCAAATTTATTATATGTTCTGATTCATTTTCATGCTTACAAGCTATACAAAATACTAAAATTAAAAACCCAACAATTCTCAAAATTTTATATATAATGAGGAATTTAAAAATTCTTCTGAAAGAAATAATATTTCTATGGTTTCCGAGACATGTTGGAATCCTTGGAAAAACAGCTGTAGACCTTGAGGCAAAGAATGCCCTGGGTGACCCTTTATCTAACTGTGATATACCATACACTGATTTTAAATCTAATATTAGAGAATATGTTTTTAATATATTGAAAAAATGAATTGAGTAAAAAAGATGATAATAAATTGCATGAAATTAAACCTAATTTAGGCAAACCTTTTAATAATTTCATGTGCAGAAAAGAGCAGTGTGTTATTTCTAGATGTCGTATTGGTTGTACTAGAGTAACACACGAGTATCTTTAAAAAATGAAGATGAACCACAATGTGTACCTTGCAACTGCAAGTATACTCTTAAACATGTTTTAATTAATTGCATTGACTTTGCTGATATTCGTAAGAAGCATTTCCATGTCTATAATATGTATGATTTATTTATAATATGTTCCATTTACAAATATTGTTGCATTTTTAAAAGAAATTGGAATTTATTATAGAATATAAAAATGTTATTATATTTAAGTCGTTTTAAATTTTTATCACGTTATTTTACTATTTTTTATTTGTAAATAATCAATTTGCTTTATAGATATAGGAAGATGTGGTGTGAGTGCCAATGAGACAACTCTCCATCCAAATAACAATTTAAAAATTAAACCATTATAGGTTAAAGTACGGCCTTCAACACGGAGCCTTGGCTCACACCGAACAACAAGCTATAAAGGGCCCCAAAATTACTAGTGTAAAACCATTCAAACGGGAAAACCAACGGTCTAATCTATATAAACAAAACGAGAAACGAGAAACACGTATATATTACATAAACAAACGACAACTACTGTACATCAGATTCCTGACTTAGGACAGGTGCAAACATTTGCAGCGGGATTAAACGTTTTAATGGGCCCAAACCTTCTCCCTTTTTCTGAAACAATAGCATAACATCACAACATATAAAAATAATCTAGAATTTTAAGTATATTGAAGGACTTTTTGTCTTATTTTAAGAATATGCTTTAAATTTTAAAAATATTCGAATTAGCTCTCGCCGAGATATAGCCTTTTTGTGCTAATGCGGCGTAAAGCAACCAACAATCAATCAATGTCATTTTGGTCTTTTGTGGATAGTTGTCTCATTGGCAATCATACCACATCTTGTTTTTTATATTGTCATATAAAGAGTAATTTTTAATGGTAAAAATGTGTATGCGATACTTCTAAAAATTTCTTGTTCACCTTTTTTAAAATCTATTGGGTTAGCACTTCTTAAATGATCTAAAATTATGATATATTTGTCAGCAAAGCTACGAGTAAGGTTTTAAATTTGTTATTAAAGATTCAAAGTAATTAAATCTGGATAATTTGGTCGTAGTACACCACTGTTCAAAACTTATAAACTGATTGGGAAAAAACAAATCCGGGTTAAAACTAAAATTGAGGGAAACACACCATATATATGAGGCGAATGACGACACAACAGAAACACTAAATTAGTTTTTTCGTTTGAATTGTTTTACATTGTCATTTCGGGGCCTTTTATAGATGACTATGCGTTTTGGGCTTTGCTCATTGTTGAAGGCCGTATGGTGACTTAAAGTTGATAATTTCTGTGTCATTTTGGTCTCTTGTAGAGAGTTGTCTCATTGGCAATCATACCACATCTTCTTTTTTTATACACACAAAAACGAACTGTAAGATAACATTAAATAGTCTTTTCTCAGCATGCTTTACATCAAAATAAGAAGATATTGTATTATTGTCATGAAATGCGAAAAATCTCCACCAGAGACGAAATGGTTTAAAAGTTAATGATATAAATGTTCCTAAATAGTTATCAAAGGTACCAGGATTATAATTTAGTACGCCAGACGCGCGTTGCATCTACACAAGACTAATCAGTGACGCACATATCAAAATATTTATTAAGCCAAACAAGTACAAAGTTGAAGAGCATTGATGATCCAAAATTCCAAAACGTTGTGCCAAATACGGTTAAGGTAATCTATGCCCGGGATAAGAAAATCCTTAGTTTTGTAAACAGAAAAAATATAAAAATGACCACATTATTGATATACGTGTCAACACCGAAATGTTGACTACTGGGCTGGTGATACCCTCGGGGACGAAACTTCCACCAGCAGTAGCATCGAAAAACTTCTGTACTTTTCGTTTGAAACAATAGTACTTTAAAAATAACAAGAAGGACTACTTCCTACCTTGATCTCTTTCTCAATATAGAAAAATATGGACGACTTCTCAATATTATCTAGAACAAACTGGATGTTTTCAACTTTCCAATTGACAATTCCCATTACTCAGGAGGAACATACCCTCTGCTCCGACGTATGATGTTTACATATCTCTTTTAATACGTTATGGTCGTGCATGGACTTCATGTAAAGGAGTATTCCCCCTACACAGAAACTACTGCAACCGAGTTATGTGGAGGAAGATTAAAATGACACTCCATACAGTAGGACACCCTCACGAATTGCTTGATCTATACGATTTGTCTGTCGCAACTAATTAACCGGATTTTTACCACATCTTTAATTGTGGTTTACCATCTACGTTGTCTAGTCTGCTACATGTAAGTAACAAACGTGGGTTATTCCCAAATATGACTGTTTGTCGATTGTAAATTAAAATTGCTATACGACGGTATTTATACATCCATTATTCATGTATTACATTATAAGGTTTCTTTTGTAAGTTTGGTTCGATATTGTGTTATGTCTTATCGTTCATGGTTTAAATTCTACTTTTATTGTTAGTGTGAATGTTAAAGTTAAGATAACGTATCAGCTATTTCATTTATATAGTTGCTTTCATATGTACAAGATGTTTATGTTATAAATGACTCTCTGTACTATCTGAAGTTTCTAGAGCTCGACCATTTATTGTAGTGAGAGTCAAGGGCGACTGACTTTTGATTGTACTATCTGAAGTTTCTTACGTTTTCTATCCATTGCAGTGATAGTGTCAATAACTGCTGATTTTACCTTTGTACTATCTGAAGTTTCTGACATTTGTTTAACTATTGCATGAATTCTTTTGAGCTTCAGCTATTTTTTTGGGGACATAAATGCCCTTAAATCTCATAGGTTAATCTCATTACCAAATTGCATAGCTATCTGCACATTTTTTACCCATCTAAACATTTAACAGGAAAAAAATATCATATCTTAATCTCCTGATAACTTACAATCTCTGAAAAGGAATTCACAAACAAGAAAAGAATTTTACCTTCCAATCCTGAAAGCCTTACAATCTGTGTTTTTTGCTGATTTATCCTTACACTTTTGTGATTTCTTGTCGAAGATAAACATGGTAAACTATTATATAACTCATTCATTTTCTATTTTTATTATTTAACTCGTTCATTTTCTATTTTTATTATATAACTCGTTCATTTTCTATTTTTCATGATCCTAATAACAACAAATTTCTCTATAAACATTTCAATCAGCCTGACCATTCTATTGTTTCAATGAAAGTCCGGATTATAGAGAAAATATATCATCCAACAAATGACCCCATATTGAGTACTCCATATCGTTTACAAAGAGAAGACTTTTGGATAAGAGAGATGGGAACAGCCATTCCCTATGGATGCAATGACAAAATTGATGGTGTAGGTATTTTGTCTAGTCCCAGGTATAGTACCGTCAATACATTACAATTATTTAATACTTCTGCTCGACGAAATAGAAGTCATGGTCACAGAAAATATATACCACCTGCTGTACACACCGTGACAATTGATAGTCTATTAACGTCTGTTCAAAAACCTTTAGGAATTCATCATATTAGAACTAAATTATACTCCATTTCATTGTCAAAACTTTCTTTACTATTTCAAGATGCCCAAAATACTTCCGTTACTGATTCTCGTTCCGTTTTGTATAGATTAGTTGCAATTATCATGGACATTGCTAACCATAGACTATTCAAACCCGTATCGACTACATCCAATAGTGAGGAAAAACGTTATTTTTTTTAAGGTAGAATTCGCCAATAAAGGTTTAGATGCTGTAAATATTAGCAATATTTTCCATCAAAAATCCGTACAAAAAACTATACCTGATTACTTCAAAAATAAAGCTACACCTGTTATTTCTTATACTTACACAACGTCTATTGCATCCAAGATTTTCAACCACAAGAGAGTTTTGGAGGCTTTTAACCTCAAAGATACAAAATCCAAGCCTCTGGATTGCTCATGTGCATCATCACAATACAATTACAGTCCAGCTGGTCATAATATTACTGGTGACCTTGGCATCGTTACCAATGAACAACTAAGAGAGTTGTTAGCCAAGGGACCAAAATATAGAATCCCCTAGCCCATCAACTGGAAAAAGAATTTCAAGTTACTGATGGATGCAGTTGAGGACTATGCAAGAAAATGGGTAAAGCGCGAACCAGACGAACCAGAACTGGACACTTTGTCTGAATGGATCAAAGCTATTCGATCATGCATTCAGAGGCGCATACAAAAACTACGATGTAATATGAGTACTAGAGTTTCTAACCCTTTCAAGAATCCGGAGGTTGTGGATGCTTTATCCTCTTTGCATGACAAATATGTCGTTGTTTCAGCAGATAAAGCCTCCAATAATATTGTCTTCATATGTAAAAAAAACATTATTTGCAATGTCTCACTAGAGAGCTTGGAATTGATAAAACTACTGGTAATCCTACATATTCTTTAACATCATTTACCAAGGACGAAATTTTACAAAATCATAAATCTGTCCTCCTTTCTTTTGGTATCAACATCAAAGAAAACGAAAAAAAATTGCCTTTATTATACTGGATACCTAAATTACACAAAACCCCATATAAAGAACGATACATAGCTGGGTCTTTAAAATGTTCGACTAAACATCTTTCTAAAGTACTGACTTCTATTCTTTCTACAGTTAAAGATGGGCTTCAAAAATATTGTAATGAGATATATTCTACCAGTGGTGTTAACCAGATGTGGATTCTCAAAAATTCGAAAGATCTACTGCTTAACCTTCGATCACAATCTTTGCAATTTTGCAGCAACATAAAAACTTTTGATTTTTCTACGCTATATACTACTATTCCCCATGCTCAGTTGAAAGATCGACTTCACCATCTCATAAAACAGAGCTTTTTCTATAAAAAGGGGAATCGTAGATACAAATTTCTTGTTTTGGGTTACAATAATGCATATTTTGTGAAGAATCACACTGAATCTTCCAAAAAATATAGTGAAGATGATATTATCAAAATGCTGGACTTTTTGATCGACAATATATTTGTTGAGTTTGGAGGATTTATATTTTAACAGACAGTCGGTATTCCAATGGGTACTAGTTGTGCACCCCTGCTGGCTGATTTGTTTTTGTACTCGTATGAAGCAGAATTCATTCAGAACCTTCCAAAAGATAAAAAGAAAAAGCACCTTGCGAAATTCTTTAATTTTACTTTCCGATATATTGATGATGTTCTTTCATTGAATAACCCATATTTCAGCCAATACCTACATCTCATATATCCCAGTGAACTTGAAATTAAGGATACTACTGATACTAGAAGGACTGCTTCATACCTTGATCTTTTCCTCAATATTGACGTAGATGGACGACTTCACACAAAAATCTATGATAAACGGGACGATTCCAACTTCCCAATTATCAATTTCCCATTTCTTAGCAGTAACATACCCTCTGCCCCTTTCGTATGGTGATTACATATCACTATTGATACGTTATGCTCGTGCATGTTCACACCATACGGACTTCATATACAGGAGCGTGCTCCTTACGCAGATACTGCTCCAACAAAGTTATGAGGAGGACAGATTAAAATTGACACTCCGTGAATTTTATGGACACCATCACGAATTGGTGGATCCATACGATGTATCTTTGACCAAACTAGCTAAGGACATTTTTACTACATGGTAGATTGTTGTTTGTCATTATGTCGTCTAATCTTTTAATTACCAAACGTGACTTATTCCCGATTGTGACTGTTTTGCTGACTGTGAATTCGCATTACTATAAGACGTGTTACGGTACATGTCTATCCCAAATTCATGTATTTAGTTTAAATGTTTAATGTTATATTTGTAATTCTCATCGGATTTTGTGAAATGTGTTGACTTCTTTTCTATTATATTTAGGTGTTATGGTAAATAATACACCTTATCGCTATTACTTTAAAGTTGAACGTAAGCGGCCCGCGTCAAAGGTCGACCGGATTCGGAATCGGTATCGTAAGCGGCCATTGTATATGTTTTGCCTGGAAACGTCCTTGTTTATTATCGTCTGCTTCCGGTAAAAACGTACTGCCGGTCAGTTTTTCTACTTTCATTTATTTATTATACTTTACTATGGATCCTGGTGACCAAAATACATCGTTAGAAGAATTTAAAACATGGAAAACAGACAATTTACAGAATTATTTAACAATGAGAGGACTAACGAAAGAAGGGACGAAAGACGAGCTGGTCGCTTTATGTTTTTCTGCTGCCAAGTTGGGTTTGCCGGTCAAACCCAACCAGAGCGAAGTATTGCTGGACAATGTTAATTGTTACAACCGTATTTTATATAACTGTGATATCCCCGATCCCCTCACTTTACATAGCGGCTGGTTCGATGAGAAATCTGGTATTTCAAAGTGGCCTCCAACTTTTCTTTCCGACATTTCTACTTATTTAATTGATCATGGTGATGTTGCCTCTTTAAGCCAGGTGCTTAAAGATTACAAAGTTGGCAAATCGTATGAGTATTTTACATGTGGCTGGCTCCAGGAAGTTTTTTATCACCCTCTGGACAGGGACACTTGTTTATTGAAGGCCAAATGCTGCCCATCACAACGGATAAGAAACGATTTACATAATGTTTGGGTGTGCATCAAGAAGAGTGATGGCAGCATCAAAGGAGCATACTGTTCTTGTACTGCAGGGTAATATATTTTATTATTATATGTTATAAAAGGGAAGGGGCGTCTGAATTTCATATTATTATTTTTAAAAACCCATAACATAAAATTCATTTCCCATCCAAAGACATGAAAAGTCCCCACCCCCATCCCCTCAAAAAAAAAAAAAACAACACAAACAAACAAAATTCAATACTTTTCATCATATAAGATATCTCCTTAGATGAGCACTGCCATCACTCTCATTGATGCGCAGCCCATGCTTGTAAAATTGCTCTTGGGCCTGTAGAAATCATATCTACATGCCAACAGAACATAACTAAAAATTTTCAAAAATTAAGCTCCGGCCTGTCAATTTAACACTTCATCGTGAAGACTGTATATATACTGTATATATATTCAAATAGGAAGCAAAAATTACATGTACATTATATGTTATTCAGGTATCAGACATTTAAAGGAATTACTCAAAATATTAAACTTTAAGAGACAATAAACATGTAATGAATATACATGCTACATTGCAAATGTTCAACAAATATCTGCACTGCCTGGAAAATAACATTAAGTCAATGGAAATCCGTAATATATGTGTACTTCAGGTCTGAGAGTCAGACAGGGTATATACTGTGAGTCTGTGACATTCCCGGCTTAGGTCTTATCTCCCCATCGCCTTCAGCTTAACTTGTTTTATTATGTATTTTATGAATATATATATAATACATCTGCACATGTACAATGTAGGTTTTTTAAATAGATATAGGAAGATGTGGTGTGATTGCCAATGAGACAACTCTCCATTCAAATAACAATTTAAAAAAAGTAAACCATTATAGGTCAATGTACGGCCTTTAACACAGAGCCTTGGCTCAAACCGAACAACAAGCTATAAAGGGCCCCAAAACTACTATATTTTATATCTGAAAATAAGTTAAGAAGATGATGTATAAACAGGAGACGAATGGATGTAGAGGACAAGCTCTAGGGCCTTCCTCAATGATTTTAACCAATACAACAAGTCAAAATTATAGAGACTCACAAATGACAAATGTAGACGACTTGGAACTAGAAAACTAAAAGTCAAATGTATGAATCAAACAACAAACAAAGAACAAGAATGTATCAAAAGTACACTGATCAATGGACCATGAAATTTAGGTCAAAGCTTTAATTTATAAATAATATAACCAATATGACAATTTCTGAGTTCTCATATTAGACTCGTATATATTTAATCAGCATTGAAGATCAACTTATTGATATTTCAGACTTGGACAAACATGCAATCATGTTGCCAGTTTACTTTTCAAATTGGAGTCATCCAACAGATATGGTATGGGGGCATGCACATCATCAGCATGCAGTTGGGTAGTTCCCAAAAAAGTGAAAGATATGCAACCCAAACTGCTCGCCAGCATGCCTCCGAGGAAATCAAACAGATCAAAGTCAGGTTTGTTTTACATCCTCTTGGATAACACAGTAACTACTTAAATAATTCACAAACGTACATGTACAAAAACAAATAACAAAACACGTTCTAGTTAAAAATATTATGGGCACTTGTATTGTGTTAAATTTCAAATATTTTGTCTGGCAAATCAATTAGTATCAATCGGGCATACACAAGAAACTGAGTAAAGAAAAAAATTAAGTGCATACATCATGATTTGTAACTCTTAAAAACCTTTGTCATAACCAACGAGATTCATCAAAATGCTTTTATTTTAAAGTTTTACAGCATTTATAGTTGAACAACATGAACAATAAAAAATATAACAATATTGTTCACTCAACTTCACTGATACTCATGTATAAACTATATACAACCAGATGCTCCGCAGATGTTGATACTACAGTTTTAACCAGATGCTCCACAGGGCGCAGCTTTATACGACCGCAGAGGTTGAACCCTGAACAGTTGGGGCAATTATGGACACAACATTCAGGCTGGGTTCAGCTCTAAATGTGGATTGTGATTAAATAGTTGACACAGCATAGGTTTCAGACACAGAATGAATGTGGTCTAATGAACTTAAAAATTTTTTTTGCCTTTGAGCAATTCACTATGCTGTTGAATATTAATCCTCTCAAAAAAATATTTGAAGAAATTTTCTTTTTATTTATTAAATCTGAAATGAGAAAAATTTAACCTAATTAAAATTTATACTAAAGTTATTGTGCGAAAACCAAGAATAATGCTTATTTGGGCCCTTTTTTGGCCCCTTATTCCTAAACTGTTTGAACTAAAACTCACAAGATCAATACCAACCTGCCTTTTGTGGTCATCAACCTTGTGTTAAAATTTCATAGATTTCTATTTACTTTTACTAAAGTTAGAGTGCGATACCAATTTACGACCAAAAAATTTTCAATTTTTGCGGTCGTATTAAAAAGAAGATGTGGTATGATTGCCAATGAGACAACTGTACAGAAGAGAACAAATGACACAGAAATTAACAACTATAGGTCACTGAACGGCCTTCAACAATGAATATATACTTATATTATATATGTTAAATATCTGTCAAGATCAGATAATCTACTTATCATAAAAGTAAGTTTTTTCTAACATTTGCCTTGTATTGGAACTCACAGCTTAAATGACTACATTGACATTGATAATGAAAATACAAAAACACATATTATGCCATCTCTTTTAAGTAAGGGTACCTAATTCAGTGTTAAAATGCAAAAATTTGAACTCAAATTCAAATTTTATGAATGAATTATACTTGTCTGACAAATGTACTAAAAGCGAGTCTAATACCATGAGGATTGAAATCCTTAAGTACATATGTCAGGTAAGTACATTTGTACCTTAATTTATGATATAAAATTAACTTTCTATTTCATTTATTACAGTCAAATCCAGAACATTGATGCCCACTAGTAGGAAATCGTTTAACCCTATAACTACAATAACTACAGAGAAGGGAGAAATTTTGAGCAGCCATGAGAGGCATATTACCAAATGCTTGTATATTTAGAGGTATTATTTTATGAGTGTTACTAATTGATATATTTCAAAGCAAAAAAATACAAATCTAAAGCAAAAGGTATAAAAATTACAAATTGGGTGTTAACTAAATACATGATATCAAAGAACCCAACATTTACAATTTTTTGTTGAAATCAAAAAAAGTAAAATTTTTGGACCCAAAATTTGGTCAAACTTGAATATTGGGCCCATAATCAACAAGTTAAATACATTTTTACATTCAGCATGTCAAAGAATCTAAAGAATTCAATTTTCTTTAAAATCAAACTTAACTTAATTTTGGACCCTTTGACCTTAATGTAAAAAAAAATAGAAACAGGACTGAAAATTTAAAATCTTAATACACAGTTAGATTGGGTATACCCAAGAACCCAAATAATTCAATTTATGAAGAAATCAATCAAAGCTTAAATTTGGACTCTTTTGACCCTATTGTGGATTAATTTGATAAAGGGACACAAAAATCGAAAAATCTAAATACCGGTACATGGTTATACTCAGCATATCAAAGAACTTCATACATTCAATTTTGTTGAAATCAAATGAATTTTAATTTGGGATACATTGGACCTCAAAAACAGGGCCAAAAATATCCTAAATCATAAACAGTTTGGGCCATAACCCAAAAAATCAACCCCAACCTTCCTTTTTTGTTATGGATCTCATGTTGTACAATTTCATAAATATCGATACATTTACACACAGAAGTTGTTGTCTGGAAAATAGAAAAATACTTATTAGACCCCTTTTTAGACCCTTGATTCCTAAACTGTTGAGCCTATAAACCCCAAAATCCCAACTTTCTTTTTGTAATTTCAAACCTTGTGTTTTAATTTCATAGAGTTCACTTAAACTATCCTTATTGTCTAGAAATTAAGTGTCTCCTAATGAAGCTGATGACGACGCGGACCATTGATGATGTGATAGCAATTTACGATTTTTTGCGGTCATATAAAAAATTGGACACTTTGGACCACATTGTAAACCAATTTGAAACACAGGTAAAAAAATAAAAAAATCTAGTACACTATTTGAATGAACATATCGAAGAACCCCAAGAATTTAATTTTTGTGCTTCAATATTCATGATATTTTTTAATAATTTAATTTTGGATAGAACGCGTCTTCTGATTGGCGTACGTTATTTTGTTATCAGCCCATAGACATAATTTAGTCATATGACCGTGACGTCATCAACGTTTTTTCATGGTTTTCTACGGTTTAAAATGGAAATTAGAATTAAATTATAAGAAATGACTGTAATATTTTTTTCTGTCTATTCGAAATAACATAAAAAATGTGGTGCACACTGTTAAATAACCAGCTTCATGCGTTATTCAGTGTGCACCAAATTTTAATGTTATTTCTTCATAGACAGAAAAAACATTACAGTCATTCCTTAAATAAAAATACTAATAACATGTTAATAATTATTGAAACTACCTATTACTTCTAATGCAGGATTACCTAAAGATGATGTAAATGAATATGATGAAGATCATAAAGAAACAGAAGGTTCCACTGGACCAGAAACAGAAGATCCCACTGTACCAGAAACAGAAGATCCGGCTGGACCGGAAACAGAAGATCCCACTAGAAATGAAATAGATATTTTAGATATTTTTAATTATACATTGGATTTTATAACTTCTAAATTTCAATCACAGACATCATGTTATGATTTTTTAAATTTTTTACCAAAACTAACAGATGATGAGGTGTTTTTTATTGAGAAATCTACTGTTGGTCAACATGATAATTGTAACTGGTTTTCACTCAGAAAGGGACGTATTACAGCATCTAAATTTTATCAAATTTTTACTAAAGTTAACTCTATTAAATCTAAATCTTCAATAGATAGTAATTCTTTAATTAAAATTGTGATGGGATACACAAGTGTTAACCCGAATATTAAATCTTTAAAACATGGTCGTGAAACAGAACCTATTGCTGTTGATAATTATATTTCAATTTACAAAAAAAAACATAGTAATGTGACTTTCAGAAAATGTGGAATGTTTGTAGACCAAAATAATTGTTTTTTATCTGCCACACCGGACCTTTTAGTATCTTGTTCTTGTTGTGGTGATGGCTTGTTAGAAATCAAATGCCCTGTTGTACCTTTATGTTCAGATTGTACTGGTTTTTGTTCCTGTCATCTGCCAGGATATATTGTTTATAAAAATTGTACATTTTCTGTTAAACAGAATCATTCTTATTATACGCAAGTTCAAGGTCAGATAGCCATAACTGGCAGAAAATGGTGTGATTTGTTTATTTTTACTGTAAATGGTTACTTACAACAAAGAATTGTGTTAGATGAGGAAACATTTTATAATGTATTATTTCCTAATTTAAAGTATTTTTTTTATTAATTGTATTTTACCAGAATTACTGAGTCCTAAATTAAACTCTGTAGAACAGCCACCCGAATCAATGGAGGTTGAAACATCTTTATGTGACACACAATCTTATTTCTGTCCTATTTGTAAAAATTTAATAAAAGAATCTGAAAATGTCTCAAAATACAATGAAAGAAGTGTTGGATGTGATAAATGTGAAATGTGGTTTCATTTTCCTTGTGTCAAGTTCAGAAAAACTGATTCAAAGAAAAAGACATGGTTTTGTCCTAACTGTAGATAATATAAATATGTAAAATACAATATTTTTTAATTATATGGGGATAACAAGTGAGATTTTTCAATATAATTCAAAGTAAATGTAATTTCCAACTAGGTAAAATTTTAATAAATTAGCATATTTTGCTAATTATTCTTGTTATATTTTAAAATGCTCTGTGATATATTATTTTCATCAAAAATTACTTTCGTATTGTTAAAAGATTCATTTATCACATTCCAACATTTCTTGCTTGATTTGTTTATCTGAAATAAAAACTGTATTCAATTTGCTACAGATTGTACACAAAACAGGTTAACAGCTTGCTACTGAAAATATCTATGTGATTAATACATTGTACTGTATGAGAAGCACCAGATAGAATATAAAGCTTAGTTTAAACAATCTACTGGTAATACAAAATAGAAGGTCCTTTTTTTGTCTGTTTTCATTATATTTTTATATAAACTAAATTTTCAAAAAGTTATGTATTCTACTCGTTTGTCAGGTTGTTGTCCCAATTTCCAATCTCAATTTTATTTCTATCTAATGCAGCTCATATATTAACATTCTTAACAAATGTTCATACATATTGAATAGCTATAATATAGTACAAGGTATATAATAGAGAAAAATTAAAATGTGTCGGCATACAGTTTTTAATATATATAAATCATATTGAATGGTTTTTTTTTTCACCAGTGAAGAATCTCTTCAAATGGGGTGCTCTATAATTTAAATCTTTGGTTCAAATCTAAGGCATTAATTTTGTAAAGGGAAACAACTTCAGTATAAAAAAAAAATAACAGAACATGCAGAAACAACAGTAACTTGCAAATAGATTTTTACATTTCACATGATTCATGCTTGTTAGCAACTTCTAACTAGATCTTTCATGATCTGCAATGTATGTATGTTCATGTGTCAATGGAACTCACTTTTGTCCAATGACTGTAGTTGGAACTTCTAAATGGGGGTACAAGAAGTTGCCTTATAGTAAAACACGTTGAAAGTATGCAAACATAGTTTACTGTCTACTGTTTCGTGTAAAAACAATAATTATGAAGATCCGTTGATAGATATCAGTTCGCCAATAAATCATCAAAATGCCACCAGAATATGCTAGCAAGTCTCATCGCCAGACATCGGCAAATATGAAAATGGAACTCCGAATTTTAAGTCGTTTTTTTTTTTACCTTAAAACAAACTTTTTTCAACCAAAAACACTTACGTGTGGTTAAAACTGTATAAATTACAGTATTTATATTTATAATCGATATTAATTGTCTTTATTTGGTCACATTTCTTGCTGAAAGCAAGCACTGAAACTGCTGTCATTATCTAGAACGTAAACAAATGGCGGTCTTCCCTCCGGTCGACCTTTTGACCCAAGATGGCGGATAAATAGCGATATCGCTATTACTTTAAAGTTGAACGTAAGCGGCCCGCGTCAAAGGTCGACCGGATTCGGAATCGGTATCGTAAGCGGCCATTGTATATGTTTTGCTTGGAAAAGTCCTTGTTTATTATCGTCTGCTTCCGGTAAAAACGTACTGCCGGTCAGTTTTTCTACTTTCATTTATTTATTATACTTTACTATGGATCCTGGTGACCAAAATACATCGTTAGAAGAATTTAAAACATGGAAAACAGACAATTTACAGAATTATTTAACAATGAGAGGACTAACGAAAGAAGGGACGAAAGACGAGCTGGTCGCTTTATGTTTTTCTGCTGCCAAGTTGGGTTTGATTCATGCTTTTTAGAAAACATTTTTTTTTTCATGCTAAAACTGTTCAATAACTGAAGCAACATTTTGATCATTAGCTAAAAGTAATTCCAAAGGAGAATATTACTGTGTAATTTCTCACAAAAGAGTTGTTAATCTTAAAATAGTTACAAAAATAACTGGTTGAAAAATAACTGAATCAATATAATAGACTATAGTAAAGATAGATTATTACTCATGTCATCAGTGTTTGCAAATAAGACATTGTACATGTAATACATATACATTGTTAATTTAAGAACCAATTTTGTCTAAAAAAGCTTAAAATATTTTTTATAAAATAATGAGTTACCTTCATAGTCATATAGACTAACTACTTTTTTCAATAGAAATGTTGGACAAAAAAAAACAATTTTCAACATGATTTATATTTGAAAACTGAGCTCCTTTCAAAGTTGCTCAATGTAGAGTTACAAGTTAAGTTCATAGGTATGTTGATTTTTTTTAAATCTGGCAATTGAATTTTGAAATAAATGATGCCATTAAATAATAAGAGTTATCTCCCATAGATCATTCTTTACTTCATTTTCAAATAATAAAGGGTCAAACCTTTAGGCACTATAACTGCATGTTGATTGCCAGATTTGAAATAATCAATATTAAATGCAACAACAAATTAGTTTCCAGTTACAAGAGTAGTAATTAATTATTCAACATTTGACTGAAATGCATTTCTAAAGTATTTTCTTTATCAGATATCAATTCAAATATTTTCTCTTTTTTTTTCTATATGAACTATGTTGTAGAAAGCATTTTGTATGATACATGTATTAACCATTCTTAAAGTTTTTAAAATTCTCAAATTTATTCTTATGAACCATGTGCTGAAAGCATTTATTTGTTGTTGTCTTCATACCTTTGTAATGGAGGGTATAGATTACAAATGCCACAACAAATTTGAACTATGTCATCTAAATGTGGTACCAGTGTTATGGGTAGTTCATGTGTTAGTATTCTGAAACATTTTACTCTTCTAATGGCCTGTTCTATGTAGATTCTTCTATTTGCAATTTGTTTAGTTTTTTTTACCTCCTGATTAGACATTTGACATGCCCCGCGCCTACCTGGAGGAACTAAAAGATACGATTGGTGTAATGTTAACTCATCCCTAATTTGAAAACCACGATCCGCCATAACTGTATCCAGTGGTTCAAGTATGTCTAAGAATCCGCAATGATTTGTGATATATTTATCACTAGTTCTACCTCCCCAACATTTATAGTCCAGTCAATCTAGCATAAATTTGACCCTAACCCGAAAGTAATTGCAACAGAAGATTTTTAAGTTTTAATCTTTAGCATTATACCCCAAATATACACAGAAAAAAGTCCCATAAAATCTAACAAGAGGAAGACTAAAAAAATCACCATTTAAAATTCCTATGGAGATTTGCATTGAAAAGGGAGATAACTCTTGCAAAAAAGGCAGAAATATCAATAAAAATTGATACAAAATTATAACTTTACCGCTTCTATTCATCAGAATGTATTGATTCTTGATTTTTTAGCGGTCTTTAGAGTATAACAAACAACTCTAAAGGTCTTTTCATATATTTTATCTAGCTAAAATCTAGATTTCGTAATTCATTAGTTGACCATTTTTTGAATTTTTCAACATATCAAGGTAAAGAATCTCAAATTTAATAAAAAATAATTAAGCATGTATTCTTCTTTTTGTGGTTTAAAGTTTCTTTAGATAAGTAAGTTGCTGAAAAAATATAATATACAGATATAACCAATACCAAATTTTCACATTATTTTTTCAAAATGGTTACAAAGCTTCAAATTTGCAATTTCTTTAATAAAAAATGCACGAAAAAAATAAAACTACCCATAACACTTCGGTTTTATACATTTCATGAGCAGAAGATTATATAACTTAGTCAAATACAAACTTATAACCCCATCAAAGTATCATACTTTACATAAATTTCAAGAAGAACAACCAAAAACTGACCAAAAAAGACTCATTTTTGCAAGAGTTATCTCCCCTTCCAATGTTAATTTCCATAGGAAATTTAAAGTGCTGGTTTGAGTTTTCCTCAAGTTAGATTTGATGGGACTTTTTTCTGTGTATATAAAGGGCATAATGCTATAGATTAGAACTAAAACATTTTCTGTTGCAATTAGTTTTAGGCTAAATCTTAGTTTGACTGGACTATTAGAAACAAAGTTTATCAAACCAGATGGATTGATGCTTAGTAAAAACTTGCCAGTGTGGTGGTGTTTATAGTCTGACCAAGTTTGACTCTGCATTTCTAAATTATGTGGTGTTTCTAAATAGACTTCTGAACAGTCAATTATATGACGCACTGAACTATAGGTTTTGTTTCTAAATGTTGGGGGAAGGTTTTCCTGAACAATATCCTTTGTTGGATTGAACACCAAGCTAATTAGAAACTTGGATAAAACCTTTATCCAAGTATTGAAAATACATGAAACATGCGACTGAGACACTCCAAATCTGTCTGCAAGGTCTTGATTAAGTAGACCAAGCCTTAACTTCATCAGAACCATGGTCATTTCTTCTTTAGCGGATAACTTTTGTTTAGGACCACGTTTGTTACTGATTTTATTTTTCAAGATATTGCATGTAAAATGCTTAGGTCCCTTCCAGTATCTTAGTGTCTGTACTTTTGGTTTAATAATTAGAAACATGGCATTAAATGAGGCAACATATGGAATCCCAGTGTAAAAACGTACAGACTTATCTGGTTTAAATACATTTTCACATCTGAAATTATTTGAAATGTTTGAAGACAATTTCTTTTGTATGATTATATCTGAATGCAAAGCCTTTATCTGCTTTCTTAAAGCAGCTATTGTACAAGATTTCTCTTCACATGAAAGACAAGCAGATGAATATTCATGGTCTGCATGGCTTTGACTTGCTGTATTAATTTCCATATCCTGATCAATGACAATTTCATTAATGACATTATTATTAACATGGTCTGCATGGCTTTGATTGGCTGTATTAATTTCCAAATCTTTATCATGACAACTTCATTAATGACATTACTATTAACATGGTCTGCAAGGTTGTGTTTTGCAGTGTTGATCAAAAGATCTTGATTTATGACCGTTTCATTAGAAACACTCTTTTTTTTCTTTTTTTTTTTTGTGGAGTCGGATCTATATTTTCTCGATCAATTAGTGGTGGTCTAGCAAAAGCTACTGTAGTAGCTGAGTTATGACCAAGACACAATGTTGGATATGGGTTATTGTCATTAGGAAATCCATCTACAAAGTGTTTTGAGCAAATACGAGAATCTTCAGTAGGGATCCAAAGTTTATTTCCGCTACTTCTGTTTACATTTTTTATCCAGACTTTCCTGTTGTAAGAGTATTTTTTTTCATTTGGAAATGTGAATAGTGTAAACGGTGGTCTACATATACACCTTGATGTACCGAAATTACAGTTATGAAAATCACAGAATTGTTCTCTCCATTTGAATAATTTTACTCCATTATTTGGACAATCATTAACACAACAAGCACGTTTACTCATTTTGAAATTCTTAAATAAAAGTCAACAGAATCGAACAAGCATGCAAAACATACCCATCACCAAAATTGCTGAAATATATATTCTTAAACTTAATACATATATTATAAGTGAAATGTATGCTATGGGGTAAACTTTGTTTAGTAAGTAGAATACTGAAACAGTAAAATGAGAAGCAAAATTTCAAAACTTCATGTCTGATTTCTAGTTTGTGTAATCGGAACATACTACATGTGCTAGAACAAATTTTTTAATACGTAATGTTGACCTTTTGTAGGAGATTAAAGGAAGCACTACTTTTTTTATACCTTTTCTGGTTCAAATTAGTCAGTTACAGAACATGTAAAAGATAACATCTATTTTTTAGTTAAATTAATGAAAGAAGGATGAATAATTGGTAAAATTAACTTTCTATAAATTCTTTAACCAAGTTCACTGATTCTTCACAAGAAGAATTTTCATAGTGTGGAGTGTACACCTTCAAATATGGAATTGTTTGAGAAATTTTGTCTATGATGATTCCAAAAAACAGGATCCAGACTCTGAAACTGTAACCATGTTTACTGACAGGACTACTTTAGACTTTCTGTAGTATGGCTTAGTCTTTTATTTTGAACAGACTGTTTCATTAAGATTAGTTAGTATTGACAATTATTGAACTTGTTATAGTATTACTTGTTGTATTTGTTGTTATTTATATAAATTAATTTTATTATTATATAAGTCAATTGGCAATTTGTTTCAGCACAGCACAGAAAGGAGTAGGTCCGGTAAGGACCGATTTTGGCCTCAAATTTCAGGTTCATCTTTCGAAAGATTTTGACTACTTTTTAAACACTTAAGTGTCTATTTCATTTGAATCAATTAATTTATGTGAAAGATTTTAACTGATTTAGTCATTAAAAACAACCCGATTCAAGCTCAAATATGAAAAATCTACCAAATATGCCGAAAAATGTCACTTTTCAGATGATTTTTGTCAAAAATGAAAGTGGCCGCATCCGTGTTCATCCTCAACCTTTATATATGTTATGTATTATCATAAAATACAACTTACATTTCAATATTAAGGATGAACACGAATGCGGCCACTTTCGTTTCACACGAAAACTGTCTAAAATTTAGCTGAAATGCTAGAATTGTGAAGATTTCAGTAATTTAGCATGACTTAATGGTGCTAGTATCCGATATATGTGCATTGTATTGTCAAAAACAGCCCATATTTATGTAGCAGAAGCATTCTACTGTCCAATAAAAAACTAAAAGTTTACGTTTTGACAATTTTGTAAAACTGCTATATTTTGGGGCCAAAAAGGGGTCTTACTGGACCTACTCCTTTGAAGACAACTCCGGGAACCTGTGTTTGAAAAAGTTACAAAAATTTTCTTTACAGTAAAATTTTAATTAAATATACAGTAACATGTTAACGTCCAATTTGAGGTTTGAATGAAGATGAATGCAGAAAATTTCTTAATATTTCAAGATGATGCCCATGTTATCATTTTTTCATGATATAACTTCAAAATGTAGGAGTTAAATTTAAATGGATTTTCAAAAATATATCTCATGTGGCAATAAATACAACCAAATGAATCTTCAGCATTTTTATTTACATGTACCAGAAGCATTGCGAGAAAGGTTTTAAAGTCTCATGTTAATCACCGCATTAATTTATTAGATTTCATTTTGTTCAACGTAATCAGTGCGATATTTTACGTTTCAAGTGAGATTCAAAACAAACCGTACATAGCTTTATAATATAGTTAATTGCTGCCTTAGTTTGCTATAAATAAATATTGAAATGTGCATTGTTATTAAGTGCAATATCAGTATTTAGTTCAAATGTAATCTTGGGTCAGTCCTAGTTCTATCTTATTCATTCAAATGACGTCATTTTTCATTTTTTGATGATCTGTTTTACAAATTTAAATGACGTCATCAATTTTTTATCATTTTTTACAATTTCAAATATGACGTCACTTG
Organism: Mytilus edulis; assembly: GCA_019925275.1. Taxonomy (NCBI): domain Eukaryota; kingdom Metazoa; phylum Mollusca; class Bivalvia; order Mytilida; family Mytilidae; genus Mytilus; species Mytilus edulis. The sequence goes on along the minus strand of CM034349.1, from coordinate 81,000,889 downwards.
GCGTTGTGGTTTAAACATATTCGGATGTGTCTACATATTGTGTTGCAAATGTCTGGTTATGTAATGTATTTCAGTTGTTTCCTGTAATTAGTTAATATTTCAGTTCTATCATGTACAGCTTTTGTATATTAATTTTATAAATTTACTGTTTGCAAAAGTATAAATTATTCTAAATGATAAGGATGTTCTGGTAACTAACAGAAAACCCTGGCCGTTTTTGGCACAACTTTTTTAATCTTTTAGTCCTCGATGCTGTTCGACTTTGTGCTTGTTTCGGCTTTCAAACTTTTGTATCTGGGCATCACTAGTAAATCTTGTGTGTATAAAATGCACTTCTGGCGTATAAAAATGTTCAACTTGTTGCCTTTTGTTGGCTGTTGTTCGTGTGTTTCTTTGTCAATTGTATTCTCCAATTTATTTATATTGTAGTCCTGTAGTGTTTAGTTGTCATCTTAATGTTATATTTCACATGGCTATAAAAGTGGAGGTTTAGCATGCCACAAAACCAGGTTCAACCCGCCATTTTTTTCTTTAAAAATGTCCTGTACCAAGTCAGGAATATGGCCATTGTTATATTATAGTTCGTTTCTGTATGTGTTACATTTTAACGTTGCGTCGTTTGTTTTCTCTTATTTTTGAGTGTAAATTCACATTGCGATAAGACGTGTAACGGTATTTGTCTATCCCAAATTCATGTATTTGGTTTTGATGTTATATTTGTTATTCTCGTGTGATTTTGTCTGTTGCTTGGTCCGTTTCTGTGTGTGTTACATTGTAGTGTTGTGTCGTTGTTCTCCTCTTATATTAATGCGTTTCCCTCAGTTTTAGTTTGTTACCCCGATTTTGTTTTTTGTCCATGAGTTTGAACATTGGTATACTACTGTTGCCTTTATTTTTGACTTCTGTCTTCAACTGTTGTTGTAAAGACCCCTTCCTCTTTTCCTTACTCTTCCAGTACTGGAAATCAAGGAATTCGATAACGTTGTCGAATTCAACAAATCTCTTAAACTTTATGCTGTTAAACATATCTATAATACTAAAATTACGAGGTCCAATTTGTCAGCCGTCATCGGGTAAAAACGACAAATCAAAGAATTCAACTCTATATATAACTAATATAGGACAATGGTGTAGATTAAAAGTTTTACCACTCCAGACCCTTTTGTTTTCAGCATAATTAATATTGCCAATAATTAACAAGTTCCGGGTCGAATCCGATACCGATACAAATAGTATATTCAGATATTACCTTATCCGTACGTTCCGCATTTGACAGGCGCACCATCAAACGGTGTATTTGGGATTTTGCTATATACACGGGTCATAATCAAAGGACTGACACTACTAAATTCAATCATTGTCAAATTGTTCTCTATTGTAGTTTTATTCAGCAATCAGCAAGACTTTCTAAGATAACTAATATAGGACAATGCTGTTGATTAAAAAATACTCCATTCCTGGATAGCCAGGACCTTTTATTTTTCAAATAATTAATATTTCCAATAATTGATAAGTTCCAGGTCGACGGGTTCAAACAGAAAGATTTGAAAGCAGAGAAAACTGTGTATCTTATAATCGACATGACTTATCAGATGACAATACCAATTACTAAAATAAGGCTTAGGCATAGTTATATACTTTAATTCAGTCACGGACCCGCGATATCACGGGTGGGTACTTGTCTTTATAAACAAATGTGATGTTAACTGTAAAATATGTATAATAATAAAGACAACTTGGAATAGTGATGTTGTTTATCGCCATGTTAATTTCGCAACGGTTGTTTTTTTTTTTTACATTTGTCAAATTCGATATTCGTCATGCTAAGTTAAATATATTGCAAACATGGTTAGGCACATGTCCTATTGGCTGTCCCAGTATTTCATTAACGGTTTGTCTTCTAGGTTCATGTCTAGTCTCCTACAAGATTGAAAGGTTTGTAGACAACATGACACTTCCCATTGGGCCATGTAGGTGTTATCTTCAACTCAACCGTACAATATTCGTGCAGCCTTAGCATATTTTTAATCTGAAAATTATAGATGTAAATCGATCGTTTGTGGTCTACAGATGAGTTCACGTGTATAGCACTTAGCGGTCCTTCATGTCCGTTTAATACATGAACGGGGTAAAATTTCGCGATTTTCATTGAATAAGGTATTCTAGGTACTGCTGTTGATGATAATCTTATTAACGTGTAGTGTTATTCATTTATTTGTTCTTAAGAATATTACATTTAATGTTTAGTCTGCTTTTGATGGTATCCATTTTACTTGGCTCTGAACTAATACATCCCGTCAAGTACAGGCATTTTTTATGCAGAAAATGGCGGATTGAACCTGGCTTTCTAGGTAGCCAAACCTCTCACTTGTATGACAGTCGCATATCATTCCATTAAATTGACTACGATGTCTGAACAAAATATTCAAAAACAAAAGGTAAAAATGTCAATAATGTGTAATAATCCCTACATTAAACAAACAAATATGTGAACAACAAAAAACAGAAAAATTATATAGATAAAGCACGTAAGCAAAAACGAAGGACAAGTAGTTATCAAAGTACCAGGATTATACATTTTTCATATTTCCAAAACGGGATGTTTAAGTACAGAGCCACGTCAAATGGATATTACCGAAAATATACTGAACAGTCATGTAACAAGTTATTCAGAAGAAAAAAAAGAGTACTGTGTCACGGTATTAAGATGACACTTTTGTTTTCTGTTTAAACATGTTTTTTTTTAGATCATAAAAGCTTTTGTCTTATTTTCTTTTTAAACTTATTTACCTTCCTTCAACTCATTTCCTGGTATAATTATTGGAGATGTTGTCGTATCATGGGCATGCTTATCCAGAGTGAAATGGAATTTCTAAGGCATTTTGTAAATATGTCTGTTAATATTTGTGTTAGTTTTACAATAATCGAGCTAACCATTTCTTCAAATGTGTTATTATTAAATAAATCTCTCGCGGGTATAAATAAAAAAAAATCTTATATAGGATTTCGCTACATTTTCTATAAATAAACTATTCTATACCTGATAGAAAAATAAAATAAAAATATGAGGTCACCGTACATTTAAGCTCACTATCTGCCTTCAAAAGAAGCTTGCATTTTTGTGAAGTATTTTTTTTCTGTTGAATTAATAGGAGTAAAATAGGTATCAAAATAAAAAAGAACTAAAAACAGAAATCGCATAAATTGTATAATAGTTTAGTTTAAAAACAGCTTATTTGAGAAAAAAAAAAATAATAAAAAATATAGGTCACTGATGAGTTAAAAAAAAAAAAAAAAAAGATATTTCAATTTTAATGCCCCAAAAATGTCCTTTTTCAAGTGAGCTTTTTCAATGTTGTTGACATTTTTAAAGTCATCTGGGGCCAAACCGAATTGATTTTTGGGGTTGAGTTTTAACCATATCATAAAGTAACAAGTAATAGTGTCAAAAATAACATTTGTAATGAAAAAAAAAATGTTTAAATACTTGCCAAATTTATTGTACTCGCGAGCCTCCTTAAGTGGCTTATTATTTGCTCTGGAAGACGTCATCGTAATCGTGCAAAGAAAGTTTTAGATCATACCTTTTAATTACCTTTTACATCTCGATTGCGAAAATACTGTTAAAGCTGTTTTATTTTCTTTATAGTTTATTTTGGAAATTCCAAAATTTCATACAGACATCGGAAATACAATTACACTTATCTAGATGATCGCATGAAATTTCTTAGTATGAGCAAATTAAATGCGTGTTGTCTTTACCAAATAATTTAGAATACATATAAGGGGAAATTTGAACAACTTAGTCAATGGGACAAAACACACACAAACTAATATATCGTTCTAATGTATTGTTAAGTCAGTATAAAATTATAAAATTGGTTTCATATTATAATATTATTATTGCCCAGTGACAACTGTGACTTTGCTACAATGAAAAGTGTACCTATAAGTTACTCCTGTTGCAACTGTGCCATCATACTGTAACGAAATGTGGGTCCCCTGAAATGGAACTTGTTTCCTCTTAAATTGATGTGATGACGTTGTTTAAATCTTACCGATAATTAACATTTCTTATATATTTTTTGTATAACTTTGTTTAAACATTGTTAGCTCTAAAACTTTTCATTATTTTTGTATATGTTTTTACATTCGGAACACCTGCACATACTGTATAAATATTTTGTATATGCTTCTCACCAACTCTGCTAAGGGGACGACCATTTGATATTCTGGGGGAGCCAGGAGGATTTTGAAAATAACTAACTCAGCCTTGATAATCACAAAAATAAATGGTTTGTTCTGTGGTAGTTTGAAAATAGATTACCTGAATTGCAATGTATTGAAAATAAATAACTCAGCAGGTCTAATCGAGAGTATGAGATGGCACCAGATTCTTCATAAATTCGTCTTTTTTCCCCAAAAAAATCGGGAAACGCTTCCCAAATTTTTTAATAACAAAAGTATAAATATTATTTAATTATACTTGAAATGTCTGAAAATTGTTTTCATTTAACTTGAGGTATATTGTCTCGGGAAACCTTACCAGTCCTCACTTTTATTTTAACAGGGCCGTAACTACATGTAGGAAATTTCAAAACCAAACGCTTGTCTCCATATCAAATTGTGTTCACGGCCTTGCAAGAAGAAAGTTCTGTTTTCCCTCAGACTTTTAGCCCTGTTTTTTTTTTCGGGATCAATGATTCTTATTTATTTGTCTTTTGTTCATTGATTGCCCTTCTGTATTCTGTTAGTGTTGCATTCATTTTGTAATCTAGAAATTTTGTTATGAACTTGATCATTAGTTTAAAAAAACAGCAGACACATTTAAAAATTGTATGTTTTCGAATATATCAAAAATATAGTTGTGAAAATGAATAATCAGTCCCTTGCTTTAATGAAAATGAAAAATCTTGCTTCAATAGTGCAGAAAATGAATAATCTGTCCTCTTAGTTTACAAAAAATAAATAACCGATCAAAACAAACCCTCCTGCCCCCCCCCCCCCCCCCCCCGCAGAATATCAAATGGTCGTCCCCTAATACAACAGATATTGTTATTTATCAGCTAAGTCGGAACTGTTATGTAAAAAAGAAATTTCTCACCAAAAATAATGTTTTGAATATATTCTGCTTTCAGAATGTGAAAACAGATGAATTTAAGTGTACAACCTACTGAAATATGTTTTGCTGATACATGTGTTATAGTTTGGTTTTTATTTTGGAACTAAAATTGTTTTTGTAAAAATATCACTATTTGTATGGAATTACAAACATGTGTATTGAAATCTGTGATGACCGTTTGTAAAGCTGATTCATCCAGTTCAACTAAATTAATGCCAAGATTCTTAAATTCAAGAAAAAAATCATTAAATGTCATATTATCCGTACCAGTGTCTGATTCAGAGTCGTAACAGTATTCAACTTGCGTTTCTCTTTGGTTGTCGGATATTTGCATCACCTGTAGGTAACATTGTAGGGCCGTTTGAATTTAAACAAGACTGTCCACATTTACATCCCGGACCGCGATTAGCTTGCTGCCATACAAGTTTAACCCAACAAAACCTTCTCCAGTGTAAGAAAAACGCATCATTATATGGCAGGAAAATTCTTCAGATGGAACTCTACAGCACTGTGCTTCTCTAATTTTTAAATGCCAAATAAAGTGATTTTCTAACGGGCTTGATGTTTCTACAAAAACAGATTGAAATAAATAACGAGGAGATTCGGTCCTATCCTTTAAGAAGGCAAAGGAACATTTCCCCCAATATTCACACCCAACTAAACGTAAAATCGCAAGAAATTCTACATTTTCTCTCTCATCACTATCACTTAATATTCCCAACCACCCCTTTACAATATTATTGGAATTAATAAAATCTGGATATTTGAAAAATATCTGATAGAAAAAAGTTTTACCATGGTCCATAAAAAACGATACATAATCGCATCCACATGATCCAGTAATAATATACAACATTTGAAAACTTGATGGTATATTGTGATGATTAAGCTTATTCATGTTTAAATATATGACATCCTTCTTAAAAGTAGGTTGAACAGAAACCTGTTTGTCTAAAATTTGTATAAATGGTAAACCAATGTTGTATGTGTCATTGCCTGGTGAATAAATAAGTTTTTTTCAGTGTGTAAACAAACTCGACTGTACATGTCCACCTCTGATATATTAGTTTGAAAATTCTTAATGATTCATATCCCATTTTGGACAACACATTTTGATTAGGAAAAATTGTCAAAACCACCACCAACAACAAATGTTTGATTTAATTTTAATGCATTTTGTGAAAGTAATAAAAAACTGTACACTTATTAATAAAACCAATAAAGTCCGCTATATGATAAGGTAAAAATCGTGCATAATATTTGCTTTCAGTAATTTGGGTAATTTTGATCAATTTTTTAATACAAAAGTTAACGAAGTTCCAAGTTACCAGAACGTATAGCAACGAAATATGCTTTGTAAGTAAAGCAGTACTTACTTATCCAAAATCTCCAGTTTTCATTTTCCTCACAAAGCTCTTCATATTCAAATGAAAAATTTTGGAAAAAAATCATTTCTTTTTGTATTTTCTGTAAAGGAGAAAGTGTATCATCTGATAAAATGTCAGATACTCTTTTTAATATGAATAAAATGGTCATGATTAAACTAAAAATATGCAATAACAGTTTCTATTTAAAAACGAAAAAGTGATTCTCAGAATTGCAACAAAAAATTATGTGTTTTATCAAAGTTCACAGCCTGTATAACTGAATTTGCAGTTGCACCTTGATGAAAAATGTCAATGAAGTCTTTGAGACCAGCATCAATATACAACTTCATAAGCATCCTCTGATAATTTGTTAGTATGTGCCAGTCGCCTTGAAAAGGGAGGACCCAATAAAGTTCTGATCTATATTCCCCTTTCAGTTTCACTAAGAGGTCATAGGTCTTCCCATCACCAACTAATTGGTGGATATCTTGACCGACATTTAAACTTTGATGAAGTAGATCTCTAATGAATGGTTGATGGTATCTGTATGTCACATTGTTCGTTCAACAAGGACAGATAATTTACCTCAGATTTTTCAATTAGAGTATTGTTAGTGTTATTAATTATACAATCTTGAATACCAGGGATTGTGAATGGCTATTTGGACAGGGAAGTTTACAAAAACAATATTTAAATAAAGTAGAAGCACAGCTTTTGGCCACTGCAATTTCAGATTCTGATTTTTCTAAATCATTTACATTGAAAGTTGTTTTTAAATTAGATTCCTGTCTGTTACTATTGAAATGTTCTAGAGTAACTTTATTAACAAAATATTATAAATTAATTATAGGCTGATTAGAGAAATGAAGATCTTCTGGTTTCTTTTCTGTTTTGAGGAAATTGCTGAATTTCAGAATCTTTCGTTACTTCAGTGCAAATGGCTGCAATACTCGACAATTTTTTTTATGAAAACCATTATACTTTCTGAAATCTGAAACATCAGTTATATTCTTTGACATGAGAAAACCACTGTCAAAGTATAACTTATGATTTATTAAAGGACAATTTTTTCCATCAACCTCCATAATGTGGAAAGAATGATTAGTTAAGAACATGGGATTAACGGAATTTACAGTTCCTCAAAACTCCAAAATCATTTCAAATAACTTGGTCTTTCGTCATACTCTTCCTCTTTCTCTGACCATTCCTTCATAGATTTCTCAGCAATTTCTTCAAGAATCGTTCCAAACTCTTTTTGTCTTTCATCAAACATTCTATGACTGACAGGTGGTGTTTTCAATGTTGATAAAAATCCATTTACCTGTCTTTCACCAAGACCAGTATGAATTGATGCAAAAATGTGAAAAAAATAATTGAATTTATCAAAACTGAGGTTGATTTTTGTTATAAATCTAAAGTTTCACAGCATCCTAATGGATGACTAACCACTTAACCTGAAGTTGGGCCTTGGTTTTCCCCTAAATTAATAATCTTTTATATTTTTCATATCTAACGAGGCTAACATGGTTAATCCCACCACATTCTGTATGTATGTGCCTGTTCCAAGTAAGGAGCCTGTAATTCAGTGGTTGTCGTTTGTTGGTGTGCTTCATATTTGTTTTTCGTTCATTTTGTGTACATAAATTCGGCCGTTAGTTTTCTCTTTGGATTTTCAGGGTCTTTTATAGTTGACTATGAGGTACCGGCTTGGTTCATTGTTGAAGGCCATACAGTGACCTGTAGCTGTTAATTTCTGTGTCATTTTGTCTCTTGTGGGGAGTTGTCACGTTTGCAATCACACCTGTTTTTATATAAAAGAGGACGGTTTGAATCTAATAGTTTAAAACTCAGTTTAACCTCACCGCAATTATTTTTGAATCTAATAGTTTAAAACTCAGTTTAACCTCACCGCAATTATTTGTGCTTGTCCTAAGTCAGAAGTGGTGTGGTTTTAAGTGACTGTCTTATTAAACGTTTTAGATTTAAAATTAGATGTTTGGACGGATGACAATATATGGTCTTCCCAAAAATGGTCCATACACAATTACTTATACAATTAAAATTATGATTCATGTACATGTGACATTATCAAAAGTTCAGCTACATGTAGCAAAATTATAATCTTTTCTCTGAAACTGAAGCCCAATACTTTTGTATGTTCATGTATCTAAAGGCATTTTTTTTTGTAAAATGTACTTATCATTTATACTAAAGTTTTAAATAATTAAAACTACTGTAAATTCAGAAATTATTTCGAACATTCGTTATTGCAATTTTGTTATTTTAGACCTAAATGGTAAATTAATTTTCACGGTTTTGAGAAAAATCCTGTTTTATTTCATATAAAATATTTCAAAATGCAAGTTTAAATTATTTACAACTCTGTCGCATTTTTCGCAATAATAAAAACCTTGCAATAATTTCTGAATTATACAGTATGAATAAGCCTTTGCTATATTGTCTCAGGAAACCTTACTAGTCCTCACTTTTATTTTAACAGGGCCGTAACTACATGTAGGAAATTTCAAAACCAAACGCTTGTCTCCATATCAAATTGTGTTTACGGACTTGAAAGAAGAAAGTTCTGTTTTCCCTCAGACTTTTAGCCCTGTTTTTTCGGGATCAATGATTCTTATTTATTTGTCTTTTGTTCATGGATTGCCCTTCTGTATTCTGTTAGTGTTGCATTCATTTTGTAATCTAGAAATTTTGTTATGAACTTGATCATTAGTTTAAAAAAAAAAAACAGCAGACACATTTAAAAATTGTATGTTTTCGAATATATCATAAATTTAGTTGTGAATAATCAGTCCCTTGCTTTAATGAAAATGAAAAATCTTGCTTTAATAGTGCAGAAAATGAATAATCTGTCCTCTTAGTTTACAAAAAATAAATAACCGATCAAAAACAAATCCTCCTCCTCCCCCCCCCCCCCCCCCCCCCCCCCGAATATCAAATGGTCGTCCCCTAATACAACAAATATTGTTATTTATCAGCTAAGTCGGAACTATTATGTAAAAAAGAAATTTCTCACCAAAAATAATATTTTGAATATATTCTGCTTTCAGAATGTGAAAACAGATGAATTTAAGTGTACAACCTACTGAAATATGTTTTGCTGATACATGTGATATAGTTTGGTTTTTATTTTGGAATTAAAATTGTTTTGTAAAAATATCACTATTTGTATGGAATTACAAACATGTGTATTGAAATCTGTGATGACCGTTTGTAAAGCTGATTCATCCAGTTCAACTAAATTAATGCCAAGATTCTTAAATTCAAGAAAAAAATCATTAAATGTCATATTATCAGCTGAGTCCGTACCAGTGTCTGATTCAGAGTCGTAACAGTATTCAACTTGCGTTTCTCTTTGGTTGTCGGATATTTGCGTCACCTGTAGGTAACATTGTAGGGCCGTTTGAATTTAAACAAAACTGTCCACATTTACATCCCGGACCGCGATTAGCTTGCTGCCATACAAGTTTACCCCAACCAAACCTTTTCCAGTGTAAGAAAAACGCATCATTATATTGCAGGAAAATTCTTCAGATGGAACTCTACAGCACTGTGCTTCTCTAATTTTTAAAAGCCAAATAAAGTGATTTTCTAACGGGCTTAATGTTTCTCTACAAAAACAGATTGAAATAAATAACGAGGAGATTCGATCCTATCCTTTAAGAAGGCAGAGGAACATTTCCCCCAATATTCACACTCAACTAAACGTAAAATCGCATGAAATTCTACATTTTCTCTGTCATCACTATCACTTAATATTCCCAACCACTATTATTGGAATTAATAAAATCTGGATATTTGAAAAATATCTGATAGAAAAAAAGTTTTACCATGGTCCCTAAAAAACGATACATAATCGCATCCACATGATCCAGTAATAATATACAACATTTGAAAAATTGATGGTATATTGTGATGATTAAGCTTATTCATGTTTAAATATATGACATCCTTCTTAAAAGTAAGTTGAACAGAAACCTGTATGTGTCATTGTCTGGTGAATAAATAAGTTTTTTCAGTGTGTAAACAAACTCGACTGTACATGTCCACCTCTGATATATTAGTTTGAAAATTCTTAATGATTCATATTCCATTTTGGACAACACATTTTGATAAAGAAGAATTGTCAAAACCACCACCAACAGCAAATGTTTGATTTAATTTTATTGCATTTTGTGAAATTAATAAAAACTGTACACTTATTAATAAAACCAATAAAGTCCGCTATATGATAGGTCAAAGTCGTGCATAATATTTGCTTTCAGTAATTTGGGTAATTTTGATCACTTCTTTAATACAAAAGTTACGAAGTTCCAAGTTACCAGAACGTATAGCAACGACATATGCTTTGTAAGTAAAGCAGTGCTTACTTATCCAAAACTCCAGTTTTCATTTTCCTCACAAAGCTCTTCATATTAAAATGAAAAATTTTGGAAAAAATCTTTTTGTATTTTCTGTAAAGGGGAAAGTGTTTTGTATTTTCTGTAAAGGGGCAAGTGTATCATCTGATAAAATATCAGATACTCTTTTTAATATGAATAGAATGGTCATGATTAAACTAAAAATATGCAATAACAGTTTCTATTTAAAAACGAAAAAGTGATTCCCAGAATTGCAACAAAAATTATGTGTTTTATCAAAGTTCACAGCCTGTATAACTGAATTTGCAGTTGCACCTTGATGAAAAATGTCAATGAAGTCTTTGAGACCACAATCAATATACAATTTCATAAGCATCCTCTGATAATTTTTTAGTATGTGCCAGTCGCCTGGAAAAGGGAGGAACCAATCAAGTTCTGATCCATATTCTCCTTTCAGTTTAACTACGAGGTCATAGGTCTTCCCATCACCATCACCAACTAAATGTTGGATATTCTGACCGACATTTAAACTTTGATGGAGTAGATCTCTAATGAATGGTTAAAGGTATCTGTATGTCACATTGTTCGTTCAACATGGACAGATATTTTACCTCAGATTTTTCAATTAGAGTATTGTAAGTGTTATTAATTATACAATCTTTAATACCAGGGGATTGGGAATGGCTATTTGGACAGGTAAGTTTACAAAAACAATATTTAAATAAAATAGAAGCACAGCTTTTGGCCACTGCAATTTCAGATTCTGATTTTTCTAAATCATTTACATTGAAAGTTGTTTTTAAATTAGATTCCTGTCTGTTACTATTGAAATGTTCTAGAGTAACTTTATTAACAAAATATTATAAATTAATTATAGGCTGATTAGAGAAATGAAGATCTTCTGGTTTCTTTTTCTGTTTTGAGCAAATTGCTGAATTTCAGAATCTTTCGTTACTTCAGTGCAAATGGCTGCAATACTCGACAATTTTTTATGAAAACCATTATACTTTCTGAAATCTGAAACATCAGTTATATTCTTTGACATGAGAAAACCACTGTCAAAGTATAACTTATGATTTATTAAAGGAAATTTTTTCCATCAACCTCCATAATGTGGAAAGAATGATTAGTTAAAAACATGGGATTAATGGAATTTACAGTTCCTCAAAACTCCAAAATCATTTCAATTAACTTGGTCTTTCGTCATACTCTTCCTCTTTCTCTGACCATTCCTTCATAGATTTCTCAGCAATTTCTTCAAGAATCGTTCCAAACTCTTTTTGTCTTTCATCAAACATTTTATGACTGACAGGTGGTGTTTTTAATGTTGATAAAAATCCATTTACCTGTCTTTCACCAGTCTTTCACCAAGACCAGTATGAATTGATGCTAAAAATGTGAAATATAATTGAATTTATCAAAACTGAGGTTGATTTTTGTTATAAATCTAAAGTTTCACAGCATCCTAATGGATGACTGACCACTTAACCTGAAGTTGGGCCTTGGTTTTCCCCTAAATTAATAATCTTTTATATTTTTCATATCTAACGAGGCTAACATGGTTAATCGCACCACATTCTGTATGTATGTGCCTGTTCCAAGTAAGGAGCCTGTAATTCAGGGTTGTCGTTTGTTGATGTGCTTCATATTTGATTTTCGTTCATTTTGTGTACATAAATTCGGCCGTTAGTTTTCTCTTTGGATTTTCAGGGTCTTTTATAGTTGAATATGAGGTACCGGTTTGGTTCATTGTTGAAGGCCGTACAGTGACCTGTAGCTGTCAATTTCTGTGTCATTTTGTCTCTTGTGGGGAGTTGTCACGTTTGCAATCACATCTGTTTTATATAAAAGGGGGCGGTTTAAATCTAATAGTTTAAAACTCAGTTTAATCTCACCGCAATAATTTGTGCTTGTCCTAAGTCAGAAGTGGTGTGGTTTTAAATGACTTTGTCTTATTAAACGTTTTAGATTTAAAATTAGATGTTTGGACGGATGACAACATATGGTCTTCCCAAAAATGGTCCATACACAATTACTTATACAATTAAAATTATGATTCATGTACATGTGACATTATCAAAAGTTCAGCTACATGTAGCAAAATTATTATCTTTTCTCTGAAACTGAAGCCCAATACTTATGTATGTTCATGTATCTAAAGGCATTTTATTTTGTAAAATGTACTTATCATTTATACTAAAGTTTTAAATAATAAAAACTACTGTAAATTCAGAAATTATTTCGAACATTCGTTATTGCAATTTTGTTATTTTAGACCTAAATGGTAAATTAATTTTCACGATTTTTAGAAAAAATCCTGTTTAATTTCATATAAAATATATTTCAAAATGCAAGTTTAAATTATTTACAATTCTGTCGCATTTTTCGCAATAATAAAAACCTTGCAATAATTTCTGAATTATACAGTATGAATAAGCCTTTGCTAAGGAAGCAACCAATTCACGTCAAAGGAAGTTATGTTTGTTTGTCTGAGTCAGAAAAACTTTTCCACACGAAGCGCAAACATTTTTTTCAATCAAATTATATTCATCAAAATTTAACACAACATGTTACATGTATAAGGTGAGGGGAAATCAAGATTCCGAAAAAAAAAATTTGACATCTGCTTGACCACTATTTTTTTCATCAAATATATGGGTGGTAATGCCCTTTACCATCAGGCGTCAAACGGTCATTTTCGAATATCGTTAGCAGCAAATTGGTTAAAGTTTTACCGTAATTCGTCAGAATATCCTTATCGTGATTCGTCAGATGTCTCAAATAATTATCGTTACCGTTTTTTTGGAAAAAAAATTGCGTGATTCGTCAAATTCAGCTATTGTATTATCGTCTAAAAGAAAGTGTACATTTTATCATCATGCACTAAAAATTACCGTTCACGTCATTTGGCAAGAATTTCTACCGTTATACGTCATGAAGGTTGAGAGATAACAATAGGGATTGTACATGTAGCTACAGGTGAACAAGAAATGCACAGATATTTTCTTTCAGTCTGATTATCAATTTATAGACTTGTTTTGTTCAACTTTATATCAAGAACTTATGCAGTAAGACATCTTTGAATGGATGAAATGATTACTGTTGCTAACTTTCTATTTACATCCCATATTCTGTTGTGCTGTTTTCCTGTTGGTATAACATTGATGTTTTTACAACTTTGGTTGACATATAAAATTTTCAATACAGCAGCCAGGCCACACGTTGTGGTGTTTAAACAATTTTGTAAAGAGAGTGGAAGACCACATTGTTTACATGCAGCGAGATACTCTGCCAATACTCCAAGCTCTACTGGGTGTTGTTAAACGGAAAGAAATATTTATACATGATCGGAATTTAAGAAGGGAAATTGGAAAGAACTACGAAAATTATTAACGGCTGAAGTAACGAAATCACACAACAATTATGTTGACAATAGGATAGGAGCTAGATACATTTATAAAAGAAAATAGCAAACAGTTTTGGAAATACATAACAGCTATAAAAAAAAAAAAACCACGAGACTATAAAGAGCACTTGTTATAGGTGCATCAGACACAATTCAAACTCTCCCACATTATAGACTTGAATAGTTCATGACAAAAATTCACAATCTTCTTTAGTTTTTAACCCAAAACACAAGAGGTGATATTTAAGGGCAATCATTACTTTAAAAGTTTATACTTACTATAATGGAAATTTTGACTTGTATCTTGCTGATAATTTTTGTTTTGAAAATTTCTTGCTATTGCTGATAGTTTTCAAGATAATTGGCAAAAGCACCAAATCATTTTAAAAGTGCAAAAACGATTTCAACGGACAAATTGACGTCCTTGTAGATCGTGTTTTAATGGTAATATTTGCTATTAAAAGTTTCTACGAAAATGTATCTTATTATATATTTTAATATAAAAGGCAAACATGGCAAATGTTACAATTCGTTATATAAGGGCGATAAATCATATAAGAAACATCTGACCGTTTTGACGTGAAGAACATTAGCAGCACTCGCATTTTATCAATTTTTTGTTTTTAGCCACGTCAGCTATCTTGGCTGGCAAGCAGGGTTATCCAACACACTCTGTAAACTAGATACACCGATGAGAATTGTTGCAAAAAAACTGTCAGACGACTTCCTTTAAGACAAGTGTTCGTTAATATTTGGCCCTGTAATTTCAGAGTAGACATTCGAAATGTTTACCAAGACGAAAAAACGGACGACGGACGCCAAATGACGAGAAAAGACAGTAGGGCCAGGTCAAATCATGAAAAAGAACTCTCAGAGTACTGTCATCAATGATTGCGCCACACACATCGACACGTTACAGATATATTTATGTTATATTTGACAAAAGCCCCGTATAAACTACTGAAATCGAACTTAAAACAGTTGATGAACCAGGGGTATATCAAAGAACGTCTCGTCCTTTTTCTAAAAAAGGTCATCGGAAGGTACCAAGACCTTGTTGATAAATATTCCGTATCAACTTCACAAATAATACACGATGGTCTTGATGTATAGATTCTGCGTACTGATGTTGTTTAACATCTTAACAACCGTTGTTTATAGTTCTTTCATTTGTCTTTGTTCTATTATTAATATTACTTTTATTGTTGAATGGTTTTATGTGATATTCGTTTGACGTGGCTCGGTACTTAGACATCTCGTCAATGTGTTTGTATTGTCTTTCATTTTTTGGTGGTGTGTTTTGTATATGCGACTTTTTGTATTTCTTTGGTTCTTATAACGTGACTCTGTACTTTAAAAAATCCCGTCAGTATGATATTGTTCTATTTATGTCCTTATGACATATTTCTATTATGAATTACAATATACGTTGAACCACCAACGTCAAAATCATTCAATCGCGTAGTGGAATTAACTATTTGTTGATTCTTATAAATTCTATATATAACTTTTGGACTAGCTTAAATCTCGGTCTATTTCATAAATTTATTCTTGCATACTTTTGATTTTTTAACCCTGTATGCTTACATTGCCTAGGTAAATTTTAAAATTGTTTGTATGCACATTGAACGACAAATCTACGTGACGTATACATTTTTCTGACGTCAGACACACAAATCAATGAATGTGTTTGTAGATAGATGTTTTTGTGTTCTGTTAAATTGTTCCTTTTAAAATTGTTATACGATGATGACTGATGTACCCATATTCTGACTATTTTATTTATTGTGTCTGTTTAGTTAACGCATCAATGTAAATATAACGGAAATTGATGAGACTGTCATCAAAGTGAGAGGGTTAGCGCAATAAAACCAGGTTTAATCCACCATTTTCTACATTTGAAAAATGCCTGTATAAAGTCAGGAATATCATGAATATGACAGTTCTTGTCCATTTGTTTTTGATGCGTTTTATTATTTGATTTTGCCATGTGATTATGGACTTTCCGAATTGATTTTCCTCTAAGTTCAGTACTTTTGTGATTTTACTTTTTACATAAAACATAAAACACAATGTTACTCATTCCTGTGCGTTGTCATTTAAATTTCTAGTTGTGAGTTTGAATGTCACTTTGGTATCTTTCGCCTATCTTTTAATGTGTTCAAGTATAGTTAAACAGCATACTGAATGAGTAACACTATTTTCAATTGTTAAACTATGATATAAAATTCACGGCTACTTGAGAAGAATTGAGCAGATTCAGAATAAAGCGGCATGATATTTAAAGCAGTGTGGACAATTTTAGTCTGAATACCCTAGGACACGACTATGACTAACTTGGTAAGGGCACTGTACTGTGCAAATAGTATATCCATGTGAATAAGCTACTAATTTTCCGCCACTTGTTTCACATCAATACGTTTTTATTGATTTTAAATTCCAGGAGATGTAATACGTTTATATGTTTAATTGTCGAAAAGTCGAACAGAGTATACTAATTCGCATGAACGACGTACGCATGACCTTATCAAATATTTCAAAAACATAGTGTCATCATCTCTAATTATTTCAATACTTTTATTTTAAATTTAATCGTCTGTTTTGCTATCTTGTAAACAGGTGTTATACTATATAAAGCAAGTCTATGTAGATAAAATAACCAACAAACAAAAAAGATGTTAGTTTTTCTGTTTCTGTTTCCGTTTCGTATTCCGTTCCGTTACCGCCGTTTAGCAACAACGCGCTCTACTACCCTTCTTCCATGTCTCCAACTATCGTCTGATGTTATATTTACATTGCTTTTAACTACGACTTCCTCATGTATAAACGTAAAATGGTTAAAAAGTGTCCAAATATACTGGTAAACAATCTGTTGACGAGTGTTTTGATGTCGTCTGGTGTATATGTAAACAGTTGCCGGAAATGCCGCGTAAATCTTATTGTCGTATATTCTGGATAATGTTGACATTCAAAATTGTTTTAAAATGAAACTGTCGCTAAAAATAAGGTTAGATAAAATATTTGATAACCTTGAATGAAATTCATTTTATTAAATGTTATGAAAAATAAAAAGTATATGAAGGCATTCGTTCTCAAAAACGGTGCGTAAACTGTGTCAAAATAATGAGTAGCGAACATCCTTAAGAAGTAAGTGATTGTAGAATTAAACGTCTTTTTAAAGGAATGTATTCGTGTATAAACTCGACCAAGTCACTCATAAAGAAATAAAAGTTCGAAGGTCACTCACAAACAAATAAAGGACTTTTAAGATATGTTTGTTAGTGACTTGGTCCAGTTTAAACACCAAAAAATTCATTTAAAAAGGCGTTTAATCCTTATAATTCTTTAAATTGGAGATAAGGAATGTGTTTTTCCACACTCGTTACCTCTATCCAAGTAAACTGTATATTTATGTCATTGAATATGTTTGGCGTATTAATATATTTGTTGGTTAACGCAAAAATATGTACTCAATAAAATTTGCTATCTGATAAAAAATAACTGCGAAAACTCTTATCATCATTCAAACGAATGATTTTGTGTTTATTATGTAATTTAACGATTACCGTGCAGCGAAAATAAATTGTTAACGTAGGTGTTATTATCGCCGCCATCTTGTCTACATTGGTCAACGTCGTCTATCGAAAAATAACCAACGTCAAGATCAACTACCGGAAGTCCTATCGACCAATCATATCAACGTATTCCGTAATATTCAAATCGTATTAGAATTATTTTGGTTTAAGGGATTGTTTGTGTTTATTTTATATATAATATATAAATACAGCATACTGTAGCAAATAATTCAGCAGCTAAATCTACTAAATCTGCCTCTCTTCTGGGGCCGGTTTCACGAAGCTATCCTAAGACATGTCATAAGACATATCTTAGGACATGTCTTATGATCCTCTTATGACTATCCTAGGACAAATCTCAGACCTCGTCTCGAAGCTGTCTTAGGATCATCTTAGCTAAGACATCCTAAACCTGTCGCAAGTTCTTTAAATTTTCAAATATAAATATGATCTACGGAAAAAACGTCATGTAAATGTAGTATGTCTTACCATAAATTATTCTAAACGTATTGATTAATATTATGACATAATTTGCAAAATAAATATAAAAAAAAAAAAGTAATTTATATATAAATTATCTTTAAACAATATATCAATATAAATATGAAATTTTCAATGCAAAATTAAGAAAAAAGAATATAAAATTATGACATTGTTTTGGTACAAGTGAGTTGAATTCACTTTCGACTTTATTGGTTATAAAAGGTTAAGAGATAATATCGTGCAATTTTTATATCAATACTTCGAATTTTCATTGTTGACAAATCCTGATAATCCGTCAATGTATATATGTTTTAAGCAGGAACAGGAGAATAGATAATTAGATAATAATAAGATATTTTTTTTCAAAATTAATATAAAAAATGAGTGTAATTTATATAAATAAACGTATAACTATCCTAAGACCATCATAAGACACCTCTCGCGTTGTCCTAACTTTATGACCAACTTTAAGAGATGTCCTAATTTAGGACCGCTTTGTGAAACCCACTTAGGACTAAGATATGTCGTAAGACCATCCTAAGACATGTCTTAGTCCTTAGACAGCTTCGTGAAACTGGGCCCAGGTATTAAAAAGACATAATTCATGGTTAATGTGCTCATCTGGAGAAAATTTTGAAACTTTAGAAAAGTAATAAGCTTAGGATCTGATAATATTTCTTTCAGAGATTGATCCATAACTGTATTTGTTAGGCACTTTTCCATTTTTTTCCCAATAACAGAAGAGAAAACACCATCATCTCTTTCCGATGTAAGTAAACCATAATTCATTAAAATGGCAATTGATTTGTAAAGGGAAATATCTTTTGAATCATTATCTTTAAATAAATTGATAGAACGATATTCATCTTTACCATTCAAATATATATTTCCTTTTAAATATTGTTGCTTTTCCTCGGGTAATATTCTATTGAAGGTTTCGGAATAACCAACTGGATTGAGGTTCCATCAAAACCACGACGGGCATCTGTAGACTAAACAGCAGAATAAGATGATCTTTTGTTGATATTATCTACAGATGATATTTCAAACCGACATTTTGAGGAATTTTTTGAATCGGATTTCCTTTATTCAACAATTTGAGTTTGGTATCTCTCATATGTCTGCTTTGAAACACATTTGCAGATTAAACAACAACAAATATTTAAAATATGAGAAAACTGAACAGAATCATCACGTATTGAATTCTACTCTAAAGGAAGCTGTAATTCTATTTCCTGACCTATTTAGGCACACAAGAAATTCCACAATATTGGGTGTAATAGTGTTCTCTATAAAATTGTGAAATTTAAAATTTGACAAATTTTTATTTAAAATATTTTTAATATTTGCACAAAATGTTTGTATTTTAAATTTTTTTCCAAATATTTGCATCATCATCAACATTTTGTACCTTTTCTTGAAGTGTATTTTCTTCATGTGAAGTACAAGTTTTAAATTTCTTCAATTCAGCTAATGAGTCATTAAAACAGGAAATTATATAAGTCCTTTCATTAGTATTATAGTAGCATGTCGGTCATATTTTTAGTTGATGGAATCACCGAATATTGTGTTTAATTTGTTACATAACAAACGGTTTTGATTTCTCAACTGATCTGATCCCCCAAAACCTTTATAACACTGCACAATGTCTGAAATAAGAAGTGCCTTTCTCTCCAGAAGATTATTGCAAATTCTAAGAATAAGATGGCTACTATTATTATCAAAATAGATTGGAAGGGAGCTGTTACTGGCTTTTGTCAAAATGTGTATGATGTTTTAACTGCTGAATACGTCAACAAAATGATTTGCCTGGTTTTTTTGGCTTTCTAATATTAGAATAATTTGCACTACCGAGTTGGGACAAAAACATTTCGTAACTGGGCGTCGTAGTTACCGACGTCAACGTCACAATTGGACAACGAATCAAACTGACAAATCATTCGACGATTTTCGTAATAGAAAACGACGTTACTGACTATAGTTATGACTAACCAAACCATAACTCTACCGGACCTTTTATTTATGTTGAAACGAAAATTAAAAAAAATATTTTGACAGCTTTTCATTTAGTGGAGATATTGCGATGGTTTACACATTTATTTATTTTTTATCACGAGAGGAGCCGAATCCGGTTTTCGCAAATTCGCAACAACAAAACATAATAAGGGCCATCTCAGGTTAACATCGAAATTTGCCATAAATGGCCTCTGTTCTAATAGGAAATGGAAAAGAAAGTGTTATGTTTAATTTAAAGAAACAATCATTTAAGGTTATGAATGGCTATCTTGAAAGGAATGTATAGTTTGTATGTATGTCCATAAACACAAAATAAAGGTAGTACTCACACACAGTTGTGTAATGGCCCTTTATGGTAATAATCAGATTGATGCTTAACTATCCATACTTTAAATGTGAGATCATCCTGAATATTGATGAAATATTTACCAAGAATTATATGGGGACAAAGTCCACAATAACAGTAGAAAATTCAATAAAAAAAAAAAAAAAATCGGGAAAATTTTCATTGAACTAATGAACTCAAAATCGTTCAAACTTTTTTATGTCATGTTTTGAATTCCCGCATCGGCGCAGAAATCTACAATGTACTTCCCTTTTCCGGTCTCGTTTGCATGAAATTTTGAGTAAAATATATACTTATCAGTCTAGTATAAAATAGGAAGGAACGCAATATCAATTTCATTTTTAATAATTCCTTGATATGAAAAACGTTACCTTATAATAGCGTTTCTTTGTTTACATTGCATATAACGTCATAACTTAAATAACGTCACAACTAAAATTCCTAACAACAGAACCTAAATCGGAAACGTTACGGTATTTCCGTTTTGAAATTAAGATGTTTGAATTAAAAAAAAAACATACAGACTTCGTCCCCTTTCACAGGTAATGCCTGCCTAATATTAGATTATCGTTGATCATCTCAACGAGAATGATTTTCTCGCTTGAGCCGGGACGGCAATCGAGTTGAGATGACCAATGATAATCTGTTTATCGCTATTTTACATATGACGACGTTGTCAATTTCGTTAGCAACGCCACGTGCCTGCTTAATTTCTAGCGATAATTTTCCATCTCAAGCGAGTAGTATGATATAAAAAATTATTACAAAAAAAGATAAAAGGAAAAATGCACAAAATAGCGATAATCAATATTATCCATTTCTTTGATGTGTTTGATCTTTTGATTTTGCCATTTGATTAGGAACTTTCCATTTTGAATTTCCCTCTGAGTATTTTTTTTTTATTTTACTTTTTTCATAAACTTCGAACAAAAGTGAAATACATAAAATTTAAACTTTATATATGTAAACATGCAGAATTTAGCTTTTTAATTATTCATGAGCTTTCTGAAAGTTCGTCATAACTCGATTTAGGATAGTGTGTCTGTAGGTAAAAATATATCAAAGGCTTATCTACCTCAATTTGGCCTTGGAAAATTGTTTTATTCCTAGTGGATTCATTAAACAGAGCATTTCACGTTCCTAAATCATATTTAAGAGCCCCTCGGTTTTCAGAAGGAATGACAGCTGACGTATCTACCTTTAATGATAATAACAAAGAATGTAAATATATAATAGTCATACACATACACAATACTGCATATTGTATCTCCGACTTAGTGATATTTGTTATCGTGATATACCCCATGCACACATGCATCCATTATATTTCACAAGAAGCCACAAGCAGCATTCAATTTTACAAGGAAATTCGAATGAAATGAAGAAACGTGTGGCGAAAAGAGGAGATGGAGCTTTTCGCAGTGAAAAGATATGTTATGGTCTTTTGAGTATAATATGAGTCATCGAAAAAAAAAATATTTGTTATGTACTTGCAAATCAGCCTTTTAAATTAAATATCTAACTAAAGTAATTTAAATTAAATCTTCATACCTCCTATTTTTATAATAGAATCAATGCGATCTACAGATTTTTTCCTCTCATATTTGTCCCTGTACGCTGCACTATGGACATTCCATAGTGCAGGTTCTGCTTCGTATAATTCTATAAGAAGAACATCTTTTCCCAAATCCTCTCCATTTTCTTCTCTTGCGTCAGTATCAGCCATCATTAAAGTTCGTGAAGAGTTCAAAAAGGTCGAAAATGTTATGAAGTATACAAGATCATACAAGAATGACTATATATATATATATATATATATATATATATACATGATAGTTAAACGAGGATTTCTGAAGAAAAGAACAGATATTTATCAAATAAGTATCAAACATTTTGAAAATACTTAAAAAATGTTAAACAATAGTGTTGATCAAAAGTATGTTTAACTTAGAAAGGGGGAGGGGGGATCGAAAATCCTTGATGTAGGCAAATATTTTCTAAATTTATTTTTCTTTGAGAGTATTTTTTGTGTGTTTTGCTTTCATAGTATCAGAATTGCAGGAAATCGTACAGGTTTGTCGTTTCTCCGTTCACACGATGTGATTTTGAACCGATTTGTCGGATGAAAATAGGGTACCAACTGATTTTGAAACGATTTTTTAATTAACAAAACGACATCCGATTTTAGTGTTTACATGGTGCGATTTTTGACGAAACGACATCACAGGTAAAAAGTCGGATGGAAAATCGTACCGTGTAAATGCACCTTTAGATACATGTAGCAGTATTGAAATTTATTAAACAAGTACAAAATTTCAAAAAGTCGTTGTCTTTTTCAGACAAGTAACAGTATAATAATACCCCGAGCAACTTTGAGGGTGTAATGTTTTTTTATACTGCAAAATAGTCGTGTTTAATTTCTGAATATAGTAACATAGTTATAGTTTGTGCAATGTCAATTTCATCATGGAACACTTTCTCTACAATCAGGGGTTCATTCAGGATGTATTCTTCTGACGTTTCAGTCTCGTTGAAATCTCGTTCTGGCATTATTTCCAAAATATGTGATACAAGTTGAAAATATCAATGAATTTTACAAATAATATTCATGATATTATCAAACATAATTCTGTGAAAAAAATTGTGGGTATTTTCAATGAATGGTTTTTGTGTAATTCAGTTTTCAAATTTCATTTTTGTTTTTTCAATTTTCTTAGATACGTATTTTTTCAATCATTTATAACTAAAAAGTTGAAATAACATGCATTTTGTTCTTAAAATTGTGAAAAAGCACAAATTGACAAAATTGACAGCATGGTAAATTTGACACAAAAAAGCATCAAAATATGATAAAACTCTCTTATAATGTTATATTAACACCTATACCTTTATTGAAAGTATGAAAAAAAGTTTTAAAAAAATAATTGTGGAACTGGTTTTTTTTTTCACGATAAGGGGACGACCATTTGATATTCTGGGGGGGGGGGGAGGGGATTTGTTTTTGATCGGTTATTTTTTTTTCGTAAACTAAGAGGACAGATTATTCATTTTCTGCACTATTGAAGCAAGATTATTCATTTTGATTAAAGCAAGGGATTGATTATTCATTTTCACAACTATATTTATGATATTCGAAAACATACGATTTTTAAATGATATGTTTATTATAAATAATACATGTATTAAATAGTCAAGTCATTATGTAGCATTTAATCAGAATTAATCATCATCCTCTGCAGAAATGAATCTTTTATATTCCCAACTGCATATACATGTATTGCATACATACATAGTATTAAACTTAAGTTGTAACTAGCCCCTTTTAAATGTAATGGCAAATATATTTTGCCGAGCGGAGCGAGGCAAAATTTTTTTTGAAGGGTTTTGGAGCAACTGAAGGCCCGAAAAAACTATAGAATAAATGATGCAAAATCATGCTTTCTGGGTGTTCCGAAGACCCTTTTATAATCTGAAAATGCAAGTTTTGTTCTAATAAATTTTATGCCCCACCTACGATAGTAGAGGGGCATTATGTTTTCTGGTCTCTGCCTCCGTTCGTTCGTCCGACTTCAGGTTAAAGTTTTTGGTCAAGGTAGTTTTTGATGAAGTTGAAGTCCAATCCACTTGAAACTCAGTACACATGTTCCCCATGATATGATCTTTCTTATTTTAATGCCAAATTATAGTTTTGACCCCAATTTCATGGTCAGATACAAGTCCTAATCAAATGGCATATTCTAACGCTCAAACACATCAAACGAATGGATAACAACTGTCAAATTTCTGACTTGGTACAGGCATTTTCTCATGTAGAAAATGGTGGATTGAACCTGGTTTTATAGCGCTAAACCTCTCACTTGTATGACAATCGCATCAAATTCAGTTATATTTGCAACGATGCATGAACAAATTAGACATAATCAATAACAGTCAAAATATGGTTACAGCAGTCTCAATTTTGCGCGGAGTCCGGAGCCTCTGGCCATTGTTAGCTATAGTCTTGTGTGATTGCTAACCTGGAACCGTATAATAACGACATATTAAAAGTTGAATGAGGCTTAACTCATCAGATTGATAAAAATTGAAATACTTGAAATACATAAAATAAAAACACAGACTGGACTTGGTCGGGTTCTAATATATCCCAACAGCAATACAACAGTAAGTACAGATTTAAGAGTACTCGCAGTTACTGACAGCTAGTTCAAAGCCACTGACAACTTCAGTCATGCATCTAAGACGGTTCATTTTTACTTAACTAGTACATATTTGGCTTGGGTTATTGTCTTTTTGGCACATTCTTCATTTTAATTCTCAATTTTATCATCATTCCTTTTTCTTTCATTTAAATAGCTCGTTTTTTGTTTTAATTTTAAATTTTGTGAGCGGCTAGCTTATTAAGGAAGAATATGTGATACAATTAGAAAAAAACATGCCGTTTAGTCCGCTATAAAGGCCCTGACATTACAAATTTGAAACCAAGAGATAAAACAACGGTCTGAGTTATGAAAAAATTTCAACTAATTTGACAAAAAGTATTCATTTGTTCTTTTTCTTTTCTTCCTCTTTTAATTGATATATTTTAAGGAAATATAACCCACTCCTTTTTTTCTCAATTTTTCATGCCCATTTTTTCTTTTTTATGTATCAAAAATAAAATCACAAAAATACTGAACTTAGAGGAAAATCAATTCGTAAAGTCCATAATCTCATGGCAAAATCAAATAACAAAACGCATCAAAAACGAATGGACAAGAACTGTCATATTCCTGACTTGGTACAGGCATTTTCAAATGTAGAAAACGGTGGATTAAACCTGGTTTTATAGCACTAACCCTCTCACCACTTTGATGACAAACTCATCAATTTCCGTTGTATTTACATTGATGCGTTAACTAAACGGACACAATAAATAAAATAGTCAGAATATGGGTACATCAGTCATCATCGTATAACAATTTTAAAAGGAACAATTTAACAGAACACAGAAACATCTATCTACAAACACATTATTGATTTGTGTGTCTGAGGTCAGAAAAATTTATACGTCACATAGATTTGTCGTTGAATGTGCATACAAACAATTTTAAAATTTACCTAGGCAATGTTAGCATACAGGGTTAAAAATCAAAAGTATGTAAGAATAAATTTCAGAAATAGACCAAGATTAAAACTTGTCCAAAAGTTATATATAGAATTTATAAGAATCCACAAAGAGTTAATTCCACTACGCGATTGGATGATTTTGACGTTTGTGGTTCAACGTATATTGTAATTCATAATAGAATATATCATAATGACATAAAATAGAACAATATCATACTGACGGGATCTTTTAAGGTACAGAGTCACGTTATAAGAACAAAAGAAATACAAAAAGTCGCATATACAAAACACACCACCAAAAAATGAAAGACAATACAAACACATTGACGAGATGTATAAGTACCGATCCACGTCAAACAAATATCACATAAAACCATTCAACAGTAAAAGCAATATTAATAATAGAACAAAGACAAATGAAAGAACTATAAAACACGTTGTTAAGATGATAAACAACATCAGTACGCAGAATCTGAGCACTCACTGTATGCTAAATGTAAATATGAAATTGTTGTGATATGTCCTTTCATTTTACTAGTATAAAATGCTTTCCTTATTTCGGATTTAGAGATCGATTAATGTGTTATTATTGTAGATTAACCTTAAAGAATTACTATTTGGCATCAGAACACACCAACCTATGTCTAAAACACCGCAAAAGGAAGAAAAACACAATCAATAATGACTAGGAACTTAACATATGGTTCCGCGCTTTGTGGTCTTCTATCTGGCAGTATATAGCCGTGTCAAAGTGGAGCATCCGTTAACATAGGCGAGATGTACAAGTTCGGAGCCACGTCTGGTCAGATTAGGGACAACTTTTTGAGAGATTTGCATGTAGCCTGTTGAAAGGCTAAATTTCTAACGCTGTCCAACATACCTCATTTTCCCAGTTGATTCTAAATTAATCAAATCTTCATCCCAGACAGCCTCTTACACATCCACCATTTCTCGAATTTGTTCTACCGAATTAAGACTTTTAACTGCGATGTTTTTTTTTAAATAATAGCAACAGAACGGATGGAGCAGGATTTGGTTACTCTTCCAAAGCTTTAAAGATCACCCTCATTTTTGGAAGGGTTAATGTTGTTCAGTACTATTGTTTGTCTTGATTTTTTAAGGTTAGTCTTGGCGTTGTCGGTGTATTTTTAATTTCTGGTATCAGTCGCCTCTCTTTAACAGGACTTATATTTAGTATTCATTGTTTTTCTTGTCCTAAACATCCATGAAAAATTAGCCACTGGACATTTTGCAATAAACAGTCAACCAATCATAGTGCATGCAGTATACCTGGTTTACATGACAAAAGAACGCTTCATTCTTGCTTAGATGGGCGTTTATGTTACTGAGTCAATTTTTAAATACAAATGTAAATATGAAAAAGATGTGGTATGATTGCCAATGAAACACCTCTCTACAAGAAGACCAAATGACAGAAATAAAAAAAAACTTTAGGTCACCGTATGGCCATCGACAATGAGCAAAGCATGTGGCGGGGTCAATCATGTTAACTGGATCCAAACTCTCCCCCTAACCTGGGACAGTGGTGTAACTGTACAACATAAGAACGAATTATGTAAATCAGTTAAAAAAAAAAGGCTTAACTCATCAGATAGACACAAATAGAAATACATCTAACAAAAACATAGTGGATGTGGCCGGTTAGATACAAATAGAAATATACATCTAACAATACACAGGGACGTGGTCGGGTACTTGTATATACCAACACCAAAAAAGTAAAGATCTGCTTAAGGTGGTACCTAACACTACAGGGAGATAACTCTGTAAAATCAGCAGAACGTTTTAATGACGTTGTGTTCATAAGGTAATATTAAGCTTCCCAATGATCAAAATAATTGTTTGTCAAACTGCTATATAACCAGTGTAATTCTTCTGATAAAACGGTTGGTTCAAATTTTTTCAAATTTTTATATTTTTTTCAAAGGGTCAAAGTAAATACTTTGTCAAAATTTTAAGAAAATTAAACGAGCCAAACTGATTTTAGTTAAAGTGTTGGGTACCACCTTAAAACTGCAACTGTCCCTATTAACCCTTGCAGTCTTTAGGGAAATATCCTTCAGCAGGGTTGAACATTTTGGATACCTCTACGAGAGCTGTAATTGTATATTATTATGTCATTTGTATCTTCAGTCAGTTCCACCCGTTCTATCTACATTAGGTAATTCTTTCCAACATTTTATTAATGTGGAAATACACATGTAATAAAACTCACTTTGGAAACGATACTAGGGGGAAGGAATTGAAAGCTATGAAAACTTTTGAACTACTTCCGAAATTTACAATTGGCCGAATGTTTTGGTAATCGTCTCCTCGAAAACTTCCATTTGTGGTGTTAAACAATTTATAAAAATCATAAGTGACTGTCACATTAAAAGTACAAGAAACTAGTGGTGTTATAAAATTGAAACTGCACATGCAAGAATAAAAACATACAATTTTTAAAGAATTATTGGACACGCGTAGTATGTAATTGTAGACCGACGAAAACAACTCATAATTAAAGTTCTGTCACATTATTAATTCTTTGAAATTCCCAACAAAAAAACGACAACAACCATTCGGCCCTTAACAATGTCTTCGGAAAGATCATGCGAGAATACGTATTCATCGTCAGCAGGTTGTAGATGAAGTTGTACATGTGATGTTGTAAATAGTATAGGTGCTTTAAAATTTGCAAGTTCATTATCATGATTATAGTCATGGATAAATTAAAATAACATGTATATAAACAAACTCATCAAAGATACCAGGATTAAATGTAATAATCATATTTTTTTTTAACTCACTATATTATTGTCTGCAACATTTAATACAATTACAAAGGAGATGCCGTATGATAGTATTTTTATGCCCCACCCACGATAGTAGAGGGGCATTATGTTTTCTGGTCTGTGCCTCCGTTCATTCGTGCGTCCGTTCGTCCGTCTGTGCGTCCGTTCACTTCAAGTTAAAATTTTTGGTCAAGGTAGTTTTTGAAGAAGTTGAAGTCTAATCAACTTGAAACTTAGTACACATGTTCCCTATGATATGATCTTTCTAATTTTAATTCCAAATTAAAGTTTTGACCCCAATTTCACGGTCCACTGGACATAGAAAATGATAGTGTGAGTGGGGCATCCGTGTACTTGGGACACATTCTTGTTTTAATAAGTTATGATGAGGTTTTTTTTTATAATAAAAGTTTTTGGTTCTTGATTTACTTAGTATCAATACGTTTAATTGTTTGGTATTTTGATTAATATTTGTGTTCATTGTTCAATATATATATTTCAATTAATCAAGTATTTTTTTATGAAGTATACTGGGTGTTTTTTTCTTAAAATCTAAATTTATGTTATTTCCTTTTCAATTTTTTTTATTTCGTTTTTCAGAATGTTTAAATAGCTACTGGTTTACCCAGCACAGCCAATGACACAACAATCAGCTTTTTGTCTCCAAGACCACAACCGAGGATGAGGGCAGAAATGGCCACCCAAACTCAAGAAAGGTTTTTAAAGGAGTAGCTGACAGTTGACCCCAGTAGCTACCGGATTTGTGATTAGGATCAAAGTGACCAAAAGAGTCTCTGAGTTGGCTGCTCATTGTAATACTGTAATTCCTGGGTCCATGCTATGTGTAGAGGTATAGGATCGAAAACAAAATCATCGTTGAGTATAATAAAATGCCACTGTTCGCAAAACATTGGAAGTGCATAAAAACTGATAAATAAATTATTTATAGCTCACCTCATCTAGTCTATCTTTGTTTCGACAACCTTCAAACCATTTTTTTTTCTTATCAGGTAGGCCAGATGTCATCCACATGTACATCTTGCTTTTGCGATAAATGTTCTCGAATGAAAAATCACCACCTCCTCCTATTGAATCATCACAAGCACTGTGAGGTTCGTTTGTTTCAATAAACGCAGAGACGTCTGGGGGACATTGTACTCTGACAAATGAATCTCGGATAAATGTCTCCATATAAAAAGGCAAATTGAAACCAAAGAAAAATGGCAAAAACTTTTTTGTGCTTGAATGACAGTAGAGTTGTCACGCCTGATTCCGGCTCTAAATACATGGAGTGCCATGCAGTAAGTGAAAACTACTTCTGACATAAACACCATTCAAATAGAAGTACCAAGCTATGTCAAGCTAGGATTTGCTTTTTTCTTCACTTCTTGACGACAGTAAAGGACAAGAAGCTCTTGTGCCATGGAATGCATGAATATCATAAGACTCTGCAAGCTTTTGTAATGGTCTAAATAAATAAACAAATTTGTTTTACTTTAAGCAAATCATATTAAAAAAAACATCTTTAATAGAAGATCAAACCACACTACACTAATTTTTGATGCAGTCACTAGAACTCGTATCTTGTCAAAATTTCTGAAATAACTTGCATTCTGATTTTAGGTTTGTCCGTTCGTCCGTCTGTTTGTCCGTCAATCAAGCTTCATGTTAAAGTGTTTGGTAAAGTTTTGATGAAGTTAAAGTCCCGTCAACTTGAAACTTAGTACACCTGTCTAGTCGAATCGTTTGACGTATAATTGGCCAAGCGGAACACTTAGTCTAAATACTTCTTTCAGCTTCCAAGAATAAATATTTTAGATTCGGACACAACATAGTACACCACTACACCACTAGGTCCTACGGAGAAAGAATGTTAAACGACATGATGAAAGCTATTTCAAAGGATGCTGGGTTAACAAAGCTGTACACATATCACAATGTACGGACTACAACAATCAAGGTGTTGGCACACTCAGGTGTCTCTGACAGAGAAATAATGAAAATAACTGGCCACAAATGTGAAAGTAGCTTGAACTCTTACCATATAGATTATAGGGATCAACAAAAAAGGAATTACTCTGTCATTCTCCAGGGTGATTCTAACACTAGTGATACCCCAACCGTTTCATCTTGTTCAATCTCAACCGTACGGCAAAATGTCCCCATTGCAAACGAGACGAGGATGCCGTTGACACAAATCAACAGATAAATAACTAACCCCTAGCTTCGATG
Source organism: Mytilus edulis (assembly GCA_019925275.1). Lineage (NCBI taxonomy): Eukaryota > Metazoa > Mollusca > Bivalvia > Mytilida > Mytilidae > Mytilus > Mytilus edulis. The sequence goes on along the minus strand of CM034349.1, from coordinate 80,970,062 downwards.
TACCAAAAACAATTTTACCTGCCAGTGGAGTTTTTATTCCACAAAGGTATCTACAGCCCAGTAGTCAGCACTTCTGTGTTGACATGAATTATCATTGATATGGTCATGATTATAAATTAACTGTTTACAAGACTATGACTTTTCTCTACCTCAGGAATAAATTACCTTATACTAGTAAGCTGTTTTTGACAAAACTTTCAGGAAATACTTTTTTTGGTCTTATTATCTTTTTTTTTATCGAGCGTCACTAATGAGTCTTTTGTTGACACAACGCGCGTCTGGCGCATAAACAAAATTTCAATCCAAAAATCTTATGATGAGTTTATTTACTTAAGGTGATATTGCTCTAAATCCAGGCCCAATAAAGTATTCATGTGGGACATCAAAAAGAAAACTCAGCGGGCTATATAATGTGGAGTTTGTCCGAAATTGTCTCTTCGGACACCACATTAAATGTATTAACATGCTTTTACACTAATATAATGAACTGTCCAATAACATAAGAGAGTTGGTTCTGCAAATCATGTATATTAGAATATTTTACTAATTAATTTTTGAGCTGTCAGTCAACGAGGAAACAGCTGATTTGATTTATCTCCCCTGTCATTCAACCACCATTTCCGGGTTGACAGATGTAAATATTTGGAAATCATGTGCAGAAGCCACATGCACGAAGATGTCCTTAACGAGCTAACTAAAAGTAAGTTCGGAGCAGTATCATCAGCAACTTAATGTCTTTGTATTTGAACATCAACAGCATTCGTTAAAATTTGAACCCATTAAAGACTTACTACATGGAAATCTATAGAAGATATTCCCTTTTATCATCCATATGAATAGAGGTAGCTTTTGGAAACAAAACATGGTTCTTCTCTGTGATATATAAACCTCCTAGTATGTCAGATGACCCTTTCAATAGACTGTACCAAAAATATAGACAAAATTATATCTAAATATGACAATTATATCTTTCATGGTGACTAATTATGACATGTGATAAGAGATATCTGTTATTGTTTTTATTTTAAAGAACATCATTTAGAAAGAAACATGTTTTCATCAAATAATATGTAATAGAGAGGTGTGCTGCAGGCAAGAAATCTGATGAAACTTTTTCTTACAAATAAAGGAAGTGTACAACAAAAGGAAACTGTCCTCTCTTAAAATAATGTTGTAATTGCAAAACAAGAGGAGGTGTGTGAGATATTTAAGGACTATTTTGTAAACCATGTAAATGTTCCGAAGAATAGAGGAAGCAGTCAAATAAAGATTGATGATGATCACCGGAGTATTATTGCCATTAGAGCAAATCTTCTAGATTTTGATCAAAACAGTTTTAATTGTCCCTTTTTTATCAAGACGTTGTTGTGAAACGTATACGTTAAATTAATGTTAAAACAGCATAGAATACATGGAATCAGATGGTATTTCACTTTAAATACAACATTTTGCGAAATATGCTATAGTAAAACCTCTTACAGATATTAGTAATTATTCATTATCATCATCAACCTTCTTTGACCGTCTTCAGGAAGCTCAAATTGAACCTATCCAGAAAGAGAATAGTGTATTAGAAAATTGAAAAGCCATAGTACAATTAGTACAGTACTTTGACAAGATCTTCAACCCATATTTTGGTACCTTTAATTTTAGATTAGGCTTTGGATGTCTGTCTACTTTATTTAGAGTGATTAAAGTTTGAAAATTAGCCTTAGACCAACATAAATACCGTACAGCTATCCTTATGGAATTGTCGAAAACTTTTGAATGTCTCCCCAGTGACTTACTGCTACTGAAACTAAAAACCTATAGTCTCTCCCAATCCTCACTTGATATATTATATAGGTTTTTTTTAACAAAAAGAAAACAGTGAACAGTGTGAAAGTAAACCAAAAATTAAGTGGAATGCTTGACATATTTAAAGGGGTACCAAAAGATTCCATTCTTGGACCCGTTCTATTCAATATTTTTATAAACGATTTGTTCTTTTTTTTTTTATGATAAATCTGTTCTTTATATAATTATGCTGATGATAATACTTTTGTCAGTCTAAAAATTTCTTACACGATGTACTTTTTGCTCTCGAGAAATTATTTAATCAGTGGTTTTCTTCAAATGAAATGCAGACCAACCCAGGAGGTTTCAAGCAATCTCTCTTGGCAAAAAACCTATGATAAAAGGGTTGTGTTTGATTTAATGGTATTTCTAAATCATATGAGGATTTGGTAAATCTTCTAGGATTTACTGGTTTTAAGTTTAACTTCAATATACATATTTCAAATATTTCTAAAAAGATTTTTTCAACTAGATACCTATTTCACCGGAACTATTCGACAGAGCAGATACATGCCCATACATGATCAAACATGCCATTTAAGGAGAACGTGAATTTATATACGCTCGACAGGGATCTATTCTAATGTGTGTATATCGTGAAAGGGCTCAAAGGAAATCCGCCCTTATTTTATCGTCGCACGAAAAGGCTACCCCCAAAATAATGAAAATAAACCACAAGTACTAGAGTTTTACAATAAAAACATGGGCAGGGTCGATCTGGCAGACATGATGGTAACGCACTAAATTGACAATAGGAAAACATTTAAGGTATGGAAGAAAATTGCATTTGATTTCATGCAGCGCATTGTAATTAATGCATATATATTGTATAGTAAAAACACTTCTGGTCTACCAGTCAAGAGTGGACTACAGTTTGTACAATCCATTATAGAAAGATTTTCATGCGATTATCTGCTATATAAAGGCAACAGTAGTATACCGCTGTTCAAAACTCATAAATCCATGGACAAAAAACTAAATCGGGGTAACAAACTAAAACTGAGGGAAACGCATTAAATATAACAGGAGAACAACGACACAACATTAAAATTTAACACACACAGAAACGGACTAAGCATTAGACAAAATCCTATGAGAATAACAAATATAACTTCAAAACCAAATACATGAATTTGGGATAGATAAGTACCGTGACACCTCTTATAGTAATGTGAATTCACACTTAAAAATAAGAGAAAACAAACGACACAAAGGCTTGCTATCTCGTGAAATGAATGCACAAGTTACATCCTGGCAAACCAAAGAAAACGGGCTTGCGGAAAATTGCCAAGTATATAAACATTGCTGCGTGTGTTCGGATAGAGACGGATTTGGCGGTCGTCCTCGAACAAAAACGGGGTGTAGAAACTGTAACAAAGGCTTACACAAAGATTGAATGAATAATCATGAGTGTATTAAAGAATAGATTATTCATGTCTTATTTTCTCTTAAATATTATTATATTGTCAACGCTTCTGGTTTGTCTAGTCTTTAATTTCAACAACTAATTAAACATTTTACAGGGTGGCTGAAAATACCAAAGGTAAACTGGCAACGTCATGACAAAAAAATAATTAAAAGCAGGCTATAAAAAGTAAAACTATGAGTCTACAAAAGGTATTTAAAAACTGAAGATTGAGTAACAATTATAGCTCTATAAAAAAAAAAGAAAAAAAGATGGAAAGAAGGTGCTGCTCTACATGTTCCCACCGTTGCGTATATTCTGATATCAGAAGTTTTTTCAGTTTTAAAAAGATATGTTTAAATGCTCAATAAAAAAAACGTGATCAGGCCTGGTCAAACCAGAACTTGAAAATTGGTATTTGCTTTTCCGCAAATCACGTGGCAATTAAGTGTGAACGAATAGACCGATCGGTCAAGAGTTAGAATAATGACTTCGGGTAAAAACTGGTCTTTCTATTAGGCTTACCTTGTGCGTAAAGTGAAACTAGTCAGCATGTCTTCTAGTACAAAACCAGGTATATATTCAAATATCATCTTAAATATGAATGTTAGTGCAACCTACCAATTTAGAAAAAGATGTGATCCGAAAAATACAAAGTTAACTGTTAAAAATTATGTGACACGTCTATACTGTAACAACATTCAACCTTTTGCAAAGGAATCCCTTAGTATTTACTTTGTAACGAAAAAAATATGTGTAGGTTTAGAGATGGACGGATTCATTATAAAAATTTACTATTTTAAGGAAATATTATTCATGAAATGCGTTTTTAGTAAAATTATGATTTGCACGCACCTTTCTTAATTTTATAAGAGTTAAAAGAATTTGGCGCGCTTTGTGCATTTTAAAGGAGCAAGAACAATGACTTTACGTCATAGTACATTTTACAGCATCAGAGTAAAAAAAAAACAATGATCAAAAAGTGACCCCGTGGCACTGAACGTAGTACGAAAAAAATGACCCAAAAGTGGCCCATGGCACAGAGATGGTTAACGGCATCACACCGGCGATGGCGTCATAGAGCATTGACGGCGTTTTCGTGATGGCAAGGAAGCTCCATGGTTCCGTGTTTACATTCAATGCCATCGTTCCACAAAGAATCGTACGACATTCTTAGATATCTCGTCGGTCGTAAGTTTTTTACCGTTTCCTAAAAAATCTTAAGTACAATTTTATCGTAAGTTTGATCGTTAAGTTACAAGTAGTAACAAGCACTCGTACGACAAAATTAGAGAAAAATGTCTGCGTTCATGACGGTACACAATGGGGGATAAAGGTTTAGGAAAGAAAGAACGTTCAGAAAGCTGTCGATAGCGCTAGACATTTTGTCAGATCGGGAACTGATAGAGCAGTATCGTTTCCCTCGTCAGGTAATTTTGTCCTTGACGAATCTTGACAAAGAAGATATCCAGAGATCGACAGCTAGATGCCATGCTATACCACCCTTTCTACAGGTATACTTTTAATGAAACAAGATCAGTAGTATCCTCACACCATATCCATGACAACAGTATTATCAATTAAAAGCGACGTCTATGTCTAATTATGTCCCTTTTATATAATAACCTTGATGGACAAAGTCGTACCTTAATTGCGCAACTCGTACCAAAGTTTTAACAACTAGTACATTTACCACTTTTTTGTATGTCATTCTTATAACATTACGCTACATGTAGCAACAAAATGAATAACTACATTTTCATATAGCATTCCACTAGGACAAAACGTATTTTAATAGAGTAATCGCTATATAGTAACACTATAGAAACCCGGATGTACTGCTAAGGAACGAAGGCCATGAGCTCCCGAAAAATTAGAAATTTACGTTGGCTTTTGGTAGTGATTCTGAATGAATTAGTTGAGAAGTATTTAATATTATGATTGTTCATGTAAAGGCAATTCAAATTTATCCAGAAAATAAAGGTAAACGTGAAGAATATGAAAATTCTGAACCAAGCGAGATCTTCAATTTGACGACGCTAACGTTGCAACGTCTCTAATAGTATCCTATTGTTCTTAAGATTACCTCAATATAGATTTAAATATATATATACTTGCAGTTTAGTTGAATTTGAGACTTTTCATAAAAAAATATGTCTGAATACTGTTTTGACACTAAAACTGCTACGATTCTTGACAGTTTATTACAAGTTGTGCAAGATCTTCAGCATCGATTTGTCAAATTTGAACAGCAAATGGAGAAGATAACAGTTATCCAATCCACGGTGAATTTACTCGCCGAAAAAGTTAACTATGTTGAAAAGCACCTCGAATGCAATGAATAGGAGCAATGAAATTAAGGGGAGCATTGAAAATATTGGTCATGTGATGCGCAAAGTAGTAAATCGATGTAAAGAGAACATTTTAAACATAACAAGCTTGGAAACTGCAGTAGTACAACATAAAGATCATAGTGAAAAATTAGATTCTCAATTGCGTACTATGGAAGATGATGCGATAGAGCTCAAGTGGCGCTCAATGAAAACCAACCTCATCTTAACTGGCATCCAATTTCACCCAGAAGAAAACACTGAGGATAAACTTAATTCTTTTATCAAACAAAAGTTGAAAATTGACAAAAGAGTAAACTTCGTATGCGTCCATCGATTCGGAAAAAGAGGTCACAGAGGTAATCGTCCGATATTAGGAAAATTTGTATGAATTAAGAACAAAGAAATTGTGCTCAAAAACGGATACAAATAAAAAGAGACACAATTCGGAGTTAAAGAACAGTTTCCAAAAGAAATCGAACAACAACGAAAACCTTTATACCCAGTTGCAAAACAGGCAAGAAAAGAAAAAGAAAAGTACGTATGGTAAGAGACAAATTGTACATTGATGGTGATTTGTACAAACCAAACACTGAAGGAGTTGGAAACGAAAATGTAAATGATGTTTTGAGTTTTATACAGCGGAGAAATATAACACAACAATACGAAAGATCAACAAATGAACCTCATTTATCGCAGCTTGGAAGGTTTCAACGTGTTCAAACAAGATTTGACTACCAAACAGTAAAGATTGCAGACGATTCTAGAAGAAATACCTAACAATTAATAGTGTTTTATACATGAAACCAAGATATTCTACTTTAAAGTGAAAAGAGAACATTACTTCGTTAAATTATTGCTTTGCTATTAATCATTTTTAAAGACAATCCGGTACATGTATAAATGTTTCTATGAAAACCTCTTGTTTTACCATCGCTGTGACAGAGGGTTACTTTGTTGTTATTGTTTTCTGTTATACCATTGTATCCACAAAGGTTTACGGAATAAACTTGAACTTGAACTGTATATATCTACACTAGGTCATATCAGTGTATCACAAGTTTGTTGATCGTTAAGGATATCCGTTTCACGGATGATATCGGATATGTTTCTTATGTAAATACAATCTTTTTTTATAGTCGTAGTTAGCTGCGGAACCGTAGCTCTTATTTCCTTATGTTATTTTTTTACTATTTGCGGACCATAGAGCTACGGATTTTTCCTATTTCAAAACATTCGGAATTGCGACCCAGGTTCAGGTCGCACTTATTTCTCAAATAAATATTGTTTATAATCCATGCAAAACTTGTCAATATATATAGTTCGTTTCGTTAGATATTTTTCTAGGATATGACGTACCTATTTATGTTTGAATATTCATTTCCTTAACACTATTATCTAATTATTTCCATTTGTATACATTCTCCGCCTATTTTATTCGGCCATATTGAATCTCGTCGTGACGTCACGAGAATCAAGTAAAGATAACTCGTATAGGAAAACACGTGTTGGTTTGTTTACGTTGTCTTTTATTTTATTTTCTTGACTTTTTGAATGAAAGTACGTTTAATTAATGGAAATAATAATTCTTTCAAACTATTTAAATATTTCGAAAAAATTAATGTTGTAAAGTCTTGAAAACACTCGATTCTCGCTTGGAATAAGTAAACAAACCAACACGTGTTTTTCTTAAAGAGTTATCTGTTCTTGTTTTTCATAGGCGTTCCTAACCTCCAACTTAGGAGATCGAGGATATTTGGGTTATCTTTTCTTGATTCTCGTGACGTCACGACGAGATTCAATATGGCCGAATAAAATAGGCGGAGAATGTATACAAATGGAAATAATTAGATAATAGTGTTAAGGAAATGAATATTCAAACATAAATAGGTACGTCATATCCTAGAAAAATATCTAACGAAACGAACTATATATATTGACAAGTTTTGGATTATAAACAATATTTATTTGAGAAATAAGTGCGACCTGAACCTGGGTCGCAATTCCGAACGTTTTGGAATAGGAAAAATCAGTAGCTCTATGGTCCGCAAATAGTCAAAAAATAACATAAGGACCTAAAAACATAATGCTCATGAATGGGGCATAATTAATGGGACATACAAATAGTGACGTGCTGTGAAAAAAACACGAAACAAAATTTGCATTGACAGTTGTATACTCAGTTTTATATGAACAAGCAGTATTTGACAATGGTCAGTTTTGATAATGAATTTCCCGTTTTTCTGCTTCAAACACAGAATTATTGTCCAGGTTGAATCACGAAACGAATTATCTTTAAACATAAGCAGCAAAATCAATTTAACACACAAACACAGAAGAAGCAATTATAGTTATATCATTACAATACGTAATTTCTATAGCATCATAAAATTTAGTCATTACAATAACATCACACTATGTCATTTATTTAGCGTCACCCAAGGACATTCCTTTAACATTAACTAGGACATTCATATAGCTTCCAAGTGACATTCTTATAAATAATATCATCACAATGAGTCATTCCGATGCCATCACTCGACGTAATCCCCATAGCACCTAACTAGGATTTTCTTACAATATCACAGAGTCATTCATAAAGCATCATACTAGAACATTCCAATAGCGTCACATAAGGACGTTTTTCAATAAAAGCGTGACTTTCAGACCTGAACAAAATGGAAAATAAACTTGTCTAAAATTTTATTTCAAGAGTAATTTTGAATACCTCTATAAAAGACAAAAAATGCATCTTAAATACTCTTTAAAATGATATTATTTTCATAATTTGTGTACTGTTTCGTAGGGGACATTTGTCCACTACGAAACTGCTTCTAAACACACATCTTATTGCCATTTTAAATGTCTCTTATAGACATTCCAGTTTGTTTACTTTATATACTAGAAAGATCTCTCTTTTTTTTTGAATTGGAGAACCATTTTTTATCGATAAAGATTAGACAGTACTTCACATAATATGAAGGTACAACTAATTTTACGTAGTGGACATTTTGATGCGTTTCGTAGTGGACCAAAAAGTTTCGTAATTGACATCAACCCTATTCTAAGTTAACAAAAAAACATACTAAAAAATACATGAAACTAACCCTTGTTATTTGTTTTGCACGAATATAATTGAAAAAAGAGTAAAAAAGACTGCATGGTAGTGGTAGTGTCCACTACGAAACGTTTTTCTCCCATACTTGTTTCGTATGGGACATATTTACCTTTTTTATTTTTTCCCCCACAATCCCTATATTACAATAGTAACAAGACTGATTGTATTCATCAAAGCATGTATTAAGCTGTACACTGATATTTTTTTCATAATTTTAAAACCAGATACAGAAGGAGATTTGACCCGTTTCGTAGTGGACATTTACAAAAATACGGTATCACTCTGGTCCATTTGATGTGCTCAATTTTTCTTACCAACAATTTAACTGTCGTTACAAAAGCATCACTTCTTTTGTAAGACCCTAATGTTTATATCTCTTGCAAACAAAATTACATTGATTTTATTAAACTGTTTATTAGCAAATTTTAATGACTTTGTTTCGTAGTGGACATTTTTTCAGGGACACACCTTCTGAAATTAAAAATCCTGTGCTAAAAGCTGTTTATTAAAATATTTTGGCTCTAAACATACTTTTGAATTATTAAAGAACTTATATTAAGTAAAACATAAGATTTATTTAGGGTATGAATATTGAACAGGCGGTCTAGGGACATGCCATTTTGGTTGTTTTGGACCATTCAGGAACCAATATCTTATCAATCCCTCTAAAAATATACTGTTTCTTTGCTTAAAAATGTTAAAATCTAATTCAATGTACTGACTGAACAAAAAATTACTTGTAAAGATCAAACACATTTTTTTTTAAAGTGGCTGGGACAAGAAATCACGTTTTTATTTAAAAAAACGCCCATAAGTTATTCATTCAGAATCAATCTAGGACAGTCATATAGAATTACACTAGGACATTTTTATTGCATCACTGTCACACAAGGACATTCGTATAGCATCCCACTAGGAAGTTCTCATATGAGCACAAAGTCAATCCTATAGTATCACATTAAGTCATTCTTATTGCAACTCACTTAGGATATTATTATAGCATCACATGAAATCATTACAATACCATCTCACTAGGTTATTACTATAAAAAATGATTCATATAGCATGAAAAGTTTTTAAAAAAAAAGATGTGGTATGATTGTCAATGAAACAAGTCTCCACAAGTAACACAATGACACAAAAATGAATAACTAAAGGTCATCATACTGCCTTAAAAATGAGCAAAGCCCATACCGCATAATGAGTCAGCTATAAAAGGCTCATACATTACATAATGTGGCGGTGTTAAACATATTAGCGGCACCCCCCCCCCCCTAAACATATGACTGTAGTGTTACAGTACAACCTAAGAACAAACTATAAAAATAAGTTGAAAAAGGCTTAACTCATCAGATGGATGCAAAAAGAAATACATCTAACAAAAACACAGAGTTGATGTGGCCGGGTACTTGTATATCCTAACAACAAAAAGACACTGAAGTTTATATTTGAGAGTACTCAAAGTTACTGGCAGCTAGTTCAAAGTCACTAACAAGTAATAAAAAAAATCATGCGCATAAGACTAAATTTCCTATTCTAACATGACATCCTTCAAACGCTTTGAGTACACACCCGTGGTAAAATATGAATATATTTTCAGGGCTGTTTCGATCGTACTTCAACGTCATATATGCTTCCCGACGTCATACAACGATAGCGTAAGAATACGCGCCTGTGAAACAGAAAGCCATCACAAGGACACGTAAACAAACGATGCAAAAGTGTGGTATAAAGCGGGGTTCACACATTGCCGATTATTGCTCCCGTTTGAGATCAAACAGCGATACGACTCGAAAAGAGAAAAAGTCGGATTACTATCCTAAATTATCTGGAATGTCCTATCATTGTCTGAACGCAGTCGTTTAAGTTCGTAACAAATTCCTACGGGTCGGGAGAAATCCGAATAGTTCGGCAAAGCACCCCGACAGTTAGGTGCGTCCCGTAACATTCGGGGAAACTCAGCCGATTGTGTCTAGTCTGATTACAATCGTGCCTATGTCGTGTCAGATTCTGCTGTATCGGATCAAAGTCCTAACAATGTTCTGTGTATACTTGACGGTGTCCTGTGAAAAGGGAATGATCTGGAGAAATTTTTCATTGCTGTTTTTCTGCCGATTGAGTCCAGATTGCATCCAGATCTTGTCGATTGCGAACCTTTTTTGCCGAAACCATTCCGGAATAGTCCCGTTATTAATACGAAATTCGTCAATGATACCCACGAGTTCCGACAATTAGAGAATACAATACGACTGAGACCAGACGAAGCCGTTTGCAATGCGATAGAGCGGACCTTGGTAGGATTACGTTCCGACAGTACCTGTTCAACCCGAGTATGCCGACAGTGTTCGAACGGATAACTTCCGTCAGCGTCGGTTCACTGGCTGGTCACTGTCTGAACTCTGTCGGATTACACTCGGTAGAATCGAGACCCAGTCGTGACAGACATTTTACCAGGCGAAAGATACAAATCGGATTAAAAGTGGATTGAGAACGGGATAATCGGGATAAATTCGCTTAGAAACGGTGGAATATCGACGCTTCCTGAACAATATCTTATTGTTGTCGTCATTAAAATTTAATTTTTTTAATTTTAATTGAAGCTTAAATTTCCATCCACGATTCACAGGATCTTGATCAGACTTTTGACAAATTTTGATCGGGAATGGTCCTGTCAAGGACGGCAGTAAAAATCATGAATGTGTGACCCCAGCTTAAGCCTTTTTGTTTAAACATATAAAAAATTTAAGTAAATTATCTTTTAAATGCATCCAAAACTATAAAATACGTTATTGTAAATAGTTTAAGCATGTCAGTAATTCAGTTTGCTCCGTTATTTACGCCAATTTAATAGTGCATTTATTTATGAGAACGGAAGTATTTGCCTCCACCTAGAGCGCTTCGATCCAAAAGAATTGCCGTATTTGTCCTATTAGAATCAAAATAATTTATGGGGGCTTTAATAAATCGTGATTTTACCACGGGTTGTCCCTTTATGCCGATATTTTCCCCTCGCTTGTATATATCCTGATTTTACCACGGGTTGGCCCTTTATGACAAACAGTTCACCCTGAGCGATATATTCAAGCCCCCATGAATTATTTCTTAATCAGTACACATCCAACATCCAATGAATTTAGTGTAAAGACGTCAAACAGAGTGTTGTAAAATTAACGCGAGCTTTTTCATTTATTGGGAATTAACATAATAGTAATAAATTGAACTAGTTTTATCGGGTTCTCTTTAACTGATAGGATAAACGAAATAAAGTGGAACTTATGTGTATTCTTGAAACTTACTTTAAAAGGGATGTTTATAACTAAATTGATAGTTTCATGTTCGTGTCTAAAATTCCGCCAATCTACATCTTGAACTCTTGCGTTTGAGTTATCGTTCTTTGGAAAGATTAATCTCTTGAATTTTTATTATTAAGATGTGTGTCCATTATAAGGTTGTATATAATTATTTCTGAATTGTATAATATAATTTATATGTAATTAATATTTAATACCGGGTTGGGCAAAATTCACTGACACACAGGTTAATTGTTTTATTTGTATTTTGTCAGCTGTACTGATTTATTTATTTAATATTCGTAAATATCTTTGTGAATAAATTATATTGATTTTGTACTTTGATTTCGTAAATCACTTGCCATCATATTCTTTTCTTAAAGTATATTCAAACCGCTCGGAGGCAAAATTTCACGACAGTGGTGGCAGAGGTTCTTAATCAGCCCTTTTTTGCTTTTTGAATTTAATGTTTATTTTTGAAAATTTTTATTTGTAAGGTTAAAGTAAAATTTTTGAATAAATAAACAGCTGACTATTTTTTTTTGTTGTGTTTACGGTTGAAACCTACTAAGTAGTGAAGTCTACAGGTTTCGTTAAAATAGATAAAGAAAAATAAAACCTACTAAGTAGTGAAGTCGACAGGCTTTTCTGGTATAAAACTACCGATGGACGTCCGCAAAGCTTCAAATACAACACAGTTATCTCTTAAATGAGAGATCAAAAACAGGTATATATGAATACAATTATGGACAAGGAACAAGTAATAGCTATTCAGAATATCGTGTAAATAATGTTTCTGATAGAAACTACAACTTGAAGTATGAACATCCAGTCACGAGTATTTTAGGTACTAATAGCTCTGGTAGTCATCCAGGTGAGCCTAAATTTAGATTACCGTATTACAACGGAAAAAAGCGATTTTCAGAGTTTTTGGAGTATCTTTGAAATTGGAGTAAGGAAATTCAATTGGGACAATAGTAAGCAGGAAGAACAACTTATGTGTTGTTTGAAAGATGATGCTTTGGCTTATGTAAGTAAGCTTCCATCTTAGGTAAGACGGAGTATAAAGCATACTTGTGAGTTATTAAAAAGGAAATATGGAGATCATTTACTCCTGAACAATATAGAGAAAAATTGAATCAGATGAGAAAAGAGCACAAGGAGTCATTAACTGAATATGCTGCAAAGGTAGACGATTTAGTTTATAAGGCATTTCCTGGACTTAACCCTCCTGAGTTACTTGTCACATTAACCATTGAGAATTTTCTTAGGGGTTTACCTGATCAATCTTAAGCATATGAGGTACGTACTAAGAGTCCACATTCAGTTGATGAAGATATAAAACTAATCACGTGGCATGAATGTTGTAAACACAGTGGTAAGAAGACCTCTAGTGTTAGGAATGGAGGAAACTGAGGAATACACAGATCTAGAAGTAAGGAAGGTAAATGGAGGTAGACCAAGGTTTGTTACAGAGGAACGATTAGAAAGTTGATTAGGTGTATTTGCTAAAAAAATTCAACATGAGATTAAAGATGGTCACTCGCAATTGAGAAATGATTTTAAAGATGAAATTGGTAAACTTTCCACAGCAATAAAGGGAAATTATCCAAATAAAAATGCTGCATACAGAAAACAAAATGACAGTCGAAAATTCTCTTTCAAAAAGATACCACATGTTTTACTTGTCAGAGAAAAGGTGATATCAGTAAGAACTGTGATCTTAATAAGGGGATACAGGAAAGCCAAAACCGTGATAATATACAGTATAAAGGTACAGATAGAATAAAAAGTAACATGGTTTCTTCTGAACAAGAAGAGTTAAATTAGAACGGGTTAAGCCTAATAGCCAAGACTTAACCCAGGCAGTTAAAATTGAAAGAGAGATGCAGTAACACTTCAACTGAAATGTTGAATGTTAAAAGGAGTAGGTCCGGTAAGGATCAATTTTGGCCTCAAATTTCAAGTTCATCTGACGAATGAATTTGACCTCTTTTCAAACACTTAAGTGTCTATTTCATTTGAATCAATTAGTTTATGTGAAAGATTTTAACTGGTTTAGTCATTGAAAACGATCCGATTCAAGCTCAAATATGAAAAATCTACCAAATATGTAAAAAAATGTCACTTTTTAGATAGTTTTTGTCAAAAATGAAAGTGGCCGCATTCGTGTTCATCCAAAATCTTTATATATGTTATGTATTATCATAAAATACAACTTACATTTCAATATTAAGGATGAACACGAATGCGGCCACTTTCGTTTTACACGAAAACCGTCTAAAATTTAGCTAAAATGATAGAATTGTGAAGATTTCAGTAATTTAGCATGACTTAATGGTGCTAGTACTCGATATATGTGCATTGTATTGCCAAAAACAACCAATATTTATGTAGCAGAAGCATTCTACTGTCCAATATATATTTAAAAGTTTACATTTTAACAATTTTGTAAAACTGCTATATTTTGGGGCCAAAAAGGGGTCTTACCGGACCTACTCCTTTTGAGTTGTAATAACAAAGGGAGGAATGAAGATTTCAATTCAAATCCAGTTATAGATAAATGTATTGATAATAGTTTTGAAATAGTTGACACTGATCTTGACACAGCGATGGTGATTGTTGTAATTGATAGGGTCAGGTCGGTAACTTTGAGGGCTCCTCTTAGTATTGAAGGTGAAAAGGTCAAGGCTGTAGTTGATACAGGTGCAGAAGCAACTGTGATGAGTGAATCTTTATTTTTTTAAATACCGGAAGCTAAGCATCCATCATTTCAAGAGGCTAAACGTAATTTGGTGGTTGCCGAAGCGGGTAAAAGGATGAAAACTTTAGGTGTAGCAAAAATTTCTGTTGAAATAGGACCATTAAAAATTTTTCCAAACAATTTTAAGAATACATTTTTTTTTATGTACAACCGAGGACTTAACCTCTTATTGGTGTACACAAAAAGTCAACAATGCTAAACAAATGTTTCTCATTCCTCTAAGAAAAATAACCTGAATTTAAATTACAAGTCAAAACACCTGAAACAGCTAAAACTAATTACAATACAAAAATTAATCATCAATTATATCATATTACAATATAAAATACAAATGTTAAATAGTTTCTTCATTAAACTCTTTATTTTCTTGGATGGTGGTGAAAACGGCTCCATATTTTCCTTTGTTACCCTTCCTCTCCTCCAATCCTCTCTCTTCCTGTCTCTTTGTACTTTCTTCTCTCTAACCTGATCTTCCCACATTTCGTTAAAACCTTGAATGAACGGTTCATTATTCTTCGATTGCCTTTTTAACTGCATAATTTCATGGTCTTTTGTTGGCAGCTTCCTTTCTAATCTTACTTTATAGTCTGCCAAGTTATTCATTTCTTTGTTGTGTTGTTTCTTTAAATCTTCATGGTCATCATGTTTGTCATCTGTTTGAGTTGCAGTGGTTTGAACAACAACTTCATTATACACGGTATAATCCTCATTACCTCTAACAAAACTGGCAAGTTGTTGGTACTGGATCAAGGTATTTTTCTTTTTTTTTAAAGTTAAATAACGACTACGGTTTCCCCAAGTTACATTATAACATTCCCCTGCTGTTTGTGGATGGTCCTGATTTTTTGCATTTTCTGTTTCTAATAGATGGTGTGGTCGAAAAGTGGCAATGTGTCTTTCAAAAGCTTTTAAGTTTGTGGCTCTGAATTGGCATAATTTGCAGAAAAAACGGTACTTTCTCTGGTGGATCATGCGTTAAAATGATGTGACGAATGGCGAGATTCATTTGACCTTCAAATTCACAATCATCTCAATTGCAGATGTAATCAGACATCATAAACTGTAAAAATATATATACATATATCTATAAAATTAATTCTGTTATCACTTCACTGATAACACGTACAATGTCGCTGGACCTTCCCCAAGATTTGTTATAAGTCTACATGTACTTCTTGATACTTACAATCATACATCATTGATGAGCTTATCCCTAAACGCCGGTCTTTAGTGGACTAGTCTTAAATGAGCGAATTTCTTAAACTCCGCCCCGTCAAGTGAAATCAATCGAGCAATAAAGCAATGTAACTTCAAATGTTGATGAGAATAGGGAGATGAGTTTTCCTTCGTTTTCCTTCTTTGTAAGTCTTGTTAATACTCCCGAACGATGTATGTGCGGATTTAAATGCATAGTATACATCATCAAAATAAATCAATACATAATACTCATGACATAAATCCCCTCTTGACACCTATTAATTAGCTCGGTTTTTATGTATTCCTATTCCAAATTATAGAGTAAGCCAAACTTGATTGATATGTTTACTATGCGTGCCTATAGTTATTGGTGATATCTGCACACAGTCATTCTTGTTTTCTAATAAACATCTCTTTTAAAGAAAATATACAAGTCTTCTTACTTGTTGATCTTCACTTTAGTGTTTAACTTCTGAAAATTCGTAAATCTCTTCAGTTGTAGTACCAAAATATTTGGTACACTCTGCAATTGCTGCTTCCTTTGGTGAGGTGTGTTTTGACAACACTGTTGACAGTAACTTTAAAGAAAAGTTTAAAGAAAAAATTAGCAGTTGTTCGTATCATTTCTCACTGAGAAACAATAAATTTGAATATGAATTGTACATTCTTTTGGAAGATACATATAAACGCACGGTTTCTCTGTTTGACTTAAACTGCGATATACTTTAATACAACTTACCGATTCGTTTTCTCGACTTTCATGAGTAGAAAAATAAGGCGAAAAAAAATCGTGGAGAAAATTCAAAACCTACATAGTTCCTTTTAATGCTACTTCTATTACTAATATAACGTAATTTAGTGATCGGAGCTAAAAGGATTGCACGTTCTAAGCGCGAAATAAAGTTATTGCGAACATAAGTTGGTTTACAGAGTTCTATAATGCTGCAATTTTCTACAGTAACTTATCACATTTGTTATGATATAATAATTAATACAAAGTAAGGAAACTCAGTTCTTGTGTACATATTTAAAAGCCTGATATCTTAATCAATGGATACTGAATATTTTATTCTTTTTTTTTTTGCTAAGTGTATATATATAGCGATTGTGTTGTTACGAATCTGGCTTATTCCTTTTGTTCTCGTTTTATTGAGTTTGGAGTTCCGTTCCTTATACTGGAAACATAGTACACATTTGTATTTCCGACATTTTCACTAAATAATAAAGTTTTTTTTTCAATATGAAGTTAACTTTATAAACTTACACTGCCTGTTCCTCAATTAATGACTCTGTTTTAATCGTTTCCTTCAAACAGTCCAGTATTGAAGTGGATGACGAAGAACACTCCAAATAATATGTTCCTCATACAAATCCCTTTTCTGAAATTATATACAATGCTGTTGAGGTTCAATTTATCATAACCTTTATCAGTATTCTCAATTTCATAATTTAAAAATTGTGAATCTAATTTAATTTGATGTGTTGCTAAAATCTCACCTGTTTGCATCTAAAACACTTCAACGTCGTCTTAATGATAACTGGGTCATTTCCCGCAGGAATCCTGTTCAAAAAGGTCAATAGAAATTGGCAGGGATCCTCCTGCTCACCAACATCTATTGCCATAGATGTATCACTAGCAAGCAAACCCTACAAAAATCATACAAATAAACAATGTTTCCCAATAAATTTCAATAAAGCAAATGATCTATAGCCCCTTCATTCGTTATAATGTAAACAGGGAGTCTGAAATCACCAGCCCAGTAGTCATCACTTCGGTGTTGACATGAATATCAATAATGTGGTCATTTTTTCCCCATAAATTTCCTGTTTACAATACTTTTAATTTTTCGAAAAACTAAGGATTTTCTTATCCAAGGCATAGATTAACTTAGCCGTATTTGGCACAACTTTTTGGAATTTTGGATCCTCAATGCTCTTCAACTTTGTACTTGTTTGGCTTTATAAATAATTTGATATGAGCGTCACTGATAGGTTTTATGTAGACGAAACGCGCGTCTGGCGTACTAAATTATAATCCTGGTAACTTTGATAACTATATATATGCATACTGCGTATGTCCATATTTTTACCTGAATGGGAAATTAATATTTCATAGTACAAAACCATCGTTGGGATAAACAAATCATATCAATACACAAATAGTAGATGGAAAATAAAAATGGGTTACATTTAATTCCCATATTTCAGTTTTCAGTGTCCCTTCTGTACCTTTTGCATCTGTGTTTAATGTTGTAATTACAAGTAAAATTGATTACCAAGTAAAATATACATATAAGCTGTAACAAAAAATGCAAAAATCAAAAGAACACATCACACCAAAAAAAAACAAGGCAATAAACAAACAGTGAAAGAAAACTGTTTTACCTATTATGTCTGAATAATTTAATCTTGGATGTAACGCGTCTTCTGATTGGCTGACGTTATTTTGTTATGAGCCCATAGACATAATTAAGTCATGTGACCGTGACGTCATCAACGTTTTTTCATGGTTTTCTACGGTTTAAAATGGAATTTAGAATTGTTAATTCTAAATAACCGCTACGCGCGTTATTCAGTGTGCACCAAATTTTTTATGTTATTTCTTCATAGACAGAAAAAATATTACAGTCATTCCTTAAATGTTTTGTTAACGCATCGTTGCCTATTTAATATAATGCGTCTGTCATACAAGTGAGAGGTTGGCTATAAAACCAGGTCCAATCCACTGACAATGCCTATTTTCAGTCCGGAATACGACAGTTATAACCCATTCGATGGATGTGTTTGAGCTTTTGATTTTTCCATTTGATAAGGGACGCCGTTCTGAACTTTTCTCGAAGTTCAGTATTTTTGTGACTCTACTTTTTGTATTTATACCGCTCACATGTAAAAGTTTTTTCGTAAGTTAAACTTCAAACTCTAGGGCAAGCCTGATTATTTTTTTAAAGTCAACATGTGTTTATGGTTTTCAACAATCCGCAAATACTTTTACGTTTCAAAAAGTTGAAACTTACACTGCATGCAGACTTTTTTAGTTCACAGTATCAAAGTCTAGTATGTGTTTTTTTGTTAATGGGTCATGAATAAATTAAGATTAACTTGGAAAGAATACAACACTATATATATAAATATATATACAATTCGTCTTAACATCGACCCAACAATGTAAGATCTGTAAATTTCCTTTTGCAAATTTTTGTTCTTTCTTCGCCGGGGGTTCAAAACTCGATCGTAACATAATTTGTGGTGTATTTTTTCTTAGGTTCGCCCGTTTTCGGTTTTCGGTCACTTGTTACACCTTAAATCGCATCTGTGCCGCAAATTCACTATATAGCTTTTGTTCCTCATTTTATTACCTTACATTTGATATATAAGATATACCTGTAATTAGGGGATACGGGGGTTCAAAACTCGATCGTAACGTAATTTGTGATGTATTTTTTCTTAGGTTCGGCGGTTTTCGGTCACTTTTTACCCCTTAAATCGCATCTGTGCCACATATTCACTATATAGCTTTTGTTCCTCATTTTATTACCTTTCTTTTGATATATAGGATATACCTGTAATTAGGGGATACGGGTGTTCAAAACTCGATCGTAACGTAATTTGTGGTGTAGTCTTTCTTAGGTTCGGCCGTTTTCGGTTTTCGGTCACTTGTTACCCCTTAAATCGCATCTGTGCCACATATTCACTATATAACTTTTGTTCCTCATTTTATTACCTTTCTTTTGATATATAGGATATACCCATAATTAAGGGATACGGGGGTTCAAAACTCGATCGTAACGCAATTTGTGGTGTATTTTTTCTTAGGTTCGGCCGTTTTTGGTTTTCGGTCACTTGTTACCCTTTTAATCGCATCAGTGCCACATATTCACTATTATATATCTTTTGTTCCTCATTTTATTACTTTTCTTTCGATATCTAGGATATACCTGTAATTAGGGGATACGGGGGTATAAAACTCGATCGTAACGT
Organism: Mytilus edulis; assembly: GCA_019925275.1. Taxonomy (NCBI): domain Eukaryota; kingdom Metazoa; phylum Mollusca; class Bivalvia; order Mytilida; family Mytilidae; genus Mytilus; species Mytilus edulis. The sequence continues at coordinate 80,950,144 of CM034349.1, read as the reverse complement.
AATTTGTGGTGTATTTTTTCTTAGGTTCGGCCGTTTTCGGTTTCGGTCACTTGTTTCCCCTTTAATCGCATCAGTGCCACATATTCACTATATAACTTTTGTTCCTCGTTTTATTACCTTTCTTTTGATATATAGGATATACCCATAATTAGGGATACGGGGGTTCAAAACTCGATCGTAACGCAATTTGTGGTGTATTTTTTCTTCGGTTCGGCCGTTTTTGGTTTTCGGTCACTTGTTACCCTTTAATCGCATCAGTGCCACATATTCACTATATAACTTTTGTTCCTCATTTTATTACCTTTCTTTTGATATATATGATATACCTGTAATTAGGGGATACAGGGGTTCAAAACTCGATCGTAACGTAGTTTGTGGTGTATTTTTTCTTAGGTTTGGCCGTTTTCGGTTTTCGGTTACTTGTTATCCCTTTTAAAAATCGCATCTGTGCCACATATTCACTATATAGCTTTTGTTCCTCTTTTTATTACCTTTCTTTTGATATATAGGATATACCTGTAATTAGGGGATACGGGAGTTCAAAACTCGATCGTAACGTAATTTGACTTGTGGTGTATTTTTTCTTAGGTTCTGATCGTCGTTGTTTGTAATATTTTTGGGTTTCGGGTGATGAATAACATAGATTTCCTATTGCTATTATTAGATTTTTCTTTAGGGAATACTTTGATTACTTGTGTTTATTATATACTTAGACTAAATAACATATAAATTTTACCGTATGATAATAGCATTAAATTGACGTAAATTCCATATTTTTCGAATTGGTGCTTAGCGGGCTGATATGAAAAGTTTATCACATGCTTCGATTGTTATCACATGCCTTTCCGTAACGTTATCACATGGCATTCCGGTAATACTCGGCCAATTCCGGAAAATACACCTCAATGCTGCGTTTGCAGTAAAAAAACATTACAAAGTAGTGCACAAAACAATTATTTGAATACTGGAAAGTATATTGTTTAAAATAAAAAAAAATAAAAGTAAAATAAAAAAAAATATTTATTCAATAAATGCATTTTTTAAGTTTTTCTGAAACATAATTTAGAAAGTTTCTTTAAAAAGTTGACTTTTCCAAACAATGATCATTATGTATGTTGTTGAATTATTTTTTTGTTGATTCGTCCATATTAAAATGTTTTTTTTTCTCTCTCTGTTGAGGCATATGATAGAAAGATTACATATTGAATGTATCAAATTTTGGGCCCGACGGCCGTGAACTTCAGGAACCACATAAAAGGATCAATATATGAATCTGTTATTTTTCTGTACTGTTGAAGCATATGATAAAAAGATCATAACATGTCATTTTTCATATCGCATGAATTATCAGCCCTCGGTCAATATCAGCCCTCGAGCCATGCGGCTCTTGGGCTGATATTGAACCTAGGGCTGATAATACATGCGATATGAAAAATGCCATGTAATAATCTGATAATATTACCTCTTCTAGACTTTTCATATTGATAATATTTGTTATATATAAATGTGTTAATTTTTGAGGATTTGTAAAGAATTATGGTCACTTAAAGACGTTTTTTTTTCACTCCCCTAACACTAGGTGTACCGTTCAGTCGGTAGATTAAGTGTGTACATCTTGATAGTAAAATGAAAGCTCACATTATGTAATGCTTTGTGAATAAAAGTAGACCCCACCCCTAGAAATATACGTCACAAACTGAGTGCGACAATTGTAACGTAAACTTCTAGATATTTGCCTAAGAGGGTTTTAGATGCATGATCAAATGTAATGTTACGTAAAAAAATAAATAATTCAATCGGAATATTAAAAAGGGATAGGCCCAACAAATATCTCTTCTCTTTACACCGTAATACTATATAATTCTAAAGAGATTTCTACTTGCGTTACTTTTTCGTTTTTGACTGCAAACCTATCTAACTTATTGTTTGCAAAAATAATATTTATTTATTAAATGATTACTCATAAAAATATTTATATTTTATGATATAGATATGAAAAATATTGTTTCGTTAGAAAAAAAAATATATATATATATATATATATTAGTTACATGGTGTGTTAGTGACCTTATACGATATATATGGGGTCAGTAAATTCCATATGGGGGTGAGAGCGAAGCTCGAATTCCCATATAGAATTTACTGACTCCATATATCTCGTATTAGGTCACTAACACACCGTGTAACGAATTTATCTTAACGACTATCTACACATCTACACATGTGGTATTTTGACTAGCGGACTGTCAAAGTGGTAAAATCTTCAATGTCTAGTATATATGCCAACAATAACAACTTTTTAGCTTTAAATTTATTAAATTTATTGTATGAATTTTTCTCTTGATAAAATTTTATTCAAATATGTACAATGAAACATTCACCAGAAAGTACCTGGTGTCACAAACAAACAGTAAGTTACATATTAGTCAGTTACAAATATATAGAAATTCAATGTAAGTTCATTATTTCAATCGTGTATTACATGTATTTATTTCTTCGTCTATTGAATCCTTTCAGATAATTTTTTTTTGGCAAGGAAAACAACTCCGTTATGCAAACAGTAACAACCTGTTAGCTTTAATTATGTTTTAAGAACTTATTTCAACCGTTCATCATCAATTTCGTCGTCTATGGAGTCCTTTTAATTTTTTCTCAATACCGTGTTGTTTTTATAAAGGGTGGTGGCATCTTTTTTGTTTTTAAAGGGAAGTAACTCCTTACTAACCCCAGATGGTTGCTAACCCTATATGGTAACTGACCATGTATTTTTTAGGATACCCTATATCAAATATACATAGTCACGTAGTCCTTTAACCAATCATATCCCCATAAATCTATTGGAGGTAAGACTATAAAATAATATAAGTAAAAATGGATTTTTTTTGGAAAGTTTGTTTCCAGTTTTTGGAGAAAAAAATAATTTGTTTTTGAACCTGAGAAAAAAAAATTGTTTGTTTCACCCTGAGTTGCCACTATATGTAATGAATGCTAAAATTGAAAGAAAAAAATTGTTTTCGACTTGTCGCCAAAAAAATAGATTTTTAGATAAAGTTTGTCCAGAAAAAAAATCAAATGGTTGCTGCCTTAACAGACCACAAAAACATCTAGCTACAAACACATTCATTGATTTGTGTGTCTGACGTCAGAAAATTTTATACGTCACATAGATTTGTCGTTCAATGTGCATACAAACAATTTTAAAATTTATATCGGCAATGTTAGCATATATATAGGGTTAAAAATTTAAAAGTATGTAAGAATAAATTTCAGAAATAGACCGAGATTGAAAATAGTCCAAAAGTTATATATGGAATATATAAGAATCCACAAATAGTTAATTCCACTACGCGATTGAATGATTTTGACGTTTATGGTTCAACGTATTTTGTAATTTATAATAGAAATATATCATAAGGACATAAAATAGAACAATATCATACTAATGGGATCTTTTAATTTAAAGTACAGAGTCACGTTATAAGAACCAAAGAAATACAAAAAGTTGCATATACAAAACACGCCACCTAAAAATGAAAGACAATACTCATTGATGAGATGTAAAAGTACCGAGCCACGTAAAACGGATATCACATAACACCATTCAACAGTAAAAGTAATATTAATAATAGAACAAAGACAAAGAAAGAACTATAAAACACGTTGTTAAGATGATAAACAACATCAGTACGCATAATCTATACATCAAGACCATCGTGTATTATTTGTGAACATGATATAGAATATTTATCAACAAGGTCTTGGTACCTTCCGATGAACTTTTTTAGAAAAAGGACGAGACGTTCTTTGACATACCCCTGGTTCATCAACTTTCTACTCAGACACTGATGACGTTTTACAAAGTCTGAGTAGGAGCTGCAAGCTCTTGAATATCGAATAAGTTGGGAAATATATATCCCATGTGCAGGTGAAGTTGGTATATTGCTGCTAAGGTGAGGGCAATTTACAATTTCAAAATTATAATCGTCTCGTTTGTCATTGATTCTGGTACTGAGATGACTGTGTAAGTCAAATTCGAGATATAAGTCTAAAAATGAGGCGGCGGAAGCCGTGTCTGTTGTTTCTTTAAATCTCTAGTTCTGGGGGATATATTAATTGAACCCAATCAGAAAAGTTCGGATTGTTTATGGAAAGAACATCATCAATGTATCTGAAAGTGAAATTGAAAAAATCTGGCTTCTTTGATCCTCTTGTTTTTGACAATGTCTGGAGGGATGCCGACAATTTGTTGGAAAAGTCTACCTCCAAACTCAACAAATATGTTGTCGATAAGAAACTCAGCATAGTGACTACTTTTCTTCTGTGTAGCATGTTTTACCTTTTTGTTTGTCACTATTAACGAAATATGCCTTATGAAATCCCAAAGTAATAAATTTATAACGTATGCTACCATGTTTATGTTCAAAGGAAGGCATTGTGGATTATTTCTTTAAGGCGATTTTTCAATTTCACAGGGGAATGGTGGTATACAGGTTGAAAAATCAAAAGTTTTGATAGAACTAATTTCAGAAAATGTTTTCCACTGAAGCCCGCGAAAAATCAAACTCCTTACACCTTTCAAATGTACTAGGAGCATTGCAAAAACCAAAGGGCATTTTTATTTACTCATACAATCCGTCACTTTGTTATAAATAACAAAAGCAGTTTTATGACTGTCTTCCTCCGCCATACGAAGTTGCCAATAACCTGACTGAAGATCGCAGACTGAAAATAAACTTATATTATATAGCATAATATTTAGGAAGTGGTATGCATCCCGTACACCTAAACTGGTTCAATTTTCTGTAGTCCACACACCAGGTCACGTACCAACCGTAGAACCATCTTTCTTTCTCACGAGAACCACCCCTGATGCCCAGGCTGCTTTTGAAGGTCTGATAAAAAAAATTATGACCTTGTCTAATGCATATTCGCTGTACACATAGTTCTTTACAAATCAATAGCAAAAACCGATGTAAACGTTTTGAACACTGCTGAATACAGAACGTCAGCTCTTTGGTTTATGTTTTAACACATGCTTACTCTTAACCGTCCAGCAGAACACATTTTTGTTACATTATTCCGTAACATAAAAATACCATCAAATTATAACACGATATTATAGTATAATTCATCGAAGACATAACTATAAAGTACGATAAACATTTATTTAACTCACTCGTTAGATACTAATATTAACTTAATAATCCATGAATGTAAAAATAATGGTATATGGATTCATACTCATCCTTTTATAAAGCTTCAATTAAAGGAGATAAGAATAATAAAAAAGTAGATACTCTTTATTTCATTGACAACAGTCCACCTGATAAAGTACTAAATAAATTTAATAACTTTAGGAGAAAAAAATGCTCTTGTAATATAGCTGCTCGATCTGAATTAGGCAGCTACCCTATTGATTGCTTTATAAAAAGACAAACTCTTCTTTTTCATGATAGACTTTTAAGGGAAGAAACTAGCCTCTTACTAAAAGAAACACTACATTTGGCAAAACTTTACATAATGCAGGTATTTATTCTTGGTACTCCTATGTTAATTCATGTCAGAAGTCAAAATGATTTAGAAATTGTTAACCAAAATAAGGATAAAAATAATAGGTAATATTACAAACAAAATTTAGAAAACTCCTATGAAAATTTATATAATGATAAAATATTAAATTTAAAACTCCAACTTTAAAAAAAAAAAAAAAGCTATAACTTTGAACCATACTACTTTCTCAAAACTTTGAACATAGACAATTAATTTGTAAATTTCAAATAAGTGACCACTGTTTATAAATAGAAACTGATCGATACAGGAAAATTCCCAGAGATTTAAGACTGTGTACACATTGTGATGTACTAGATGATGAGTTTCATTTCTTTTTTAAATGTAAAATAAATGAACAATTAAGAAAAGAATTTTTAAATGAAAATAAATATAACTTAAATGATATAGATAAATTAAAACATATGCTCAATCCTGAAACAAAACAGGACACTTACAAATTAGGCTCCTTTTAAAAAAGTCACCAAGACTGAGGGCAGAGAGTCTTGGTATAATTTCAATCTCTTATTATTGATTTAAAGAAAGCAAGGATTATAATACATTTTTGTAGTTCAAAGCGTCTGCATTTTTTTTCATTGTTTTATATAAGTAAACTGTATATTATGTATAATGTCTTAAGCCATCGGCTCATATGGGCGTAAAGTGTTTTCAATAAAGTTTATTAAGTTTATTATAAAAATTTTAAAAATTGCAATCCAAAAAAAAGGAAATATTTCACGTATAAAGATATATACATATAACAAAAAAAAACAAAAAACACATTCAGATGAAAGAGTATTAAGCAGCGCGTATTTTAATGCACAAATACTGCATATTACATGTAGCGCAGATTATATCAAATTAAATATTTAGCCAAGCTAGCTACACTAGTTTGCACAATTAAAATTGAAAAAGGAACTTGAATAAAATACAATTTCTCAAATTGATCAATAAATTTTAAGAATCAAATTCTTGTCAAAAACATAAAATTTGTGTAGCACTATTGAATTGCAAATAAATCTGAATTCGACTATTTTTTATTAATGGAATTATAGTTATAATTAATAATCTAATACTGAATTTAAAAGATTTTATTTAAGCTCGTGTCATTTCTTATTCCCTTTAGATATGCAAAACAGCTGCTTGCAAGAAAACGCCGAAATAATACACTACATCCATCTTCTAGACTCGGAATGTTTGAATGGAATGGATAATTTATGGTTACAGAAATAAAAGCTTTTTAGCGACAATTTCTTACATGGGCTTCATTCGTAAACCAAGTATCAAAACTTATTGGTAAAAAAAACCACCCATGGTTTTCAGGAATGTTTTCACGAAAAAATTTCAGATTTTACTTCGATGTCTTTACTTAGTTAACAATAAAAAATAAGAAACAGCGAATTTTACGATCCGTCCGCAAGGTTAAAGCCGATAGTAGAACATGTTACATAGTTTAAAGCGGTGTCTTACCCCAAAACGAGAACTTTCAATTGATGAATCTTTGATAGGGACTAAAGCTAGAATTGTCATGACTCAATGCCATCGAAGCGTAGCAAGTGTGGTATAAAGATTTGGATATTGATAAAGGCTGCAACAGGATGTATTATCAATTTTCTACCGTATAGGGAAAAACGGTATGATCCCATTCCAAATAATGAGACGCAAGGATGTCATGTTGTCTTCAAATTGTTGAGATCTGCAGGTCTCTTAGGTAAATGGTTTCATGTCTTTTGTAATATTTTTTTCAAACCTCGTTACCACTTGCGTCTCGTTTGTATACTAAAAACACTTAACTAACTGGTACCATCCGAAAAAATCGACAATTTCCCAGATTAATTAAAGAGGCAAACCCTAATGCTAATCAGACTGTGTTTGCCAGATGAGGTCCACTATTATGTAATGCATTCCAAGAGGTGAAAAATAGAAAGGTTGCACGTTTTGTGTCTATATTTCATAACGGTATACACAATCAAAATGAAAAACCAAGTCTTGCTATTAGCTATTATCAAAATATGGGTAAAGTAGATTTGAACGATATGATGTGTGGTATATATATGAAGATAAAAACAAAAACCATATGGAAAAGACTAACTATTAATATCTTTAACAGGATGCTTCTCAATGTCTATATACTGTATAAATATAATACTGACGAAAACCAGTAAACATCACGCTGACTTCATTGTCTGTATCATTGAATCGACGTAATCGTGGTGGCATAGAGAGAAATGTTAATGCCATGCCCCATGTTACATAACAGAGGTTAACTTGTAAACACGAAAAAAACTGTGTCGTCTGTTCGACTGTTAGCGGTCGTTAACGATCCAGAACTGTTTGCTTGAGATGTACAAAAAGGGTCAAAGGACTACGTATACATCGGCACCGTTGTGAAATTGAACTTTAAATGTGTGCATATTATTAAACGATATACATGTATATATTTCAGGATAATGTGTTTACCTTATTTATTAATTGTTGCTTACTTGTAGTTTCATTATAATACTAATCAAAATAGGTTTGTCTCAAGTTGCTTTAGTTTATTGAACATGAACTAGTTCTTTATTCCTGTAAGTTTTAAGTTTCTGTGTGGTCATTTTCTTCAGTACAATTTGTCCGTGACCAAAAATTTCACAATTGCTTCTCTTTTTTCTCACAGCTTCAAATCAACATGCATAGCAAGAAACTTGGTGTACACCATGATGAACAAGAATGAAGTTCACCAGACAATATTTGAAAAGCCGGGCACATTTGGCAAACGATAACTTCACTATGAAAAACTACAACAGAAATTTTTTATTTGCTATGAAGTTGAAAGGACTTTCAATTTTCAAAGATTCTTTTATTTGGAAGAAAGTTTTTTTTATTTAATGTCCTATAACAAATAGGGTTCATATTCTTATCACTTTTAAAACATATTCCGATATCAGTATACATGTTATAATTGCTACTGTGTGTTTAAAAAAAAACACACACACAGCTTATTTCAATGTTAACCGTTACAGTTCATATCATTTCATACGAACAAATGCATACTCTTATCATTAATGTCTGTGTTAAGTATATGCCGTCATCATCACTTGATACCTAAATATCGTTATATATACACATGGAAAAAAGTATTGCAACACCAAATTGAAATTGAAATTAAAAAAAACTCTTTATTTTTTTGTGATATAATTTGGTAAAATAGAACTAGTTAAACATTATTTAAGTATCACATGAGTTTAATCAATAGATATCGACTCGATAAGTTTTTATCTGCACATGCAGCTACTGTACCCGTAAACAGCAAAACAGATGTTTTCATCCTCATTGTTTTCAACACTTTAAATAACCAAGTTTTTAAAGTTATGTGATTGACACCTTGTAATGGGTCCTTGACAACTCTTAACTGCAGCAAGATGGCAGATTATCAGCATAAGAGAAGCAGGGATGTCGCTATAACAACTGCACGTATTGTTGGTCATCACCATTCCACTATAAGTCGTTTTGAGAATAAAAATCAGGCAATAAACGCTGTTAAAGACCTTCCAAGATAATGAAGACCCCCTATACCATTTGCTAGGGAAAATCAAGCATAATGAAGGTTGGTCAGAAGGAAACCCATTGCATACAAGACAATTCTAAAAAGAGAGTGGTGGCCATACAGGAGCCTTTTAACAAGAACTGTTCGAGATCGACTCATCGCTACTGGTTATCGTGCGACAAGACCATTTCGGAGAACTTTGCTAACGAACAGACACACAGTTTTCCGTATCACACGTAGTGCAGAGCTCGCCAAAGTTGGAAATTAGCATCGTGGAGGAAGATCCAATGTTCAAATGGAATTCGGTTCATCTTCCTTGGCCAGATCGTAGCCCGGATTTGAACCATATCGAGCATATTTGGGACACTTTTGGGCGGAAAGTGCGCGAAAGGCCACCCCAGTTAAAACACATCATGAAATAAACAATGCCCTTCATCAGAAATGGTTGCTGCTACCTTAGCAACAAATAAGTCGATTTATGGCAGGAATCAGAAGACGTTAAGATGCGGTTATCTGTTTGAATGGAGGTTGCGCACAAAGTACTAATTCTTTGGCGTATAACGAACAACCATGATGTGAACAGTCATCTGAACATTAATTTTGAAATGTCTGACATTGTAAAGTTCAACTACAGTAAAAGTTGTAAAATGCATTTTTTTGGTACAAAAAACACTTCATTTTGTTATTAAAATTGTGGTTATATAAATCATTTTTTTTTCAAACATTTTTTGTTCGTTTCAATGCCAATGCTATCATAAACTATGTTTCAATAATATTATATATATATTTTATTATATTTCATCCAAAAAAAGAGGCTGATTTTTCAAGTTTTAAAAAATCTAGGTGTTGCAATACTTTTTTCCATGTGTATATATTCATATTTTACATTTTTTAACAAAATTATTTCAAAGTCATTTATTTTTTTCATTCTAACAATTCTGTGAACAAAAAGATATAATGTCTAAAATGCTTTTCTCTCCATTGTTCACAGTTTAGTTTTCATGTTTGTTTATACATAATAGTGTTTAGTTTTCATGTTTGTTTATACATAATAGTGTTTAGTTTTCATGTTTGGTTTATACATAAGTTTATATGTTGTAGTTTTAGTTTTCATGTTTGTTTATACATAATAGTGCTGTTCAATCATCAGAAAATGTGAAGATCTGTGAGCGCCGAACTTCAAAAATTGAAAATCAAGTCGAGTAAAATTCATCTAGAAATGACGCGCACTTCGCATAAAGTTTCCTGCTCAACGTTGTTACGTCAAACAATGGTTATTACGTACGACGTCACTGTAATTCTTCTGAAAACCCTCGCACTCACCAGATATAAAGCTTGGTTAAAGAGTTTAAATGGTCGAAAATATCAAATGTGGTACAATGACGTAAAAAAAAGTCTAATTATTGAGGTTCCTAACTTTTATCGAAAACCCCATGCTGATACGTTAGACACATTTCATATCGAACCTTTCTATATAAAAATATTTGTGGATGAAATTGGTAAATATTTAATCTTTATACAATATAAGGCATTTTTAAATTTTTTAAATAGTTCTATGTGTAAAGCATCTGCAAATGGTTAAAAATGGTGTTGTATCTTTACCCTGAGCCTCGGGAGCTCCCTTCTTGAGAAGACAACTGACACCAATGAGCCTCTTGGTGGATGCAGCGGATGTCGGAGCCTGTGCACGCCTGCAGCGCCCTCTTTGCAAATGGTCATCGATCGTGATAGACGCATACATGGAGAAACAGTAGTCAACGCCCGAGTAAGAGGTAATTACAGTAATGGAGCCTTAAGTCCTTCATAACATAAGTCCAGGTCGGGTCCTTTCAGGGGAAATAGTCTTCCCGAGACGAACACCACATTATTGGTAGTGCGGGTGAGATGAACACACATGGTGTGACCTACAATGTAGTTAGCCATTTTCGTCAGGGGATTCTGACCAGGTGCAATCAAGGGTGATAGCAGAATTTATTTGGCTATGTTGTGACTTTGGAAGTCGGATTAGGCTCAAAAGAAAAGCTTTAGAAGCGATACCTCATTGAGAAAAACGTTAAGATAAGTTTTTCACTGATCTGTGAAGGTTTTCAAACTTTGTTCAAGTTATTGATTTTTTCAGATTGAGTGTCGCGTGATTTTGTGTTACCAGGTAACAACGATACTTGAGATCAATACCGGAAGTGATTTCAGTAATTTGTTCACATATGCAATACTCATCTTTGCTATTTGTAAACGGGATTTAGAATCAATAAAGACTTGTTTATTATTTTGTTATTGTCTTGTCATTTATTTATACTGAAAGTATCACTGCATATAGGTCAATATTAGCAAAATGAGTGGGTATACAATTAAAATCAACTCCAGTCCGGATTCTGTTCCCCTACATGTACCTGGCATAGGTACGGCTACCGCTCATAGAATTATAGTTATGAGAAATATTGGCCCAAATACCATATATGAGAAATAAAATGTCCCAGGTGTCAGATATGATTGATGTTTCTCCTTGTGAATTGAATGACATGGACAATGTTGATGTCAGGTATCAAGGTCAGCCACATAAGTCACAAGACTATGAGACAGATACACATGTAAAATCACATAAGGGGGGGGGCAGCAAATTTTGAGTCTACACCCTATACTCCTGGTACTACTAGACGGGAAATTGCTCATTGCCAAGAATTTAAGATCGACACACAAATGTGGATAGACCAACACGGTTCCACGTATGCACATGTCCAGGGGGGTGAAATCTACACAAAACCTACTTCAGATCAACCGGTTTTTTTCTGACTTTGAGATCGTCATGGATACAGTGTGGAACTCGCAGGTTGATCGCAAGTCGACAAGATCCATGCCATCATGCATCGACGAAAATGAATATCCAACCCAGGAGATGGACCGTTGCAGAATTTCAGACGATAATCGGTCCTGTAGTGAGGAATCATTACTACCCAGCCAACCATTACAACCAGGAGTAATTGGTTCCGGATATGGATTCACAATATGTAGAATATGAAACATCAGATAAACCAGATCCGCCAGGTCTAGATCAGGGTTTTAGGTGTCAAGAAAACAATCAGTCTGTGGGTATTCAGCACGACAATAGCGAAAGTATGATAGAAGTTCAGTTGAACCAGCAACCCAGGTTTGTGGGTGAAAATTGTAAAGCATACGAGCTGCCAACCGCTACGACAGAGCAAGATTTCGAGAACCCCCGCCTCAACGATAGTTTCAACAAAGTCAACCTCCAAATGAACAGGACTTCTACAGTCAGAATAGGCAAACAAGCAATCAACACAGTCGGTCATTGGAAAATTCAGTCAACTATATTCAACCGCTTTAACAAACTGTTCAACTGTCTGTTGGAAATACCGTCAAATTCAACCAACTACATCAACCAGTCGTTTAACTGCCTGTTGACATATCGCCAACTTCAACCAACACCCTCAACAAGCTGTTCAACTCCCTGTTGAACATACCATGAACTACAACCGACAACGTCAACAAGCTGTTCAACTCCTGTTGAACATACTGTCAACTACTTTCGATCACATACGCAAGCCATTCAACTACCTGGTGGTCACACAGTCACACAACCAATTCAACATACAATTCAACAATCAACCCGGCATACCATAAGCAACGTAAAAAATCAACCACAGGGCACATCCGTGGATAGCAGACGATTATCTACTCAACCAAGTGTCAACAGGTCATCTCCAACAGTTGTCAATCAACCAGTCAACCATAGGGCTACAGGTCAACAACCATCGCAACCCACCATCAACAGGTCAAACTCTTTACTTGCACATAGGTCTACTCCACCAGTCATGGAAAGGGATCCTTGTCAACAGCCTCTACCGACCGTCAACAGGGCTAATCAACCACCCTGTCCCAGGTCAACAATACAGTCAACAAGTCAACAGAAGTATACCCTTCCCGCCGGACGACAAAACTTCAGAAGGGTGATTGATAATGAACAACATTAACCACCGATCAGCCATACTGTACATATACCACATATCAGAAGCCAAGTTCCACCGACACAACAATTTGTTAACAGAGCAGGTCAACACCAACCTAACACCAACCAGTCAGGTTTTCAACGACCTCTTCTTAACACAATGGCAGCCGCCTCAGGCCATACATTACCAACAGGACGTTTACAGACAACAACCGGTGCAACATTTCCATAATGTTACTGCACCTGTACATCAGACTCAACAGCTATTTGGAAATATACCATATCAGCAGGGGAGGCCTCATCAGCCTTCAACAACAAAAAATATTGCGCAGGGAACAGCTCAATCAGGGTATTATGGTGCAGCACTACACTTGCAAGTGTACCCACAACAACAACAACAACCAACCTCAGGCTCAGTTTCAGGACCAAAGAAGTATATCTAGGGTTACAAAGCTGCTCAAATAGTGATTCAGATTTATCAAGTACTACATCAGGGGTAGTCACAAGAGTGGGGGTGGGGCGAGGCGCCCTTTATTTTGTGCTACAGAGTAACCATCGGTATTCCCTTGTTACACCCGATATAGACTTACGTGTTCCAACTGGTTCAAAAACACCAGTTAGATTTAGGGACATTTCACTTTTGACATGACGGTCGCCAACTTTGGTATATGTGTGGAAATTTAATATTCTGTATAAAGAAATACTAGACGACTTTCTTCTTCTATTTTTCTAAAGATTCTTGAATGTCTTCTCTATGCTTTTACATATAGTCAATTTCTCTCTTAATTCCAAAGGTATACGGCACAATTCTGACATAATGCATATTTTATTTATCATGTTCAATGTTTTTTTCACAACAAAACAATCACCTTTACATGACGTTGTCAGTTTATTTTCGATTTATGAGTTTGACTGTCCCTCTTGTATCTTTCGTCCCTCTTTTCTTGTAGAAATCAGGAAATTAGTTCTTGAAATATTCATATATACTTCAGATCTTTAAATTAGATACTGTCGAAAATCTTAGACCAGTACTATTAGGGGCAAAGTAATTGCTTTAAACATCAAGAACAAATCAAAATAAACTTTTCCCTCCTTCCATAGTTCCCCTGCTGTTTGTGCGTAATATTGTTTTAAAATAAGAGAGTTTGTTAAAGTGGAGACAATTGCACAGCTGAAAACCAAAGATATTATCAAAAATTGGTAACATGCATATCAAATTTTCTTTGCATTAAATAGTTTGCCCATTAATGTTTCTTGTATTTGTTTTATACACAATCATACTTTTTTTGTAAACTATGGGTGATTAACCCAATGGTCGCAGCATTTGAACTGTAAATTATTTCAATAAATTTGATATATTCTGTTGATTTATACTTGATAATTGTCCATTTATTTAGATAATATATATATAAGTGTTAGTAATGGCCATTTTTCGTTATTTTCAATAATGTATTATGCTTTCATTAAAATTAAACAGCAAAACTAAATGAAACATAGACACTTTTATAAAGAAATAGATAAAACATGGATATTGTCAAATTGTCAAAAATGAGGATCTTTGATGACTTTCCATGGAAACGAGAGAAAAAAAGTTATATACCTTCTCTCTATTTGTAATTTGAGTATACCAGGTTTGACAACTGTTTGGTATTATTATAAATGTTCACTCCTGCACTCATTTATTTCTGTTCTTCATTACTCTTTACTCTTTACAATTATTTTTCTTTACGTGTGAACATTATTTTATTCAAGGTTTACATCATTATATCATGTACATGGCGGCATTTTTTTTTTGGTATTATTATAAATTTTCACTCCTGCACTCATTTATTTCTGTTCTTCATTACTCTTTACTCTTTACAATTATTTTTATTTACGTATGAACATTATTTTATTCAAGACTTACATCACTATATCATGTGCATGGCGGCATTTTCTTCAAGGATATGGTTGACTTTCGGAAATTGTTTATCATCTCATCCCTTATTTATTGATTTTGTATTTACATTGTGTCATAGGTCAAATTTATTCGTTCAGTGTATATTCATTTGTTAGTTTTGATATGTTATTTGATTGAATTAATTCATTTCAATTGATATTTTAAAGTGTGTCTTTCTCTGTTGTGATGTTCCACTATATATTGTTTCTAGATCATGATGAAGGTTGGTACCTATTGAAACGTGTAAACCCGCTGCAATTGTAAGTACATTTCCTAAGTCAGGTACCTGATGTCCTGTGGTTGTTGGTTGTTGTTGTGGTTCAGATTTGTTTCTCGTTTTTCGTTTTTTATATAGATTAGACCGTGGTTTTCCAATTTGAATGGTTTTACAATTTTCATTTTTGGGGGCCTTTTTATAGCTTGCTGTTCGTTGTGAGCCAAGACCCCGTGTTGAAGACCGTACTTTGACCTATAAATGTTTACTTTTACAAATAATGACTTGGATGGAGATTTGTCTCATTGCCACTTATACCACTTCTTCTTATATTAATACAATTGTTTAATATGACAACAATTGAGATTCAGTAGCCTAAACTGTGTTATAAGCTTAATTGAGAGATAAACTCCATTATGTTCGTCTTCGTTCCGTTACCGAACATAAAGTATGTAATACTTTATCCACAATACTTTGGCTTATATTTTAAAAAAAAGATCATATCGTTTTAAAATCAGTTCGCCGGTAGTGCAGCTACTTTATTATATACATTCATAAT
Source organism: Mytilus edulis (assembly GCA_019925275.1). Classification (NCBI taxonomy): domain Eukaryota; kingdom Metazoa; phylum Mollusca; class Bivalvia; order Mytilida; family Mytilidae; genus Mytilus; species Mytilus edulis. The sequence goes on along the minus strand of CM034349.1, from coordinate 80,934,395 downwards.
TACATTACATGTATGTTTCATTACAATACGTTACTTTAATTGTCTAACAGCAATCTCGTGTCATTCTGAAATTAACCTTCATTTCAAATGAAATGTAACATTCATGATGACAAAAGCTTCGACAATAAAAAGCACAGGTAAATAAAAAAAGTTGATAGAAATCGTTTACCATGCGCACATTTTTTTAAGAATGAAGCGGATCCAAATGTAAAAAGGTCGACGCTTTTACACCCCAATATTGACAAAAATAAGCATTCAATTGATAAAACAAAAAATATATGAAGAAAAGTGCGTCATATAATTATGACATATTATTATGCACTGGGCGCTTCCATATTAAAACATCTATAAAGACAAAGCAGAGTCAATATACATTTATACATTTTTCATATATATAGTTATTGAAGGGAGGGTCTAACATTTAGTGGATACATATATATATGAAAAACAAAATTTGAAGTGAAAGTTTAGGTTTTTAAATGTTCTACTTGGATGACAGGCTTTGAACCGCAGAATACTTTTTTGAATTGCTGATTTACATCTGGACGCTTCCAAGCATAAATAATTGGGTTAACAATACTGTTCGAAGCTCCGAAAAATACCAACCAGTTTGCTAAATCAGATTCCAGCTTCGATTTCGCGGTAGGTGATACCATGATCCAGGAACTTAATGTCATGTAAGGCAACCAAAAGATACTAAATGCAATAGTAACAATGCCGGTGACTTTTGCTCCTAGGATGGCTTTTTTCATTTTATTCGTCGTCTGCATATGGTCTCTCGTTTGGTTTTGCTGATATTTATTCATTCGTTGGTAGTAACGCCATGCTGTTTTCAAAACCGGAAGGTACAGTATTGCAGTTATTATGCTGACAATGTACACAATTATATATGCAGTTGCGCGCAGTGATTTAGGGAAGATTATGTCAAAACTGCATGGAATGCCGGGATACCAATTCCTCCACCCAAGCATAGGACCAAGTATCACATAAGTAGGTAAAATCCAGGGAAGAATACACATTATATTTGAAGTTGACCTCGTAATGACTAGCGCGTACTTATGGGGATGGCATATAGCCAAGTACCTATCAAATGCTGCTACACCGACAGTTAACTGTGATGTTAGTGTCATGACGGTGATAACTTGATACCTAAGGATACAAAGTATCATGTTTGATGACATCTTTGGATAGAAAAAGTAGAACATTTGTGTTCCACATGATATACCAGTGAAAAAATCTGCAAATGCCAAACTAACGATGAATTTGTTGGTATTCGATTTGAATTTCAAATGCCTCACAAATATAAATATCACTAGACCGTTTCCGATACATGCCACAACAAAAACCAATTGCTGTAAAGTCATAAAGGCAATCAACATTGGCGGGAAAGTAAATGTGTATAATGTTGTTGCATTCGATGTGATGTTTGTCTCATTCATATTAAAGCAGCCAAATATATCTGGAACCCTAAAATGTAAAATATTTTATGAATCTAAGCAATATGTGTACAATCATTCAATTATGAAATTTAAAAAAAATGAAAGATAATACGGAAAATTAATTTTCATTTCGAATTCCAAAGTCTAATCAAAATTGAAAATCATTTGAAAACTCTGTTTTGCATTCAATCAAGTGTCGGTCTTGCAATTACTAGCACCACATGCGTTGGTGAAAAAGCAAAAGCACTTTATCAGTAAAGCCACTGTCACTCAAGACCACGATCAAACTACGATCACCCCGATCTAAAATAAATTCAGATTGTGGTGAGGTCTCGGTATAAGCGGCATGAAATTGTTAATTTTCGACGATGCTACTTCGTCTTCATTACGCTCCTAAGTCAAACTGAAACCGTAAATGTCATTGCAGTATAATTACATTTAGATGTATGTTTCATTATAATACGTTATTCTGATTGGCTAACTGCACATATCGCATTATTCCTTAAGCAATTGTATTACACAATAAAATTTATCAACTTAATGAACATCGTGTTTTCATGATCCTAGCTAAAAAAAAATGTAATTATAAGTATTGAATGCTTCTTTTTGTAACTTCATAGGTTGTAAAAGCGTTTACCGTGTGCACATGTTTAGAATGAAGCGCTTCCGCGCTCCTTACAACATGTACTTCGGTCAACGCTGTTACAACCCAATGAAGTTACAGATTCTTAAGTGCAAAAGGACAGGATAATATCAGATAGTAACATTCATATTAAACAACAATTAACACTTTTTAAAATTGGTAACCGTTCCCAGAAATACTTCTTAAAAAGCAAACAATTAATCTGCAAAATGATACATAGCAATTTGATTTAAGTAATTGTTTCTAAATGCATATTTCCATAATTCATAACTTTAATTACGATTTCTTACTCACCTTAGATATGTGGGTTTACCTTCCTTTCATCAATATGAACGCCTTAATAAAATTCTCAAATTATATATTCACATTTATAGTGATTTCTGAAAGACATGTTTTGTCCAATCAGATAGTTGTGTCTTCCGAAAACTGGCTTGGAAATTCTCGAGAAGTATTATAATATACCCAAAAGATCAATATTAATTTAACTTCGTGCATGGAATATTTTTATGTAAATACAACAAGATAAACGCATTATTATCAACACTATTAATGTCTGTAAGGTAACAACTGCAATAAAATTCCTTTTGCGACTGGGAGTGAATCGTAGCTTAGACACTGATTTTCAGTAGTATTATTTCAATTATAATTTAATCATTTGTCTAAAGAATTAGCAATGAAAGATTGCACACATAAAAGAAGCTCGTGAATTATTTTTTTATTTATTTTCACTAGAATAATCTGTATAAATTTGTTGTTTTAGAGACACACAACATTTTTCAAGACTCATTTATGAAATTGTAAACAATCTTTTCTTTGCATTAAGTAAAATCATAAAAATACTGAACTCAGACGAAAATTCCGAACGGAAAGTCGGTAATTATTTGCAAAGTCAAAAGCTAAAACACATCAAACGAATAAATAACAACAGACATATTCCTGATTTGTTACAGACATTTTCTCGAGTAGCAAATGGTAGATCTAACCGTGTTTTATGCTAGTTAAACCCTCTCACTTAAATGACAGTCGTTTAAAATTCCATAATATTGCATGTTTATCGCAACATGAGTTTAATTGTACATGACACAACCCCTAAAAAAACAACATTATGAAAAAAAACTTGAAAGAGATAATATTTTGAGGTTTTAATATCCGTCACTGTATCAGCAACTGAAATGGAAGTGATGTGATTAATTACACGCTTTTCGTCAAGAGAAGGATACTGAGGACATAGCGCAAAAACAAACAGATTACAGATAATAGAAGCGGGAACTACATGTAAATGTGATTAAGGGTTTAAATGATGAGAGATGTGTTTAACGACCTTGACTAAATACGATCATGGTCTTTCATGGCCATGGCTTGCGCCTATTTTCAGCAAGATAATTTTAGTATTACGTACGACTAAGGACATGCTGCTTTGCAAGAGATTTTTGGAAAATTGGCAAGATATACGAAAAAACGGGAATATAATGGAAAATGAATCAAACAAGACTAAGCCATGAATCCTGATTTATGATAAGCGTTAAAGCATTAGTATTAGTCTATTGTTTAATTTTAAAGTAGCCATATGCAAATTGTTTTTAGTCTTAAAATTGAATATAAACATTCACATTACAGGATATGTTAAAAAGCAGTGTCAGACAAAAAAAATAGTATCCTGACCGTTTGTATAACATTTTTCCCAAATTAATTAGGGTCAAAATTCTGATATTGGTAGCTAGCATTTAGTAATTAAAGCAACGAGTAAGTACATGATTGTACATGTTACATGAAGTGAAGCAGTTTGTTCGTATAATTCCAGAAGAGCGCTTTTGACGCATTTTGTTTTCTTTTCTTCAAAATTTCACAGGAGAAACGCGATAGTTGGAAACTACACTTTATGATTATCCTTAGTTATTTAAAAAAAAATCGATATGGAAACTACACTTTATGATTATCCTTAGTTATTTAAAAAAAAATCGATATAGAAACATCACATAAAGAAGGAAATAAAACATATAAAAATAAAGTTATCCTTGGACTTCTTCCATCTGGTGATAAAAAGGAACTCATAAGATCCATCCCACCAAAAGTTACACAACCCCACTTGATTCTTTGATTAGTTGAAGCTATGCGTACGTTTGTCTGAGTGGAATTTCAGATACAATGTCCAGTCCGGTTGCAATCAGAAAGTTTGATCCAATTGCTAGCAAAGGGAAATACCACACTCTCTAGATATTGACGTTAAAGAAAACCATTGCTCTAATTCTTCGTGAATTTACTCCTTTCTGCACCCATTGTATAAAAAAATTAATCAACGTGTGGTCCGTTTGATCTCAGTTGATCATTGGTTGAAATCCGATTATGACATCGAATTCTCTTCCTATCCTCTGAATTTCCTATTAGTGACGGCATGAAAAAAGGCGACCATGCCTGATGACGTCACATAGAAAGAACACATGTTATTGCAGATCAGTTACAAAAGAAGGAATAAGTTTGACTGCTTATTGTTTGAAAATCATTAGAGAAACAATTCACCACCAAATCTCGTGTAATACGATATTTATCCACTTCGACAGTTAAATTTTAAATATTTAAAACGCTCGGCGAGCCTCACGTTTTAAATTGAAAGTTTAACTGTCTCGAGTGGATAAATATCGTATCACACTCGATGCATGGTAGAATCTATTATATATCTACCGTATGTGACATACTAATTTTTCAAAGTACAGTTTCCAGTAGACTTTTTAGAACCTTATATAATGAGTACCTTTTGACTTTGTTGTCGTTTTGGTATAAATGTCGTGTACATGTTATTATTTGTACAGGTTAATAACTTTGTACAAGTAATTACTTGTACAATGCCATCATATAAGTTATTACTTGTACAGATATAATTTACGAGTAATTGCCTGTACAATTTTCTATGAGAAAAAGATAATAATTAAGTTTGTACAACACGCTATTTTTGAGTTATTATATTTGTTTCTTCCTTCCTTTGTATTTAGGTAATGATGCCAGATAACATTAACTCTTGCTTCACATCGTGTTGATCACTTTAATACGGACTACTAACAGTTATTTTGATGTATTATAAAAAAATGTATTTTCAATTGATGAACAGATTCAATTATTCTCCGACAGCTGGGTTTAATTAATTATTATTATGATCATGAATGTGCTTTTTTTTATAATTGCCAAATCTTAACAATTCAGACCACTGTCAGGTGTTCTCGTTTGTCCATGAAATCATTATAGTATTACTCTATGTATGTCAGTGTACTCTCTTTTAACAGACCCTTAACTTTGAGGGTGACGGGGTATACATGCTCCAATTTAAGCTCTGGCCAAAGACGTTTTAGTTCTATATAACGTTAAATCCCCTTCCATATCACTTTGCAGGATATGTGGAGTTCACAAAAGTTTTAAAAAAGAATGTGTCTGTAACAATGCCCTCGCATTATCATTTTCTAATGTTCAGTGGACCGTGTAATTGGGGTAAAATCTCTAATTGGGCATTAAAATTAGAAAGATCATATCATAGGGAACATGTGTACCAAGTTTGAAGTCGATTGGACTTCCACTTCATCAAAAACTACCTCGACCAAAAACTTTAACCTGAAGCGGGACAGACGGACGAACGAACGGACGCACAGACCAGAAAACATAATGCCCCTCTACTATCGTAGGTATGGCATAAAAAATGTCAATAAGATGGTAAGCCACTTTGGCGGATATTTTTAAAGGATGCATTACACTAAAGTGTGTACAGTGATCCTGGTAGTGTATGATCCACTTATATTTTCCATCTGGACATGATTGATAGTAAACAATGTCTACCTGCCAATATTGTTTTTGACTTTGACTTGACAACGAGGATAAAAGTCTGTAGTAGTGATAGGACAAGCACTTTTTTCAAAATGTTCACACATTCTGATAATACGACTTATTTCTCTGCTGATATTGTCAAATTGATTTTTTAACTCCTTATTAGGTTTGTGTATGCCTCAATGACCAACTCAGGAATGTGCTGTTCTTATTAGAGGGATGAAGTTGTTCATCAACTATATGATGTATATACATGTATTAATAAATAATTTCGTCTCCATTTTCAAATGAGTTTTTTAATACACGCTACCTTCAAAACATCATACCGTCTTAAGTTTAATTTTAGACGTGCTGTCTTTTTGGAACTTAATTTTGCTTCCTTTACATTACTTATAGTCTCTCTGTATCTTTATCGTTTGAATACTGGATTATTTGAAGATTTTACTGTCATCTATGATCTTACAATGTACCTATTTCACGATAAAGCTTCTTTTCTGCGATGTTTTACACTCTAGTTATACCTACTAAACTAAACAGATTTGACATCACTTTTATTAAATAAAAAGTACTCACATACTAAAAATTCATACGTTTGCATTTAGTAATAGATTATTTGTTGTAACATAAATTGTATTTTTTCTTTTGATGTTTTAATGCAATAATTCGCTTAAAAAGTGTGTTTATGGACCATGGTATATTATATGCAAATTGATGGTGTACCATACTTTGCTCATTAAATATGCAACTGAACTAAAATCTAAAGGAACGAAGGCGGAGCTATGGTACAAAATATTCATGTTCATGTTATTTCATGTTATTCCATAATTGAAGCTCCACCCTTTTTTTAAAGGTATCTGCCTTTGAAATATTTAGGAAACCGAAAAACGTAAAAGGGTTATTAAAGAAAAAGGAATAAATATTGGCTACACAAATTTGTGAAAAAAACATGTTTCTTTTTGCGATCAAATAGGGTACACTATCTACGTTCCCTAGATCCGCCACTGTTGTGTTAAAAACTTTTATCGTTAAAACTGTGTTTGAATAAATACATGTACTAACAATCCAATTAATAAAATAACGGAAAAAGCAGTTTGTACGAAAACTTTAAATTATAAACATGATAAATATGCAATTTCAATGAGATAAACAACCTGTAAAATATGTTTAATTTGTATGATTATACCTTGAAAACCAAGAAAGAAAAAAAAACAATTCTTACCGTCATTAGAATAATTATTTAATCCTTGTCGCAGAATCCGACATTATTGTTCACTTTGATGAAATAATGAAATTACCTGCGTATACGATCATACATGGGGCGCAAAACTAAAAAATCGGGGAAATCGACATTTTCTTAACTTTCTGCAAATTCTTAGGCTCAATTAAATTATTGGCATACAAGCAAAAGGCGCAAAAGGGACTTGCGCGAGCTTCTATTTTGTTGGATAAAACTGTAACGTGATTAATTTTCAATAAAAGTTCAAGGTCTTCAAGCTGTCAATCATTTTATTTATATTACAAATTTTATATACCATGTGTCTTACTCATTAACATATTTAAACAACTCATCCTTCGGATTCGTTTGTTAAAATATGTTAACTCGTAAGAACCATGGTATATATAGTACTTAAACATGGCAAAGGGAAAGTTTTGTTGTGAACAGCAAATAGGCCAAGGTAGAATAATGATTTGTACAAGTTATTATCTTTTTCTCAATAAAAATTGGACAAGTAATTACTTGTACAATTTATTTTTACAAGTAATAACGTGTATGATAGCATCGTACAGTAATAACTTGTACAAGATGGTTGTAAAGTATTAACGTGAACAAAATAATAATTATGTACACGACATATACATAAAATATTTGTTATTGTGCGTTAGGGGAACAATAATCATTTAATCTGTACCACAATGGTAACTATTTATGATGTGTACAGAAACTTATTGTAGATTAATATCTCCTGTAATTGAAACCCAATCAAACTGATAATGATCTCAAACATTCTTCAGTATTATTTTAATGGAGTAAAAGTAATTGAGTCAAAATCACAGGTGAAATCACTTGTAATTTTGAAGAAAAAAAGGTTGGGTTCTTAGGATTTTTCTACCAATTTAAAATAGGCACAAGTATCTGTATATTTTATTTCAAATTTTCCTTGCTTACAGACTGATCTTACATATGCTGAGGAAACATTCCATTCTAATGGGAATTCTGTCATTAGTGAAAAATTGCAAAACATGGAAGGATGCTTTGGAATAATTCCAAATTAAAACTACACTCTTTTACCACTGTTTAAGATGTATAAAACCTGTGTTGCCTACGTACTTCAAATAAATTAAAGTATAGTTTAAAATGGTAGGCCTTAGAAAAAATAAAGTGTCCAAGTTTACAATAAGATCAAGGCAAAAGCAGACAGACATCAGACACATAAATAATTATTATATCATTTGTATTTGAAATATCGTGATGTATCAATCACTCGACACAATGTGAAGCCGTTTTCATTTCACGTTTGGCTCACGTACCAAAACAATTTATGTGGTTATACAGAAAAAAAGTATTCTTAGTGCTTTTGGGGACGTCGTCCTTATATTAGATATCATCAGATCGTGATATTAATTAAGCAAAATACATAGAAGTTTATATATTCATTATCAAGAAAACGTTTTATCCTTGATTGTTTAATTATGTAGACAATGTTTTATAAAAGCAAAGAAAACTGAGACACGGAGAATCATATAATCACCATACACGGTCTCATACATATCAATATATTTTTCAGCGTTTCGCAGTATAGCGGAAAAATCCTGTCTTAAAGTTTCTATACTATTTTGTATAGGTCAATAATGTATGATTTGATAGGTCAGGTGACCTACTGTTTGTTATGCTAATTTGTTTTCGCGGGTTCGTGAAAAAATGGTCTAGGTGGTCATTCTAGCCGTAGACATTGTACAGTTAAACTTCCTTTTTTGTTTAAAAAATTGTTTTTTTTTTATATAATCATGATCATGATGGAGTACGGCATCATTACCCAGAAACGGTTCTTGCATTGCTCCGTGACGCAGGTTTCCAAACTTTATAAGTTGGGTTTTCCTGGGCGGCGAGTGTCTGTTTATGACGGGTATTCATAATATGATATTTAACATTGGGAATGTTCTTGGAAGTTAATAGATATTTATTTCTATTGTTGCCGGAAGTATATTTTTTGGTTCACAAAGTTGTGTGATCAATTACTTAGTATAGATACTATTACTTTGTTATATATATATTGTTTACATGCATATGTATATGAGATTATTGTATTGTACTGAATTACTAATTTGATTAAATGCTGGCTCCAGTCTGTCTGCACGGCAAAATACAGTCTAATTTAGTTGGCCAAAATTATTGTGTAGTTCGGACGTTTGTTTTTCAAAACGTATGACAATATCTAAGTCTTCTGTTCATGTCGATTCAGAAAAGTAGTCTTCATTGAAAATTAACGCCCGACATTTTATTTGTTTCTTACAAAATGGCATGTGGGTGGATATTCTCAGCTTCCTACAAAATTCTTCACTTTCATAAAATATATAATACCAGTGTCTGCGTACAAAAATTGATAAACCAGGAGTATGTCAAAGAACCGTTCAACGACTCGTCCTTAATACATGGCAAGAGTAAAATCCCTTTGTTCTTACTGTGCTATAATCTGGATAATGCACATGCAGCAAAGGTTGTCTGGAGTAAAAGGTTTTGAAAGAGAAACGTATTTTCTGTTTATTTAACATTTTAAATTTAGGTAATGCAACATCTTCCTCGGTTCTTTCAAGCATATCATATCGCGCATTGAGGGAAAGGAATTCAAAAGCAATTAATCTTACTTAAACTCAATAACCCTTGCAGTTATGTTTTTTTTTTTCATACACCGATTTGAAAGTACACAATTTATCAAAGTCTTAAACGTCACCAATTAAATAAAAATTGGGAATATTTTAGAATGAGTCTAAATATAAAAAAAATTAATTTAAAACTGACTTTCTTTACCCTACAAGAAACTTTCCTAGGACCCGTGGACTGCAGAATAACGTCCACATGTCTGAAACGTTCACGTAAATTGATTGCGTCATGAGTTAAACAGTTATTGGCCAATCAAATCGGTATATGTAATTTAATCTGCACAGCACGAGATGACCCAATAACCCGAACTCCTACGTCGTTCGGGTTATTGGGTAATCTGGGTCAGATTAAATGACATATATACCAACTTGCTTGGTCAATAAGTATAACATATTATAAACTAGATTATCGGAAGGTTCCGAGACTTTGTTAAATAATCCATATCAATTTCACGGTCTTAAGTATAGATTCTTGGTACTGACGTAGTTTATCATTTTAATAACGTGTTATAGTATTCTTTTATTGTTGTCATGAATAGTACTTTTACTGTGTAGTCTATTTTTGTTGATGCCAACTTGACACTGTTGTGTACTTATACATCACGTCATTGTGGTATTGTGCTATGGTATTTTTTTTTGTATTCTTGTCTTTTATTTTTGCCAATGTGATTTGTCCATATGCCTTTTCATGTTACTTTGTACATGTAACATATTAAAATTTTGTTTGTTTTTAAATGTCATTCAGATTATAGCACAACGTTTACTGCTGTACTTTTTTTACATTTTTACTTATTATCTCTGTTTGTTTTGTTCACGTATCATTTAATATGTTGTTTTCGTTATGGGTTTCCATATTACATATTAATCATAATTACTGATTTTGGACAAGTAAGTTTTATAATGCAATCGAAAAGTGTGTTTTAACGTTATTCTGTTAAGGTCTCTTTCGAATAAAATTATTTGTTTTACTTATAACGTGTACCATTGGCACAAATATGTTTTTATTTCGGCGCAAAGGAAATATCAAGGTTTGTTGCGCAAATGAAAGTTTATTTTGACGCAAATAAAAGTTTATTTTGGCGCAAATGAAGTACCAATTGTCGCAAAAGCAAACCACTGATATAATGGAATTTTATTTGACTGCCATAAAAGTGAGAGGTTCAGCTACCTATAAAACCAGGGGCCTGTTTATTGACACTGTCCTAAGATCGGTCCTAAGAATTTCTTAGGACAGAAGTTAGGATAAAGTTAGGACCGACTTACGACACGTCTCGGCATGCACATCGAAGCTATCTTAGGATTATCTCAGCTAGGATGTCCTAACCGCTGTCATAAGTATTGGCGTAAAAGAAAATAGCAAATTAAAAATTAGAATTTAAGAGTGCATTTCTTTCTAACACTACAATGCGCGCTCATGTTTTGATCATTTCTTTCAGACATAGGTTTGCAAAATTTACAGAAACTTTGACAAACTATGCACACGCTAAAAATGCGTCTGCAGTTTATCGTTTGTCGTTTGTTAGTACACACGCTACATTTGTTTCTAACTTCAACCTGATTAAACGACCTATTTGTTTCTACGTTTGTAAAAAGGCTGTTTACCAACAACATGTGCATGCATTATTGGAGGTTCAAACAGGGTCAGTCAAGACTTATTACACGATGTATTTGTTTCAACTTTTGTTGCGTTAAGAAAACAACAACAAACGCCACAAAACGTTTACAAAATTATGGTTAGAAAGAAATGCGGCCTAAAATAATGTATCAAATTTAACCAATTACTTTGATTTAAAAAAAATAATGATTATAAAATAATTGTTAGTTTAAAATTAAAGGTATTAAATAGTTTTGATATTATGATTGCACATTTTAACTCTATGACAAAACATATATTACAAAACATTTAATTACGTTTCATGTGAGCTAAATTCGAACTGTCACCGTTTCATACTTAAAAGATCAAAGGCAAATCTCGTGCATCTTTCATATGAATACTGAGTGCTTCAACTATTTTATTACGTGTGTATTCCGTAGGTGGCATTTTCGTGCTGACTATCTAATAAAAATATTTACCGCGTGATCTCTTATACATATCTTTAAAGTGAATAAACACATTACGCCCCCCTCTAATTTTTGTACGTGCTGTTTATATTGTAAAATAGGTGTACCCATGGGATTTTTATAAGACATAGCATCAACCGTAGATAATAAACTAGCAATATATCAATGCTTGATTTAATGTTGTTAATGGAAATTTATAACAAGTTTAATTTTTTAAAATCACGAAATTAACTTTCAGGAGGGTCAAGTCAAGTACGATTATAGATTTATATTATAGTCATGGTCACTGAGGAGGGTGGAATCAACAACTGCATGATAGATATGCATAAATTATGTGTATTATGTTTTGTTCTTTTATTGTTTTATGGTGTATTGTATTTTGTTGATCTACAATGTATGTATGCCTTCAACCCCATTGGGATATAAATGTGTATTATCCAATAAACTATTATAGAAGGGCAACTCTCATAGACAACATCAGTCTTCGTCCAAATTATTTCTTCTTTGCACATGTAAGTCAGTGGTAGTATTTTTTAACCAAAATTTGTGAAAAATATACAAAATGCTTATTACCAAAAATAGTCAGAGCAAGTTCGAATTTGGGTGCATGGCGTCACTTTTGCCGTTCTTGAGTTACGATTCTTTATAACGATAATATATACAAGCGGGACTCCATTTATCTTGTATTTGTTTAAATAATTCAATCGCTTTTATACTAAACTTCAGCCTTTTACAATTTCTTGTTCCACACTTAAAGGCCCATAGGCAAATAATAGGAGAGGATTTTTTTTCAGAAGCATATTGTAAGTGAGCTGCTTCTCTGATAGAATAAATACATTACATGTGATTTTATTTTTACTGAATACAAAACATGGGAGATAAAAAAAAAAATCACTTACAACTTTTCTCAATATTTATACCAAATTGAATATGACTTTTGTATAATGTTTTAATTTGTTAAAAAAAGACGACGGACTTTAACGATATTTACTTGTTTTCCGTTTCAGTTTTTAGCAATGCGTTGGTGTAGTTCACTATTTTATATTTCATAAACTGACCTTCGCCGATACAATAATAAATACTAAGTCATGTAAATGATCATAATCCGTGAAGTAAATAAGCGATAAAATTTTGTAAATCTTTGATACAAAAATCATGAAAATAACTTTCAGGAGGGTCAAGTCAAGTACGATTATAGATTTATATTATAGTCATGGTACCTAAGGAGGGTGGAATCAACAACTGCATGATAGATATGCATATGTGTATTATGGTTTGTTCTTTTATTGTTGTATGGTGTATTGTATTTTGTTGGTCTATAATGTATGTATGCCTTCAACCCCGTTGGGATATAAATGTGTATTATCCAATAAACTATTATAGAAGGGCAACTCTCATAGATAACATCAGTCTTCGTCCAAATTATTTCTTCTTTGCACATGTAAGTCAGTGGTAGTATTTTTTAACCAAAATTTGTGAAAAATATACAAAATGCTTATTACCAAAAATAGTCAGAGCAAGTTCGAATTTGGGTGCATGGCGTCACTTTTACCGTTCTTGAGTTACGATTCTTTATAACGATAATATATACAAGCGGGACTCCATTTATCTTGTATTTGTTTAAATAATTCAATCGCTTTTATACTAAACTTCAGCCTTTTACAATTTCTGGTTCCACACTTAAAGGCCCATAGGCAAATAATAGGAGAGGATTTTTTTTCAGAAGCATATTGTAAGTGAGGCGCTTCTCTGATAGAATAAATACATTACATGTGATTTTATTTTTACTGAATACAAAACATGGGAGATAAAAAAAAAATCACTTACAACTTTTCTCAATATTTATACCAAATTGAATATGACTTTTGTATAATATTTTAATTTGTTAAAAAAAGACGACGGACTTTAACGATATTTACTTGTTTTCCGTTTCAGTTTTTAGCAATGCGTTGGTGTAGTTCACTATTTTATATTTCATAAACTGACCTTCGCCGATACAATAATAAATACTAAGTCATGTAAATGATCATAATCCGTGAAGTAAATAAGCGATAAAATTTTGTAAATCTTTGATACAAAAATCATGAAAATAACTTTCAGGAGGGTCAAGTCAAGTACGATTATAGATTTATATTATAGTCATGGTACCTAAGGAGGGTGGAATCAACAACTGCATGATAGATATGCATATGTGTATTATGTTTTGTTCTTTTATTGTTGTATGGTGTATTGTATTTTGTTGGTCTATAATGTATGTATGCCTTTAACCCCATTGGGATATAAATGTGTATTATCCAATAAACTATTATAGAAGGGCAACTCTCATAGATAACATCAGTCTTCGTCCAAATTATTTCTTCTTTGCACATGTAAGTCAGTGGTAGTATTTTTTAACCAAAATTTGTGAAAAATATACAAAATGCTTATTACCAAAAATAGTCAGAGCAAGTTTGAATTTGGGTGCATGGCGTCACTTTTACCGTTCTTGAGTTACGATTCTTTATAACGATAATATATACAAGCGGGACTCCATTTATCTTGTATTTGTTTAAATAATTCAATCGCTTCAATACTTAACTTCAGCCTTTTGCAATTTCTGGCCCACACTTAAAGGCCCATAGGCAAATAATAGGAGAGGAATTTTTTTCAGAAGCATATTTTAAGTGAGCTGCTTCTCTGATAGAATAAATACATTACATGTGATTTTGTTTTTACTGCATTACATGTGATTTTGTTTTTACTGCATACAGAACATGAAAGATAAAAAAAAATCATTACAACTTTTCTCAATATTTATACCAAATTGAATATGACTTTTGTATAATGTTTTAATTTGTTAAAAAAAAGACGACGGACTTTAACGTTATTTACTTGTTTTCCGTTTAAGTTTTTAGCAATGCGTTGGTGTAGTTCACTATGTTATATTTCATAAACTGACCTTCGCCAATACAATAATAAATACTAAGTCATATAAATGATCATAATCCGTGAAGTAAATAAGCGATAAATTTTTGTAAATCTTTGATACAATCAATGATGCTTTGTGTATTAAGGTACAAAATATAACCATTAAAATCGTTGATCGGTTGTCTAGTTCGAACTATTTCTTAGGTAATACAGTGACGGTACCTCCAAAACCTTCAAAAATTTAACCCTTCGTAATGGTAGGCGTATTAATTTTTGTTTTCATTTTTGTAGGATTTTTCATTTGTAATGTCGGTAAGATTCATATTTGTTTAATTATTTCTTTTATCAATATTAATTTTAGTTATTAATATAATAATCGATATTTAAATTTTGTTATTGTTGATGCGGCAGTAGTTTCATAAACTGCGTCATAACAAAATTGTAATCAACAATTTATTTACGTGTTCGTTTTCACTGGTCTGTCTGCATTTCCATCTAGCGGTCATTGTCAAAAACCGTTCTTGAACCAGTGCGTGACCGACGAATGGCATGATTTTAGGATGTACAAAAAATTATTCATAATGTTTATCTATATAATATGATTTATAGCCACGTTTAACACAACATGTGAAACTTTGGGTCCTAAATGCTCGTATTATTATTTGACCTATTTAACTTTTTTTATTTTATTCTAGCGTCAGCGATGATTTTTTGTAGACGACAAACGTCTGGCGTACAAAAATTGAAACCTTTTATCTATGATGAGTTCATTTATTTTCAAAAAACTTTTGCGTCGTATAATGGTATCATGTCGTCTGCATCGTCGTCCGAAGACGCATTTAGTTTCCGGACAATAACTTTTTTTTAGTGAATGGATCCCTATAAATTTTTACCAGAAGGTTTAATAGCACTAAAGGAAGGTTGGAATTGATTTTGGGGGTAATGGTCCCAATAGTGTAGAAATTAGAGGCCCAAAATAAGCATGTTTGTAGTTTTCAAACAAGAACTTTTGTTTAAGTGTATGAATCTGTTTGAAATTAGACCACAAGTTTCCATACCATGAAGGGATGGTTAAAATTTACTCTGGGAGTATTTGCTTAATTTTTTTTTTTTTGGAATTAGGGGCAAAAGGGCCAAAAAAGGGGAAAACTACAAATGCATGTTTTCTGGTCAATGGACAATTAGGACAATTTAAAAGCAGTGTAAGGGAGGTAATTCAAAAACATTTAACAAATAATGTTGGCAATCTTCTGATTTACCTTCCTTACACTTCTTGTAAATTATGTATAAAGAAATGTCAGGTTTTGGACTAATTGCAAAAAGGGGGATGGTAGCAGCTCATTCCCCCCCCCCCTCAAATTTCTCAAATTCCAAATTTTTGAAAAGTTTGAAGAAGAAATCTCTAATTGAACAATATTGCGCAATATATTTGTAAGATCTTGACATTTTTTTTGTGTCAGAAACTCATATTATGTCAAAAATTTGATCACAATCCAAATTCAGAGCTGTATCAAGCTTGAATGTTGTGTCCATATTTGCCCAAACTGTTCAGGGTTCGACCTCTGCGGTCGTATAAAGCTGCGACCTGTGGAGCACCTGGTTTTATAATGAATTTTGCAATCAAATAAAATCTAAGTTTGAAAATTCGGATAATGGAACAATTGAACAGAAACGTGATCACCTGAGATTTTATAATCAAAATCCGTATAAAACAAAAAACGAAAGGTAAGAGGTATCCGAGATTGGTGAGATATTATAGCTTCCGAAAGTATTCGAATTATATATTATCATATGCGAAATTAGAAAATAATTGTCAGTCTGAGGAATATTTGAATTGCAATAATTTTATACACAGGCAGTTACTCTCAAAATTAAGACTAAGTTATCATTCCCTAGGCATTGAATTAGGAAGGTACAGAAACATTCCAAGAGCACAAAGATTATGTAAAAAATGTGGAGTCCTAGATGATGCATTTCATTTCTTTTTGTATTGTGACATTAACATATCATTGCGTTCTAATCTTTTTGCTTATCTTAAAGACTATGTATCATTATTTTAACATCTTGATGCATTCAATAAACTAAAACACAGTCTAAATCCCATCCCTGAACTTGTTTGTCATATAGGAGTCTTCCTTAATCAGTCTTTAGAACTGAGGGAGTCAGACCCATGTCAGACAAGCTTATGATGTTGTTTTTACATACACTTATAATTGAACTCTAATATGTTCTATTATTCTATATATTGTATTGTATTAATTGTATTACATTGTATTGTATAAAATTATTGTTTGATTGTATTACTTGACCCTTATGGGTGTAATTTTGCAATAAAGATTATTTTATATTATCATATAATTCACTGAAATATCGAATCTGCATTCATCTTCTTAACTACGATTTTGCATGTATTAAAATATTAGTAATTATTTCAATATCATAGAACATTAACGGTGTATAGTACTAAACGTCTCTCATTTTACAATGCATTAAGTAGAAGCCTTAATTTATGAAAAATAATATAAGATATGACGAAATAAGATATTCATTTTGTCTCTAAATTTTAATAAAAAAAAATGAAAAGTTACTGGATAGATTTGTATGAAAAGTAAAATAAAGATTATTAAAACGTACACTATTATTATATGATATAAAACTGACAATAAAAAAAAATCTTAGACAATGTAATTTAAAATTTAGAAAAAATAAATGAAATATAGTATTCTATGTCTCTGTTTATTTGAAAATGCAAACTAAAACAATGCACAAAATGTAGAAATCCGGGTGTATAAATTAAAAATGTCAAACAAATGAGATAAATGATTTTTCACGAACAATAAAATTGAAAAATGAATCACGTATGGTGATATATGTAACGTAAATATTCTCACATATATGTGTGAAGTTTTAGACATAATTTTATTATGTTAAGTAAATATTTTGTACAAAACATTTTTAAATATGTTTTGAATTAAGTTTTATTCATCGTGTTGAGAATACTCTTTAATCATAGGTATAAGTTTTAAAAATATAGTATTTCAAAGTATCGTTGGATTTCTAAGAACATGTAGATGTATATATATATTGTGCAATGTGTCTCATAAGCCAAATATTTAGGCTGGGTATTGATTGTTCTATGTATGTTTTAATATAATTGTTGAATAATATGTAGAATGAAATTCATAACAGTGTGGCTGTGGCCATTGGTTGACACATTAAATTCATCCATTGACTGGGACAATTTACGTGAACGTTTGTCTGTAACGACCACTGTTCACGACGTACCTACGATAGACATTTAAACTGTGGGGTCACCAAAGGTTTCTTAACGCCTTTAATTATAAAATAATTCGAAAAATTAATCAGGAATAACCTTTTATGTTTTGATTCGTATAATTGATATAAATCAAAACATCGTGTTATTTCTGATTAATTTTTCGAATTACTTTATTAAGGTGTTGAGAACCTTTGGTGACCCCATAGTTTAAGTGTCTTTAAAAAGTACATAGTGAGCAGTGGTTGTTACATACAAACGTTCACCTAAATTGTCCCAGTCAATGGATGAATTTAATGTGTCAATCAATGGCCACAGCCACACTGTTTTGAATTTCATTCTATGTCAATCAATATGTGACACAATAATAAAATAGATTATTATTATTATACATTGTACGTCTCTTATTTTATAATGACAGAAATCAGAAGGCCAGATAAAAAATCATTTAAAAATTGTTTATCTAAATACTAAATTACTTCAAAGTCATCATCTTAGTTTTTTTAGATAATGATCTCGTGTCTCATCATTTTCTCTTTAAAAGGTTGCCAAGGTTACAACGGTTACACGGACCACATACGAACACTCTTTTATATAAGACCAATTAGAACGTAAATTGCAAAAATTCTCAATCTTCGATCATGATTTTACTGGACAACAATTATTATCACATAATTAAGGTATCGTGTTACCAAAATAATGATAACATCAATATCTCAATCGCCATATTCTTTACTTCCTACTGGTACATGTATACGCACAAATCTGCAGCTGAACACGAAATTGAAATTATAATAGTTGCTTTTTTTATCCTACAGAGCCTCCTTCATCAACATTCTCACATATTTCATATTTAAATGCGGGAGTAACTTTTTAAATTTAAGCCAATCATTCAAAATATTGAAACATTTAAACTATCGGCAAACAGGAAATTTTAGCATCTGATAGATCCGAAAAGAACTGACATTTGACAATTTATTACTTTCAAGCTGCTAGTAAATGTTTAACAGTTTCTAAGGGAAGTGACAAAAATATTTGGTGGACAAACGACGGGTGGTTGTTCTGTAGCCACACGTTTAATTGGAGAAGATACCCATTTATACATTTATCAAAAAATCAACTGGGCATCACCGGTTCTTAGATAGAATAAAGTGTGTCTTGCGAAAATTCTACCACAAAAAATTTTGATGTATCTAGGGAGATTTGACACTGATCGAAATAAAATGAGAAAACGTCTAATCTGGTTAAAATATCTATTGAATTATGTAACAGAAAATATTTTCAGTATGTTTTCATGATTTTAATAAGCTATATATAGTTGTCTATGTTGCTGAAAATAACCATTTTAAGGGCATTAATTATATAAGAAAACTATTCTAAGTTTGCTTTCATCTGAATTGAACTTAATACGTTACCCTTTCAAATGATATTATTTTCGATCATAGTAAAAGCAAATTTATCTTAATAGTTATATTATATTAGATTAAATCTGTTCTTCTGTCTTTAATATCTTTGATGTTCATAAAATTTATTAAATAATGCAAATGAATTTTACAAAAACATAAACAGTTTCCATGTCACTCCTGGTAGATAAACAAGTTAATATTCGTTTTAACCAAACAAAATTAATATCTTTGATGTTCATGAATGCATATGAATTTCACAAAACCATTAACCGTTTCCATGTCACTCCTGGTAGATAAACACGGTAATATTCGTTTTAATCAAACAAAATTAGCCATGCTATTGAAATAAATCACAAAGTATTAATAGTACAAATGAATTGCAAGCTGCAGATGGATAAACATTGTGTCATTATCCATTTTTATATCTTTACAACCCCGAAAAGATCAAGTAAATATATCCATTGCATAAGGTGTTGGGGTTGGGGTGGGAACGGGGGTTAAGATCTCACAAAACATGATTAACCTATCGACGGTCCAAGGCTGTTCATTGTCCTTTTGTCAGGTTTTTGTCTTTTTAACCCATTTCCATTCTCAATTTTATTGTAGTAAAATCATCTTCCCTTTTTCTTCAAAATACGTGTTAAACTTATAAACTTATATTATTAACTTATAAAGAACTACTATCTTATGAGGATAAACACAACACTATTTAGAAAACCTGCTACCCGATTTATACTACAACAGCGACCGAATTTCAAAAATGGCAGAGAGCGACCAGTGACAACCACTAGATAACATGTTTCAGGCTTGGGAAATATTTTATAAGATAGACATTAATTACTTCTGCAGAAAAAATAATTGAAACAAAAAAACTTTTTACTAATAGGACACAAAGGTCTTGCATGCTTAAAAAAGATGTAGATGTTACAACATCGTTTTCATTTTTAAATGCCTCCATGTTATCAGTAACGTGGAGAATACATTATATATTATTCTATTTCAGATGCAAACACAAGTCCTGTTTGTCCCTCTTTGTTTTATACTATACAAGTACCAGAAGACACAACTGTAGACAGCACAGTCTTTCCGTTGACATGTGACGACACCGACAGCGGAGTAGATGGGTCATTAACATACGTCATATCCTCCGGAAATGACGCTAGAAAATTTAATCTCCTGCTGACGGGAACAACAGCAAATATTAAAACTGCAGGAAAGTTCGACTTTGATGATATCAACTCTAAAACTTCATTCACTGTAAGTGGAAATTTAAAAAAAAAACGAACACAGTTTTTTTTCCCCTGTTTTTTTCTAAATGAATGAAAACAAATGTTAACAACACTATATAAATTTCATGAGCCTTCATGAGGAACGCTCAGTGCAAAATATTTGAAAGCCAAATAATATGTATATGCTACAGGTATTTTCTAAATTTAGGCATTTTGTAAAATGGCTGATTTTTTAGGCATTTTCTAAAATGTCTAAAGTTGACAGGCATTTTAAAAATGCCTAAAAAACCTAGTCATTTTGTAAAATGCCTGAAATTTTTAATGAAAATATCACAAATTGCCTTGTCTGTTTCAGGCAAATTGTGTAAATATGAAATGCATAAAATTGATGATAAAATATAGTGTAAAGCTACAAAAAAGGGTTGAGTAAAATAAATTTCAGATTATTCTTTAAAATTGTAGCCTGAAGGTTAAGTTTTTATGTTTTACTAGTTGTAATGTCTATAATTATAAACTCCATAGAGCAACAAGTTTGAGTAAGTACTCACTCTGTATTCCCTTAATGATCTTCATTATGGCAGAAGGCCATGTTGTTCTTACACCAGAACAAAGATTTACAAACCAATTAATTGAAAATGCTGATTCTAATCAGAAAAATGTTATATGGAACAGAGAAAAATATGAAACTATTTTGAACAAAATTAAGATTGGAATAAAAGGACATTATTCAGATTATTATCATATGCAAAGGAAGGTGCATTTTTTTCTGTTGAGCTATAATAACTTATTTAAAATTCTTCATAACAAGCGTTAGTAAGAAAATCTGTAGGCTCCTAGGAGCCTGAATGGATCATCTTGCAAAGCATTGAAAATAAAAATATGATGCACTTAAGAAATATTCTAACAATTGGTCAAGTAAAAAAAGGACATAATCACATATGAAGATTTAGTTAAAGATTTCTGTTACCATTAAGTTGCCTCGTATGCCTATTGAATATACATGGACTATTGGCCGCTGGAAATTTAACATGCACCAATTCATTGACAAAACATTGAGACTTTTTGTTTTTCTTCCTTATTTTCCTGAGTAGAGCTCAGGTTGATCTAGTAGATATGCAGTCTATGCGAGATGGTAATTTCTGATTCAGCATCTTCAAAGCTCTGATAAGCCAGATGAGATAAGCAATGACAATCCAAATGAGTTAAGCTCTGATAAACCAAACGAGCATGACGAGGTATGCCAGTTTAATGCAGCATTGAATCTATCCGATACTCAGGAAACAGAACTAGATGTTCATGGGTGTGCCGTGTTTGAAAATCCATGTTTTTCGAATATCCAGTGTTCGACTTGTGCACAGTGCACAGTGCACACATGAGCTGTGTTCAAAAAGAAATATGTCTGATACTATTACTTGTCATCTGCGTTCAAATGAAGAAGTTATCAGAAATGAAAGAAGGCATGCATCAGACTCAATGACAAAACAAGTTGTCAGGATGAGAAATCTATCGGAAAGATGTTTGACAGAGGTGGATGTTGGGGCGAATGTATTAGTTGCAATACCCCATGTGGATCGGGGGATGGCCAGGGTTACACAAAATGTGGTGGGTGTAGTGCTAGTGGTAATTAGACTAGATGTAACACTAAACGTTGTCATTGCTAAAAGTCAGGACAAATGTGTAACATCCTCTGTCATCCAAACATTACATGTAGCAACAAATAATTGTCATCTTTGGTGTTAATGTAAATGATTTGATTACAATTATAAAACTGTAACTGTTAAAATTGCATTCTATACTTAATGATAGAATAAAAATTATCGATTTGGTATTTCCAGTCGTTAAATTTTGAGTACATTTCATTCAATTTTATAAAATGCCTAAAAAATAGTCAATTTGTAAAATGCCTTAATCATGCAGGCATTTTAGAAAATGCCTAAAAATTTCAGTCATTTTACAAAATGCCTAAATTCAGAAAATGCCTTGTAACATATATGAGCCGAAACAGTTAAAGGTCTATTTGACCAAAAAAGGACTTAAGAATCTTGAAAGAAATATAGCTTTACATTTTTCATGTAAGGGTTAGGAAGCAACCATTTAACTTACAAAACCAACATATTTTTTTTTAGTTTTTTAAATCTTTAACTCTTTTTTTTTTTAAATTCAAAACTATAAGGTATTGGGAAAATCTGTTTCATTCGAAATCATACCATATTTCTTAATGTTTATATGTGAATTGATAACAACAGATCTTGAGACTTTGTCGCGTTTTTTAGTAAATTATTCTATATATTATAATTGCATTCAGTTATTTTTAAATGCAGTTGGAAATATTTGTCATTGATGGGGGAACGCCGCCATTAAAAGCAATTGTTACCTTGGATATAACCTTGACCCCAGTAAATGAGTTTAATCCTCAGTTTTTCTCTCTGCCAACTTCGTTAGTACTGAATGAAGATACAGCTACAGGAACAATGATTCTGGATACAAAACCATTCGACCAGGACCTTGATTCACAGAGAAAGAAGCAGAAAACAAAAGTTACCTTGACATGTGAGTATTATTGTATTTTTATTTTGCATACGTATACAATAATGTACTTTGATCATTGTTGAAGGCCATACGGTGACCTATATTCGTTAATTTCTGAGTCATTTGGTCTTTTGAGGAGAGATGTCTCATTGGCAATCATACCACAGCTTCTTTTATATATATTAAGGTTTGTGTACCCTTCTGTAGCCAATTTTGTACGAATTTTTCAAACCTCAATTTTATCAAAACTAAAGATATAATAAATAATAGAGATAGGCCATTTAGTACATGTTCCAAGGGGAAACTTGATGCAAAGCATTATTTTTTACTGTTTCACTGCATTTGATAGAAAAAGAGGACTTTTTGGCAAATAAATCAAGATTTTTATAGAAAATCCACAGCCTTTAATACAGAGATTTTTGTTATAAAATTTGAAACATAAATTACTCACTTGATTTTCTATGATGTGCTAGTGTTTATTTTTTACAAAAAGTTCTAAGTAACCAGTAAATTCCAAAACACCTCGTGCTGAGTCACTAAAGTCGAGCGCACCCTAAAAGGTGTACTTGATTTTGGCCATATTTATACTTGTCTTAACTAATAACTACATTTATAAACTTGTTTTAAGGAAATCAATGCTAGCACTGCATGCAATAATCCTATATCTATCAGTCATCAAATTGCCAAATATGAGAGTACAAGGATAAAGGCTGTGGATTTTCTATAAAAATCTTGATTTATTTGCCACAAAGTCCTCTTTTTCTATTAAATGCTACGGAACAGTAAAAAACAATGCTTTGCATCAAGTTTCCCCTTCGAATATGTACAAAATGGCCTATCTCTATTATTCATTATATCTGTAGTTTTGATACAATTGAAGTTTGAAAAGTCCGTACAAAAATGGCTACAGAAGGGTACATAAACCTTAAGGTAAATGTGAAGTGTCGAATTTATTGATAAAAATATTGAAAAAAATGTTTCGTTTACTTCCAAAAATCTTAACGAGACTAACCATTCTTTACCATAGCAAGGATTATGCATCTTATTATTCATTTTTTCCGAAATGCTCCATGCATTTTGTTCCTTATTCTGTATCATAATTCATTCCACTGAATTTCTGAATTTATATTTGTTTATATCAGCGTCCACGAGACAAGGTGTATTTTACATTGATGAACTGACAGGGAGGCTTTATTTGCGTCACCTATTAGACTATGAGACAGTACCACTACATGTTTTAATCATAACAGTCGTCGATGAAAATCAGCCTCCTCAAAGATCAGCTACATTCAACCTCAACATAACAGTACACAACGTAAACGAGCACCCTCCTGTATGTACAAAAAAATTATTATTATGTATATAAATGAACCTAGTCTAGTGCAACCACAACTTAAGCCAAAATAGTAACAGCAACAAAAGCCAAAAAAGTTACAGCAACAAAAAGCAAAGAAAAAGAAAGAATCAAGGAAAGAAATACATTTCTTTTAACCAACATATGATAATTAACTTAAACACGAGGAAAATATCACGTGTAAATAATCAACACTCAAGCCTATTATTAAAAAAAATCCGTACTCTAGAAAATGTGGTTGGCGTAAAAGACAATTAACAAAATTCAGTTATCAACACCGACAAAATCGATATATATCACGTGTAAATAATCAACACTCAAGCCTATTATTAAAAAAAATCCGTACTCTAAAAAATGTGGTTGGCGTAAAAGACAATTAACAAAATTCGGTCATCAACACCGACAAAATCGATATATATCACGTGTAAATAATCAACACTCAAGCCTATTATTAAAAAAAATCCGTACTCTAGAAAATGTGGTTGGCGTAAAAGACAATTAACAAAATTCGGTCATCAACACCGACAAAATCGATATATATCATTCACGACAGTGATTCATGAAAGGTAAAATGTAGACGTTTGTTTTTTTGTGAACTTAGTGCATGTTCTACATTATTGGATGTTTGGATTAAAAGCAATTACACCGGAACTAACTAAAGTATTTAGATACGTATTTGATATTGATAAGCTTGATATCATTATACCATCCTCAGGTTTTATTTCTTTTGAATAATCACGATAAAATAATCACTGAAGGTTTGCACAGATGATGATACATCACGTGACTGAACACAAATAATGTTTTGAAAGCATAAGAAAAGACTGAATAGCAGACATAGTATGATTTCTTCAATGACGAAAATAACAAAATAAGATAATCCAAACACTAAACAGAAAATATGGCAGAAAATGACGAGCCCAAAATGATGAAAACGAAAGGCTCGCACGAATTTCATTAGTTTAAAATTCACGTGACTTCACAAAAAAGAGGCGAAATATTCAAACTCATTAGTCGAAAGTAAACTGTCAACGCCATGGCAGCAAATAACAAAACAAACAAACAAAAGACGAACAACATTAAAACTGTATACAAAACTAAACATAGAAACTGAAAACTTAGCAACACGACATGTGTTCCAGATAGGGTAAGTAGTCCGGCGTGTTGATTATTAGTAATACTAGTCTAACAGTAAAAGGAGAAGGCGTTCACAACTTCAACAATTGGATAACAACAATACGTATATAAGCAACCGATGTGTATTGAGGGCAAAATAAGACATGAAAGAGGGACGAAAGATACCAAAGGGACAGTCAAACTCATAAATCTAAAACAAACTGACAACGCCGTGGCTAAAAATGAAAAAGACAAACAAACAACAGCACACACGACACAACATAGAAAACTAAAGAATAAACAACACGAACCCCACCAAAAATTTAGGGGTGTTCTCAGGTGCTCCGGAAGGGTAAGCAGATCCTGCTCCACATGTGGCACCCGTCGTGTTGCTCATGTGATAAAAAAATTCGGTAAATAGTCTAATTCGGTAGGTCACATTCATGAAAAAAGATGACTTCGCCGTCTGATTTCTGTTGTAATACCCTACTCATGGAGTGGGTTGAATACACTGTCCCTTCGTCCGTTTCTTGTTACAAACTAGTAAGTTTTTGTATCGAGGAATGATCTAATATATTAATATGGAATGGTATAATGATGAATTCAATTGCATAATAAAGTGTTTCTTCAGATATGCAAGGCAATCATATATTTGACGCGTACTAAGTTTGGACATGTTTTAAAAAAGAGGGACGAAAGATACAAGAGGTAGAGTCAAACCCATAGATGGAAAATAAAATGACAACGCCAGGGCTAAAAATAAAAAGACAAACAGACAAATAATAGTACAGAAGACACGACATAGAAAACTAAAGACTAAGCAACACGAACTCCACCAAAAACTTGGGGTGATCTCAGGTGCTCCGGAACGATGTTGTTTTGGTGGTGAGAAATAAGTATGAATTGTGCAGTGTAAATGATTTCGGTTCTGTTGCACTCTCTCTTCCTGTTTGTCGATCATAGTTTGAACTTTTATACTCATTACTGAAAAATGAATATTTCGTAGGTTTAAAGTAACAAGAGGTGTATTGAGATGCAACTCCTAAGTGTTCGATGTTTCTTTGTGGTGCTTGTTTGCTGGTTCATTGTTGTTTTGTTTAGCGCATTTGGTTGCTGTTTCAATAATGTATGCATAAAATCACATTTCATGTTTTCCCATTAAGAACCCTTTATACAGGAGGGGCGAAAGATACCAGAGGAATATCCAAACTAACAACTTTGTACAGTATTGTCCTTGAAATAAAATAAAACATTGAGAATTCCATTGTGTTTTCAAACGCACCAATAGGTCTGTAATTATTAGACCATTACCAACTAATAGAGCACAAAATAATGAGACATATGCCATTTAACAAAATAGTTTTTGATTGTATATAATCGGATATTTTGTTATCATTTTGATCTTGGTGATTATATTTTCCCTCCAAAATGATAGATACAGAATGATGCTTCCTTCTATATGATGTTGTCAATATAAACAAATCCAAAGAAAATTGAGTAATAGAAAATGTCATAACAAAAATACAAAACTCTAAGGTATATTATAAAAGGGAAGTCCATCAAAATGACAATACCAAAAAGCTCAACTATTTCAACCTACAGAATGATTGGAATACTACTGTCATATTCCTGATTTATACAGGGATTTTCCAAAGAAAAATTAAGAACCAAGAAAAACATTTGACGCAAGATTGTTTGTCTGCGTGCTACATTAGTTAGTACCATATATTAAATTTGAGGTATCCTCTGTCCGTTTCCTGAGAAATCTGGTGATGGTGGTTGGTTGTATATGTTGTTCTGTTCATTTTGTTTTTTTGTAATTCCTGTAGCTTGTACTTTTTTCATGTATTTTGCTCAAGGAATGTTCCTCACAAATTTACACTGTAAAAATGACTGAAACTAAACAAGTTGGTTCTTCGTTAATACAACTGGATTGTAAAGACAAAGAATCTCAACACCTGATATACAAGCTATATAAAGGTAGGTACAATTGATGCATTTCAAAGGATTCCATTAAATTTAAGGATAAAAGTTTGCTGCGTTGAAAAATGAGAAAACAAACCAAAGGGAGTTTAAAATCGGAGGTCAAAGAAAAACAGACAGACAACACCATGTTCAATATAAAAAATAAACGAAAAGAAAAGCTGCAGTAAAATCGAAACATACACAGAAAACTTACGATTCACCATTTTTGTTGAATACTGAGAAACAAATTCACATAAATATTCAAACTTGCGTGGGATGTTTTTTTTAAAGAGGACTCATGAATGTGCATTGGGTTGCTGGTTGCAATATTTGATTTTGTCCCTCATTATCAAAGTATAAATCCGGCCGTTGACTTTTCTCTTTTGGAACTTTGACATTTATTTTTTACACCGGATGCCTTTTATAACTTAAAAGCTTCTGAAACAGACGATTAATTAATTCTCCAGTAGCAAATATTCCACGCATGCTCAGGATGAATCCAATATAGAACACATATAAAAGAAAGTTTTTGTTAATGGTTCATTCGAATTTTTTTACGGGTCATTTCTACTGTAATAAAAGATGAACTGATTGATTGTTGGTTGAAATTTATAATATATAAAAAAGAAAATATGTAGTGTTCTCATTTTTGGGAGCCGTAGTAGTTTATTTTCAGACCTGTGTCCCTTTTCGTTGGTGTTTATGGATATTTGATTACTTACTATTCATGAGAACACAATTTATCATGAATTACATATAACAAACTGTTCTATATTTTTTTTTCATTCAGACGGGCACACTTCATATTTTCGTGTAAACTTTTGAGATATTGCACCGAGAGAAAAGATTTGTTTTTGTCTCTTTAAAACAGGTGATGGTACCAAATTTTCAATGGAAGATCACGGAGAGTTAAAACTTATTAAAGAAATAGATACCGACAAGGAAGACAATTTCTGGACAGTAGAGATTGAGGTCCGCGATCATGGTGTCCCTAGGCTTGATACGTTTGTTCATGTCAATATATTTGTTGAGGATGTTGACGACCATAAGCCGTTCTGGCATCCTGCAAATAATGGAATATATACTGTTTGTAAGTACAAAAATGGCTTAAATCATTAATTATATATTAAAAACGACAAACAGAACGTGATTGCTCCATACTATCATACAAGGCTACTAAGGGGGACATCAAAAGTCCGACATAGTTTCTGTTCCTGATAATTGGTAAACATAATACAGAACTACTTGCCACTGCACGTTCTAGACAACCAACCATCATGCAATCAATTTAATAAGTCTTTCGTTCGTAGAATTGCTGGATGTTTACACGGAAATTGTTATGAATATTGTGTAACTTGTTCAAAAGCAATTCAAACTAAAGGATATAAACCAATAGCATATACATATTACAGTTATTGCTTTATTAAGCTTTTATACAACATTTTCTAAGTTTTCTTCTTTTTTTAATTCATAGTAAAATGTTTTAAAATGAAATGATAATTTATAAGGAGTGATAAAGCAATTGAATTTTAAATTATTTACAGCTATTCCTGAAAATTCTGACGTTGGCACCTTTGTTGCCATGGTGACTGCTATAGATGATGACAGACCCGGTACAAAACATTCTAAAATCAAATATGCCATCGAAGACATGACAAAAGCATTTACCATTGAAAGCGATACTGGTATGGAATATATTTAATGTTAGGGGATGAATTTTTAAATCAACAACTTCGCCCGTTAAAAGCTGAAATAAATAACTTTGCACAAAACAGTCTGAAAAATAATATACTGCAACACCAAATTAACTTTAATGGCTCATATCTGTAGAAAGACACTAAATTGTCTGATATGAATAGCTTACCTGCTTCAAGTTGAATCAATTAAGGAAGAAAGAAAAAATCTGATAAAATATGATTGAGATGGCTGTCGGAAGGCAGGGGTGGGGTAGCAAAAGCCCTCTCAATTAGGTTTTTTGCCAGGGGACTGTGTTAGTGTAAACAAATTTAATAGACTAAATTAAAGTTAAATAATATACAGCTGAAAATTGACCAACATAGCTGTTAACAGTAGTTCTTTTGAATACACAAATGATTGAAGCGTAAGAAAACACGCGAACTTGAAAGATAAATCGAGATTTCTTTAAAACTTTATTTTCAGTCAGAATTTGTGTTTATAAACTTTTGAGCAGTATATGTGAAAAAAAGTAAATATATTAATTCATAATGTTAAATTATTTAATAATTGTTTGTTTGTGATGTTTCACGATCAGCAACTTGGCTATTTTACGGTGGATATTTATCTTTTACGATAAAGACGTCAATGATATTTTCAATTAAAAAACTAATTTGAAAGCATATATTTTATAAAATATAAAAAAAAATCGTTATATAAAAAGACAGGGACATACTACCAAATTAAAGCAGCGTCTGATCTGTTGCTTAAGGGTTTGGAAATATTATTTATTTATTCGTCTTTGGTTCAGTTTAAATTTTAAGAAAAACTAATTTTGAAGCATTATATCAAATCATATAAAAAAGGTTCTTTTTATAAAAGATTAGTTTCTTTTACCAAATGGTAACAAACGTATGATATCTGTTGCTTAAGGGGTTGGGAATATTTCTTATTTCTACTCTTTGCCTTTAAGCATGTTGGTGTTCTAGTTAAAAGGTTTACCAATAAAAATGTTTTGAATGTTACAAACTATGTTTTATTTTATTGTGTTACAGATAATATTACAAAGATAAACGTACGTTTTTATATTAAATTAACTAAAGAATAAATAGGAATAGTGCATTAAAGTTGACGCCGTATAGTTTTAAAAAGCAATCGTAGAACCTGAACGGTGTAGTATGTGAAGTAATATGGGTTTTTTTTTAAAGTGAAGTGAAAAACAAGCTAAAACATTTTTAACGAAGACGAAGACTGCACACTCAATTTGTTACACTATGTGTGCAAACAGTAACTGTTACATCTTAGTAAGATACTAAAAAAGAAGATGAACAAATATTTAAACAATACAGGTAGGGGAATACATTATCACTCAGAGTTAGAGTCATTTTCCCTTAACCGGAACTGAAGATAAGCTATCATGTATTTGATACAGGATAAGAATGTCTTGTTTTGTGTGCTGCATAGTATCCGTTATTTTCGTGCACGTGCATTATTCATATATACTGTTTCAAAAAAATAAGTCACGTTCTGTAAGTTTTCTTTTTTGTTTTGCTGCAAAAAGATTTGTCTTTTGCTATCATATTTTTTATAAATCATGATCCATTCAACGCAGAAGGCGAAAAGTTGACATAATTTTCGTTTTGCAAACTGTTTTTGTGATGGATCTTTATATATTTTGTTTGTTTATATATTTGTTTACATTCAAGGAAAAATAATTGTTGCTAGTCCAGAGTTAGACCGAGAAGACAAAGACCACTACAAATTGTCTGTATCAGCGCACTCATCAGATATGATATCAGAGAAAATATTTGGTGAAATTTCTTTAAAGATTACGGATGAAAATGATAATTATCCAGTGTTTTCTCAGGTAAAAAAAAGTTTTTTTTCATAGTAATGCATTGCATTGTTAAAAACATAAATATTTCATCTTTCGAATTACATAAGGAAAGATTTAACAAAAATATATATTCATTTCATGTTCGTCTGCGATCAAAGAGGAATTTTTGTGTTTTGTTTGAAATTGTAGTTTGTTTCCGTTAGGGGAGAATGGGGTAAGTGGACACATTAAGCGTATACACACGTTTCAGCTCGCTGGGACATGGATGATATTTTCCACCTCCAATCCAATAAATTATGTGTAGACCTTTCTTCATATTTTTAGGCATTTTTTTCCGTTCCTATCACGGGCTTGTTGGAAATCAATGACTAGATCAAACAGCCAAAAAGGACCACTTACCCCATGTATTGGGGTAACTGGTCATAAACGAGTAAATGTAAAAGAAGTGTTCTAAGTCCATTTTCTTGGGTTAATCGTCTCGATTCCACCTTTTATTCCTACCTCCGAATTCTGTCAGATTGATTGATCATAAAAAAAATGTATTTGCGCCTAACTTCCGACTGTCAACTGCATGATGCTAATATTAACCAATATTATTAGCTTTTCATACAGCATGTTACTTTTGATTAATTCAGTGTCTATCTCTGCCTTTCAGAAATGGTCTGCAAATTTAGCAAAAAGAAATACAGAATTTTTGCTTTCATATTTCAGTCATTGTCGGTTTTTCTTTTAAGGGTATGTGTGGGATGATTTTCGAATATTGTAAATTTTGATTGGTTTGGGAATTTGTTTTGTGTGTTTTGGATGGAAATTTAAATCATGGTTATTTTTTGGGTTTTTTTTTGTGACGTCTTGAAATATACCGATGGGAACAATGGTTCCAGTCATGATTGCTGCGTTCTAAAATGACCCAACTCTTCCCTTTTAATGGTATGCCATTCTGTTCTGTTTAATTTGTGTTTTCGTCCTGATTATGCATGACACGTTTGTAACTAAATGTCAATCAATCAATCTTCCAAATACATGTATGTATAGTTACAAGGGAAAATGTAAAGCCCTTCTGGAGCACCTGAAGTCGCCTATTAAAGTGGTTTTTTTTTTTTTCGGGTCCGTGTTTCTCACATTTGTTTTTAGTTTTCGATGTTATATGTTGTTGTTTGTCCTTGTGTGTCTTGTCTTATTTGTTCCCGGGTTTGTCTGTTATCCACTTTTTTTGGATAGTGTTTC
The DNA here is from genome assembly GCA_019925275.1 of Mytilus edulis. NCBI lineage: Eukaryota > Metazoa > Mollusca > Bivalvia > Mytilida > Mytilidae > Mytilus > Mytilus edulis. The sequence goes on along the minus strand of CM034349.1, from coordinate 80,902,048 downwards.
AGCACTTCTTTTTATGAATGTTTTGATTGGGTAAATCTCTAAAATAGTATTTAACGATATTAAGAGGATATAACATATTTAATGATCATGATAACTATTGACAACACAACCCACTATAATAATTGGTCATATTTTGAAACATGTCAATGTTTGTTACACACGAAGTGTGAAAGTTCATGCCCAAACTTTCCAGTACACGACTCATGATACCAATCGCTACATCTCGTACATTTAACCCAGTCTTCATCGTCAGAGTTGTCATCCATGTAGTTCCCGTTACAATAAGTACAGGTGGCGTCAGACTGGTCTTTAGCTAGTGAACTGTCATTCTCCTTGTTTTTAGCCAAACGCTTCTTTGTATTCTTATTTGTCTTAATTCTCTTCTTCAATGTTTGATCCAGTTCTTTTTTCTTCTTCTTTTCCTCCCTCTCCATTTTCCTTTGATCCCTTTCCCTCTTGAACTCTGTTTTTCTCTTCTTCTTTTCGTTTCAGTTCATTTAAAAATTCTCTTTCTGTTAGACATCTAGCCTCTGTTACTCGTCTGGTGTTATTCTCCGTTCTTTGTTTGACGACTTCAGGGGTTCTTAGAATTTCCCTCAAATATGTTTTTTCGGATGAAGTTGATGGAACTTGCGGGTTTACGGCAGAGACAGATTGCTCTTCATTGGCGGTTGTAGTTAGTCGCGACTGGTTCTGGTCTTTGCTAACATCATGGCCATTCTCTATTGATGCTTCAACCTCGACATTGAGCACAGACGTCTTTGATGGTCCATATGCCTCTATTGGGATAGCATTCGGTTTAAATGGAAATATTCCAGTAGCTCTGAAGCCACTGAATATATTCACTAGATTCATTTTTTCATTGAAGGCTTGCTTGAATAAGTCACAAAAATCGTAGCGCGTGACTATTCTTCCTGGATTCTGCCTAAGAAATGCCTCACAACATAGATTGTACGACCTTTTCAGCGGTCCAAATACGCTTCTATCGAGTGCTGTGTCCAGTGCGTTGTATGGGGAGGAAGACAGAACATTTCTATCTGATTAGATACGGCTGTTTCCAACAGATCCACTGTTATGTGTGAAGAATGTCCATCCAGTATAAGCAGAACAGGTCTCTGAGGAGGAAGATTAGGTATAAACAGCTTTTTAAACCAATTATTGAATAAATCTGAATCAATAAATGAACTCTTACTGCATGCAAATAATGTGTTTGCTGGTGCATTGCCCATCAATGCTTGGCTTACTCTTTGTCCCTTAAAGATGAGCATTGGTGGTAGAACTCTTGCCTCTGCGTTCACACAGCATAACGCGGTTACATTTTCTGGGGCTTATCCTTAATATTCAGTTTATCCATGAAACTTCCAAGCTTTTGAAAGTAAGCTGAAATGACATTTGGATTCAGCATTGAACTTCGTGCTGCGCTTAGACCCTCTGGTATGCGTACAGATAAACATGGATGTCGATCTCTAAACCCTTGCCACCAATCATAACCGGCACTTTTCTTATCATTGTTAAAACAATGCTTTCTCCCCGACCTCACGGCTATCTCGTAGGCTAGCTTTCGGACATCTGTGATAGTTAAACCAAACCCTCTTTCCTCCATTCTTAGTAAATGCCCGACCAAAGCTTCTTCTCCTTTATGGCAAGTACTGTGGGTTTTGTTGCTGGTGAATCCAGATCCATAGTTTTCAGTCTCCGAAGTAGTGTTGTTCTTGGTATATTATACAACTTTGATGCTTTCAATTTAGACATGCCCCCACTCTTTACATGGCGAACCGCTTCTTTCAGACCCTCTTTTGACCACTTTCCTTGCTTTGGAGTCCATCCGTTTTTCTTTCTAGCCATTTTGCTGAAAAAAAAAGATGTAGGTTGTATTGCTTTATATGAGTGTTTTATACACTATATATATACATATTTAACAACTGAGACTGCCGTCGATATACAGGACTGCAGGAAACACATATTGTTTACAAACATTGGCTAGTATTTGTAACTTTTTATCAGATTCTTGAGCTTTTTGAGATGTATCCAATTAAACATGTTATTTACCCCCCCCCCCCCCCCCCCTCCTTTTTGTTTCTTTTATGATTTGTTCATATGTACCTAAAAATCCTCTGGAAAACCTTTTATAACCTTTTTGTAAGTTTTTATAAGTTTTGATGCACAACACAAAACAATAGAAAAGTAAAGACACATACCAAGTATGTTTATTTTTTAACAATACGAGTTGTCCAGTTTCCCCACGGTAATGGGGTAAGTGGACACCTCGGTTGCTGTCGTGTTTTTCAAGAAACGGAAACAAATTTATTCCTTGTCGACCATTTAAAGTGATACATTCTATTATGATGCATTTGTTGTGGCTATTGAATTATAACTAAGCATAAAGGGTGTGTGTGTGCACTGATCTGCTTTAGGATATGTTTTATGCAAATTTCTGTTTTTTTTTAATGAATGCTATGACGTCATATTGAAAGCTACTTGCAACACGGCACCGCTTCTTCTGTTTTACTCAAAGCAGCAATTTTCGACACAGATAAATAAGTCTTTGGGTTTGAATCGTAATCCTTGATATCCAAGTTACATCAAGTCAAGTTATTTTCAACGGAATCCCACATACATTTATTGTAAAAGACAATTTTGAGAACGTACATATTCGGCGGGTATACGACATGTACGCCGCCATATTGCAGAAGCAGGATGTTTTTATTTAGCTAGTTGTGCATTTTTTATGCCATTGTACTATCAAAAGAATCATTGAAAGTCTCATTTTAAGGCCATATTTGTCGTTTTCAGAATCTCAAGTATGCATTCACGAACGTTTGTCGCCGAACGGGACAGATTTCTGTGTGTTATGTTATTAAAACGAACGTATGATTCATTAGAACTACTAATTATCTCTCACTTCCATTATCGCAACCAGTAAAAAAAATAATATGCCTGAATATTTACTGCTAAGGTGCATTGACCTTCAATTTACCTTTTAACTTTTCTTTGACTTTGTCCGTTGTGTTGATCAGCTACGTGTCCGACGGGAGACAACTCGCATAAAGACAGCTACCGGAAATATCTAACGCGTAGACCACTTACCCCACATGTCCACTTACCCCAATCTCCCCTATATAATTCAATATCATCCGTGATTTAGATTTTTTTAATATACTTCCCATATGAAACATAATAATATTCATGTTATTTTATTTCATGATGCTTTTTGTTGATCAGTTACTTATTTTTTCAAGGAAATATACTCTGCTACTTGGCCTGAAGACACTAAAATAAATTCCGTCTTGCTCACTGTCCGTGCTAGTGATATCGATGAAGGCAGGAACAAAAAGATATCATATTCAATACAAGGTAATAATGACTACATCGTTTCGGTTATTATCTCTATGTGACTGCAGAAATGAATGTCATGCTGGTTGTACGAAAGCCGAGAAGGATCATTCATAATTCATAATTAAAATTCTTGGTTACAAGATACATATGGTCAAAAATAATTGCAGAACCAGCCGGTTACTCTTTCTCAGTACGAATCTACAGATTTAAGATATCATTCTTAAATTCCCATGCTCAGCTAAAGATAACGCATACTGTCATAAAGGTACTTGTTTTTACCCGACAGATATAAACTGTTTCCCGAAATAAACTACTGGTAGTTGTAAAAGTATATTTGCGATGATTCACGTGAAAATTTTATCGAAGTTATGTTTAAAATTTGTGCTTCGAATAAGGTCAATAATGGTACATATTTCTTTACGCCAAAAATAGTATTTTATCTGTGAATTAAATTTCGAACAGATTCAAAATTATTTATGTATTATATATATGGTTATGTTTCGTTCTTATCAATAATCAGGTTATCGTTAGAATTTTCTGTTATTATTTTTAGATGGAAATACGGATGACGGCTGCCGAATGTCTGTTGATAAGAACTCAGGAAAAATATCAACAGATAGCCAACTCGATTTTGAACGTAAACACTCGTGTTTTCTAACTGTTGTCGCAAGTGACGGTGGCAACAAACCTTGGTGACGACAGCCAGCGTTTTGGTCAGTGTTATAGGCGTCAATGAATTCCCTCCAACGTATGTTCGCCAATCCTATACTGTTTCTGTTCTAGAAGATGTAACTTCAGGCAAGCCATTATATTCATATTAAATGAAAATTAAGTTATTCAGTAATAGTTTTTCTCTGACCATTTTCTCTACCAATCATAGAAAGAGAGAATTATATGTTTTATGCTGAATATAGTCTTTTAGATTTTAAGAGTGCATATGGTATAAAACCAACAAATATGATCTTATTGGGTTATTTTCATTTATATGTGTATATCTTGTTACTTTTAAATGATTATTCATTATGTCTATTCTTGTACAAAATAAACATAAATAGTTTGAGTATACAGTCAAACCGGCTTAAGAGACCATCTGTATTAAACAGAGCCCATTATACTATATTACGTATGAAGTATGTTTAGAAATCTACCAGAAGCATTTTTTTTTTTAAACACGTGTGACTTGACGACGTCTTCATTTGTGGTAACGCCATTTCGTAATCTGAACAAAACGTTATCCGAAGTGTTATGAAAATACAATAATTATGAACGACGTGAAGAAATTCTTTTTTTTGAAGCATAAATTATAATTTTGTTATGATTTAATTGCATGCGTTCTGCGAGCTTTTTTGGATTTTCCTCATCAGATACATTTGAAGGCCACAAACGTAGAAACGTTTGGAGCTGTATGGCTTAAATAGGGGGTCTCATTGGGGGGTTCTGATCCCGGATCCCGCTTAATGTTTTGTCAGATTCCAGTATCCTGCTTAAACTATGTACGTAAGCAATTCTCTTTTTTATTGTAATTTCCCGTGTCCCGGTAGACTTCATTTCCCGTTTTCACGGCACAATAATGTCACTTTCACGTGTCCCGCTTACAAAAATTTGACAATCCCGCGTCACGATTAGACCCCAATGAGACCCACTGAATAGAACAACTTTTAAAACAAATAAAACAATTATCACTTATCTTGTCATGTATTATTTTATTTGCAACAGGAACATCGATAACACAAGTGCAGGCAAAAGATGAAGATCATGGCGATGATGGGGTTATTAATTATTCAATAGCTACCCATTCAGGCATTTTCACCGTAGACAAAGACAGTGGAATAATCCGACCAGTGACTAGATTAGACAGCGAAACAACTGGTTCATATCTGGTAGAAATTCATGCGATTGATCAATCAAAAACTGATAAACAAACAGGAACAACAACTTTGACAGTAGTGGTTGATGATGTAAACGAAGAAGGTCCCTTGTGTGAAACAGTTGCAAGTGTAGAAATACCTTCATCTTCTATCATTGGAGATCTGGTTTACGAGTTAAAATGCTCCGATTCAGATGTTGGACCAAATGGTGATTTGTCATATACTATTAACAAAGGCAATACGAATTTGGATTTTACAATCGACTCACAAGGTCGCGTAGTTGTGGCTAAAGTAATAAGTAAACCTGACTACAACTTAGAGGTTACCGTTTTTGATGGCGGAATTCCACCAAAGAAAAGTCAAGTTCATATCCAAGTAAATGTCATTGGAGAACCTAAATTTTTGCAGCTACCAAAAACATTAGATATAAATGAAGATGATAAGATAGGAAATATCATATATGTCGTTACATCTACGTCTAAATACAAGTTTATGAGATTTGCTATCAAATCTGGCAACAGTGATGGTGTATTTGGTATAAATGATGTGTCTGGTGATATTTATTTGATCTCGAAACTTGATAGAGAACAGACACCTTCGTACTCGCTTACATTGCAAATTACGGATAATATTTCAAAACTTACATCTACAAGTCAAATTAATATTCGGGTAAAGGACTCCAACGATAACATACCAACATTTGATAACAATTTCTACGAATTTTCAGTTGTTGAAAATATCCCAATAAAAACGAGCATAGGTCAGGTTTTAGCAAAGGATGACGATGTTGGAATTAATGCAGATATGGTATATTCCGTCCAATCAGGGAACATCGGAAATATTTCAATATATCAACAGATGGGGAACTTGTTTTAAACAAAGCATTAGATGCTGAAGCTATTGCAGATTATACCTTAACAATAACCGCGCATGATAAAGGCAAACCGTCATTAACCGGAACCACAACAGTTGTCGTTCTTGTAAAGGACTTTGATGAATTTCCGATCACTTTTATTACTGGTAATCCTTTTAAATATACAATACATGAAAATGCCCCTCTTGGTGCTTTTATTTTGGCAGTTAAGGCGGAAGATCCGGATAAAGATGCGCAAATGCATTATCAAATAACAGACGGAAATGATGGCTCTTTTACTATTGATAGTAAGTCAGGGAATATAATACTAGGTAGACGTGTGGACCGTGAAAACGTTCCGGAATATAACTTAACAGTAGTAGCTGACAATGGGGCAGGTGACAAAACATCAACAGTCGTGGCGATTATAGTGTCTGATATGAATGACAATGACCCATATTGTCAGCAACATTTCATCTCAGCAAATGTACATGAAAACGAGACTAGTGGTACCATAGTAACGAAAGTACAATGTGATGACAAAGATATTGCAAAAAATGCCAATTTGATGTATAGCATTATATCTGGAAATACTGCAAACGGATTCCGATTAAACAACACCAACATTGTCGTAAATAGTCCACTTGATTACGAATCCATTAATAATTACATAATTGGGATAGAAGTCAAGGATCAAGGAAGTCCTCCGAGGTCATCGTCCATTTTAGTAGCAGTTGACGTTGTTCCGTTTTATAAATCGCCTAAACTTTACGAAACGAGGGTGAAAATAAACATCAGTGAAGGTATAATTGTTGGAACCACAGTTTACGACATAGATGCCACTTTAAATGGGGCAACGGAAGGGACCTGGAACGTCCCTGGAGATTTAGAGTACATTTTACAAAGTTTAAATGACGCAAAATATTTTTCAACGAATGTTAATACTGGGGAAATAATTATATCTGGAAATCTAGACAGAGAGAATATAAAACGTCATAGGTTGATTGTCAAATGCGTAAACAGATATAATAGAAATTTGTATGATATTTTGACTATTGAAATTGACGTGTTCGATGTCAATGATAATTCTCCGTTCTTTTCGAACGCTGCTTACATCTTTCTCGTTGACGAAGATGCAAAGACAGATGCCTCTGTAGGAAAGGTAGAAGCTGTTGATTATGATATCAATGAAAACGCTGAATTAGAATATGGCATCGTTGCTGGTGAACATTCAGATTCGTTTGTCATTAACTCAACTTCCGGAATAATATCCGTTAACAACTCTCTTAACGCGTCAGTACAGAAGGGTTATGTAATGTCAGTTGTAGTTACTGACAACGGCAGTCCAAGACGTAGTAGTAGGGCTAAGGTTATGATTAAGGTCAATGATATAAACAACCATAAGCCTCGTTTTCGACAAACTATTTATTATGTTGATGTTAGGGAAGATGTTGATATCGGAGACATCATCTACCAACTACAAGCAGATGACCCTGATCTTGATTTAAATGGCAAGGTGACATATTCAATAGAATCTGGGAATGATGAAATAAATTTCGGAATACATTTGCAAGAAGGTCATATCTATATATCTGAAAAACTTGATAGAGAAAAAACCGAAACGTATAATATGGAAATATTAGCCAAAGATGGTGGTGTTCCATCTAAAACATCGACAACAACATTACGTGTAACTGTAATTGATGTAAATGACAACAATCCAATATTTTCGCGTGCGATTTATGATGTAAAAATTGACAGATTTATTGCAGCAGGAACAGTGATTGCAAAAGTTCATGCAACCGATTCTGATAAAGATTTAAATTCGAAAATTGATTTCTTTTTAATTGATGGGAATAAAGATAATTTCTTTTTGATAAATATAAGCACAGGAGAAATAAAGACGAATGCGTTTCTTCATATGGCAGCAGATTTTCACAAAGTTGTAATTAAAGCAGCAGATAACGGATATCCTAGGCTAATTGCGACGGCTAAAGTAAATATAGCAATTTATCCTTCCGTAATCAATCAAGGATCTCATTTTGAATTCAGTGTACCAGAAAATGTTTCAATAGGAACGTATGTTGGCAAAGTACTACAGGATAATATTCATGGTCAACAAGGCCAAGCATATTTTAGTTTGTTAGGTGGAGACAGTATTAGTTTATTTTCAATCGAGCAGTCTAGCGGAATATTGAGGACAGAGAAGTTTTTCAACAGGGAGGATGAAGATGAGTATTTGTTAACCATATTCATTGTAGACAGCATGAATAATAAAACGAACTATCATAAATTAGTTCATGTTATAATTGACGACATAAATGATAACAATCCTTGGTTTTTAATGCCATATAGAGAAATTTCTGTGGTAGAAAATAGTCCAGTTGGTCTGCCTGTAGTACACTTCACAGTAACAGATGAGGACATTAATGAAAATGGAAACATTACTTTGTTCATTGACCCATCAGATCCTCTGGCAAATGCTCTATTTGAAATGAACAATGAGAAATCAAGTCTTGTCCTTAAAATTATACCGGACTATGAAATGATATCTGATCTAGCCTTAACTATATTTGCTGAGGATGCAGGCTATCCCTCAAGGACGGCAACAGCTGAAGTAGTGGTTAATATTATAGATGTAAAGGATACCAAACCATACGAGGATAAACCAGCTACTTATTTTTCATTGGAATGTGCAATAAATGCACACAATGGCGACAGTTTAACAACATTCACACCTCATGATTTTGGAATATACCAGTCATTAGCAGACCCCGTAAGGTTTTTAACCATGAATAAAGGAGGTGTGTTTGACATACACCCAGATAGGGGCGATTTGTATGTTCAAAATGAAAACTTTTTATACAGGGATACTCGATATGTTATGTGGGGTATAGCTCAAGCGAAGACGAATGGTACATGGAATAGTGCTGCTGGTGTAATTCGTGTTGATACCCTGATTCCAAACCAACATATGGTGGTAATAGAGCATGGTGTTCCAGTTACTACTGTCAGGGCGCAAAGGTGTGTATATAAAAATTGTTTAAACAAAATCATCAAACTTTCAGATGCCGTGCTTACAATTGTGTACGTCAGGAGCGCGGTACGTCTACGACAGACTCATCGGTAACGCTCGAACCAAAAAGTTAAAAAGGACAAATGAAGTACTTACTTGAAAAGCAAATGTACTGAGCTAAGTGGTTTTCTCTGTACTGCACGTTGTCAAGACGAAACAAAAAATTATCAAAGGCTACAGTAATGTCCGAATTAAAAATTTAGAATGACTAGTGGATAAACTCAATGAATATGAAACAAATATTCTTTAGTTCATTGTACACGATGAGGGGAATATAAATGCTGCAATTTAAGTTATATTCTTTATATATAAAATAAATTGTTCAATATAAATTATATTTCTTCTCTTCCACGTTTAAACGATGTAACATCTGTTGGAAAGCAAATGCCCCCTTTTCCATTATAATATATTTTTATTCAAATTATCTAATATTCCAGAAATTGGATTTGAAAATATTGTTTCAAGGTCATTCATATTCTTATGTCAAGAATTTTTTTTTTAATTATTTCTTACTGTTTTGTAATTCTTATGTATGTTTTTGCTCATTCAACAAAGCCTTCAAACACGACTGAATTCAGTTGCAAATGTTTTTGGATATTCCAAATGAGATCTGATTGATAAATATGAAATGTTAACTCTACATACATGTAGTAGATTGACACGAATTAAAGCACTCAATTTAGACTGCCATCGAAAATGAGGGTATGTTGAAAAGGAACTATGAATTGGCGTTTCAATGGAATACTCATAGAGTTATTGGAAGAACTCTTGAACGGGCAGAGATAATTTTACTTCACCTTCACAAGTAATAAATTAAAAAACCCGATTCCGATGTAGCGGTGTATCTCGGCATCCATTTTTTGAAAATAGTAAACTAATCCTCAAAAACGGTATAAAACCGAGTACTTTATTTAAGATGAGTGATAAATCAAACGTGAATATTTTAAATGTTTTTTAGGAATATGTTAAAGTATGCATTGCAGGCATTATTTCCTCTAGAAAATCGAGTTGGGATATGGGATATAATAGACGAGGATTCTGTCGTAGGCAGACGAAAATTGTTGTCAGCAGGGTAAGATTCTCGTAAATGTATATAATTATATGTAATCAGAACTGTTACAATAGAATATGATATTGTTCTTCATAATACATTTTGGTAATTTACACTGTTTACTCAATCTAGGCATATCCTAGACAACTTTAGCAACACGTACAAGTCCGAAAAGGGAACAGTACAACTTGTTTTTCTGACATTACGACATATATTTAGGTAAACAGATTAAATACCTTAAATTAAGCACTCCACTTGAATTCAATGAAGTTTGTAACGGACTAATTTTGTTTATTATTATTTGTTATTTGTCTTAAAGTTAAAATAGCTAAACATATATAAAACAAATTGTTCTATCCTTTTGTCTTTATTTCAGATCGAAATCCCTACTATACGTTGTAAAAGATCGGACAACGGATACTTTAGAAGGGGTTCAGAAAGAAAAATCATTCTTAACGCAAAATGACATTTTGAAAGTCCTTCGTCGATCAGATGATGGTACACCAGCATACCCTCTCGAATCTAAATCATTTGATACCTTTCCTGTAAATTCGGTTAGTCCGTACAGACAGGAAGAACCTTCCCTGCCATCTTGGTTCCAGACAGATGTAGGAATAGCTGTCATATTGACCATCATCTTCAGTTTGATATTATTAGCCATCATATTGTCATTATATTTCTATTGCACCAGAGAAAGTTCAGAGGGGTATGAAATTTTTATACAGTATTGTACTGTTTTAATGTTTGTCATGACAATGCGTTGATCATTATAGTTTTAAAAAAATAAGACGAATACTTTAATTTATTTGTAACTCTGATATTTGTCGCTGATAGGTGTCGGCTTCAGTCATAACTATTACGTAAAATTTGTAAAATGAAAATAACGTCGTTCCATTTAGTATCATCAGCTCAGTAGTGAGATTCTGTTCTGATATAACACATCATTGGTGATGTCATTTTCTGAAAATTTACTACTCACCATGTAAGATTTATACGAAACACTTATGTTTTTATTTGCAAGGGAAAAGATGGCCTTATTCAAATGGTGCACAACTTTTTGAGAGTTTTTGTTTTATGTGATCTTCACCTTTATAATTGATTTGGTCATCTAGTTGGAAAATTTGAGTGCCAGTGATGAGCCTGATTACAATCATTACTATTATTATAACCTGTCAAATAAATCCACGAACAAACATTGCAACCAGCCTATTATGTGTTTGCCCCTTAATAATTGCTTACTGAAGTAGGTGTACTAGTATGAACTTGGTGGACATATTTCATTATTTTGTACATAAATCCGTTAATGGTTTTCTCGTTTGAATTGTTCTATATTTGTCATTTCTTGGCTTTTATAGCTGACTATGCGGTTTAGGCTTTGTGTATTGTTGAAAACTGGACGATGACCTATAGTTTTTAATTTCTGTGTCCTTTAGTCTCTTGTGCAGAGTTTTCTCATTGGCAATCATACCACACCTTCTTTTTTTATACTTCCTGATTTTCTGGCGCTTCATTACATCATGCTTTTATTATAGTTAAACACAATTTGCAAGACGGATAAACGTATCAAAAAAGTGAAATCACAAAAATCAGTACTGAACTCCGAGGAAATTAAAAAGGAAAGTCCCTAATCAATGGCAAAATCAAGCTCAAACACATCAAACAACGGAATATACAACTGTCTATTCCTGACTTGGTACAGGCATTTTCTATATTAAAAGTATAAAATAATTTGCATGGTTGATTTTGCACATTCCTCAATCTTAACATTAACATTGTAATATAAGTATACATGTATTATTATATACGTCAAATCTTAATTCTAAAATGACGACCCATTTCTTAAATCAGAAGATACAAAGTTCTTTTTGAAACAGAATAAGGTTAAATTTAATATTAAAATAATTGATAAGAGGAAAAATGTCATTATGGTCTTTGTAAATGTACATGTGAAATTAACGTATTTATGAATAATAACCCTTAAACTCTAAAACAAGTAAGTATTTGCTAATTGCTTTTTTTTCTTTTTTAGATTTGTTGGATCATCAAAACTTTTTATTAAATGTAAGTGGATTTCTATGGTGATATGAATATAAAGATAGATATCTTAAAGATAGTCTTTCATTTACTAATCATGAAAGCAAACAAGACCTGCTTGCTGGAAAAGAATGGGGACGATCCCAAAGGGATATTCAAAATCAGTTTTTAGTGTCTATTATACTTAAGCATGGACTTCGCCATATTTGTTCATACATCTACAATTAATTGCTCAGTTATTCACGGCATGCATTTTTATTGGAGACACAAATTTAGACAAAATGTACATTTGTTTGTTATAATTTTGTAAAATTTTACAATTTGTATGACAATAAAAAACAGACCTCATTCCAAATCTCCTTATAATTATTTATGCTTATCACTTTTTCGAATGGGGCTTTTTTGACTGAACGAAATAGAAGTTTTTTTTTGTCACTGAATTAAATATTCAAGGGTGCAACAATATGAAATTCCTTTAAACTGCAGCATGGCAATTATATTAAAGTTCGTGTACAAATATAGCTCATTTTCTAAGATTTATTAGACTTAGGTATAAGATAATATTTCGATTTATTTAATTATCATTAATAAGAATACAATTTCTTTTTCAATTTGATTTCATTTTATATTAATTATACGACACAATTGAGAAAGGAAAAGGGGAATGTTCCAAAACCACAACAACCCGACCATAGAGCAGACAACAGCTGGAGGCCACCAATGGGTCTTCAATGTAGCGAGAAACTCCCGCACCCGGAGGCGTCCTTCAGCTGGCCCCTTAAAAACATGTTTACTAGTTCAGTGATAATGGAGCATACTCAACTCCGAAACAAGAAACTAAAATTAAAAAGCATACGAGACTTACAAAGGCCAGAGGCTTCTGGCTTGGGACAGGCGCAAAATTGCGGCGGGGTTAAACATGTTTATGAGATCTCAACCCTTCCCCTATACCTCTAGCCAAACTAGAAAAGTAAAAACATAACAATACGCACATTAAAATTCAGTTCAAGACAAATGAAAAAGAAAAAAATGACAATAATACATAAATAAAAACAGACTACTAGCAGTTAACTGATATGCCAGCTCCAGATTCAATTGAACTGATTGCCGAAAGATTATGTCTTCATCATATGAATATCAGGCACAATTACTCCCGTTAGGGGTTTATTATTATACTATCATAAAATATATGAGAACTTGTTTATTTATTAATTTATAACTCGTTTGTTTTTGTTTGCTAGTTCCAAGCGAGAGTGACATGTTATCTGACCAAGACTATCCAGACAACAGACATTCAAGGCCGTTCAAACCATGGAATGCATCATGCACGTCAATAAATGGTACACAAAATGAATACCAAAATAGACAAGAAAGATGGGAAGAAATGCTGGAAAAGGCAGGTTTAGGATTTCAGACTTTGAGAAAGCCAATCGGGCCACCTATGTCATATCATCTTAACCGCACGAAGAGCGATTTAACACAAAAGAAGCTTAACCCCTGGATATTTAAATACAGAGATGATAAGCCGGATGTAGATCAGTTGAATAATTCTTTAACTGCCTATTCAACGAAGGTACAAAGGTACAGCGATTATTGACACGCCTTGTCCGTAAATGTCCAAATTATATTACGTAAAATAAGCTACTGAAACAAACTATCAACAACTTTTATTGGGTTGGTTATATATACCTTCGTTGTTTTGATTATACTAGTACATACAATCTTATTTGAAGACATTTTGAACATAAACATGTTTGATGTTTATGTAAGTAGTTCAACTCTCAAGTATGTACTTTGTTTGCTGAGATATTTGTAAATCTAGTTAATAAACTTATTCTATTGTGCCAACACTATTTTTTCGACTCCACCAGGCAGTGTTAATCATGGTGGTTCAGCTATTTTATGGAACTCGACTGCCTTATGTTGATGATCAGCATTATATGCAGTGTTTACACTATTATATGCAGTGCTCACGCCATTATATTTTAAGTGCTCACAACATTATACGCAGTGGTCCAAACATTATATGAAGTGGTCAAAACATTATATGAAGTGGTCACACAAAAAAACCCGAAGTTTACCGAATGATCTCATCATACATCAATCTCATCATACATCAAACATCATCATCACCATCACCGATCATCACCTTCATCAACAAAAACGTATAATGTTGTGACCACTTCATATAATGTTGTGACCACTTCATATAATGTTTTGACCATTTCATATAATGTTGTGACCACTGCATATAATGTTTGGACCACTGCGTATATTGTTGTGAGCTCTTCATATAATGTTGTGAGCACTGCATATAATGTTGTGAGCACTGCATATAATGCTGATCATTAACATAAGGCAGTCATGGCGTTCCATACTATTCCTTTGTGTTCTTTGTTGATTTAAAACCTTCAAAAGTTTTGTTTATTTGTCTTATCAAAAATTATGAGCGTACCTTATTTAGGTTATTCTAAGAAATCTAAGTGTGCACGCAGATCATACTATTTGCTCTTACTGTATGTAATTGTTCGCCACTTGTCATGATCATTGTAAATTATATCAAACTGAGGACAAACAATGGCTCTTTACCTAATACATTTAATATGACCTTTATACCAAAGGCAGATATGCGACTTTCTTGTTTTGTCTTCGTTAAATTTGTTATGTTATTTCAACGTTTAAACTTAATAACTATTATTTACTATTGTCCGATAGATTGAACCATCAATAAATAAATAATCGTTTCAAGTATAATTCTTCACGTGAGTCCCCAATTTCAGACAAATGTACAAGATGTGTGCAACAGAAAAGTTGAGATAACAGTTCCGATGGGAACTCTAAAATTTCCATGGGAAAAGCACTTTTTTCCGATGGGAACTTTAACTTTTCCCATCAGAACTTAGAATATTACATGGAAATTTTTAAATTTCCCATAGGAAATGTACTTTTAATCAACTGTGGTGACAACGGTGACATATTGTGACATACGGGAAAATTTAATTTTTTGATTATCTATCACTAGGGCAAAAAATATTTGTGATATCTTGTAAACCGAAAGAGTCAGATTTGCCAATTCTGGAATTGCAAATTTGTCCCGCATAGTGTTAACTATATACACAAACGTTCCTCATATAATCATGTACATAAAAGTGTTATAATTTAACAAGAATGTTATCATTTAACAGCAACATGTTCAGAATTTAGCAATTAAACCAAAAAAGACAAGATAGTCATGCGATTTATTTTACCATACAAAAACATTGATAAGGTATCAATGCAATGAAAGAAAACTTAGACGCATTCAAGATTTTATTTCAAATCAATAACTACGAAACATCTTTTAAATTGTTACTGAAACTGAAAAAATGAGATAATGTGACACTTTTCCTCTTTACACAAATGTCTTCTTCCTTAACTTTGTCTAATAGATACTAAAAGTCTTTTCGCCTTTGGGGTGACGCTCATGTTCTCAGGATGGCTTGTCTTTACTCTAGTCTAGACACTAGTAATCGTTTCAGTTGTTAATGTTCTCTGGATGGCTAGTCTTTACTCTAGTCTAGACACTAGTAATCGTTTCAGTTGTTAATGTTCTCTGGATGGCTAGTCTTTACTCTAGTCTATACAATAGTAATCGTTTCAGTTGTTAATGTTCTCTGGATGGCTAGTCTTTACTCTAGTCTATACAATAGTAATTGTTTCAGTCGTTTATGTTCTCTGGATGGCTAGTCTTTACTCTAGTCTATACAATAGTAATCGTTTCAGTCGTTTATGTTCTCTGGATGGCTAGTCTTTACTCTAGTCTATACAATAGTAATCGTTTCAGTCGTTTATGTTCTCTGGATGGCTAGTCTTTACTCTAGTCTATACAATAGTAATTGTTTCAGTCGTTTATGTTCTCTGGATGGCTAGTCTTTACTCTAGTCTATACAATAGTAATCGTTTCAGTCGTTTATGTTCTCTGGATGGCTAGTCTTTACTCTAGTCTATACAATAGTAATCGTTTCAGTCGTTTATGTTCTCTGGATGGCTAGTCTTTACTCTAGTCTATACAATAATAATCGTTTCAGTTGTTAATGTTCTCTGGATGGCTAGTCTTTACTCTAGTCACTAGACATTAGTAATTTGCGTTTTCAGTTGTTAATGTTCTCATGGATGGTCTATAGTCTTTACTCTAGTCTAGACATAGTAATTGTTTCAGTTGTTAATGTTCTCTGGATGGCTAGTCTTTACTCTAGTCTAGACATTAGTAATTGTTTCAGTTGTTAATGTTCTCTGGATGGCTTGTCTTTACTCTAGTCTAGACACTAGTAATTGTTTCAGTTGTTAATGTTCTCTGGATGGCTAGTCTTTACTCTAGTCTAGACACTAGTAATTGTTTCAGTTGTTAATGTTCTCTGGATGGCTAGTCTTTACTCTATTCTAGACACTAGTAATCTGTTTCAGTTGTTAATGTTCTCTGGATGGCTAGTCTTTACTCTAGTCTAGACATTAGTAATCGTTTCAGTTGTTAATGTTCTCTGGATGGCTAGTCTTTACTCTAGTCTAGACACTAGTAATCTGTTTCAGTTGTTAATGTTCTCTGGATGGCTAGTCTTTACTCTAGTCTAGACACTAGTAATTGTTTCAGTTGTTAATGTTCTCTGGATGGCTAGTCTTTACTCTAGTCTAGACATTAGTAATTGTTTCAGTTGTTAATGTTCTCTGGATGGCTAGTCTTTACTCTAGTCTAGACACTAGTAATTGTTTCAGTTGTTAATGTTCTCTGGATGGCTAGTCTTTACTCTAGTCTAGACATTAGTAATTGTTTCAGTTGTTAATGTTCTCTGGATGGCTGTCTTACTCTAGTCTAGACTAGATTTTCAGTTGTTAATGTTCTCTGTGCTGTCTTTACTCTAGTCTAACACTAGTAAATTGTTTTCAGTGTTAATTTCTCTGGATGGCTAGTCTTTACTCTAGTCTAGACACTTGTAATTGTTTCAGTTGTTAATGTTCTCTGGATGGCTTGTCTTTACTCTAGTCTAGACACTAGTAATTGTTTCAGTTGTTAATGTTCTCTGGATGGCTAGTCTTTACTCTAGTCTAGACACTAGTAATTGTTTCAGTTGTTAATGTTCTCTGGATGGCTTGTCTTTACTCTAGTCTAGACACTAGTAATCGTTTCAGTTGTTAATGTTCTCTGGATGGCTAGTCTTTACTCTAGTCTAGACACTAGTAATGTTTCAGTTGTTAATGTTCTCTGGATGGCTAGTCTTTACTCTATCTAGACACTAGTAATCGTTTCAGTTGTTAATGTTCTCTGGATGGCTAGTCTTTACTCTATTCTAGACATAGTAATTGTTTCAGTTGTTAATGTTCTCTGGATGGCTAGTCTTTACTCTATCTAGACACTAGTAATCGTTTCAGTTTTAAGTGTTCTCTGGATGGCTAGTCTTTACTCTAGTCTAGACATTAGTATCGTTTCAGTTGTTAATGTTCTCTGGATGGCTTGTCTTTACTCTATCTAGACATAGTAATTGTTTCAGTTGTTAATGTTCTCTGGATGGCTAGTCTTTACTCTAGTCTAGACACTTGTAATTGTTTCAGTTGTTAATGTTCTCTGGATGGCTGTCTTTACTCTAGTCTAGACACTAGTAATTGTTTCAGTTGTTAATGTTCTCTGGATGGCTAGTCTTTACTCTAGTCTAGACACTGTAATTGTTTCAGTTGTTAATGTTCTCTGGATGGCTTGTCTTTACTCTATCTAGACACTAGTAATTGTTTCAGTTGTTAATGTTCTCTGGATGGCTAGTCTTTACTCTAGTCTAGACACTAGTAATTGTTTCAGTTGTTAATGTTCTCTGGATGGCTTGTCTTTACTCTATTCTAGACACTAGTTCTATCTAGACACTAGTAATTGTTTCAGTTGTTAATGTTCTCTGGATGGCTAGTCTTTACTCTAGTCTAGACACTGTAATTGTTTCAGTTGTTAATGTTCTCTGGATGGCTGTCTTTACTCTATCTAGACACTAGTAATTGTTTCAGTTGTTAATGTTCTCTGGATGGCTAGTCTTTACTCTAGTCTAGACACTAGTAATTGTTTCATTGTTAATGTTCTCTGGATGGCTGTCTTTACTCTATTCTAACACTAGTAATCGTTTCAGTTTTAATGTTCTGATGGTTGTCTTTACTCATCTAGAACATAATTGTTTATGTTAATGTTCTCTGGCTGTCTTACTCTATTCAGACATAGTAATGTTTCAGTTGTTAATGTTCTCTGGATGGCTATCTTTACTCTATTCTAACATAGTAATTGTTTAGTTGTTAATGTTCTCTGGATGGTTCTTTACTCTATCTAGACCTAGTAATGTTTCAGTTTTAATGTTCTCTGATGGCTAGTCTTTACTCTATCTAGACATAGTAATTGTTCAGTGTTAATGTCTCTGGATGGCTAGTCTTTACTCTATCTAGACATAGTAATGTTTCAGTTGTTAATTTCTCTGAGGCTAGTCTTTACTCTATCTAGACACTATATTTTAGTTGTTAAGTTCTCTGATGGCTATCTTACTCTCAGACACTATAATGTTTCAGTTGTAATGTCTCTGGATGGTAGTCTTTACTCTAGTCTAGACATGTAATGTTTAGTTTTATTCTCTGATGGCTATCTTTACTCTATCTAGACATAAATTCAGTTTAAGTTTCTGATGCTCTTTCTCTAGTCTACACATAATTTCTTTTAATGTCTGATGCTAGTCTTACTCTATTCTAGACACTATATGTTTCATGTTAATGTTCTCTGAGGCATCTTTACTCTACAACAAATGTTAGTTGTTATGTTCCATGGCTATCTTTACTCTATCTACACTAGTAATGTTTCAGTTGTATGTTCCTGGATGCTTCTTTACTCTATCTAACATAATTGTTTAGTTTTAATGTTCCTGGATGGTATCTTACTCTATCTAGACATAGTATGTTTCAGTTGTTAATGTTCTCTGGATGGCTAGTCTTTACTCTATCTAGACATTAGTAATTGTTTCAGTTGTTAATGTTCTCTGGATGGCTAGTCTTTACTCTAGTCTAGACACTAGTAAGTTTCAGTTGTTAATGTTCTCTGGATGGCTAGTCTTTACTCTATCTAGACACTAGTAATTGTTTCAGTTGTTAATGTTCTCTGGATGGCTAGTCTTTACTCTATTCTAGACACTAGTAATGTTTCAGTTGTTAATGTTCTCTGGATGGTAGTCTTTACTCTAGTCTAGACATAGTAATTGTTTAGTTGTTATGTTCTCTGGATGGCTAGTCTTTACTCTAGTCTAGACACTAGTAATTGTTTCAGTTGTTAATGTTCTCTGGATGGCTAGTCTTTACTCTATCTAGACATAGTAATTGTTTCAGTTGTTAATGTTCTCTGGATGGCTAGTCTTTACTCTATCTAGACACTAGTAATTGTTTCAGTTGTTAATGTTCTCTGGATGCTGTCTTTACTCTATCTAGACACAGTAATTGTATTCTAGACACTAGTAATTGTTTTAGTGTTTTTTTATCGATGCTACTTTACTCTATCACCATAGTATGTCTAGACCTTCGTATTTTAGTTGTATGTTCCTGATGCGCTTACTCTATACAAGTAATGTTAGTGTATGTTTTGGATGTAGTTACTCACAGACACAGTATTGTTCTTGTAATGTCTGTGATCTACTCTATTACCTAGATGTTTAGCTTATAAGTTTCAGTTTATTCCTGGATGGTAGTCTTACTCTATAGACAGTATGTTAGTGTAGTTGGTGGCTACTTCCTCTAGACTATATTTTTAGTTGTAGTTTTGATGGTTTACCTATCTGAATGTAATGTAGTGTTAATGTCCGGAGTGTCTTTACTATTAGACATATAATGTTTCAGTTTTATGTCTCTGTGTCTTCTTATCTAGAATAGAGTTAGTGTATTCCTGGCTAGTTTTATTATAAATATAATGTTTCGTTGTTAATGTTCTGTGGCTGCTTCCTTAACATATAATGTTAGTTAGTTCGAGGCTCTTACTATCTACATATAATGTTCATTATGTTCGTGGTCTTTATATAACATAATGTTGTGTATTCTCTGATGGTCTTACCTTGACATTAAATGTTCTCGGATGCTGTCTTTACTCTATCTAGACACTAGTATGTTAGTTGTTAATGTTCTCTGATGTAGTCTTTCTTATCTAGACATAGTAATTTCAGTTGTTAGTCTCTATGCTAGTCTTCTCTTCTAGACACAATGTTTCTTAATTCTCTGAGGTATCTTTCTCTATTAGACATATATTTAGTTGTTATGTTCTGTGTCTTACTTATCTAGACTAGTATTGTTTATGTTATTTCTCTGGATGTAGTCTTTACTCTATCTAGACATAGTAATGTTTCAGTTGTTAATGTCTCTGGATGGCTAGTCTTTACTCTATCTAGACATATAATGTTTCAGTGTATGTTCTCTGGTGGTAGTCTTACTATCTAGACATAGTAATGTTCAGTGTTAATGTCTCTGGATGGCTGTCTTATCTATCTAACATAGTAATGTTTCGTTGTAAGTTCTCTGTGCTTTCTAGACACTAGTAATTGTTTCAGTTGTTAATGTTTCTGGATGGCTAGTCTTTACTCTATCTAGACACTAGTAATTGTTTCAGTTGTTAATGTTCTCTGGATGGCTAGTCTTTACTCTAGTCTAGACACTAGTAATTGTTTAGTGTTAATGTTCTCTGGATGGCTAGTCTTTACTCTATCTAGACACTAGTAATCGTTTCAGTTGTTAATGTTCTCTGGATGGCTAGTCTTTACTCTATCTAGACACTAGTAATGTTTCAGTTGTTAATGTTCTCTGGATGCTAGTCTTTACTCTATCTAGACACTAGTAATGTTTCAGTTGTTAATGTTCTCTGGATGGCTATCTTTACTCTAGTCTAGACACTAGTAATCGTTTCAGTTGTTAATGTTCTCTGGATGGTAGTCTTTACTCTATTCTAGACACTAGTAATTGTTTCAGTTGTTAATGTTCTCTGGATGCTAGTCTTTACTCTATCTAGACACTAGTAATTGTTCAGTTGTTAATTTCTCTGATGGCTAGTCTTTACTCTATTCTAGACATAGTAATGTTTAGTTGTTAATGTTCTCTGGATGGCTAGTCTTTACTCTATTCTAGACACTAGTAATTGTTTCAGTTGTTAATGTTCTCTGGATGGCTAGTCTTTACTCTATCTAGACACTAGTAATTGTTTCAGTTGTTAATGTTCTCTGGATGGCTAGTCTTTACTCTAGTCTAGACACTAGTAATTGTTTCAGTTGTTAATGTTCTCTGGTGGCTAGTCTTTACTCTAGTCTAGACATAGTAATTGTTTAGTTGTTAATGTTCTCGGATGGCTAGTCTTTACTCATCTAGACACTAGTAATGTTTCAGTTGTTAATGTTCTCTGGTGGCTAGTCTTTACTCTATCTAGACACAGTAATTGTTTCAGTTGTTAATGTTCTCTGATGGCTAGTCTTTACTCATCTAGACCTAGTAATGTTTCAGTGTATGTTCTTGGGCTAGTCTTTACTCTATTCTAACACTATAATGTTTCAGTTTTAATGTTCTCTGGATGCTATCTTTACTCTATTCTAGACACTAGTAATGTTTCAGTTGTTAATGTTCTCTGGATGCTAGTCTTTACTCTAGTCTAGACACTAGTAATTTTTCAGTTGTTAATGTTCTCTGGATGGCTAGTCTTTACTCTATTAGACATATAATCGTTTCAGTTGTTAATGTTCTCTGGATGGCTATCTTTACTCTAGTCTAGACACTAGTAATGTTTCAGTTGTTAATGTTCTCTGGATGGTAGTCTTTACTCTATCTAGACACTAGTAATTGTTTCAGTTTTAATGTTCTCTGGATGGCTAGTCTTTACTCTAGTCTAGACACTAGTAATCGTTTCAGTTGTTAATGTTCTCTGGATGGCTAGTCTTACTCTATCTAGACACTAGTAATTGTTTCAGTTGTTAATGTTCTCTGGATGGCTAGTCTTTACTCTATCTAGACACTAGTAATTGTTTCAGTTGTTAATGTTCTCTGGATGGCTAGTCTTTACTCTATCTAGACATAGTAATTGTTTAGTTGTTAATGTTCTCTGGATGGCTAGTCTTTACTCTATTCTAGACACTAGTAATGTTTCAGTTGTTAATGTTCTCTGGATGGCTAGTCTTTACTCTATCTAGACACTAGTAATTGTTTCAGTGTTAATGTTCTCTGGATGGCTAGTCTTTACTCTAGTCTAGACACTAGTAATTGTTTCAGTTGTTAATGTTCTCTGGTGGCTAGTCTTTACTCTAGTCTAGACATAGTAATTGTTTAGTTGTTAATGTTCTCTGGATGGCTAGTCTTTACTCTATCTAGACATAGTAATGTTTCAGTTGTTAATGTTCTCTGGTGCTAGTCTTTACTCTATCTAGACACTATATTGTTTCAGTTGTTAATGTTCTCGGATGGCTAGTCTTTACTCTATCTAGACACTATAATGTTTCAGTTGTTAATGTTCTCTGGTGGCTAGTCTTTACTCTATCTAGACCTAGTAATTGTTTCAGTTGTTAATGTTCTCTGGATGGCTAGTCTTACTCTATCTAGACACTAGTAATTGTTTCAGTTGTTAATGTTCTCTGGATGGCTATCTAACACTAGTAATGTTTCAGTGTTAATGTTCTCTGATGGCTATCTTACTCTATCTAGACACTAGTAATGTTATTGTTAATGTTCTCTGGATGGCATCTTTACTCTAGTCTGACACTATAATGTTTCATTGTTAATGTTCTCTGATGCTATCTTACTCTATCAACACTAGTAATGTTCAGTTGTTAATGTTCTCTGGATGCTATCTTTACTCTATCAGACACAGTAATTGTTTCAGTTGTTAATGTTCTCTGGATGGCTAGTCTTTACTCTAGTCTAGACACTAGTAATCGTTTCAGTTGTTAATGTCTCTGGATGGCTAGTCTTTACTCTATTCTAGACACTAGTAATTGTTTCAGTTGTTAATGTTCTCTGGATGGCTAGTCTTACTCTATCTAGACACTAGTAATTGTTAGTTGTTAATGTTCTCTGGATGGCTAGTCTTTACTCTATCTAGACACTAGTAATCGTTTCAGTTGTTAATGTTCTCTGGATGGCTAGTCTTTACTCTATTCTAGACACTAGTAATTGTTTCAGTTGTTAATGTTCTCTGGATGGCTAGTCTTTACTCTATCTAGACACTAGTAATTGTTTCAGTTGTTAATTTCTCTGGATGGCTAGTCTTTACTCTATTAGACATAGTAATTGTTTAGTGTTAATGTTCCTGATGGCTAGTCTTACTCTATTAGACATAGTAATTGTTTAGTTGTTAATGTTCTCTGGATGGTAGTCTTTACTTATTCTAGACACTAGTAATGTTGTTGTTATGTTCTCTGGATGTAGTCTTTATCTATTCTGACATAGTAATGTTTCAGTTGTTAATGTTCTCGGATGGCTAGTCTTTACTCTATCTGACACTAGTAATTGTTTCAGTTGTTAATGTTCTCTGGTGGCTAGTCTTTACTCTAGTCTAACATATAATTGTTTAGTTGTTAATGTTCTCTGGATGGCTAGTCTTTACTCTAGTCTAGACATAGTAATGTTTCAGTTGTTAATGTTCTCTGGATGCTAGTCTTTACTACTATTCTAGACACTAGTATTGTTTCAGTTTTAATGTCTCTGGTGTAGTCTTTACTCTAGTCTACACTAGTAATCTTTAGTTGTAATGTTCTTGATGCTAGTCTTTACTCTATCTAGACTAGTATTGTTTCAGTTGTTAATGTTCTCTGATGCTTGTCTTTCTTAGACTTATGTTATTGTAATGTTTCTGTTAGTTTTCTCAGACTAGTATCTTAGTTGTATTATGTTCAGTTTTAGTCTTGTGCTTATTTTTTATGTTAATCTATGTTTCTTGTTATATCTTTGCACTTTATCTTTTGTGTAATTTTTAGTGTATTTCTCTATGTTCACTTATTCAGTTTTAATGTTTCAGTTGTTAATGTTCTCTGATCTAGTCTTTACTCTAGTCTAGTGTAATGTTTCATGTAGTTCTACTTTATTATAGTTAGACTGTATTTTAGTGTTTATTTTGGATGCTAGTTTATCTATTAAACTTAATGTTCAGTTTTAATGTTCTCTGACTTATTTTATTATTTCATGTAATGTTTCGTTGTTATGTCTCTAGATTTTTTATTGTTCTGAATGTAGTTTTATTCAGTTGACACTATATGGTCAGTTTTAATTTCGATGTAATTTACTTTCTAGTTGTTAATTTTGGTGTTTTTCTCTAGTCTAGCTATATGTTTCTAGTAATGTTTCTGGATGTTCTTCTTATCTAGACACTAGTAATTTTCTATTCTGAATTTCTCTATGTAGTTTTATTATTAATGTAATTCTTGTTGTTTTCTTTCTGATAATTTTTATCTTTAGCTCTAGTAATGTTTTTTTATTCCTGATGTTTCTTTCTAGTTACGATGATTGTTTATTGTTAATTTCTCTTGTAGTTTATTGTTATGACATGTAATCTTTTAGTTAGTAATGTTTCTGGTGTAGTCTTTACTCTATCTACATTAATTGTTTCATGTATTGTTTAATGTTCTGCTGATTATCATTTAACTTATCTGTCATTTAATGTTTCTGTTAGTTTTATCTATCTGACACTTATTTTCTACATGTAATGTTCTTGTATTTTATCTAGTCTACCTAGTAATTGTTTCGTTGTTAATTTCTTGATGGCTAGTCTTTACTATCTGACATAGTAATTGTTTCAGTTGTTAATGTTCTCTGGATGGCTTCTACTTTCTAGACATAGTAATTGTTTAGTTGTTAATGTTCTTGATGCTATTTTATTGTTCATGTAATGTTTGTGTTTATTTTCTGATTTGTTTCATTGAATGTATGTTCAGTTTTATTTCTGGCTTTATTTTAGTAATTTGTTTAGTTTTATCTCTAGGCTAGTTTTTATTATGTTTGTGTTTTTTATTCTCTGGATGGTGTTTATTGTTCATTTTTGTTTATCTTAATGCTATGTAGTTTTATTCTGATGTTAGACCTTATTTCATGTAATGTTTCGTGTAATTTCTTATCTACTTATCTTTATGTAATGTTATGTTTTTCTCTATCTACTTATTTCATTGTAATGTTTGTGATTTCTCTGGATGGCTAGTCTTTACTCTATGTCTGAACTAGTAATTTTTAATTAGTAATGTGTTATTCTAGTTGTTAATGTTCTCTGGAGCTAGTCTTTACTCTATCTAGACACTAGTAATTCGTTTCAGTTGTTAATGTTCTCTGGATGGCTAGTCTTTACTCTATCTAGACACTAGTAATTGTTTCAGTTGTTAATGTTCTCTGGATGGCTAGTCTTTACTCTAGTCTAGACATAGTAATCGTTTCAGTTGTTAATGTTCTCTGGATGGCTAGTCTTTACTCTATCTAGACATAGTAATGTTTAGTTTGTTAATGTTCTCTGGATGGTATGTTTACTTCATTTCTAAGACCTAGTAATGTTTCAGTTGTTAATGTTCTCTGGATGGCTATCTTTACTCTATCTAGACACTAGTAATGTTTCAGTTGTAATGTTCTCTGGATGGCTAGTCTTTACTCTATCTAGACACTAGTAATTGTTTCAGTTGTTAATGTTCTCTGGATGGCTACTAGTAATCGTTTTAGTTGTTAATGTTCTCTGGATGGTAAGTCTTTACTCTATTCTAGACATTAGTAATTGTTTTAGTTGTTAATGTTCTCTGGATGGCTTGTCTTTACTCTATTCTAGACACTAGTAATTGTTTCAGTTGTTAATGTTCTCTGGATGGCTAGTCTTTACTCTATTCTAGACACTAGTAATTGTTTCAGTTGTTAATGTTCTCTGGATGGCTAGTCTTTACTCTAGTCTAGACACTAGTAATTGTTTCAGTTGTTAATGTTCTCTGGATGGCTAGTCTTTACTCTAGTCTAGACACTAGTAATCGTTTCAGTTGTTAATGTTCTCTGGATGGTAAGTCTTTACTCTATTCTAGACATTAGTAATTGTTTTAGTTGTTTATGTTCTCTGGATGGCTAGTCTTTACTCTAGTCTAGACATTAGTAATTGTTTTAGTTGTTAATGTTCTCTGGATGGCTTGTCTTTACTCTATTCTAGACACTAGTAATTGTTTCAGTTGTTAATGTTCTCTGGATGGCTAGTCTTTACTCTAGTCTAGACAATAGTAATCGTTTCAGTTGTTAATGTTCTCTGGATGGCTAGTCTTTACTCTAGTCTAGACATTAGTAATTGTTTCAGTTGTTAATGTTCTCTGGATGGCTAGTCTTTACTCTAGTCTAGACAATAGTAATCGTTTCAGTTGTTAATGTTCTCTGGATGGCTAGTCTTTACTCTAGTCTAGACATTAGTAATTGTTTCAGTCGTTTATGTTCTCTGGATGGTTAGTCTTTACTCTAGTCTAGACATTAGTAATCGTTTCAGTTGTTAATGTTCTCTGGATGGCTAGTCTTTACTCTAGTCTAGACATTAGTAATTGTTTCAGTTGTTAATGTTCTCTGGATGGCTAGTCTTTACTCTATTCTAGACACTAGTAATTGTTTCAGTTGTTAATGTTCACTGGATGGCTAGTCTTTACTCTAGTCTAGACACTAGTAATTGTTTCAGTTGTTAATGTTCTCTGGATGGCTTGTCTTTACTCTATTCTAGACACTAGTAATTGTTTCAGTTGTTAATGTTCTCTGGATGGCTAGTCTTTACTCTAGTCTAGACACTAGTAATTGTTTCAGTTGTTAATGTTCTCTGGATGGCTAGTCTTTACTCTAGTCTAGACACTAGTAATTGTTTCAGTTGTTAATGTTCTCTGGATGGCTAGTCTTTACTCTATTCTAGACACTAGTTATTGTTTCAGTTGTTAATGTTCTCTGGATGGCTAGTCTTTACTCTAGTCTAGACACTAGTAATTGTTTCAGTTGTTAATGTTCTCTGGATGGCTAGTCTTTACTCTAGTCTAGACACTAGTAATTGTTTCAGTTGTTAATGTTCTCTGGATGGCTTGTCTTTACTCTATTCTAGACACTAGTAATTGTTTCAGTTGTTAATGTTCTCTGGATGGCTAGTCTTTACTCTATTCTAGACACTAGTAATCGTTTCAGTTGTTAATGTTCTCTGGATGGCTAGTCTTTACTCTAGTCTAGACATTAGTAATCGTTTCAGTTGTTAATGTTCTCTGGATGACTAGTCTTTACTCTAGTCTAGACACTAGTAATTGTTTCAGTTGTTTATGTTCTCTGGATGGCTAGTCTTTACTCTATTCTAGACACTAGTAATTGTTTCAGTTGTTAATGTTCTCTGGATGGTTAGTCTTTACTCTATTCTAGACACTAGTAATTGTTTTAGTTGTTAATGTTCTCTGGATGGCTAGTCTTTACTCTAGTCTATACAATAATAATCGTTTCAGTCGTTTATGTTCTCTGGATGGCTAGTCTTTACTCTAGTATAGACATTAATAATCGTTTCAGTTGTTAATATTCTCTCTTTATGTTATTATGTTTAGATTATGGTCATATATGTATGTGTCCACACTTGTCTAAAAATATCCCATATCTTAATATGTTATATAGCTGTGTTTTAGGAAAGATACGCGTTTCATTGTACATACTTTCTTCTTTTACAAATATACAGATATCTTCTGAGCCTTTTTGAACAAATAACAGATTTTGCTAACTGATCGTCCTTTGTTGCTATACAAATTTGCAAATTAATATATAATAATGAGGAACAGAAACAGTTGTCGGAGAGGGATATCACGCTATTATGATGTGGGATGTAGCGGTAAAAAAAACGTGGGATCTGGGAATACAATTAAAACGGAGAAAAAAGTTTTACTAAGAAGCGGGTTTTAGGAAATGAGCACATCGAGTCATCCCAACAAGTGGTGTATACTTGAATGAGTTGTGTACATTAACCATTGAATGAAACTTTGTGACTATATTTCACTTTTAATAAAATATAAAGTCTTTCTTCATTTTTACAGAGGATGACAGTTAGGTCATTCCGATGTATTGCTATATATCGCCTAAATTTCCATTATGTAAATCAGTTTTGGGGTTTTTAACCGATCTAAAACATGATAAATACGCCGACATCATCGAGTGCAAAATAACATTCCTTGTCGCTTGCTATGTATTCATTTCTTCAATGAATACTCATTAAATGATTTTTTAGAACATAATGTCAATTAATATTAAAATGTTTTATATGTATGTAAGTAAAATTATTAATATCTATGCAGACGTACAGAAAAATTGCGTTGACGCATGCGGAAGAATATCTCAAGAACGATTACATAGACAATAATAGTGCATTGACTTGACATATCAACGATATAAGGATGAGGCTTAGAACTGACAGGGAAATGTGAGGCTCTGCCGAGCTTTTTCCCCGTTTCGAAAAGAATCCTTTTATCGTTGATATGTCAAGGCACTATAATTGTCTTTATAGTGCAATCTAGAAAAGACATTTTTAATTGTTGTTTAATGTGTTAATGTTATTTATTTGATTTAAAATTGGAAAACGCCCCCTTTAAAAAAAAAGGCCTCATATCTGAAGCAGAGGAATATACAGCACGATGAAATGAACATATTAATCTGTTGAAACCCGCGATCGATGGTGAACGAATTCGTTTGAGAATGGACTAAAATATCAACAATAAGCATAAAACATAATGATTTATAGGTTGCAAACAAAAAATGTTAAGAATTGAAATATGTGTTTTTCCAAAAATTGTAAAAGTTGAGTCGTTCCACGCAACATTGTATACATTAAAAACAAGAACAAGTTGAAGAGGTTATGGATAATTAAATATTAAATATAGTTTCAGCAACTTCTATTTGGATATTCATGAGGAAAAGTGATATCGGGTCAGTGACTGTATACGACATACAAATATACAGTCAACGCATTTTGACTGCTCAAATAGAACGAGTGCAGTACAAAATCTCCTATAAAGGAGGTGATTCGATTATACACAGATACATGCAGAGTTATTGGTCCTTGCTCTCTCGTTTTGTGGGAAAATATGAATGCTTACTTAAATTCAATCTATAAGTAAAATCGAATTATTATAGAAGAGTGTCCACCATGCACTTGCACTGCACTATTAATAATTAATAGAATAGAATGATATACAAATGGATGAAAATTATATATACATGTAACTAATGTACAAATATTAATATTAATATAAAGCAGAGTATATTGTTTTGTATCACTACAATATATATATATATATAATAGTTATTACGGTGATGTTTAATTCCCTTTCATTTATTTACTTTCCACACAAGAACTTGTCTCAGAAAAAAATACATCTGTACATTAACCTCACTTTCAGGTATAAAGATGTGATTTTTTTTCTGCGACAAGTGCTTGTGACCATCCACAAGAATTTGCGGTCATCCGATATCCAGTACATCAGTACTGTGATTAATTCATACTTGGGCTTTTATTTATCTAAATTGTGTGGTAAACATATTGATTTCGCCACTATTAATCAATTTTAATAAGGTTTCTGTAGTAAAACATCTACTTCTCTATACCTACTAAATTGTATACGTATGGAATTTTTCTTCAGATGCTTCCTTTATTTTATGTTTTTATGAACAAATATCAGCCATGCTGCAGATGTATAATATACCGATTACATTTCCTTTCCGAAAATTTTTAATGAAATATGAGAGGCAGTACGTGTCATTCATAAATTCGAGAAAAGAAAAGAAGAAAACAACGTGTATATGAGTGTGACTCTTATTTCATTTATTACCCATTATATACTACAACACTTTGCTTATTCGACAGAATTTCTCATTTTGTTCTTTCAAATACTCCCGACATAATTAGATTGTAGATGAAAGGGAAAAACTCGTCTTATTTCCAACTGTTCTAGTAATGAAAATCTCTGCAGAACACAACCGTTTGTCATTTCATTTCCATTTAGAGTCAAGAACTTTCATAATTAAAATATTGTGGAAATTCGATATACATTTTATGGATATATTTTTTTCCAAATACACCAACAAATAGTTTAGTCAAAAGGTTAATACTTCAATTATCTACACAATTAAAATAGGTGAAAACGTCTATGAGATACATGTACATGTAGCAACCTTTGAATCTTTCGATGTCGCACGGCAAGATTTATAGTGTCGTCTGCTATAAAGACACTCACTGTTTGTACGTAGGTACATGTACTAGAAACAGCGTCTACAGGTATGTGTTTTTAAATGACATATCAGCTGAACGTTTTATTACAAACTACTTATAAAGAGAAATCTAGCTTCTCAATGATCAAAATCAGTAATTGTCAAACTGCTATATTATACAATAAAATTATTCCTGTGAATTGTGTGGTTAAAATTTCTAGAACTTTTTAAACTTTTGTCAACAAAGTAAATATTTTGTCAGAATGTTATGAAAATAACACTAGCCAAATCTACATTGTATTTTAATAAAAATGGTGGGTGTCCCCTTAAATATGAATAAAGTAGTAGAAAGTAAAATGATAAAAATATCGAACTAAATAACAGAAAGTCCCTTAACATATGGCAAAATCAGTGAAAAGCTCAAACACATCAAACGAATGAAAAACAACTGTCATGTTCCAGGCGATATCATTTTGCGCCAAACAAGAACTCATTTGCGCCACAACTTATTTTCCCCACTACCACTCTGCGCCATTTCATTTTAAAACTATAGGTATCATTTGCGCTAATTAAAAAATCATCTATAGTTGCGCAAATTTTATGAACTTATATAAATATATTTAACTGTTATTTGTTTTAAACTAGATAATGAAATGTTCTAACTCTAACAGCAAAAAAAAAAAAAAAAAAAAAAAAAAAAACAGACAAGTATCAGATGCGTTTTAAATGTAACAACATGACTTGCAATCGCACTTGCCTGTTACTTTTCTCGGTTAACTTTATTAATCTAAACGCTACATTTACCACAGAGCACTCCTGTTAATTATATTTATGTAAATAACCAAATTTCTTATTTACTATACTATTGAATACAATTTGCTCACGTTCTTCTATCTTAAATGTATGTTAAGACCTTAACATGCTTAAGTCGTTCAAGTGAAAATGTAATTTAAAATTTTTATTTGAATTAATATAAGCTCATTCGTCATAGACTCATTATGTATTTAAAAGATATATATGCTATCCTTTTTCAATTTGTGTCGAATTGTTGAAAAAAAAATGAAGGGATAAAGCTTGTAATTACATATACCGAACCAACAAACACTATTTGTAAGCTTAAACTCTTAAATTCACTTGCATCTTAATAGATGCATTCATCAATCGTAAATATTTACAGTCAAGTTCACTTTAATATCATGTCTTTGAATTTTGAATACTTACATTCATCCAAATCACGTAAGTGAAAGATGTCACTTTAAATACACGTTGTCAACATAGGTCATTCCTTGTATATCGCTGTTTCATTTTATGTATATTTTTACATGACATCATCAATACATAAGAAAATTAATATTACATTTATTCATGATACCGTATTGTGAAAATCAAGAAAAAATGTATGTTGTATATTTTTCAATACTACTCTTTGGATTACAATACTCATTTGGTAAGTGTAAAGAAAAAAATCCTTCCACGATTACAAAGTCGCAAAACTGATGACAATGTGTCCTGTATAGTATTTTAATCATACAATTAGAATAAACATAATTAAAATCTATTAACAACAACATTTATATTTAAAAAAATCGGTCAGTCAGCTGTTAATTTTCATTATTTAAATTAAATTATTTGAATTAATTTAATATTATTGTGTCTATCATTGTAAGAAGAAGAAAGAAAAAATAACTTAATGAATCACGAATATTACATTTAGAATACCATTTTGAGACCGACAATTTATATTCCAACGGACGAATGGAATTAAACATTTGGAATACCTTATCTGGTTACAGATAAATATAGCTAGAATATTCCCAAAAAAGTAGTCGTCATTTTTAAATTACCTATAATTGTTTCAATTTTACATTACAAATTTTTGTTGGGGGGTGGGGGGGGGGGGTGGGGGTTGGCAGATAAACAACTCTATGGGAAGTTTCATTGCCTATCCAAACTGAAGAAGGTACACATTCTTTTCGTACCCGCTGTTCCAAGCCAGGAATCTTTTATCTAGTGGTTGTAGTTTTTTTCAGTTATTGCATTCTATTCCCGATAAACAAATAAATTATGTGCTGCGCGAGGGATATTTTATTAATGTCTTTGTATAGTCAGCTGGTATACGTGTCAGGGGGACAACAAAATAGATGCATTAAGCAACTTTTCTTGTATCTTAAGGATCTACATATGTTTGTCGATAACCTTAAAGCTTGAATATCTTGTTCATCCGTTTTATCCGGTACGCTTCTGTTAGGTGTCCGTTTTATGCGGTACTCTTCCGTTGGATGTACGTTCGACATCCGTTCTGTCCGTTACGTTTCCGTTTCTCGTACGTTGCATATCCGGTGTGTGTCCGTTATGCATTCGTTACACTGGTATTAAAGAGATAATCGTAACTGGAATTACGATTATCCCAATATGGCGACGGTAGATATAAGTAAAATCTGTACAGTCATTTTTCTCAAATGTAGCATGTTTTTGTCAATAGTTACTCAGCTGCAAGGTTTTTCTATACCATTACATCGTATTTGAATCGTAACGGTGCACTGGAATTGTCTAAGCGCTTTGAAAATTGCCGTTGAAAAATTCGGGATGATAATCGTAACTCTATAGAATTTTTCTTGTTTGATAATCGTAATTTCTTTGTCGGATAATAGTAACTGAAAAATAATAAATGTGTCTTTCAGCATTTCAATGGTATTTTGTGTGTTAAAATGCAAATGTCCAGTTAATTGATGACATTAACGGAAAATAAAAATAAATGAAGAAACTTACAGGTTAATATATAAGACAAATTTACTTATTATATATCGATTTATGGGCGTTTTTCAACAAAACCGTGATTTCTTGTCCCAGCCACTTTACAAACAATGTGTTTGATCTTTACAAGTGAGTTTTTGTGCAGTCAGTACATGGAATTAGATTTAACATTTTATAGCAAAGAAACATACTATTTTAGAGGGACTAATAAGCTATTGATTCCTGAATGACTAAAAATAACCAAAATAGAATGCCCCTAGACACCCTAATCAACATTCATTCTCAATGTTTGCAAGAGATATAAACATAAGGGTTTTACAAAAGAAGTTTATAACAGCAGTTTATTTGTTGGGAAAAAAAAGCACATCATATGGACCAGAGTGATACCGTATTTTTGTTAATGTCCACTACGAAACGGTTCAAATCTCCTTCAGTATCTGGTTTTAAAATTATGAAAAAAATATCAGTGTACAGCTTAGTACGTGCTTTGATGAATAGAATCATTCTTGTTACTACTGCATTATAGGGATTGGGGGGGGATAAAACATGTAAAAATGTCCACTACAAAACGGTCACTTACGAAACAAGTATTGGATATTTTGTATTTTGTCAATTATATTCGTGCAAAACAAATAACAAGGGTTAGTTTCATGTAATTTTCAGTATGTTATCAACATAGAATAGGGTCAAACTGTCTCTGCGAATACTTAACGTTATCCCTTCTTCATTATAGCATAATAGGGTATGGGCTGGAATTGAATCAGCAGTGGCTTCCCGAGGGGAGAAATAGCACATATAGCCACCTGCAATTATTGATTTAAAACAATATTTTCTACATTTACTATGTTTTTATTCAGGATAAATCGATGTTTTTTAACAGTCTTAATCACAAATCTGATGTAGGGTGACACATGCGTTTCGCCCGACAATTATTGCCATATATCATAACTTCCTTTAAAATTGCATCTTTGCTCATTCCCATATTTTGTGACATTCCTAGTTCTTGGAGTATTCTGTATTTTAACATAGTTCGTGTTTTTCCAATTTCCAAATTTCGCGAAGCTTGTTCTACCTTCCAATTTTATGATATAATAGTATGTAGCTGTTTTCATTAGAACTATTAATAATATATGCACAAAAAGAAATGTCAATACTCATAAGATATTGAAACGTGATTAATTCATCACCATAATTTCATCATGTGCTATCATATTATACGTTTTTAGTGTCAATATCAATAAAACACTATCCAGTTACGATTATCTTCTCATTTTTTAATACCATAATTACGATTATCTTTTTTCCGAGTTACGATTATCATCCCGAATTTTTCAACGGCAATTTTCAAAGCGCTTAGATAATTCCAGTGCACCGTTACGATTCAAATATGATGTTATGGTATAGAAAAACCTTGCAGCTGAGTAACTATTGACAAAAACATGCTACATTTGAGAAAAATGACTGTAAAGATTTTACCTATAACTGCCGTCGCCATATTGGGATAATCGTAATTCCGGTTACGATTATCTCTTTAATACCAGTGCGTTACGCGTCCGTTATATTTGGTCAGTACATCAACGGACTCCCAACGGACAACAATTTTGTCAACGGACAACAGTTTTGTCAACGGACAACTTTTATTTTCATCCGTTAGGCGTCCGTTCGTGCTATCTGGTAAGGTGTGACCTAGGCTTTAGGTACAAAAGTCGCCGTAATTTTTCTTTCATGATTTTCCGACCTTCAAAGTCCTTATTCTAATTGGAATTGGCTACCGGGTGCACTCCCCCCTTCCCCAAACAAAAAAATATTAAAAGTAATATCTTTTTATGGCACAAGTGATATCAGTCACTTGTACGACCTAAAATAGAGTTTAGTTGTAGTGTCTGGGACCGTCATATGAAAGACCAACAGCTAAAACTTGAAAAGGTGCAAAGACGAGCGAGCAGCTCGCTATGTAAAACGAACAGTGCCGTATACGTAAACATGGTATACAAGTTAAAATGGCCACAACTAGCCGAGAGACGAATAAACACTCGATTTATTTTATTTTATAAAGTGATAAACTGCCTTGTACCATTCCAACACATATCTTGAGAAAACCGACAACAGAACAAGACAAGACCATACAGACATATACAACGGCTTACTAAAGCTGTCCTCTCCATTTTCAAATAACCACACTCAAACCAAAACATGTACATACAACTTATTTCTAATCACAATCTATAAATTCAAACACTTCAATTGTTATTAAAAATTATTATTATCCTCATGTCAATGTCCATCACGCATGCGCAACACCATGTTTTATCAGTATGGAAGCCTTGTTAACCATAACGATGAATTAAGAGAAGAAGAAGTGGGGTGGATTCCAAATACAGAAGTTGTCAATATAAGGTGTTTAACATCACATTTCTTCTCGGTTTTTTTCATAACTTATCACATTACATGATTGTTTTTGGTAAGTCAATATAGTCAGAAAGTCAATAAATGTATTCTGGCGTAGCTGAGACTTTTATACCATGTCAATATGTTATGTCCTAGGGCGTAGTAAGGGCAAAAACAGGATGGTTTGGCACTGGCAACTGAGGGGTATGGTAGTACATGGGTCATGACCGAATACGTCGCCTATGCCGAATCAGCTCAAGCAAGAACATCAGACGCTTCTACACTAATCATCCCCACCAATACCGTACGTGACTGTGTATTTATACATCTCAAATGAAAAACAGAAAAAAAGGAAGTGCAAATTGAAAGAAATTGATCAAGTTGTGCGAGCATACTTTTATGGTTATGTGGTAGCTAATATGAAACCGTGTTTTGCGCAAAACACTGCACGATTTTCGATTTTTTATTGCCAGAAAGTAAAAGTTAAATTTTCTTTATCGAGTATATTAATATAAACATATCGATACTAATTATTTTCATTTTCACAGTTATAGGGCAAAATAACAATCCGACATGTCCAGTGTATGCCGTTAGTAAATCTTTTCCTGAAACGACAACTGCAACTACAGTTTTGCTGACGTTAGCATGTACTGATGTTGATGCACCACCAGATGGCACTATATCATATAGTATTACGTCAGGAAATGACATGGGTCATTTCAGTATTGATAGTAGTTCTGGCGCAATTAGTCTGGGTACAGCCATCGACTATGACGATAATTTTACTCCACATTCCTTCACGGTAAGTTCATAGATGGTATTGAATCTTACAAATAATAAGTTACCGACCTCTTTAAAATGACATTAGGAGCTGCAATCATGTTGGCTGTATCTGAACGAGATGAATTAGAAGCAACACGACAGGTTACATGTATAGACCATTACTAACAGATACATGGACTAATGTTTCAATTGTCTGTTTGCCAATGAACGAGTTGTTTCTGTTATTACACACTTTTAACACAGGCTGTTTCCCTTTGCCAATTCGCCGTTTCAGAATCTAATGCATTCTGGGAAATATTTTCAAAAGTGTACACCAATTAAAGCGTCGTGATTGGTTAAAAACGTACTTAACAATTGAAATTCAACCAATGACATGACGTAATTTTCATTTTGGGGTACGAACAATGAGATTACCCATAGTCCTTTAGATTCTGAAAAGGCGAATTGTAGACTGGTTCTTACCTCGAACAAAATGGAGTTTCATATGAAAACATGATAAAAGGATGAAAAATTTTGTCCTGCATTTCTTTTTAGTTGTAATCTCTGTCCCGCCTTTTTATTTTTCCCTCTTTTCGGTCCTGCCTTTTTTTATTAGTTTATCCTGACTTTTTTTACATAAATTGTCATCCTGCCTTTTTTTTTTTTGCAAAGTTGCTCATCCTGCCTTTTTTTTTTACTCAAAACTCCTGTCCAGCCTTTTTTTCTTCAAATTTCATCCTAGCCCCCCCTAAAAATCAAAGGGTAGCTTCCTTACCCGCAAGCCTTTACATTGTGACACAGTGAATTGATGAAATGTTTAAGAAACGGAAGTTTTAACTATATCAGGCAGAGTTGACCGTAGGTGGATTCTATTATTCTCTTTTAGGATGCTCGCTCCACTTGTTTTGAATTTTTGCAAGATATTCGGAATCCATCTGGTTTTATCCATGTAGTGCATTTAAACATTTTGCCCGCTAACAACTACTTTTCTTATTTGCAAATCTTATAAAATCTTTGTTATTTTTTCATAATTTTTGAAAGAAAGAAAAGGTGCCAATGTTAAATGTATGAAAAATCTAGAGAGAATCATGAACCGCCAAATTTTCAATGGCTTATATCTCGAAAACAAGCACACGGACCCTTAATTTTTTCTGCTTTTTAGTTCCTTTATTTATATACTATAAAAAAAAATACCAATCTTTTCAAAAGCTTATTATTTGGAAACTAGAGTCCAATGACGTTAATCTAAGCGGCCTTCATCATTGAGCAAAACCCATACCGTATAGTCAGATATAAAAGGCCCAAAAATGAAAAAATGTGACACATTCCAAAAGAGAACAAGAATTTCCTGATTTAAAACAATACTAAACAAAACAGGTAACGAAAAACAAATACAAATTTATGACAGACATGAACCTATGACACTGAATTACAGGCTCCTGACTTGGACAGGCCCACACAGAATGTGGTACAGCCCGTAACAGAGTAGTGATCGAATTCGCGTTTCTTTACCGTCAGAATAAGTTACGTTATCGGCAAACTTATTTCAGAAGTGACATAATTTAATTTTCTTCATCGACAAAATATTTCATGTCCAACGTGTAAGTTTTCATTGTTTAAGTCGAAGTTTTTTTAACACAGTAAAACATTTTTTATAATCAACCTCTGTCATTGGCATTTTCATTTTAACGGTAAAGGATCAAATACGGGATCTCCGAAATTTCTATCATTTGTTACGAGGAAATCATTATTCAATCGAACATATGTCTTTGTTCATGACACATATTATGAAATACAAAGGAGTTGAAATGATCAAATACGTTCGAACTGACGGAAACAAAAATACATAATCTAGAATGTGTGTTCTGTCATAAACAATGGCTTCGTCGTGCGAATCGACGAGATCATGTTACATGTAACTGATCTTAGCTGTAGAAACAGTTGGTGCGACCTCGATAAAATCTTTATCAATTTAATATAAGCGATAAATATTCATGACTACAATGATAATGAATTTATTGGAGTCACATCCACTGTTTCTACTGTAAACACGAACTCGTCGGTTAGTGCAATGAAGACACTTTTAAAGATTGAGATTGTTGGTTTATTCTTTACACCTTCGAGGTATTAAAATTATTTCAGTGTTTATTTAAAGTTAAATTTATTTTCAAATCTCTTCTGTTTAAAATTGTCGAAACTTCCGTTTAAGATTTCTGTGGTAAACTATCTATTCTATAGTTAGGACCATTTTATAATAAATAGTCTTTTGTACAAGAATACTTTCTTTATAGAAGTATAGATCTGCTGGTTATAGATTTTTTTTTATAACTTCAGTATTGTGACGACGCGCTATGAAATTCAGATTAATTTATAAATGAAGTTGTATATAAATTTTTGGTCATAAACACAAATCTTTTAAACAGTTCGACGAGTGCGTCAATGTTACAGTAGTCTGTTTACTGTAAGTTACTAAGATTGGCCCGATTCATCTGTCATTTATGGAAACTAATTCACCACTTTCTGAGACATTTTTATTTCACCTTCAGACATGGAGCTACATTTGTAACTAAAGGAAAACTCTCAAATTAAAGAAATTTGACATGATATACTGAAACTTTCTTGTAATCAATTAAACGACTGCTTTCCTTAGATATGTGATTTTTCATGGTCAAACTTTTTCATTGTTAACGGACATTTTGAGATTTTTTATTGTAAATTAAATTCAAATCCGAATTGAATGTTTATGACATACAAAAAGAGAAACCAGAATCTCTTGATGACCAAACGTATGTACACGTAGGGGCGATTTAGAGCTTTTCAGAAGGAGTGAGATTCCACCCTTGTTAAAAGCCTTGTGGAGACCTCTAGATTTTAAAATTCCCTCCGTTTTTCTCATGGATGGAGTGTGGTCTCTCTGTAAATTACCCAATATCTTTTCATTTTCCTATTTACCGAAGGTTCCATGTGAAAATTTCCATTGGATCATATCTGTTAAACTAAATGTACAAAACAGGCTCAAGAAAAGGTGAAATTTCCTTTTCAAACCCGAACTAGAAATCCATTTTTTTCTAATAGAGCACCTTACATTATCGTCAATGAGTTCAGGCATTTGAAAAATTATATAATCATACACAAGAAAGAAACCCTGAACAGGCTTTTAGCAATACTTTTTACCTATTTAATATTAAATAAATATTAACATGTACATGTATTTGATAAAGTACAGATATAACAAAGAAATTGCCCGGTATCTGACGTAAGAGTACACTATTTACTGAACGCGTAGTCGGTTGCGTTAACTACGAGGACACTTGTACTCAACTACGCGTGAAGTATGAGTACAGAATCGTCCCATACAGGACATTTTCTATGTTGTCCTAGTATATTATCCGACAGTTAAGAATAGAATCTGGTCAAATTTTGAAGTTGAACATGTGGGAATTTTTTATTTCTGCCACGGACCATTTAATTTTCATGGAGGAAGGGGCCTGGTAGTTTTTGACCCTGATTTTGACTTAAAAAATCTGCTGCCTCAATATTTTGTCATATGAAAAAAAAATTCTCAACAATATTTTCCCGTTTAAACTGTACTAGAAAAAAGTTTGGCATGTGAAACGGACGAAGACATATTCTAACAGAAGTACAAATACCAGTCCTCCCTTTTGTGTATACATTTGAGAAAACATTTCAAAGTTATTGATTGAATTCAAATCCATCACACATACGGTACACATTGTAAATGGTGCATGGACATATTTTGTTTCATATTATTAGAATTATTTTCAATATTATCGATATTTAACTTGATTATCGACACATGAAAGTCTGTCAGCATTGTCAATCTTTTTAACGTTAAAGAACCAATAGTTCGGTCACTACTCAATTAAGTTTGTCGATAACGTAGCTAATTTTGACGGTAAAGAAACATCAATTCGATCACTTCTCTGTTACGGGCTGTATGTTGAAACAGCTTTGTAAATGTTCAACCCTCCTCTAACCTGGGATATTGTTTTACAGCACAACATAAGAACGAAATGTACAAATCAGTTAGGAATGGCTTTACTCCATAGATCGGTACGAATAACAAAAACAAACCAAACTTACATAAAAACAAAAAACAGAATTTCACCTCAAACGAGCTTGTACATGAAACTTACGTAAAAATCAGTCATGTGAGTTTCACGTGAATCTCATGTGAAACTCGCGTGAATTCCACGTGAAAATCACATGATTTTTTTTCCACATGAAACTATGTGATTTTTTAAATAAAGTAATTCAAATAAAAATCTAAATTTTCAAATTTAATTAAAATTATGAAAATACCATTTTTTTTTATTGTCAAGTTCATGTGAAATTCATGTGAAAAAGTTAACTTGTGATTCATAAGAATCTAAATGCACGTGCAATTCATATGAACATTTTCACGTGAGTTTCATGCATATATACAACATATGTACATTGTCGGAAAATAAAAATGTATTTGTACGAGCTTTAGAAACAGGACGAAAAGCGAGGCTCGTCGACCTTTTCTCCTGTTTTGCAGCGAGTACAAATACATTTTATATTTCCGACAATGTACATATATTGTTTTTATCCTGCAATATACACCCTGTACTTGAGCATTTGTTGTTTAAATCCCAATCATTGCCTCTGATTTTTCAAAGAAATCGACATCATTGAAACGTGGACCACGAACAGGATCCAAAAATGAACTGTTACCCAGAAAAAATATCAATATTACCGCTTCCTCAACATTGAAGCGGTTAACAGGAGACTTTATGTACAAATAGAGCAAATATCTGTGTACCTGTAATTTGTACAATATTTAGCTGATTGCAGGATAAAAGTTCGTTTGAGATGAATATCACGTGAAATTTTTCACGTGAATTTCATGTGAGATTGATGTGAAATTCACATGAACAAATTTACAAAAATGTACCTAAACTTGAACTAGCGCAAAGCAAATAACACCTAATAAATATCCGGACTAAGACTTACTATACAGTAGTTTCGCGTATTGTTGTTGACTGTAAAGTGACCGATAGTTGTTCCTTTAAATTTGGACTTTCATGGACAGTTTATCTTTTACAATGATACTGTCCTTATTTGTATAATAAACTATGCTTTCGTTTAAGTCTTACCTTCATGATTATGGTCTTCAGAAAAAAAATCAGATCTCTCATACCTTTTTTTTATGAATAAATTTTATACTTATCATTCCATTATATAACCTGATCATCTTAACTTTACGCGGTTGTAATTGACCAATCAATTGCCCGGCCCTTCAGTTCAAACTGTAATTTTCAGTAAATATCGGTATTATAAAAAAAAAGTGATCATGGTCATCAAATGATGTTATTTGATTTAAATAGAATGCGAAACTTCCAAATAAATTTTTAAATGATCAGGATAGAATGCAAAACTTTCATTAGTAGTATAACACCTTGCTAACCGTCATCTTCGTAATGTTGAAAATAATGTAAAATCCTCTAAACAAAAAGTCTTCTCCTTTCCATATATAGTAAGTTAATATAATCAGCAGGCCAATAAGGAGCAATCCTATGGCAACGCCCACACCAGTCACGTACCCGTGGTATAGTATTTCATCTTCTGAAAGAAAAAGTTAAAACAATATCGGTTTTTCATTTTATTCCCGTTGATTATTGTATATGTTGACATTTTGTTTAAACAAAGTTACGTGCATCGCTTAGTGAAATTACCAATGTACATATACAAACACTGAAACAAAAGTCTACGAATAGGTGTACTGAACATTCACGTGCGTTGGTTTTCTTCTTCTATTTCCCCCTGAATATGCACTTGCCTTCCGGATTCCATCGGATTATCCCCCTTTTAAAGTAGTCGTTCAGTATTTTAACCTATTGCTGACAAATACAGGTTCAAAGAATTTCAGGTTAAATGGGTTAATTTTTCATATTCCATTCTTCGCAATATTGATATAACTAAAGGGTTGGTGCTTTCAAGGATACTTTTGAAACTTGGTTAAATTTATGTCCTAGAAAGTTCTATAGACGCCATAATGCATATCTGCATATATCACGGACAACCAAGGAAAATTAATAATGTTCCCCTTTATATATTCACTATCAGGTCCTCATTTCATTTTTTGGAAAGATTGGAACTTGTTTTAAATCTTCCCTAAGACACCGGCCTCTCTAACAACAAGCAACTAAGGACAGGTTAGCTACTAAATGTATACACACTGACATATAGTTCCCTATAATTCTCATGTCTGTGCATATATGCACATATAAACTGTGAAAAAATGGGTATATTTTTGGAACAGTTCATTCAATTAAAAAAAAATATGTATGTTTGTCTTTTTTTAATCATTTTGGTTAGGTAATTGAGTAATGATACAATACTAGTATGATTGACAACTGTCATGATCACCAAATAATCAGAGACAAGGTGGACCTTTAATTAAAATGCCCCACCTCCTTAAATGCCAATCATATTGACCACATAACTAATCAACCTCAGTCTTATATAATTATACAGACTCTTCAATATACACATCAGAACACAAATATTTGACCTCATAATTGAATACATAAATGTATATATTAGATGTTTGATATATAAGGATGATAAATTTATTCATTGCCTATTACTTTTGATCTACACTACATAACTT
The DNA here is from genome assembly GCA_019925275.1 of Mytilus edulis. Classification (NCBI taxonomy): domain Eukaryota; kingdom Metazoa; phylum Mollusca; class Bivalvia; order Mytilida; family Mytilidae; genus Mytilus; species Mytilus edulis. The sequence goes on along the minus strand of CM034349.1, from coordinate 80,859,061 downwards.
GATTCTGTAAATTATGTCTGAAAGATGAATAATTATAACTAAGGATTAACAAAAAAAAATTGAAATCTAAATATAAATATATAAAAGGTATTCAAGTAAGGCCTATAATTTACTTAATAAATCTGCAATCATCAACTGTAATTAATCAACAATTTAGTTATTTTTTTATCAGTAAGTGGCTTGAAACAGTAAGTAAAATTTTAAAACTTTTAATTAGAACAAACCAAATTTATTTTAGTTTATTTCCCCACGAAATGTCAGTTAACAAATTTAGTTATTTGAATATATAGAAGAAGTGTATATATATTTTTGAAATCAAGAAAGAATTCACATTTCAATAAAATAACTTTTTTAATTTGTTTATGTTGAAAAAGTACATTTTCAATGCCCTTTGCTGAAAAATATTTAAATTATAAATTGATTTAATACACTCTACAACAATTGTTTTCAAAATCAGTAAGCAATTCTCAGAGGAGAAAAATAGTATACATATGTTTCAACTTACTAAATGCCCCACGACAACCTTTTTATAGTATTTTTCTGTTGACACAATAAAGTTCTTAACCTCAAGTCTATATGTTGGCCATATGTCTTACAAGGATAATTGGTAAACTTTATTTAATTTAGAAGAATCTTTATTTTGCATTTTTTTTTCAAACATCTAACAGGGAACATTATTTGGTTTTAGATGTACACTGCAGCTTAAATGAAATTATTGTGCAAATTAAGAGACCCCCTATTATTCAATTTGATTCAGATTTAGCTCATTTTATCTACTGGAAAAGTACTTTTCCTTCTAAAAATATGCAGTTAATGCAACTTTGTCAGCAATAGTGCTTTATTAATGTTCTTTTTTGTCCACACCATACCTAAATATGACATTATTCAAACTACTTGTTCAATCTTTCCATGAGTGATTTTCATCACTTTGCTTATAATTCTTAATCAAATCCGACTTATCATCTGATTTTGACTGTAATACGACAGGTTCCACGAAGGCAGCAGGACCTTCGTGAAAAACCCGTCTCATTATACCATCAGTCATGGCTGCTAAATTTTTAAGTTGCTTTTACATATTTTTTTCAACAAGTCAAAGTTAATAATTTGTCAAAATTTTATGAAAATTAAACGAGCCAATTCTATATTAGCCAAAGTGTTGGGTACCCCTATAATTCAAAGTATAATGAAAATTAACTAACTGTTACATTTTCATCTTAACAGTTTTGTCATAGTTAAAGTACACAAGTACTTCATCAACTAAACTATCATTAAACTGAATATACTCTCATTAATTAAACTAAGCGAGTTGTCTCTTTTCGTTATTTATCAATGTTCACCACAAATGGCATACACCATTTTAGAACTTATAGTTCTAATTGTTTTAACTGACATGAGAATTTTCTTATCTCTTTCAAATGTCAGCGGAAATGATACACATAGACTAAAATTAGACATAGAAGTATTATTCAAAGTTACTGGTTAAAATTACAAATACATTATGTAACATAACTGTAATTTTTCTTTTTTAGACCGAATAAAAAATATACATCAGACAGTTTACTGTCAAATTGTGAAAAAAAAACATTGTTAGAATTGGTAGGTAGGGAATTTAATTTTTCTTATGACTTTTAGTTTATTGTAGAGAAATTGTGACTTTAATAGTGCTAAATGAAAAACAGTAAACAAAAATAGGGTTTATCGTCACATAATGAAAAACATGATCAGGGTTGGTAGTCGGAGCAATTTTTTTCTATTTTACATAATTCTTTCTACTTGGAGTTTATTGTGGAAAAATTGTGGTTTTAATAGTATTAAATGAAAAATGGCACAAAAATTATGACTGGCGTATACAGTTTAGTGGGTCGGGTGAAACCGCACTTGTTTGACTTTCATTATTCTCATATAACTTTATTAATCTAAACGCTACATTTACCATAAAGCACACCTTTTAATTTGCAATATATATCTCTGTAAGTAATAAGATTTCTTATTTACTATACTATTGAATACAATTTGCTCACGTTGTTGTATCCTTAATGTAAGTCCCAAGTCGTTCAAGTGAAAACTTAATTAAAAATTTTCATTAGAATTAATATATTAAGCTCATTTGTCATAGACTCATTATAAATTAAAAGATCTATATGCTATTCTTTTTTCAATTTGTGTCGGATTATTAAAAAAAAAACGAAGGGATATAACCTGTAATAACAAATATCAAACCGGTTGACAGAAAACACACATATTTTCATTTTGGCCTTATCATTGTATTAAAACGTGCTTATTTGATCGAAAAAAAACTTAAAAACACATGCATTATTTTCACATGATATTTGTACTTGTAAATGTTAGTCATAAATGACGTCCAGGAAACTACATGGTATTATTATTACAAAAATGCAAAAGCTTTGTCATGTTGATGAATTGCTTTTCTCAAGAGTTATCATATATCTTATTTAACTTATATTTTCTACTTTATCTCCGTAATCTCGTTCATTATGATTTAATTCAAATTGTATTAAATATTTAACTGCATACGTAAATCGGACCCAACTACAGATTTTTAGTAAGATAAATTTGAATATAACACACATTTTAAAATTAGAATGTCAGCAAGTGATGTATGTCTATTTGTACTAACTTGGAATTTTTACTTTTATTTTAAATAGATCATTAGTAAAATAGATTCTCATACAATAACTGTGTTCCATTTTTGTTATACAAGTAGATGTAAAACTTCTCAACAAGCTCTTTTTGAGTGATCCATAAGTGACCGGTTGTTTGACAAAATTATTTCATACTGGTTTTGACTTTGATATATTTTCTGTAGTTTTTAATTTTATATTTTATATTGTATATTTTAACCAAAATTACCAAAATTATATTTGGTAATTTGGTTTTGATGGTCTAACTTTTTTCTAAAATCTATTAGTATTCATACTTTGATGAGTTGAGCCTTTTTCAATTAATGTTTATAGTGTGTCCTTTTATGTCGTAGTGTTACACCACTGCCTCAGGTTAGGGTGAAGGTTGGCGCCAAATAAAACGTTCAAACCCGCTGTGTTTGTTTACACCTGTCCTAAGTCAGGAACCTGATGTTCAGTGGTTGTCGTTTGTTGATGTGGTTAATAAGTGTCTCGTTTCTCGTGTTTTATATAGATTAGACCGTTGGTTTTCTTGTTTGAATGGTTTAACACTAGTTATTTTTTAGGCCCCTTGATAACATGCTTGTTCGGTGTGAGCCAAGACTCCGTGCTGAAGGCTGTACTTTGACCTATAATGGTTTACTTTTACAAATTATGACTTGGATTGAGAGTTGTCTCATTGACACTCATACCAAATCTTCTTATATCTATATAGCCAGCATCGATAGTATATTATCATAGGTTTCAATACTGAGCAACTTGAAGCGTCTTATCACTAAGTTTTCAAATATGAAACTTTAACTATTACGAATGGATAAATTTCAATATCGACAGAATATTGTGGTTGAATCTATAATGAATACATAGTTACGTACCTGAAAGTGTATAGTATTACATATTGTACATTTGTTCATTAGCAGTTATCATTTTGGCTGTTTACGGAGAAGATATGAAAAGGCCATGAAAATAAAAATAAAAAAGAATTATTAATTTTCAAATTACGTCCTACAGAGGCTCAAACAATATTAAACTTAAATTTTAAAAATCAAATTATTATAAATTTGTTTGCTTTCAAACGTTGTGAATGTCTTTGAAAACTGAAAAACTGCCAAAATAGCTTGATTTTAGTGCAGTCTCTGAATCTAGTTCGTCTTAAAATGACATTCCTTGATAAAATTTTGTTTTGATTCGGTAATTATTAATTTTTATAAAAGTATAGCGCAATTTCTATGGATATATTTTTAATTGATATAAGAATACAATGTTAAGGTTAATCTAACTGTATCATTTAACCTTTCTTGCGGAGGTTATTTTTTTAATAATGCAAGTCATGCTAATTTATTATCTACCATTTCGAGCAACTATTTTGGTTGTACAGTAGGGTCCAGCAAGATCAGAATCGCACTTGCATTTAGAAGTGCCAGGTTTTTTTTATCAATTATTTTACAGCTCCCATGCACTCCACAATCTCTCGTACATCTTTCATTACAAAATGAACCAGTATAGCCAAATTCACAAAGACAAGAAAAACTCCCTCATTTCTGATTCAGTTGTTTAGCACACACTCCGTTCACATCTAAAGCCTCTACCACAATCAGGATTTAAATCAGAGCATGTATAATCAAACCTGTATATGTAACTTTCGACACACATTTACATCCGTTTTGACAATTATTGCGACATTCATTTCATAAAGTTTGTCAACTTTGAAAGTTTTCGGAATTATTATGAATTGTTGCATTTCCTTTAGACTTTTCATTGTATCAATTTGGATCGGTTACTAGTTCAAATAACCAGTCCACAAAAGAGCTCTCTGGAACTCTTACATCTTGTTTTGTAGTAGTATGGCGACGGCGAGACATGCAATAAATACTGGACCTTGTTTTTATGTCATCTATTTCGATGTTACAATTAACGAAAAACAAATGCAAATTTATGACAGACATGAACCAATGACAATGAATGACAGGCTCCTGGCTTGGACAGGCCCACCCAGAATGTGGTTTGGTGAAACAGCTTTGTAAATGTTCAACCCTCCTCTAACCTGGGATATTGGTGTTACAGCACAACATAAGAACGAAATGTACAAATCAGTTAGGAATTACTTTACTAACTTTTATACTTATAATTCCATTATATAACCTGATCATCTTCTCTTTACGTGGTTGTAATTGACCAATTAATTGCCCGGCCCTTCAGTTCAAATTATAATTTTCTGTAAATATCGGTATTATAAAACAAAAAGTGATCATGGTCATCAAATGATGTTATTTGATTTAAATAGAATGCGAAACTTCCAAATAAATTTTTAAATGATAAGGATAGAATGCAAAACTTTCATTAGTAGTATAACACCTTGCTAACCGTCATCTTCGTAATGTTGAAAATAATGTAAAAAATCTAAACAAAAAGTCTTCTCCTTTTCCATATACAGTAAGTTGATATAATCATCAGGCCAATAAGGAGCGATCCTATGGCAACGCACACACCAGTCACGTACCAGTGGTATAGTATTTCATTTCTGAAAGAAAAAGTTAAAACAATATCGGTTTTTTCATTTTATTCCCGTTGATTATTGTACATGTTGACATTTTGTTTAAACAAACTTGCAAGCATCGCTTTGTGAAATTACCAATGTACATATACATATACAAACACTGAAACAAAAGTCTACGAATAGGTGTACTGAACATTCACGTGTGTTTGTTTTCTTCTTCTATTTTCCCCTGAATATGCACTTGCCCTCTGGATTCCAAAGGATTATCCCCTTTTAAAGTAGTCGTTCAGTATTTTAACCTATTGCTGACAAATACAGGTTCAAAGAATTTCAGGTTAAATGGGTTAATTTTTCATATTTGATTCTTCGCAATATTTATATAACTAAAGGGTTGGTGCTTTCAAGGATGCTATTGAAACTTTGTTAAATTTATCTCCTAGACAGTTCTATAGACGTCATAATGCATATATCACGGACAACCAAGGAAATGTTCTCCTTTATGTATTCACTATCAGGTACTCTTTTTTGGAAAGATTGGATCTTGTTCTAAATCTTCCCTAAGGCACCGGCCTCCCTCATAACAAGCAACTAAGGACAGGTTAGCTACTAAATGTATACACACTGACATATAGTTCCTTATAACTTTCATGTCTGACATTGTGACATTTTGTGACATTTGCATCTTAACAGTTTCGTCGTGGTTAAAGTACACCATTAATTAAATTAAGCGAGTTGTCCCTTTTCGTTATTTGTCAATGTTCACCCCAAATACATACACCATTTTAGAACTACATATGTAATAGTTCTAATTGTTTTAACTGAAATAAGTATTCATATCTTTTAAATGTCAGCGAAATTGATAAACATAGACTAAAACACAGAAGTATTATTCAAAGTCAGTGGTTATAAATTACAAATACATTATGTAACATAGGCTGTAATTTTGCTTTTGTAGGCCAAATAAAAAATATACATCAGACAGTTTACTGTCAAATTGTGAAAAAATAACATTGTTAGATTTGGTAGGTAGGGAATTTATTTTTCTTTTGCTTTTTATACTTTTAGTTTATTGTAGAGAAATTTTTACTTTAATAGTGCTAAATGAAAAACAGTAAACAAAAAGTAGGGTTTATCGTCACATAATGAAAAACATGATCAGGGTTGGTAGTCTGGACATTTTTTTCTATTTTACATAATTCTTTCTACTTTGAGTTTAGGTTTAATACCACCAAATCATGGTACGTCACATGTAAACGAAAATAGGTCGAAAAAATATTACCTTGCATTTGACAGTTGTAGGTAATTAATCCTACATTTTATTGCAGTAAAATATTTCTGTGTCATAAACATATGTCTTGGATATTTCAAAGCACCATTATTATTTTTTTATTTGGGGTTTCTAAAGAATATTTTGGAAACTTGAGTTACTTGGTTACTAAAGCTTGTACAAAGGTTAAATAAGGGGAGAAATTTGATTAGTGATGGTTATTTTCTAATATGCAATGAAATGTTATGTGAAATTGTTTTCTTTAGTACTGGACAGGAAAAACTTTACACATGCCAAGTATTTCTTTATTTGCAACAAAGATAAATCTGCACAATTTTTTGAAAAGTGCAAAAACAAAGACTAATAGGGGAAAATCAATGGTGGCAATACACCTTTATTGTGGAAAAATTGTGACTTTTATGATATTAAATGAAAAATGGCACAAAAATTACGACTGAAGTATTTAATTCAGTGGGTCGGGTGAAACCGCACTTGCCTGACTGTCATTATTCTCATATAACTTTATTAATCTTAACGCTACATTTACCATAAACATGATAAAGCACTCCTTTTAATTTGCAATATATATCTATGTAAATATTCTTATTTACTATACTATTGAGTACGATTTGCTCTTTACATCTTTAATGTAAGTCCTAATTAAGTCGTTCAAGTGAAAATTAAATTTCTATGGCGATATATTTTATTCATTTTTGATATAAGAATACAATGTTAAGGTTAATAATCTAATTATATCATTTACCCCTTCTTGTGGAGGTTTTTATTTTGATAATGCAAGTAATGCTCATATATCACCTACTATTTCGAGCCACTATTTTGGTTGTACAGTAGGGTCCAGCAAAATCAGAATCGCACTTGCATTCAGAGGTGCCAGTTTTTTGGTCAATTATTTTACAGCTTCCATGCACACCACAATCTCTCGTACATCTTTCATCACAAAAGAAACCAGTATAGCCAAATTCACAAAGACAAAGAAAACTCTCCCGTTTTGATTCAGTTTTTGATTTAGTTGTTATGCACACACCCCGTTCACATTTTAAGCCTCCACCACAATTGGTATTCAAATCAGAGCAAGTATAATTATAACTGTCTTTGTAACTTTCAACACATTTCCCTCCATTTTGACAGTATTGCGACATTCATTCCATAACGTTTGTCGACTTTGAAAGTTTTCGGGATTGTTATGAATTGTTGCATTTCCTTCAGATGTTTCGTTGTATCGGTTTGGATCGGTTACTGGTTCAAATAACCGGTCCACTTTTTTTGAAGTTGTATGGCGACGGCGAGACATAAAATAAATACTTGACCTAGTTTTATTTTTTATGTCATCTATTTTGATGTCACACCATCTTCCAGTAGTATTCACAGGACACACACAGCTAGCAAAACACGTACGATAATCCAATACACAATGTCCAAGGTTGCAATTTGTAAAAAACAAATCAAAACATTTTTCGAGGCGTCGAAATTCGTTTTTCAACAAATCGTACGATATTGAAGGATTACAACATGAATATGAATAATAAACGCAAATACTAATGCAGCCAAGAAAAGTTAAATAAGCATGACGGAACCTATCAACGCTACACATACTAACAGTCAAGGAATATAATAGTAGATTTGTCGTCATTTTACCTGTTGGTCATTATATAAATAACACATACCTGAGAGGGTGATTTCCCCAGGAAAACATTGTCAACCGCAATGACGTTTCGAGGGTAAAATTTACAGATTAGTACATTTCTATTTGTTACGTAAAGAGTATTTTACATGGATTTTTTCTTAAATTTTTAATGTAAGAAATCGAAGCGACGAGGAGATCACTCTTTTGCTTGACATCTACTGAATATATTAAACTTTAAAACAGTACATTTTCACATAATATTATAGAGAACTTTTGAATATTTTTATTTTAATCTAATGTTTAGTTTTGACAGAATATTTATGAAACAATTATTTGAAAATATCTCTATATAATGTACATTGTAAAGTAGATCTCCGACGGAGTTTGTCCTGTCACATATAAAATAAAATTATCAAAATCCTAAAAATGCTTGTTACCTGAAAACGACAATTTTATATATAGATTCGCAGGTATGCTGATATTAAAAATCAATTTTTAATAAAATTGGGATCTTCAATTCGTCAAAAGGCAATAGTACTCAACCTACGAAGATTCGTGAGTGATTTGTTTTTAAATATATATCAGGGAAACTGAAAATCTATTTTTGATAAACTTTTGAAAATAAGTTTAAGATTATAGTACAAAAAGATAATCTTATATTTCCGTTAATGCAGCTGAAATCGTAAAGTTGTGTGTATAGAGAGATTAATTGCATTGTAATATTTGCTCATTCTAAAATGAAGTTTTCAAATTTCATATTATTTTTCAATTTCGTATTATTTAAACTATATGATGCGGGTTGTTCGATTTGTCTAATACAACGAAAGGACCTTTAAAAAACAAATGTCACTAAATACTTTTAAGGATCAACCGCAGGTCAGACAAAAAGTCATAGATTATTTTTATTACGATGTAAAACATGGAATCTAAAAATTAAAGAAAAAATTAATACTAAAAGTAAAACTGTACCGAACTCAAAAGGAAAATTCAAAACGGTAAAGTCCTTTATCGATCGAATGGCAAAATCTGAAGCTCAAACACATCAAACGAATGCAATATAAATGTCATGTTCCGGACTTGGTACAGGCATTTCCTTGTAGGTAAAACTGGTTTTACAGCTAGCTAAATCTCTTACTTGTATGACAGACGCATAGAATTCCATTATATTGAAAACAATGTGTGAGTCAAAATAACATAATAGTAAAAATGTTAAAAAAAATTACAATGTAGTTTGTTCTAATCGAAAATATTACTCCGAATTTACAAATTCAACTAAGAATTAAAAGGTTACAAAAACAAAGATCGAGCTTTTTTCCAAGCAGCAAAATTAAAATGATCAGGAAATGAAACGAAAATGTAGCATCAGAACAAACCGTTTGACCGTTGACTTATGATTTGTATGATCTGCCAGATACATACCATGACAAAGTCTCGTTACTTAGTAACGTCATTTAACATTAGTGAAATTATCATTAACATATTTAAATATCACAGTGTCACGAGTACACAATTATCTGCTATAAGCTGATCGGATCGCTGCACAAAGTAGTAGCATACAGATTTATTCAGTCGTCAGACAAAAAATGTGAGATATATTTGTATTGTGCAAGTATTCGTTCGTTTCCTCAACCATGGGTGCAAGAAAAAAAGGAAAACATAAACGATTCTCTACTCTTTTTTAAGAAGTAATTAATGATCAACTATGTAACAACAACGAGTACCAACAAACAGAAATGATCAGTATAATGAACAACTATGTAACAGCGATGAGTACCAACTAACAATAGATAATTATAACTTTATCGACTTGTATCTGCAATCACAAGCTGTATAATTTTGTAATTATATAAAAATTCATCTACGTTTTATGCTACTATTACCCATGCTTAGTTGAAAGATCGACTACATCGTCTCATTTGACATAGCTTTTTTCTACAAAAATGAAAAATCTAGATACAAATTTCATGTTTTAGATCATAAAAAAACTCAGTTTGTAAAGAACCCAGCCGATTCTTAAATAAAGCACGTCAAAGATGATATCACCAAAATGCTGGACTTTTTTGATCGACACGAATTTGTTGAGTTTGGTGGATTGGTATTGCAGCAGACAGTTGGTAATCCATTTGGTACTAACTCTGCACCATTAATTCCTACTTTTTTGTAATCATATGAAGCAGAACTTATTAAAACCTTCCAAAGACATAAAATTGTATCTTTCAAAGTTGTTTCACTTTTCGATAATTGAAGATGTTCCGTTACTCAATAACCCACATTTCAATGTAATCCTCGTGAACTCTTGAGATTAAGGACTCTGCCGAAACTAGAAGCTCTGCTTTATATTTTTGTCTTAAAAAGTCCTCAATATTGACACAGACGGAGGACTTTAAACAAGAATATATTACAATCGTAATGATTTCAAATTTCTTACAGTCCTCATTCCTTTTTTTCAGTAGAAACATTACCCTCTGGTCAATCGTATGGCGTTAACTTATCTTAGTTAAAACGTTACGCTCATGCATATTCAAACTATACGGACTCCGTTAACAGGGAGTGTGCTCCTTGCACGCACATAAACTGATTCAACAGAGGTATGAGGAAAAACGACTGAAATCGATACTATCGCGAAATGGTTAACTGATACACTGTGTCAGTGTCTGAACTCACTAGCGATGCGTTATCGCTGTCTTAGATCGTTAATTACCAGTATATTCGTCTGATCTGTCATTTTACCGATTGTGACATTTTGACTGATTTTGATTTTGCAGAGAGGGCGATGCATGCAAAGCAGCAGACGCTTACCCTGTCGACACATCCGGTTTTGTTCCTTTTGAAGTTCATTTGAATCTCTCGGTTTTAGTTTGTCACTTGATTTGTCTCTTCCTAATCTAATAACGAGATTTGAACATCGGTATTCTACTGTCGCCTTTATCAGGTACATGTGGCGTTAAGATTAAGGTCTGATATGGAGGACAAGAAATGACGCATTGGCATTGGACTGACTTAAGAGGACCCGATTGTAGTGTATACCAGATTCTTTTTTGTACATCTTATACGATGGATAAGAATTGCTAGATAAGGAAAGCATTGTGACACCTTTATTAATCCAAATGAGACACACATGGTGTCGTGTCCAGGATAAAAAAAAATCATGTAACTGAAGACAGCAAATTTACTACCTTTAATATAGGATAAGTTACACCAGACTACCAGATTAAATTTGTTTCCGTTTCAATAGACCCCTGTCATACCAACTAACAAACCATATGAACCCCTTTCCGATATATTTGTGAAGTGCGTTATGAAGAAATGATACCCTTTATAGGACCTATTTAATATAAATATAGAGAAGAGTTAATAAAAGGATCAATACGAGAAAACGCATACGAGTAGTTTGACCAATAAGCTATGTTACATTTTATAAGCAGAGAAAAGGGCAGATCTAGCAATATTTCTCCCTGTTGACATTATGCTTCAGTGTTCATATCACAAACGTATTATGACAGCTGGTAGATATTCTGATAAAGATGCTGTTAGGCGTAATCGAGATAGTGACTTTGAAGATTTCATATCACGAGGAGGCGGACAAACGTATTTTATTGCATGCCATTCACTGTATCAAGAATACGAACATTGAAAATATAGACATGACTGCTAAAAATATAATTAGACTCATCATAGATATTAGGATTGGTCTTTTGTACACCAGAAGAGCGTTTCGTCTACAAAAGACCAATCAGTGACGCTCGAATTGAAAAAAGTTTACAAGGCCAAATAAAGTACGAAGTTGACGAGCATTGACAACCCAAAATTCCGAAAGGTGTTGTAAAAACAGCTAAGGTAATACATGCCTGACCCTTTTATTAGCCATTAAACATCGATACACTGCAAAGTAAGAATGATTGCTGGTACGGCAAAATAACAAATGTGTTTTTATGCACAACAATGAAATGCAAATACAAAAAGTCAAAACTGTCGTATAAAAAAAAATTGTAACTGTTAGAATTTATGAGTTTGACTGTCCCTTTGGTATCTTTCGTCCCTCTCTTTTAGAGTGTCACATTTCAAGGGTTTTGATGTAAATGGAGATGAAAAAGGTTATTTACGTGAATAATCTGAAGTGATAGACATCTATAACATATGAGTAACACTTTTTTATAATTCGAAGTTGATAAATTGAGAAGCTATAAGATCTGTATTAACTAAGGTTCATCTCTCTATTTCCCAATTCCTTTACGTCTCTTGCATTTTGTGGTATAGCTTCCCACGTATTCAGGTATTTACATGCCTTTGACTTTCAAATGTTTGGGTAAAAGCTCTCCAGCATGTTGATGGCAAAACCAGAAAAGCGCTTCTATATGATTAATTCGCCTGGGTACATAACTAGACGGATGCATAGTTAAAGTTATGTGATATGACCTTTTCAACTTCAACCCTGAAACAAGAACTACACCAGAACTTTCCTATTGAACGAAATTTATAAGTTAACTGTTTTCTAGCACCTTAAAACGTAGATTAATTCTAATTTCACTGTATTTTTCGGGGATGTAAGAAACTTATTTTTCCCTATTCATTTACTTTTTATTATATAATTTTGCTGCCATTTTTAAATTAGGAACACTTCTCTTAAAAAAATGCTCAGACACCCCTATTTTTTGTAATTTAAGGTCTTACTATCATGGTCAGTGATAATATTTCAAAAATTACTTTAGTAATACATCGCTTTCACGCACGTTTAAGAAAAGGTTTTATTTTCATATAAAGTTTTTTGTTTTTGTTTTAGAACTACGTTTATTTTGAGAAATTATGTTGAGTGCAGATTTTTATCATCATGTCGTTTTAAATTACCATGCCAGAATATTTCTATGTGGCAGCATAAATGAAACCCAAACTATTCTTTAATTGTCTGTGTAGTGTTTTGTTTTATATATGTTTGTCTTTTCGCCCTTTTTCTTTTTGGTCATGGTGTTGTCTGTTTTTATTTGACTTATTGCTTCCCATTCGGCAATCCTCGGTAGAATCCGCTACTCTCCGTTAGATGAGGGTGGGAATCGGCCGAGTTGAGACGAAAGATTGCTTCCTTGGTATTTGACCTAAATTTAATTTTAAAAAATCGTTTCGTAAATAAACTCATTGTCACAAATGTGTGTCTGTGAACGGGCGCCGTAATGTACGATTGCATTACTTTGTTACAAAAATATTCATGTTGTGACGCGTTCTCTTGTTTGCTTCGTTTCAAGGAATGGCAATGTGCAGTTTTCGTTCAGAGAAATAGATTAAAATTTTATATGATGTTTTGCGTTTTTCACTTTTGTTGGTGGTTATCTGAGTTCAGTTGTTTCTAAAGTAAACGTACAGTGTTGTGTTTTATAACAGGAATATGAGACGAGCTTTGTCGTGACAAATGATCTTGGGAATAATCAACAAAACACCAATTGGGATTCCATATATTATATTAAAATTTGTGTTCAAATATTATATCAACAGTTAATGTACAAAATAATATCAAATTACATCTAAATTAAAGACAAAGTCCAGTATTGGTCCGTATACATAAACTCGACGTCCGAACTTGAACTCGTCGCATTGTAATTTTTTGTTTTAGAATATATTTTTCTGACTGTTCAAATATATAACCAGGTATTTTGATGATTATTTAAAGCACTTAAATCTAAGAAACCGGAAATCATTTTGGGTTTCAAAGCGTTATCTTCCCGAAAACCCTGACTTCGACAAGATTATTATGTTTAAAAAGAAATTACGTCTTCTGATTTATTCCCAGATCACTTAAGGACAGAACAACTAGACACTAGAAGAAACTTAGAAACAACACAATTTTTTAAAGTGAAAACATTAAACATAATACACGATAGATCTACTGGACGTAAATTGGTCAAGATGCGTAATTCGTTTCCCATAGGCGACAATGGTAGCCTTTTCTTCTATTCCTTTGTCCATATCGTTAACTTGGATGTGTATAATGACTCGTTTCGAAGCTGAGACATTTTCACACATGTGGTTACATTTAATAACTTTTTATTTTTTATCAATTTAAATAAGTTTTTACATCTTTATTGTACAGTCTTCTGCTCTTGAAAAAAGCACACATAGTTAAGCTCAGTCAATTACTAAAAATAGCATCATGTCCAATTTCATTGCATACAGGTTTTTCATTTCTATTTATAGTTGCACGATTTCCTCACTCTGACGCGCATTAAGAATATTGACCCATATTGAAGATGTTAGTCCTGATTTTTACAAATATTCTTGCGTGATCCTCTTCGGTATGAATTTCTGAATCAATCTATGCAGTTTTCACACTAGGGTCATTTAAAAATGTCCTTCAATCAATCGTTGATCCAGTTTCACATGTTTCATATGGATACTTGCATGCACTAACAATACTACGACTTATTTGTAAACCTATGGCGATTAAGATAGCTCAAAATTGCAATTTTTGTAGTTTTTGTCAAATTGAGAGTATTTATCCCAAACAAAAGTGTATCACTGATTAAGAAGTACATTCTGAATTTAACCAAATTATGTTGAAACTGAACGCCACAAAAAGAGACGCCAGTGGAAGCTAAAATCACGAGCGGTCATTATCCTGATTGTTTACTGTAGATTAAAGAATGACACACAACCACGCGAACACCACTAAAATCTTTAAAATCAGTCAAAATGACATTTAACATTGCTGTTTATCAAAAACTATCAATAACCCTTTACGAGGCTAATTTTGCAAGACATGAATCTTACCATATAAATTTTTTCATGTTGGAAAAGTGAAATTAAATATTTTATAATTGGCCGTTTCAGAATCTAAAGCATCATGGGTAATTTCATTGTTCGTACCCCAAAGTGAAAATAACGTTACGTCATTGGTTGAATTTCCATTGTTTATAACGTTTTAAACCAATCAAAACACTTTGGTGTACGCTTTTGAAAATATTACCGAGGATGCATTAGATTCTGAAACGGCGAATTGACAGAATATTTTGATCATGTGTTAAAAGGAGACATGAAAATACAATTATTTTTTAAATCAGAAGAGAAACAGAAAGCTTTGTTCAGTAGATTGACTCCAAATAGAAGCCTTCAATACTGTAGTTTTTTTGCTTGCATTTCTGTGACTTGAACATCAATTATTTTTATTTACTTATTACAGTTTACTACCAAACTGAATTCATTTTAACATACATATAACTGTATATTTGTAATATGAATCCCATGATATTATTTTTTTGTCCCATGGAATTTTATTTGTACCATGGGATTTAGTCAAAATTCTATGGGATAATGCAGAATCCCATGGGATTCTAATGCTAATTATCATGATTATTTGAATTCAAATTGCAAAAGAACGTTATTGTCTAGAGCTTTGAAATTTAGTATTAAGTAAATTCCATGTTGTTCCGCATAATTTGTTTTTTTTCATGACACTGTATCTTTAACATGTTTAAGAAAGTGCGGCGCCGGATTTGCAAATGAGTATTTTGCAAATTTAAAGTGTTCAGTGTTCTTAAATTAAATACATGTGATAATTAAATTATTACTTAACAAATATCGGTTCTGATAGGTTACATCATAATGTGGTTTAGGTTCTATTGGATGGAACGAGATAAAGAATTGTGAACATGGCCTGGACAGGAAATAAAATTAAACACGAGATAAAATCACAGTATAGGGATTTTCCAGATCCGATTAACATGTATTGCTTCATTTTGACGTAAGTTATGATACGGGGAATTTCGAAGTACTCCGTACACTTTTATCAAGATTAAACTTGTGTTTCTATGGGATCCCAGTCTATATAGGTAACGTGCGATTGTATGTGTTTTCAAATTATTTTCAGCTAAATATCCAGGTAGTTGATGGTGGCACACCTCCTCTGACGGCTGCATCTGATGTCGTAGTAGCCCTGAAAGTGACAGCTGTCAACGAACTGCTTCCAGAATTCTGGTCTACACCCTATACTACTACTCTTCCAGAAAACAGGCCTTTCGGAAGCTTTGTTTATACTCCAACTCCACTTGATATGGACGCTATTGATGATGTTTGGACTCCACAATCATACACATGTAGCAAAATCAGTAAGTATTGACATTAATGTTCTGAAATTCTTTGGTTAAAAGTACTAGTAGTATAGAACACCACACAGTAAATGAATACAGCATCATGGTAAGATTACAAAATAAAATTTGATTATTTATACTATTTATTTCTTTATTCATTCCGTATCATAATCCTAGAAGTTCTATTGAGTCACTTTAACATTTTGGGGGCAAAATGAGGGGAAAATTTAGTGCATTCGGATCGCTTTTCTAGATTTACCTTCATATGGAACGTTGGAACCAAAACAATATAAAAGACAGGAATAAATTACTAGTTGAACATGTGAAGAACTTATGACCTAGTATAAAAGAAATAATATTCAAATCCGTCTGAGAACAAGCTAGGGGAGTCAGAAACTTTTCAATGACTGACAAAAATTTTCGAAATGTTCGATTCTAATTGGAACTAATTCTCCATTTGACTATCACTTATGAACTTGTTATGGTAATTTTCAAGCGTGGTTTTCAAATTTAACAGTTCTTCAAAAATACCAATTTGTTCACGTTTGTAAATTCATAGTGAAAGATGAAAGACTTCTACATTTGAGACTGATTCAACCTTTAACTTGAAGAAGATCGATATATAAGGTTTCGGTTTAGTGCTTTTGCCAACTTCTTTAAATTTCTTTCACCATGCAGACTAACATACACAGCGGTTTCAATTAATTTAGTAATGTTTTTTTTAAATTGTGTATCAAATGATGTATAAAACATATTTCAGATACAGACTTAATTACAGTCAACCCAGCTACTTGTGAGGTGACACTTGCTGGTAATTTGGACTTCGAGGTGGCTACATCCCATACCGTTACGTTACAGATAGAAGATAAAGGTTTTACACCTGTAAAGACAGCACAGACCAATCTTGTTATCACTGTTACTGATGAAAATGACAATAGTCCGGTAATAACGATGTTTCTTAATTTTTGTAATTTTATTGGGGTGTAAATACGTTGACGAAGAACATTTTGTATGAAGCGCGAAATGTGCGCCCAATCCACGATTTTACAACCCTATTAGATTACAAAAAAAGCATTCGGAAGCTGAAGCCAGCCTCCGTGTGCGGGATTCTCTCTCTGTGTTAAAGACCCATTGATGGGCTGTTTGTTTTGCTATTTGGTTGGGTTGTTGTCTCTTTGACACATTCACCGTTTCTATTCGTAGTTTTTTTCAACATTTATGAGTAATTGTTTTTGGTACGACCATGAAATAAGCACATTTTTGTTTGTTTTCTTTATGCATTGTTGTGACGTTGTTACAGAAAGCTAGTGCTGTCATGAATTTTATTATGAATTATGGAAAGCCTCTCAATTGTTGTGAAGTCGTTATAAAATATACATGTAATGTATTTAAGGAGGCTCGAGGGTATAAAAATTTCAGAAAAAATTAAACATTTGTTTTTCACTACAAATTTGATTTATTACCTTTTGTAGTTGTTACTTTATCATATGGTACAAAAATCATTCAAAACAATCAATTCGTGTTGGCCCAGATGACATTCAAAATGTATACATCATTGAAAAAGTTCCAAATTATCTCCCTTTGGTGGAAAAATGCCTTTTTTGGCTTTAAAATTGAAATATCTTTTTTAACTCTTCGGTGACATATATTTTTTAATATAATTTCCATATAAGCTGTACTTAAACTAAATTATTGTAAAATTTGAGCGATTTTTGTAATAAATTTCTTTTTTTATTTCGATATTACCTATATTTCTCGTATTACTTCAACCACCTTTACAAAAATGTATGCTTCTTTCGAAGGCAGATTGTGAGAGCAAATGAACAGTGACCCCACTTTTTTATTTTATTTTTCTATTAACTATAAGATAAAGTTCATTTATAGAAAAATATAGAGAAATCCTATATAAATGATTTAGACCCGCGAACCCCCTTAATTCATTTAAAAAATCTATGATATAATTTTTGTATGCATAACACGTGTATAAGAAACAATAAGATACCAACAGTTTAAAAGCTTAAAGTGGTACCCAACAATTTAACTAAAATTAATTTGGCTCGTTTAATTTTCTTAAAATTTTGACAAAGTATTTACTTTGGCCCTTTTACAAAAATATAAAAATTTCAAAATATTTGAACCAATCGTTTTATCAGAAAAATTACACTGGTTATATAGCAGTTTGACAAACACCTATTTTGATCATTGAAAAGCTTAATAGTTCCTTAACAACACAACGTAATTAAAACGTTTAGATGATTTTACAGAGTTATCGCCCTGTAGTGTTAGGTGCCACCTTAAGTTTCGTAGGCATACTTCTTTTGTTCTATCACAACAAAAGTTTCATTCGCCACCTGTAGCAGTTGCAGTTTTTGTATAATGTTTTGCAAAGCTCTCATTTGTTTTCGTGTTTATTCTAAAATAAATTAGTTGTCAAGAAATCAGTTTCATTAGCAATTGATAGAACAATAAGCAAGTATTTATTTGTAGAGAAAACCGTACTCCGATATATATTGTTTATATAAATCTGTATCATGTACCATTTTATTAATTGTTGTGTGATAAATGCCCATGGCAGGGACAAATATTTCAACTATATTCAAGACAAGAATCAATTTAAACGTTATAAACTCAAGATAAAGGTTCAAAGAAATAGTGAGAAAAGAAGCGCGGAAATCGTACTTTCTACTGCAATTGATAAACACCAGCGTATGTGTATCATTTTAGACTTACAACAAACCAGCTTTATCTTTATCAAATAGATGAAGCAATGTTTGTTAACTTAATGAGACCCCGTTACTCTCCCTACACGATGCATCGGATCACGTGCCCATTTACGACTGAACGTGTTTATGTATGCATCCCAACTGAACAGACGCCCCTCTTTAGAATGGCTTTTACTATCGAATTCGGAAGTCAACGGATGAGCAGACATTTCTTATCCCAAATAATGTACCCCTGGGATGTTCATACAATACATATCATGTTTTATTTTACGTTTCAGATATGCTCTGCATCTACATACGCTGCTCAAATTGCTGAAAGTGCAAGTGTCGGTGACATCATAATAACTTTGACCTGCTCGGATCTAGATTCTAATGCCAATGGCCAAGTAACATATTCTATTGCATCAGGAAATGTTGATGGATACTTTGGTGTTACTACAGTTGGTGCAAATGGTCAGATTAAG
This sequence comes from Mytilus edulis, assembly GCA_019925275.1. Lineage (NCBI taxonomy): Eukaryota > Metazoa > Mollusca > Bivalvia > Mytilida > Mytilidae > Mytilus > Mytilus edulis. Next base: position 80,839,751 of record CM034349.1, on the reverse strand, counting down.
TTGGCTAAAACATTTGATTATGATAACTTTCTTGCTAAGACTTCGTATCAGGTAATTTTGTAAAGTCCGAGATATTAATATTAATATTTTTGCTCCATTTTTTGTCTTAGTTAAGATCCAATTAGTTAAACAGCAAATAATGTTGAGCTTTATTTTATTAGCATCACCAAACTTTTGAATGAATTGATAGGATACAATTTTATTTACAAATATTTTCATATCGATATTTCATGAAATGTACTGATTATTACATACATAACTAAGGCCGATGTTTTTTTTTTATGTTAACGAGTTTACATAAATACACGTAACCTAATGAAATACAATTTTTTTTAAATTATGCACGATAATGTCGGTGTTTTAATGTCATCAGCAGCACAAAATTATCCACGACTATGGCTTATTTTAGCATACGGAGCTACAATCCCCCACAACCTCGACCCGCCCTTGGCTAATGAATTATGGTCAAAACGTCGGCAAAAGCTCCAGAATCAAATATGTCTTTACATAGTTTAAGTGAAATGGTAACTTGGTAAAACAGAGACACTTTCTCCAGTTACAGCATGCACGCCTTTTATTTTACGTGACCTCGCCATTTTAAATTAGGATAGGTGTTCATAATCGATTTTTTTTCTCACTTAAACAATTATAATGCGATTATTTAAAGATCGAGCGAAACCCAGTTTATCGTCGATACTTGTTATATATTAGGATAAAAAAAAATAAAGTTTGGTATTGTTTCACTGTTTTGCATATTTCCATAACAATCACAATGCTATTCAGCTGCATGTTGCTATTTTACGTAATTTTGACAAATTTTCGTTGAAACACGTCTCTAATCAAAAGGAAATTTTTGTAATCTCTGCTCCGACATTTAAAAATGGCCAACGATACCTGGCTTATTATTTAGTACTTTAACATTAAAAAGTTAAGCACCACCTTTTTTTATTGCATCGATTTATTTTTCATTTAAAAATATCAGATTATCCTCGAAAAATAGAAAATATTCATATAGCAATATTGCTAACATATACTATAAACAAACCATAAACTTAAGTTTAGTCACTTATGCAGGTTCAATGCATTTAAATTTTGCGTTTATAAAAATAGTGAAAATTACATAAATTAGAAACGGAATTTAAGTTTCACTTTGATTTTATTTTTTTACAACAATGAATCACCCAATATCATTCAAAGTCTCTACAATTAATCTTTGGTGTGTTCGGCAAATTTAGTGTCAATATTTGAGTCAATAGGATGTGTTTTCATCTCTCTTCCGGTACAGTTCCATAACACGGCGTCTCACACTCTGTACAAGCCTTCTGAACTTTAGTTGAGCAAATTAATTCCATTCAGCAACAATTGCCCCTCTTAAGGGGGTTCGCGGGTCTAAATGATTTATATAGGATTTTTCTATATTTTTCTATAAATGAACTTTATCTTATAGTTAGTAGAAAAATAAAATAAAAAAATGGGGTCCCCGTTCATTTGCGCTCACAATCTTCCTTCGAAAGAAGCATACATCTTTGTAAAAGTGGTTTTTTGTCTGTTGAACTAATAGGAGAAATAAAGGTAATATCGAAATAAAAAAAGAAATTTATTACAGAAATCGCTCAAATTTTACAATAAGTTAGTTTAAGTACAGCATATATCGAAATTATATTAAAACATATAGGTTACCGATGAGTTAAAAGAGATATTTCAATTTTAAAGCCAAAAAATGGCATTTTACCACCAATGGGAGATAATTTGGAACTTTTTAAATGACGTTTACATTTTAAAGTCATCTGGGGCCAACACGAATCAATTTTTTTGAATATTTTTTGTCCCATATGATAAAGTAACAACTACAAAAGGTAATAAATAAAATGTGTAATAAAAAACAAATGTTTAATTTTTTTATGAAATTTTTATACCCTCGAGCCTCCTTAAATCGCTAAGATTTTGCAAAGGTTGATCACTGCGATTGAGATTTCTGCCAATGGCATCCCAGACATGTTCGATAGGGGTAATGTCAGGAGATCTGGGAGGCCATAAGATAGTGTCAATGGCTTCTTGCTCTTTGTACTCGGTTACAATCCTTGTCCTGTGTTGTCTAGCATTGTCGTACATGTACAAGGGTCTTGACGCAAGTGGAGGACTATCAAAAAGAGGAACTGCAATGTTTCTAAGCACCAAACCCTGTGTGTCTGTCCGTTCATGCTACCCTGCAGATAATGCATACCCACCTTACAACAGTATGAGAAGAAACCCCATACTGTAACACCACCAGCAACGTATGGAGTCGTTGGACGAATGTTATTTTGGTTATAAGAAGTTTTATTTTCCCGCCAAACTCGTATTCTGCCGTCTATTGCCGTTACAGAAAACAACTCTAATATGACCAATGAACATTTTGCTATATTATCATGTGCCAGCGTCAATGGTCATTAGCCCTTTGAAACTTGATTATACGGTGCCTGGCTGTGAAGGCAGGTCCCTTGACAACACGACGTCCTTTTCGGTAGCCTCTATGAAGTCGTCAGAACAATGTTCTATAATTAAACGGCGTCTTCCGGTCCTTGGTCTATCATTTACAGTTCCTGTGTCAACATGACGTTTTAAAAAAATTGACAATGACGGTGTGATTAACATTGAAATGGCAACCTATGCTCCTATTGCTCCTAGCGGCATTTGACATGTCAATTGTCAACGTTCAGTCACAGATAACTCACGTCTTGCCATATTTCACAGTGACTTGGTGAAGGTCAAAATTCACCTGTACGCGCGACAGTAGGAAGATGATTTAAAGGCATCGAAACAGTATATTCGAAAAAGTGCAGATGACCTTTAATAAAAAGTTGCTTGGCGTGTTTATCGGAGTTTATTTTTTTTGGTCGTAATGAATTTTCTTATTGTATGTTATAGGCAATTCTTAACACAAAACATAAATATATTTTTTGCAAGAGTTATATTTAGGTAGTGCTTAACTTGGGCAGAGTGTATATACCACTTATCATCGGAGTTCGAAACAAACCATTTAGAAGGCAATAAAAAACAACTTTAAACTAGAATTCGAAGTAGTTTTAATCAGCGGTTTTGTTTTCAATCTATTTCATATCCTTCTTTGATTTCGACACTTCAAATTCAAAATTACAAATTTGTCAAACCTGTCCTTTATCAAATTATATTCAAAATATCTAAAGGCCAAATATCTCTTCTTTTCATAGATAACAGTCCGCGCTAGCGACGGGGGGACACCAGTGTTGTTCACGGACATTGCTTTAACTATTGATTTAATTGGTATAAACGACATCGATCCGACATTTTTTGATACAGCAGCATTTACAACAAGTCTTCCTGAGAATCATAAAACCGTTGTTGACGGAACTGGATTTGTATATGAAACTGGAATAATTGATATGGATCTGATTGACTCGGTGCTGGGAACATTCCAGCCATTAACTTGTTCAATAGTTGGTAAGTCTGTATCGTGTAATTTATTGCAATGATTCTCTTAAAAATACAGATTTTTTTTTTTCATAAATTAAGGAATGTATCTCCCTCATGTAAAGATCTGATTGCTTGCCCAGTTTTGGCTGTACTTTTCGTCCTTTTTGGTTTATAGCTTTTCATCTTATAAATAAGCTTTGGATTTTCAAAATTTTTGCAACGAGCATTACTGAAGAGACATTTATTGTCAGAATGTGCATCTGGTGCAGAAAACAATTAGTCCCATTTATATTATTAACCGATAGGTCCGTAATGTGTTGGTCATTTTGTTCCCCTTAAACAAAAGGTATCCTGATAAGTAGGATGTCTCTTCTTTTCCAGTTCTTCATCTCATTGGACACTTTCCGGGACAAAACTATTTCACCTTTTGATATTTATATGTTATTTAGCATAAAGGTATATGACTAAATGTTGCAAATGATTATGACATATATATGATTTCCATCTTTAACCGTCACTACGTCATTGATTTCAAAATTTATCAAGTAGATTGGATCGAAGCCAGAAACATGACTCGTATCTTTAAATGTGCAAAAATATAGTTTTTGTGTGTGTTCAATGACACAGTGTAAAAAATGAAAACAAAACTTTATAAATGTCATGCGTCATGGAATGTTTTTCAAAAGTAAAAAAAACGAGGCCTCATATGATCCACCAATGCGCCGTTTCAGAATGTAATAACATATGAGTAAATTAAATGTTTGTACATCAAAAAGAACGTTACGTTAAAAAAGTCATTAGTTTTGGACTTTTTTTTTTCAATCACAGCGTTTTTGTGTACGCATTTTTAAACATTTCTTATAATTCATTAGATTCTGAGACGACTGATTCATAAAAATTATCGTTGAAATTTTGAAATTCTCAATAATTCTGCGTATTATCCTTCATGAGATGTTATTGAATTAGAAGATAATCTAAGACAGTAATATTTTTATACAGGTAGCACATTATGGCATATAGAATGTAAAATTAAGAATCTGACCTGATAAGAAAACTAGAACTATAATACTTATAAATTACAACAAGCTATTGCCCATTATTCTCTTTTAAACTAACTTGATATTCATTTCTTTTTATGAGATTTTGTATCTTCATTTTTTAAGTCAATTTTTGTTTTGTTATTTTTATTTTAAATATGTGTGTGTTACATTGTAGTGTTGTGTCGTTGTTCTCCTCTTATATTTTATATGTTTTCCTCAGTTTTAGTTTGTTACCCCGATTTTGTTTTTTGTCCATGAATTTATGAGTTTGAACAGCGGTATACTACAGTTGCCTTTATTTACTTCTGAATTTTAATACTTCTTCGGTACTTATACCAATTCTTACACTGTGTTTGATTTTGTTCCGACAGCTGGTGACACCACCATGTTTCATGCAGAAACGACATCGACATTCACATGTAAGATAACATTGCTGAAGAAATTTAATCTGGCAACAGCAGCTTCACATGTTTTGACGCTTCAGCTTGAAGATGCAGGATACGTACCTATTAAAACAGTACAGAAATCCCTAACTATAACTGTCACTGATGTCAATGATAATGCACCGGTAAGACTATCTCGCGCCATTAAAGAATTATTATAGAATGTTACAATTATAAGAGTCTCCAAATTAAGATCAATACCTTGTTTTCCCGCCTAAGTTATCAGAAACCATAACTTTTGCTAGTAAAAATGGAACGGGTATTATTTCCCTTAAAATCTACTAAGTCAGAGTGAATCTAGCTTCTCCTATACGATCATGGCAAATAATGCTTACCTTGTCGACGCATCAGGGGTTGAAGTCATAAAACTTTGTTCAGTGCTCAGAGCACAAAAATCATGCTCGAAACATGAAATCCAACATTTTGATTGGTTGATTTTGGAGTATGAGTACACAAACAGACTCGAAAGTTTTTATGGCTTCAAGGCCAGGGGATGAAGTCATAAAACTTTGCTCCGTGCTCGGAGCACAAAAATCATGCTCGAAACATGAAACCCAACATTTTGATTGGTTGATTTTGGAGTATGAATACAAAAAACTGACTCGAAAGTTTTATGACTTCAAGACCTGGCCTCACGGTTATAAAACTTTCAAGCATGATTTTTGTACTCAGACTCGAAAATCAACCAATCAAATTGCTGGATTTCATGTTTCGAGCATGATTTTTGTGCTCCGAGCACTGAGCAAAGTTGTATGCCTTCAAGGCCTGGTCTCACTTATTCGGAGTTCATGCGATTCCCTCAGGTTTTTTTTAGTTGTTTTTACCTTGGTTCGTTTCTTTTTATCAGTTTCCGAGATTTGAACACAGGTTTACTACTGTCACCTTAAACATGTTAATTTAACCCGGTGAGAATATACCTATTTTATCTATTGTTAATTATTTTCTGGGACTAAATTTGAAGGACATTTTGTTTAAGGCTGATAGCAAATTAATAGTATATAAGATATATCAATAAACATAAATGCAGTATTTGACAATGTTTAAATCTTTTATCTTGGAAACTTTCATAAAAAGACATAGAATCTTAACTTAAAACCCATCTTTTAAAATACATATATATCTATCAAATGTATCATTATAATACTATCTCCCTTAAACTATAACGTTTGAAAAATTTCATTTTAAAATAAAAACGTTTATTGTGTGACAAAATCGTTAAACTTGAAAAACGATTACCAGTATCAATGCAAATAAGTCGCTTGGACCAAACTCAATAGACTATTTATAACCCGGTTAAATTAATATACCTATTTTATCTGTTGTTAATTATTTTCTGGGACTAAATTTGAGGGACATTTTGTTTAAGGCTAATACAGCAAAAAAACAATTTCAATTATTATGTGCCTGAAAGTTTTATCTTGAAAATATCCATTCACACAAAAACACCATAAATAATACCAGGAGTAAGACTGAAACAAAACTGATCGACGAATTTGTTATACATGAAGTTTCCGTTTCAAATATTTTTAAAAACAAATAAGCTGTATTTTATAGCCGAATTTCTCTACAACGCATCATTTTGTCATAATATTATTGATGTTCAACCTATGCAATAATTTCTCATGGAATCACACTAATTGATTTGAGTATCGCAATCGTTAATTTGAGACGGACGATACACGAAAATCGGTTAATCGTCCCATAATGTTGTTCATTAATTTATATTAGTTATCAAATGAATATTATAACATTTGTGAATTGAGAGTTTCCCCTTATTTTCTAGATATGCTCTTCATCTGCTATTGTTGCACAAGTTGCAGAAGATGCGAACGTTGGTGACAAATTAATAACTCTGACTTGCTCTGATCTAGATTCAAATGCAAATGGCCAAATTACATATTCCATTGTATCCGGAAATAGCGATGCTTACTTTAGCGTTTCTACAGTTGGTGCTAATGGCGAGAATGGCGAAATTAAATTGGCTAAAACATTTGATTACGATGCTTTTCTAGCTAAAACTTCATATCAGGTAAGATCTGTTATATATGTGTTTTACTACAGAAAAGGATTGGAAGTGTGTCAATAACACACAGCCCAATACAGAAAAAAAGGCATTTAAAAAAAAGGAAAACCGGGTTGACAGCATGAATAAAATAGTTTTAAAAGTACAGTCATTTCTTTCAAAAAAAACCAGTCAATTAAGGTTCATTATTATGGGGATGAATGACATTTCATTTAGATACAAAAAATCGGAAACCAGATGTTACATCGCCTTAGTATCATGATATTTTGTTCTTAAATTTTATATGAATTTATATTTCAAAAGTGATCATCATTTTTTTTATTCATTCTATATATGGTGTATATAACCTTTTACCAGAAAGACATGCCATACATTCATTCTACATTATTATGGGTGTTAATATTGCATCCCAGCACTTTGATAACGTTATGGGTTTTTGCAACATGAGTCAATCCTACCTTACTTTACAAAATAACACTCATTTAGCGTTAAGAGGGTTGTATTGCGCTGGATTTATGTTTTTCAAATCGTTTAAATAATAAATATTATTTTTGAATAGGAAAAAGATATATAAAGTTAAAAACCTATAACTGAAAATCTGTAAACATTTAAGTGTGCTTTTTTTAAATTTTCTTTAGATTAAAGTACGCGCTAGTGATGGTGGGACACCAGTGTTATCGTCTGATCTAGATTTAACTATTAATTTAATTGGTATAAATGACAACAACCCAGAATTTATAGATACAGGAGCATTTGTCACAAGCCTTCCTGAAAATCAAAACACTATTGTAGACGGAACCGGATTTGTTTATGAAACGACTATATTTGATTTAGATCTGATTGATTCAGTGCTTGGAACATTCCAGCCAGTAACTTGTTCAATAGTTGGTAAGTTTAATGTGTTTTTCACTATAGAATTCGGTATGAAGGTTAAACAATGGGGGTGATCGCGTGACGATCTATAGTTTTTATTCGGTTTTCTTGCATTGGTGGTGTCATTTTAGTTAGCTTAACTTATTGTGATATGAGTCGTTTCAAAACTGTTTCTATGACTTAATTTCATTTGCATATGTCAACATCATTACATAATAGTTATAAAAGATACCAGGCCTATAATTCAATACATCAGACGCGCGTTTCGTCTACATAAGACTCACCAGTGACGCTGAAATCAAAATAGTTAGAAAGCCAAAAACAAGTATAATGTTGAAGAAAATTGAGGACACATAATTCCAAAATGTTGTGCCAAATAAGACTAAGGTAATCTATGCCTGAGATAAGAAAATCCTAAGGACTTTATCTGTAGCACTAATCTGTAAATTAAATTGAAGGATTATTTCAGAATTTAAATCTATCAATGATTATTTCTTGATACCGTTTACGACAGCTGGAGACACAACCATGTTCCGCGCAGAAACAACGACGTCACTCACATGTAAGATAACACTGCTGAAACAAATGGACTCCGAGACTGCTACGTCACATGTGTTGATGCTTCAAATTGATGATGCTGGATATATACCTGTGAAAACAGTACAGAAATCCCTAACTATAACTGTCACTGACGTCAATGATAATGCACCGGTAATTAAGCTTTTCAAAGACAATTTGTTACATTTAAAAAACAAATTTTGGTTTATTTCTTAAATATTAATTATATTTTGAATAATGCCGTTTTCATGTCAATTGCTTTCCTTAACGAACAGGGACTTGATACGTGGTGACAAAAAAGTTTTGTGTTTTTTCCTATTTTAAACCTTAAATGGTAGTTAACAATATCATATCAATGTCATATAAACATGCAAGTAAAAGGAGTCAGAATCCCATTTGTTTATGATTACTGAACAGGGAATGCGATTTTTATGCATGCAAAGCCTTTGCTTGCGCCAGCTATGCATACAACATGTAATATTTTTCTTGATTTTATATCTTTTATGGCAGTCTTCATATTTTTCTCTTTATTATATCATTATATTTATGTAAAAGAAATTAGCAATCTCAAGTGAGACTAGATGGAAACTTAATATTCCAAATCAAGAGTTTGTCAGACATTTCTCGTTCGTACCCGACTACATATCCGTGCTCTGTAGAACTAGATAGCTACAATCATGCAAGTATTTTCGACAGGTTTGCACTCCTGATATACACACGATTACCATACAAGAAGATGCAACAGTAAATACCGTTCTGAAAGACCTATCTGGAACATGTTCTGATGTAGAAACAGCAGCAGCAGCCCTAACATACAGCATTACTTCCGGTAGGTGAATTTGTTTACAAATTGTAAAAGTCATACTTATTGCTGATTTATTACATACTTTGTAATTGTTCTTCTTTGTCATTGGGATTTACTTAAATAATAAAATTAGTTATTGTCCGACCAACAAAAGGTATTTTTTAACACTACAAAGAGACAAAAAACAATTAAGATTTTCATTTTTTAAACTGCTGGAATTACTTTGAAATTATATCATAATAATTTCATTCTTTTTCTTTTCCCCCTAAAAAGTATTTATGAAGAGAAAAACCCCGGCTTTAATTTGCCCTTTGGTATTCAGTGTGAGTACATGAAAGAGAAGAAAGACGAATTGTGTAAATGATAAACAAATTTCGTTTTTTTTTATCAGGAGATACCACAAAATTCCAATTGAATGGCGCATCACTAGAATTGAAATCATCAATAGACGTAGACACAGAGGCTAATCAATGGTCAATTGAAATAACAGTAAACGATGCGACACCTCACATATATGCCACGCCTACTAAAATATATGTTTTCGTCGTCATTACCGGTATTGACGATAATGTTCCTGTATGGCATACAGATCATAATGGGATTTATACGGCTTGTGAGTTCTGTAATATTTCACAATTTCTTTTCGTATATCATTCTGTTCGAACTTCATTTTGATAGGATTTAACATCAATATAAATAAGCGTAAAAGTAGTATACCAATGTTAAATAGACATACATCGATTTAACTTAAACAAATCCTGGTCACAAACCAAAACTGATGGAAATACACCAACTATAAAAGAGGGAACCCGAAAATCCGAAACACTATACTGCTTCAAAAACAAACATACATAGAAACGGACTAGTTACTGCAATAAAAACGTAGTTAACAAATCAAATGTAAATGTCTTAGATAGATCTGAACTTGAATCAGCTGAGTATCACAAATTTAAAGACTGAAAGGTACAGACGCTTCAACCTTTTTATAGCTGTTCCGGACCATATGAGTATTTGGACCATACGCGTATGGTCATGACCATATGGGTATATACTCATATGGTCCGACCATACGCGTACGGTCGGACCATACGAATATGGTCATGACTATACGCGTATGGTCCAAATACTCATATGGTTCGGGGCATAGCCACTTCTTAGAACTTCCACATGGTAGAATATATAGAATGTACAGCAGCATGGGAATTATTGCGATACGTTTGTTTTTATCATTTCAAATTCCGGATACAGATATTAAGTATACTTGTTTCCAAGTTTAACAACGATCTGTCGTTTGGCTTGTAGCAATTTTGGAGCTAGAAAATGTTTTTCGATTATTAAGTTGTGTGGTATGGAAAATTGATATATTTCTTCACATAATCTGAAATATTTAACAATATTTTGTTTTCAAAATGATATTTAAAAAGGTGACTATCTTTTGTCAGTGATAAGTGATGCAACTCATTTATCGATTTAATTGAACAAATGGAAGCAAAAAATTATTTATTTCACAATAATCATACTGTATATTACTTCAAACATTAACATCATACTAAATTTCACATAAGATTTTAAATCATTTTCATTTAAAAAAAATTGTGGCTAAAAATGGGTATTCAACTTCTCTGCCCTCATTTCAAAGAATTGTCTTGAAAATTTGTAGCTATAGTAGAAAATAGTGCAGTTGGAACACTAGTTCAGACTATTACTGCTACTGATGTTGATGAAGCTGGAACTGCTGATTCCGCAATTACATACGGCATTGAAACAGTAACTTCGTTATTTGGAATTGAAGCAGAAACTGGTATGTAATTGGGTGTGGTAATCCTCGCTTTTTATCCACAGAATCTGTCTTTTATGATTTTATTACAAATATTTCTATGTAAAGTCTCTGATACGGATGTCGTATTCAGCTGCTTTAGAAGAGTAAATGGTTTCTGCTCCAGTGATGACTTCCGTTTGGTTATTCTTTTTTAAGTATAGAAAATAAGTGTCAATTCATTTTGTTCATTATTGAAAGTACATCATATGCAAACATGCTACATTTTATACTGTAAAACAGAGTAACCAATATTTTACATGAGAAAGTAAAAAAAATGTTCATTTGTTTTTTATGTGCTTTATAAAAAAAACATTTATATTTTAATTAGACTTTGTTAATCGTTCCTTCTTATTGCTTATAGGGAAAATCTACATATCCACAACGTCTTTAGATAGAGAAACGGCTTCCTCGCATGTTCTTACTATTTCTGCATATTCATCTACAATGACTGCATCAAAGATTACCGGAAGTATAACGATTACCGTGACAGACGAAAATGATGTTACGCCTACATTTACACAGGTACATTGCAAAATGTGAAAGTATAACTTTACTGATAATGTACACCGCAACGAGTTGTTGCTTAGGTTTGACGACAACACAACATTACCATAGTTACCGCAGTAAATGGTATTATTTTGTATAGTTTTGTGAAACGAATGGTGTTTTTTGTAATCTTACATAAACTTATAAGTAAGATTCAATCAAGCAATGAAACTAACAATTGGAAGTTTTTGTACATATTGAAATATCGAAAAAGAATATAACAATATTTTTCATTGTTTTTAAACCTTATCGTTTTCAATCTTTAAATGTAATTTGTATTGATATATATAAGTATGGTCCTAATTTCAAATTTGTTTTAGGATATATACACCGTGACATTACCAGAGGACACTGCTGTAACAGCTATTTCGTTTACCCCATTACTATTGGCATCAGATACTGACGTTACTGGAGTAAATAGTCAAATCACATATGTGCTGACAGGTACTTACTCAGTAGAAATATTTATCATGTTTATATCACACTATTTTCAAAGAAACAATTTGTATTGAACTGTAAATTTAACTGGCAAAATAAAACATTGAACTCAACAACAAAAACCAACCGTAATAAAAGTTCTCAAATGACTACACTTTTTTGAAAAATGCCTGCTAAATACTTATGTTTGGTCTACTATTATGAAAGAAAAAATTCTTGAAGGAATATAAAAAGAAAACACGAAATACTGAGGTATTGATTTAGTCACGTTTAGTCATGTTTATGGTTGTTCTTGACAGTCAAATTACGATAAACTTTTTTAATCGTTAAGGTGGACACACAACAACTGGCTGTGAAATGTCTGTCAACTCCGGTACTGGGGTCATTTCATTAACAAATAATCTGGATTATGAAAATGAGGCGTCATGTACTGTGATAATTGAGGCTAGGGATGGTGGCACGCCTAACTTAGTAGGAACAGCAACAGCCATTATTACTGTTACTCCAGTGAATGAGTTCACTCCAAGTTTTACTGGTCTTCCATACAGTAAAGATGTTTCAGAGGACACTGCAATCGGTAAGATGCTTAATGATTTCTTACCTGATGTTTAACCCTAAAAATATCATTGATATTCTTATGGTTAACGTTGCAGTAAACATCTATCAAACTTCATTATCCTATATAAATAACTGATAAAAAGAATGCCTCGCATTTTCCATGACTGAAGCTTCGCTTTTTAAAATGAGAAACCTGAAATAAAAAAAATGAAAAGCACCAGGGATTTAACAAATAAACAGAAAGAGAGTGGTATTATATAATTTTTTTCTATATCCTAATTGACGTACGCCATTAAATTTGGTCAGGATATTTTAATATGTACTGTATTTTACTTACTCACTTAATCTCTTATAAACTATGACTACTGTATCAATATTTACTTATATAAATGTTCGTATTGAATAGAATGGAGGTCTTTAATCAAAATTACATGTTTGCTGAAAAAGCAAAGCAACAATTTCTATGTTGATTGTAGGAATCCAAAATGAATTCCATTGACAGGTTAAGCTAAAAATAAACTAAAAATTAATGTTATAAACAGTAGACAATTCGACTTTTGGTGATACAACTTGCAATATATTTTAATAAAGTAATATGTATTCAATACCAACCGTTTTAATTGGTAGACGTTTAGACTATTTAATTACATATGCTATTATTTTAGGAACGTCCATATTTACAATAGCTGCTACAGATGCAGATAATGGGGATGATGGTCGAATTGAGTACTCCCTGACAACGCACACTGATATTTTTAGTATCGAACCAACCACCGGAGTCATACGGCTTTTGACAGGTCTAAACAGCGAAGCATTAAATATATACACGGTGGATGTCAAGGGGACTGACCTCTCGACCACTTCCCGATTATTTACTACAACGTCTGTAACAATTAATGTCCTTGATGTGAATGAATTCTCCCCAGTTGTATCAACGTAGTAACGATACGATTATCACCACCTGTTGCTGTGTCTGATGTTATCTACACTTTAAACTGTACAGATGGTGACACTGGCATAAACGGTCAGATTAACTACGGGTTTGTTACTGGTAATACCAACTCGGACTTCAGCATTGCAGCAAATAGAGACGTTACAGTGGCCAATGTACTAAGTCAACTGACGTATGATTTAGAAATTCAGGCGTCAGATCAAGCAGCTGTACCAAAAACGTCAACATATATGTTAATGTCATTATTGCAACATCTCCAACTTTTACTACTCTACCAGACACAAAAGATGTTAGTGAAGCGACATCTGTTGGAACAGTTGTTATACTATAACAGGGAATTCTGCAACTTCTTCGAAAATATTCTCAATCACAACTGGCAATGGAGATAATAAATTCACATCAATTCTATACGGAGCTATATATCTTCTTAATACACTAGATAGAGAAACAATTTCTAATTATGTTCTCACAATTCGTATATCGGATGATATAAGTGCAACATTTGCAGATGATATTTTGACATTGAACATCCTGACAGTAACGATAACTTTCCAATATTCTCAGCCGACTTTTTCAACTTTCCTATTGTGGAAAGTGTACCTCCGACTACAGAAATCATCGATTTGGTAGCGACAGATGCGGATACTGGAATAAATGCGAATATTGTTTATGCTATCACGAACGGAGATCCTAGTAGTGTTTTTACTGTTAATGCCGTGGGGAAATTAGTCTTAAATTCTGCTCTTGATGTAGAAACGATATCGTCATACATACTTGTCGTAACAGCTACAGATGGTGGAACACCGCCTCTTTCGGGTTCAACAACATGTTTCGTGACAATTTCTGATGTTGATGAATTCCCTACAGATTCCTTTCAACTGCTGCAGGTGGAATTTATTCTACATCACTAGCAGAAGATACGGCCATAGGAGCTAAGGTTTTCAATATAACAGCACAAGACCTTGATGCTACGGCAAGCATCACATATTCAATAACTGCTGGAAATACTGACCAATCTTTTGTTATGGATCGAGATACTGGTTTTATCTATCTGAGTAAGATGTTAGACAGGGAAACAAATGCAGCATATAGTTTAACCATACAAGCTGACAACGGGTTAGGGGATACATCAACGGCTACATTTAACATTCAAGTAACTGATGTCAATGATAATCAACCGAAATTCACACCATCAACTGGAAATTACAACGTTGATGAAAATGAGGCTCTTGGGGCTCTTATTGCAACAGTTATTTGTACAGATGCTGATGATGGACTTAATTCTAACCTACTATACACGTTAACAGCAGGAAATACCGCTAATGCGTTCCGGCTTGACGGAGCGGTAGTTGAAGTCAACAGTGCTTTGGATTATGAAACAACAAGTCAGTATATTCTTTAATAGAAGCCAAGGATCAAGGAACACCACCAAGATCTGCATCGATGTCAATTATTATTGATGTGAACCCAATATATCCTCTACCAGCATTTATCGCTGGTACTGATACTATCTCGAAGTTGGAAAATACGATAGTGGGCACAGTAATTTATGATTGTGATGCAACTACCGCTGGTGCAACTGAGGGTATCCCTGGTGCTCTCGGAGATTTAAACTACATTATACAGTCTGGAAATGTTGAAGGCAAATTTGGCATAAATGAACATTCTGGAGAAATACAGGTAGTCGCTGCATTGGACAGAGATACAACTGCAAGTTATACACTTTTAGTTAAATCTGTTAATCGCAATGATGTCACAAAGAAAGATTTCTTCTCTCTCACAGTGAATGTAGGGGATATAAACGATATAACGCCTTTTTTTGGTAGTAGTGAATACACATTTTCGTAAATGAAAATGCAGCTTTGAATACTGTAGTTAGTACAATGACAGCTTTAGATGGCGATGACGGAGCTAATAGTGCGATAGTATATTCATTTACAGCTGGTGAAAACATAATACATTTTGCTTTATCTTCATCAGGGGTTATAACCGTCAATTCTGCCCTCGATGCTGCAACGCAATCTTTATATTACCTAACTGTATCAGCTATAGATGGAGGAACACCATCTTTAACTGGAACATGTAAAGTTAGAATAACTATTAGCGATATAAATGATCAAACACCATCATTCTCTGCAGCTATGTATAATTTAAGCTTATCGGAACTTGTCAATGTAAATGACATTGTTTTCCCGTTCCGAGCCAGTGATGCAGATACCGGACCAAACAGCATTATAACGTATAGCATTGCGTCGGGTAATGGTGATTTTAGGTTTAGCATTGATCCTTTGACTGGTGATTTAAAATTAGCTGGAATACTAGACCGCGAAACAACAGATAGTTATGTTCTTGAAGTACAGGCAAGTGATAGTGGCATACCCGTCAACACTGGAACAACAGTTTTGTCTATAACAGTTACAGATGCAAACGATAATGACCCTGTATATACGTCTGGTCCTGGAACACAAACTCTATATGTGACGACTTCCAGAACTTCTGCGTCGGAACCAATTTAATTACCATCACAGCAACAGACGCAGATATAAACAACAACGGACAAGTTGAATACTTCATAATTAGTGGTGATCAAGATTCGTTGTTTAATATCAATACTATTAGTGGAGAAATAACAACAGCAAACAGCATCGTACCTGCTAATGATGTATATCAGTTAGTAGTTCATGCCGTTGACAAAGGTTCAATAAGACGAACAGCTACAGCCACTGTTCAGGTCACCGTTGATCCTCCATTGACTCCAACTGCTAATGATTATACATTCAATGTCAACGAAGATGCAACCATTGGAACAAATATTGGCACAGTTGCTCCTGATCCTGTACATGCGCCTGGGGCAACAATGGAATTTTCTATAATCAGTGGGGATACAAATAATGACTTTGCAATACATCAAATAAATGGACTAATAAGTACTGCAAAACTTCTTAACCATTTCACCAAATCAGAGTATTACATTACCGTGTTTGTTGAAGATCAAGGAGACACGTCGATTAAGTATAACAAAGCTGTTCGTATAACAGTCGTCGATGTTAATGATAACACTCCTGTTTTCCCAGTTTCAAATCATGCTCTTTCAGTCGTTGAAAATTCACCAGTAGGTATATCTATTGGCAGTGTTACAGCAACTGACAACGATGTTGGTGTATTTGGTACAATAACATATGAAATTGATCCAACAAATACGATAGCCACTTCTTTGGTAACGGTAGATAACTCAGGAAAAATTTCATTGATTGCTTCGCCGGATTTTGAAGCTCTTACTTTTTTCTCTTTTTTCCTTTTCGCAAAAGATGGTGGAGTACCATCTTTAACGGGAACATCTACAATTAACGTTAACATTATAGATGTTAACGATGTAGATCCATCTGTCGTTGTCAATCCTACACCAGGATATTTTCTCTCGAATGTCCATCGAATGCAAATACACGAGACGTTATTACGATACTAGAGCCAGATGATTTTGGGATAACTACGTCGACAACGGATACAGTGCAATACATTACAATGAACGACCGTGGAGTATTTGATTTTAATACCACATCAGGAGAATTCTATGTTAAAAATTCAAACTATTTATACGATCAGACACGTTACATTATGTGGGTAGTTTTACGGGTACAGTCGGCCACTGGACAGTCGAATGGAACATCTGCTATGATCAGAGTTGACTCTGTAACACCCAATCTACATCTGGTTGTTCTGAAACATAGTGTCACTGCAGATGTGGTAGAAGCTCAAAAGTAAGTTGTATTTGGCTTGTCATTTTAAGAAATTTTCTCATAAAAATAAGAAAAATCATATTCTATCATAGATACATAATAGAAAAATCTTTTTTACATGCATAAAATTGAAATAGTTGCAATTGTCAGAACAATAATTATATAATTTAAACATTCAATTATTAAAAAATAAACTTCTAAATCAAAGTGGTGATTTGACATATAATCAATTCTTTGAATATTAAAGGAATCAGTTGAGGGCATCTTTACAAGCAATCTTTCCCACAAAGCGAGTTGAAATATGGAGAATCGATGGAATATCAGGAGCAAGGCGACGACGACTGCTTGCATCTCAGTGAGTACATACTTTTATAAGAACTGGTCGGTCAAATGTAGAGATCTTATTAGTCCTAAAAAATGAAACATTGGTAAAAACGAATATGTCTTCAAACGGTATTTTCATTTCTGTTCTTCTTTTTTTGGGAGGGGGAAAGGTCGTTGGAATCGCGCTCATTTTTCATTATTTTGTCTAAAAATATTTCAACAACATGTTAATCTTCATAAATCAAATTAATACTAAGGCTTTTCTATCTCAGGATTACCTTAAGTTAGCTGTATTTGGCAAAACTTTTAGGAATTGTGGTCCTCAATGCTCTTCAACTTCGTTTTTTATTTGGCCATTTTATTTTTTTTGGATTCGAGCGTCCGTAGGTGAGTCTTAGACGAAACGCGCGCTGGTGTGTAAATACAAAATTTAATCCTAGTGTTTATGATGAGTTTATTTGGTCGAATGTATGACAGTTTGTTGTTATTGTTTATTATTATCATTTCTGAGTTTATATCATAACATAAGGGCCTAGTTACTAGTAGTTAAAACATAATTTGGTATATGCCTGAATCATGTACGATTATCCCCATGTTTTTTTTATTACTAATAGTGTTGATCAGTCTTCAATTACTATGGTGTGTATACGAATGAAAATACCATTGAGTTGCAATGACAATCAGATCAGCAGAAAAAAGTTAACTGTACTCAATAGCAAATAGTTTAGTGCAATCGGGAACAAATGTCCTATTTGTCTGTCGTATTGACGTCTGTTTGTTGTTGAAAAAAAAGTGTTGTCCGCTAGACATATATTTGTTTCTTTTGTTTATTTCCTTTTATAATAAGTTTATGTATAAAACATACAATCGGACTCGTACCTAGTATTTGGGTAGTTGCATGCAAGATTTAACAATTTAGAGTTGAACAATGAAAATTAACTATGTAAGTCATGTGACTACCAAATCACTGACTAAATTGAAACCAAAATGTAAAGCCAATACTTTAGTAACATTTATTGACTCCAAGGAAAATAATAATACGGTTTGAATAATCACATTGTACTGATTATATATATATATAGCTCTTTGTAGAAAATAAACGCATCATAGATACCAGGATTAAATTTTGTATTTACGCAAGACGCGCGTTTCGTCTACAAAAGACTCATCAGTGACGCTTGAATCCAAAAAAAAGTTAAAAAAGGCCAATAAAGTATGAACCATTCTGCTTTTCCTTTTTGAACTGGTAAAAATTCAGGTGAAATGCCAAGTGTATGTTTCATATTATGTTTTATTACTCACAAAGAATGATGATTCATACGTTTTATATGAAATGAGTCAAATATTGACATTCGGTCAAACAGAGCTACAAGTTTACCCTCCATATCCATATATATATGTATAAATATATGGTTGATGATCATTTCAGGTCAGAGACTACATTTTATGTTGTGGAAAGCACAGCAGCAGACACTATAGATGGAATAGAAAATGAAAAGAATTTCATGACCCAGTCTGATTTACTTACTGTGTTAAGTCAAGGCGACGGCACACCTGCATCTGTACTCGAAACTGCTGCGTTTACGTCATTTCCAGTAACGTCAGTGGAACCTTATGTTGACACAAGAACTTCTTCTTCTGAAAACTGGGCACAGACTACCGTCGGAATTGCAGTTATCACAACCATCATATGCGCATTAGTCCTTTTGGCACTCATTTTGATATTGTATTTCTGGTTTACCAGAAACACGGATAAAGAATATAGGTATAATATTTTTTAAATATATAATTAGGGCATATATAGATTCTAAAATTTCAAACTAATGCTTTGAACTTTTTTAATTGACATCTTTTCCCGGTGTAATATAGTACTGGACAAAAGGTGAAAGGTGTCTACTTCAAATCACTCATGTTATTAATGCTGATGATTGTATATATCTAGCCATTCAGAAACTATTGCATGTGTGGTCGGGAGGTGATATGTGTAGACAACGCCTGGTTTTCATGTTGTTGTATGAGTGTTCCTTGTATTATCCAAGGCAGTTGATTAAAAGTTCGGATGTTTGCAGTGACGTCTCATATTTTGGTGATCATGGTGTTTTCATATACCGAGAGACTTTTCGTAAAAATTCTAGATATCATGGGTTGATCGGGCTGTTATTAAGTATTATCACAAATGTTAAAATGTGTTATGGTTGCGTTTTCCCGCATGGTAATGTTAGGGAAGGAGTGAGATCTAAAAGTTATAGTACTTGCCAAGGTATGAATCTTGTCAACGCTTGTTTTTTATCACATCTTTGAAAATATAAGACTGTTTGCTGTGCTGCTCGCAAAACTGAGCAATCTTCATACTAAATGGTGTATCATGTTCAAACAGTATTCTACTTTTTTAATAGTATGTCTCATCGGTTTAGGGGACGAAATGTTATAAATATGTTATTTTTCTATTTAATTAGTTATCAAAGGTACCAGGATTATAATTTAGTACGCCAGACGCGCGTTTCGTCTACATAAGACTCATCAGTGACGCTCATTATATAAAATTTATAAAGCCAAACAAGTACAAAGTTGAAGAGAATAGAGGATCCAAAATTCCAAAAAGTTGTGCCAAATACGGCTAAGGTAATCTATGACTGGGATAAGCATGCAGTATCATGTATCTGTTGAAAGTGCTGTTCATTGGCAAATTCGGCTTAACCTATGCTTAACTTGGATCGTTTACTACTTATATTCTCACTTTTCCTTAATGTTACAATCAGTCAATATATTATAATACCTTAATATGGAAAAAAAATAAAAAGTGGACGTTTAATGATATTCAAAAGAAATTAGTACGGTTGGTTAGTCGTTTTGCTTTTTTGATACAGGTGTTTATTTGCTCCACAATTTTACCAATTTATTTTATGTTGGAATGCTTATATGTGTAAATGAGTCATGTGACTCATAATTACTGTCAGCGGACTATATTGTTATGATTATATTCCTAAAACATTTATTTTCATTAAATTTTCATTTTCAGTTTTGATGACAAAGAAGAGAACTGCTTTAAAAGTAAGGCTATCTATTGTTTATGTACAAAATATTTCAAGATATTGCAATTCATCTATATATATTATGTATATGTTTTAGTAATTGGCAATTTGTATTTGTTCATTTAAAGGGGCACTAGCTACGAGATATATAAAAAATCTAAAGTTTGATTTTTTTCTGTTCAATCAATAATGAAAGTGAAATAGTGAAATAACAATTCGCTTTTTGCAGCCAAAAAGGTTCAATTTTGTCAAATTACGCTAAGAAACATTGATAATTAGTCATTCACTTGCAAGTGAATGAGTCGACCTCTTTAAATCCGTATTCATGTGAACTGCATTTTAACCACTAGCTAGAGATTGACAACGCATGCATTGTACGTGTACTGGTTATTTAAAGAATAAGAATGTCAACAATGAAAGTGAAACTACGGTAAATCCTTTGATTACTATATTCGATGCACATAAAATCATTTTTATACGGTTAAAAACAATGGGAAACATCTATTTTTAATCTATGAAATCAAATCAAACAGACCTATAAAAATCCAATTGCACGTGTTGGTTTAATCTATTCATATCTTTATCTATGTTTACATCGCTTATATGGTCATCTGAGGTCAAATCGATAGTTAATTAGATGGCGTCTGGACTAAAATACACACGAAACGAACCTATATATTATCTACCCCATGCTCTGTAAACTGTTTATTTTGGACTTTTGATAGTTTGGATAAATGTTTTACATTGTTATAAATCAAATATGAGAATTTGAGACCATGAATTTGACAGCTAGTGCCCCTTTAAGATTGCATCAAGTTTATAAATTACGTATTTCACTGATAGGTTTTTGTCAAATCAATCATCATGAACTATTTACAAACAATTATTCTGGAGCATAAATATTTTTTAGGGGTAAAGATGATGTTTTTCTCTCACGACATGAAAACATATACATATTATATTGTATGTACGTATTTAGTAACATGCCTACGCATTGTTACATTGTGCTTATATTGTTACAAAATTGTTCGTATCTGTCACACACAAACTTGCTTGTATCTAATTACGAGCAAGGGTTTTCTTTGAAACGGGTGTACTATCCTTTCAATACCACTGCTGTTTAAGAATAACAAAAAGCGTTAAAACCGCTAATTTTAAACTATTGTGAATTATTTTTGTTTTAATTTGGATCCAAAAAAATATTGTGTACCTATAATAAGGTATAGTATGTGACTGTGTCTTTATATAAAAGCTTTGTTGCTTTTTTTTCTGGGATTTTCAATGTGCAAATTAAATTTGCCATTTTTAAGACAAATAAAATAAAACAAAAGATAACGAAATCAAAATTATGCAAGACTAGTGTTCACGAGAATCTTAAAGGTTCTTTTTGAAAAAAATGAAATGATTATTGATTACAATTTACAATCGCCAGTACACACGTTCTATTAAATTGTAGATAACAATGACAAGATTCCTTACTTGTATGCAAACAGCCCATTAAAGGTAAGAAACATTAATAATACTAGTAGCTAGTAGATGGGTATACATGAAACGAAAACAAGAAAGATGGATGGTGCATTCGAATGCACCTTTCCGGGTTAATGTCAAATATGAAAAAAATAAAGTGAAATACTAGTATAATGAAATATAATGAAACACCAATATACCAGTATCCGATGGTAACACTTGCTGTAAATGCCCTGTTTTTGGTCTTGCATTGATGCTGCGTATGAACTGCCTTTCTTGCACATTAATTTTAGTTGTTTTTGTATAGTTATCTCATCAGACTTGAGAAAAAGGATACAAAGATACAGTTAGGTCGGCCCCATATTTTGCCTTACATCTAAAAATTGACAATGAGGGTCGGTTGAGAAAAAAACCACTTTAAGACAAAATAGATGATTTCAGCTTCTTAATTGTGAACTTGAATTTTGCAACAAAATTCCAACAGTGCCTCCATGGATATAGAGTATATATCTCCCCTTTGGTACAATATTTCAAATAATGATTTCCTTGATAGAAGGATGCTGCTAACAAGGAAGCTATAAAACCAAGAGGGAAGTTGAAATCAAATTTTATGGACGCTATTACGAATTGTTTGACCGTTGACGAATAGCAGTTTCACATATGACGACAGATATGTTAAAACGTCGTTACCACAAGCCTATCAACCTTTCCCCAAATGTAACCGAATAAACTCATCTCTGGGTTTGTACTTTGAAGAGCAACACGACGAATATCACATGTGCAGCAGGATCCCCTTCCGTAGCAACTGATTTTTGGCTGGGTTCGTGTTACTCCGTCTTTTTTTTCCATGGCGTCGTCTGTTTATTCTTGCCTTATAAGTTTGAATGATACTTTTGGTATATTTTGCCTCTCTTTCATCATTGTGTCTATTCGTTGGGGTTTTTTTGGTTTTTTTTTGCAACAACGTTGTACACTGAACTCCCAGTTACAGGATCTGCATTTCCTAATGGAATGTGTGCTTCAATTTTTTAGTTATTATTGTTTTTCCGATTTCTTTCTTTTTTTAATTTGTGAAAAAGGGTGGCTCTAGCAGAACCTGGTTTTTTTTTTGCCATTCACAACTTCATTCTAAGGTTAAATTTTTATCACTATTCGGTTCATTTCCATAACATGAGGAATAAAGATCTTCCATGTTATTTCAGATGGAACTACCACCCGAACCTGTCCTTCCAAGATCAAGCACACCTGTGTTCAAAGGATTGCAAAGTAAGTAATTTATCGTATTCACGGTATTGCTTTTTGATCAGCAAATATTGAATTGTCACCTAAAATGAGGGTCTAAATGGAGTTTTACAGAAAATAAAATATGAGAAATATAAAAATAAAAGGTTGATGATTAGAATATTAGATACTAATTGACCAAAATAAGAAATAAAAATTGAAGATAAAAGGGTGTGAAAATTTAAGAAAACAGAAATAAAAGAAGACCTTCTATCAAAACCCTATATGCTAGCTCTTTCTGTAAGATAACGGTTATGTTTTAATGTGTTTAATGTGTTGGAATAATACATTAATTTTAATTTGTACGACCAAAAATCGTATAATGTATACTCAAACTTATCAAAATTGCTATCAGGAATAGCAAATCGATTTTGATAAATAAGCAAAAGAGCTTTCAAAAACTTCTCAAACCGAACCATTTTCTTGCTTTATGGACAGTTGAAGAAACCTTAAACATCAACCTTGTATTTGTATTTCCTATTTTCAACCAGTAACCATGAACATAAGAACAAGGGAAGTAAAAACATACTCAGTTTAGCCTTTCCGACAAGTATTGCTTTTATCAACTATAACTGATGAAAAACGGAAAATTATACAACAAATTCCGTTGCCGAATCAAATATTCTGATGAGTTCACAAAACTAAAAACATCAAAATATTAAATAATACAGAAATTAACATGAACAGTACTAGCGCTTCCATTTATGAACGTACTATTACAAAATATGAAAACACCGAAAATATATCACAAACACACGGACATGGATATAATAAAGGGGGTGGGGGGGGGGGGGGGGGGGGGGGGGGCAGGAGGATTTTGAAAATAAATAACTCGGCCTTGATAATCACAAAAATAAATGGTTTGTTCTGTGGTAGTTTGAAAATAAATTACCTGACTTGCAATGTATTGAAAATAAATTACTCAGCAGGTCTAATCGAAAGTATGAGATGGCACCAGATTCTTCATTAATTCATCTTTTTTCAAAAACAAATCGCCTTCGGCAAACACTGCCCAAATTGTTTAATAATAAAAGTATAAATATTATTTGAATATACTTGAAATGTCTGTAAATTGGCTTCATTTAACTTGAGGTATGTTTTCTCAGTAACACTTACCTCACTTTTATTTAACAGGGCCGTAACTACATTGAGGCGAATGCTTAAAATGTAGAAAATTTTAAAACCAAACGCTTGTCTCCATATAAAATTGTTTTCACGTTGAGTGCCTTGCAAGAAGCAAGTTCTGTTATCCCTAAGACGTAGCCCCAGATTTTTCGGGATCAATGTTTCTTATTTATTTGTCTTTTGTTCATTGATTGCCCTTCTGTATTCTGTTAGTGTTGCATTCCTTTTGTAATTTAGTAATTTTGTTGTTAACTTGATCATGAGTTTGAAAAACAGAAGCTCCAGACTTCAACTATGTGAATCACATTTTTGCTTTGTCATGCATATTGGTCTATTGATGTTGTCCCTAAAAACTTAAGACTTACACTGAATGTATACATTTTGCTGAGACCAACAATAAGAAAGGGTCTGGGGAACACCCAGAAAGCATGATTTTGGATCATTTCTTCTAAAGCTTCTTGTGCCTTCAGTGGCTCCAAAACCCTTAAAAAAAATTTGCCTCGCTCTGCTCGGCGTACCATGTTTTGCCAATACTTTTAAAATAAGCTAGATACAATCAATCTTTAATATAGTGTCTGGAAGCAATACATGTATATGCAGTTGGGAATATAGAAGATTCCTTTCTGCAGAGGAGGAGGATTATTTTTGATTAAATGGTACATAATGACTTAACTATACATGTATTATTAAAAATTTATAAACAAATAATTTAAAAATTGTATGTTTTTGAATATTATAAATTCAGTTGTGAAAATAAATAATCAGTCCCTTGCTTTAATGAAAATGAAAAATCTTGCTTCAATAGTGCAGAAAATAGATAGCATGTCCTCTTAGCTTACAAAAATAAATAATCGATCCAAAACAAATCCTCCTGCCGCCCCCCCCCCCCCCCCCCCCCCCCCCAACCCGCCAGAATATCAAATGGTCGTCCCCTCAGTTAAAGTTATGGTACTTCTTTCTACTGACATGTCTATTTAACACTGCCATAGTCGGATCCAGTGGGCCCCTGGGGGGGGGGAGCCTGGTCCGCCCCTTTCGTGGGAAAAATTTGGTTACTTACACAGGGAATCACTGAAGCGTGACTGGAGCACCCTCACTTTAGGGCAGGTAGCGCCCCCTTTCAAAAAGTTATGGGTTCGCCACCGACTGCCATCTACGTTACACCATATAATACGTACATCTCGTATGAGTCAAAACAAAAATGTTGCCTAATAATTTCAAAACTTGAGACATTTATATGAGTTAAGTTATTGGCTGGGTTGGTGTCTCATTGGCGTTTACCCGACATCCCCTTTACAATGTATGATTAAATAAAATTGTGTTAAAATAATGAAAAAAATAATTATAAAATGTTCTAGATATTAAGACATTTTCTTTTTTAAAGATAACATAAGCAATAGAGGAACAAAGCCAAAGAAGGATAAACACAGTATGACTGTATCAATGATGAACTTTGACTCAACAAAAGATGACGGTAAGAGGAAATTCACGTACTAACCATGAGCAACACGACGGGTGCCACATGTGGAGAAGGATAATTATACTAGTCCTTACACTTGTCGAATACTTGATAAGTTCACCAGTTTGTGTTGAGGTTCATGTTGCTGAGTCATGCAGTGTCTTATGAAGTGCTAGCAGTTTGTCTATTCGTCGTTGTAATTCGTCATGATATGTCGGTCTCTCCAACTTTTGAGTTAGTTTTGATTGTTTCTTTTATATCATTTGCCTCTTGACGAACAAACACGGTACCGGAACACCTGAACGCATTATATTGGTTTATAGGGCACGTTGACCCTCATACACGTTTTTCAATTTTGAATGAATAATGAAATTGGTGTCAAAAACCGAATTCGGCATATAATATAAATCGATGTGTCCACTATTTAATGGTCGACTACCTTTTGATTGAATTGTTTCAGGTTTTGTCAAATTGTATAGCCAGCTTTGGCACATTGTTGAAGGTCGCACGATGACCTTTAATTCCACAAATACGCTTCTTTTATAGCTCACCTGGCCCAAAGGCTCAAGTGAGCTTTTCTCATCACTTGGCGTCCGTCGTCTGTAAACTTTTACAAAAATCCTTTCCTCTGAAACTACTAGGCCAAATTTAACCAAACTTGGCCACAATCATCATACGGGGATCTAGTTTAAAAATGTGTCCGGTGACCCGGCCAACCAAACAAGATGGCCGCCATGGCTAACAATAGAACATAGCTCCCTGGGTAAAATGTTGATGTTGACATATCTCTGAAACCAAAGCATTTAGAGCAAATCTGACATGGGGGTAAAAATGTTTATCAGGTCAAAATCTATCTGCCCTGAAATTTTCAGATGAATTGGACAACCCGTTATTAGGTTGCTGCCCCTGAATTAGTAATTTTAAGGAAATTTTGCCGTATATGGTTATTATTTGAATATTATTATAGATAGAGATAAACTGTAAGCAGCAATAATGTTCAACAAAGTAAGTCCTACAAATAAGGTTAACATGACCAAAATGGTCAGTTGACCCCTTAAGGAGTTATTACCCTTTTATAGTAAATTTTTAACAATTTTTCGTAATTTTTTTTTTATCTTTTACAAAAATCTTCTCATCTAAAACTACTAAGAAGAATTTAACCAAAGTTGTAAACAATCATCATTAGGGTATTTAGTTTTGAAATTGATGACCCCGCCCGCAAACCAAGATGGCCGACATGGCTAATAATAGTACATAGGGTAAAATGCAGTTTTTGGCTCATATATCTAAACCCAAAGCATTTCGAGCAAATCTTTCACAAACAAAATTGTTCATTAGGTCAAGATCTATTTGCCCTTTAATTCCAGACCATTCAGGCAACCTGTTGTTGGTTATTGCCCCTGAATTGGTAATTTTAAGAAATTTTTTCAGCTTTTGGTTTTTATCTTGAATATTATTATAGATAGAAATAAACTGTAAACAGCAATAATGTACAGCAAAGTAAGACCTACAAATGATCAAAATGGTCAATTGACCCCTTAAGGAATTATTGCCCTTTATAATCAATTATTAACAATTTTCATAAATTTTGTAAAAATAATTTCCACTGAAACTACTGTGCCAAGTTCATTATAGATAGAGATAATTGTAAGCACCAATAATTTTCAGTAAAGTAAGATCTACAAACACATCACCATCACCAAAACACAATTTTGTCATGAATCTATGTGTCCTTTGTTTAATATGCACATAGACCAAGGTGAGCGACACAGGCTCTTTAGAGCCTCTAGTTGCATCTGTCAGATAGTTGTTTTTTTGGCAATCATCCGTTCTTACCATGTCTCCAATATATAATATACCTGAGAAACTAATAACTGAAATAAACTCCTCATAAATACCAGGATAACAATTGTGTACGCCAGACGCACAGTACATCTTCAAAAGACTCATCAGTGACGCTCGAATAAAAATTGTTAAAAAAAACAAACAAATAAAGTACGAAGTTGTTGGGATTGAGGGCCTAAAATTACAAAGTTTTGGTCAAATACAGCTAGGGTAGTCTTATCCTGGGTTAAACAAAAAGCAAAATGCATTATTTTGAAAAATTCAAAGTTGTGTAAACAGTTAAAATAAATTTCAAGTTAATATGACTATATCATTGATAATGAATGTCAACACAGAAGTGCTGGGCTAATGAAGAAATATTAATCCATAAATATGACATTTCAATTTCAGTTCCACCTGCTTTATTTCAAGATGGAAAATACATGAAGGAGAATCCCAATGCTGATGTTGGACGAGAAGGCACTATAACACCAAGACAGATCCTGATTGAGTCAAAAAGATCATTCACAGGAAATTATTCCTATTGAAAACACCTTTCCAAGGAAGTGTGTTTTATATACATGAACTTTATAAATATTCATAAATGATTTTAAAACTTGAAAATGTGTCACAAGTAAATTAGTTATGCTAGCACATATGTTTGTATATTTTCAATGATAAACGTAACGGATGATCATTAATTTAATAAAAACATTTTAATTTGATATACAAGAATAGTGTTCCAATTTGTAAATTGGCGGATCTAGGGGTCTTTAGGGGCGTGTGTCCCCTTTTGTGCGCCAAAAAAATCTCATTTCTCAAAATTCATTTTTTTTGGATTAAATCGTCCAAAAAAAGTGGGAAATTTGCCAACATCAGAATTACTAGTAGTCACGATCATGACCAGTGTTATAGTGCAAATCCAATATTGAACTTTCAAACAATTTAACTTTAGATACTTTGAGAACATTGAATTCCATCATTGGAAATATTATTGATGGTTATTACATAATAAATTTTATTTATCTATTTACTGACTTTGTTATAGTTATACTCCTTTTAACATGACAGCCCCCCTTCCGAAAAAATCCTTGATCCTACCTTGCTGTTTACTGTCTATCAGAATGTTATTCACGGATTTATGAATAAAACTAGAGGCTCTAAAGAGCCTGTGTCGCTCACCTTGGTCTATGTGAATATTAAACAAAGGACGCAGATTGATTCATGACAAAATTGTGTTTTGGTGATGGTGATGTGTTTGTACATCTTAATTTACTGAATATTCTAGCTGCTTACAATTATCTCTATCATAATTAACTTGGCCCAGTAGTTTCAGAGGAGAAGATTTTTGTAAAACATTACTAAGATTTACGAAAAATGGTAAAAAATTGACTATAAAGGGCAATAACTCCTAAATGGGTCAACTGACCATTTCAGTCATGTTGACTTATTTGTAAATCTTACTTTGCTGAACATTATTGCTGTTTACAGTTTATCTCTATCTATAATAATATTCAAGATAATAACCAAAAACAGCAAAATTTCCTTAAAATTACCAATTCAGGGGCAGCAACCCAACAACGGGTTGTCCGATTCATCTGAAAATTTCAGGCAGATAGATCTTGACCTGATGAACAATTTTACCCATGTCAGATTTGCTCTAAATGCTTTGGTTATTGAGGTATAAGCCAAAAACTGCATTTTACCCCTATGTTCTATTTTTAGCCATGGTGGCCATCTTGGAAGGTTGGGCAGGTCACCGGACACAATTTTTAAACTAGATACCCTAATAATGATTATGGCCAAGTTTGGTTTAATTTGGCCCAGCAGTTTCAGAGGAGAAGATTTTTGTAAAAGTTAACGACGCTTGACGCTTGACGCCGGACGACGCCGGACGCCAAGTGATGAGAAAAGCTCACTTGGCCCTTCGGGCCAGGTGAGCTAAAAACTTAGTTCTGGTTTCTTTATCATCACATCTTTGTTTCATTGTTGAAGACCCGTCTGTTGACCTATAATTGTTTATACATTGTAAATGTATACATGTATATGTATTTGAACTATTGGCATTCATGCCACATCTACTTATTTTTATACTATGCACAAAAAATTACAACAGGATATGTTTCGCAAAATATAAACACGCATTTTAAATTTTTGTTTCATTATGAGTATGCAATTTTCCGAAAATGGTAATCACTGGTTTTACATTTTTATACGACCGCAAATTTTGAAAAAATTTTCGTCGTATATTGCTATCACGTTGGCGTCTGCGTCGTCGTCGTCGTCGTCGTCGTCGTCGTCGTCCGGCGTCCGAATACTTTTAGTTTTCGCACTCTAACTTTAGTAAAAGTGAATGGAAATCTATGAAATTTTAACAAACACAAGGTTTATGACCACAAAAGGAAGGTTGGTATTGATTTTGGGAGTTTTGGTCCCAACATTTTAGGAATTAGGGGCCAAAAAGGGCCCAAATAAGCATTTTCTTGGTTTTCGCACTATAACTTTAGTTTAAGTTAATAGAAATCTATGAAATTTTGACACAAGGTTTATGACCACAAAAGAACGGTTGGGATTGATTTTGGGAGTTTTGGTCTCAACAGTTTAGGAATTAGGGGCCAAAAAAGGGCCCAAATAAGCATTATTCTTGGTTTTCGCACAATAACATTAGTTTAAGTAAATAGAAATCAATGAAATTTAAACACAATGTTAATGACTACAAAAGGAAGGTTGGTATTGATTTTGGGAGTTTAGGTCCCAACAGTTTAGGAATTAGGGGCCAAAAAGGGACCCAAATAAGCATTTTTCTTGGTTTTCGCACCATAACGTTAGTATAAGTAAATAGAAATCTATGAAATTTAAACACAAGGTTTATGACCATAAAAGAAAGGTTGGGTTTGATTTTGGGAGTTTTGGTCCCAACATAATAAGGGGCCCAAAGGGTCCAAAATTAAACTTTTGTTTGATTTCATCAAAATTGAATAATTGGGGTTCTTTGATATGCTGAATCTAACTGTCATGACTGTGTATGTAGATTCTTAACTTTTGGTCCCGTTTTCAAATTGGTCTACATTAAGGTCCAAAGGGTCCAAAATTAAACTTAGTTTGATTTTGACAAAAAATGAATCAGTTAGGTTCTTTGATATGCTGAATCTAAAAATGTACTTAGATTCTTGATTATTGGCCCAGTTTTCAAGTTGGTCCAAATCGGGGTCCAAAATTAAACTTTGTTTGATTTCATCAAAAATTGAATAAATGGGGTTCTTTGATATTCCAAATCTAACTGTGTATGTAGATTCTTCATTTTTGGTCCTGTTTTCAAATTGGTCTACACTAAAGTCCAAAGGGTCCAAAATTAAACTTAGTCTGATTTTAACAAAAATTGAAATCTTGAAGTTCTTTGATATGCTGAATCCAAAAATGTACTTAGATTTTTTATTATGGGCCCAGTTTTCAAGTTGGTCCAAATCAGGATCTAAAATTATTATATTAAGTATTGTGTAATAGCAAGTCTTTTCAATTGCACAGTATTGCGCAATGGCAAGAAATATCTAATTGCACAATATTGTGAAATATCAAATTTTTTTTTAATTAGAGTTATCTTTCTTTGTCCAGAATAGTAAGCAAGAAATATCTAATTGCAAAATATTGTGCAATAGCAAGATTTTTTTTTAATTGGAGTTATCTTTCTTTGTCCAGAATCAACTTAAATCTTTGTTATATACAATATACAATGTATATTCACTTTTTACTACCAACTGATAAATTAAAATAATCTTTACCATTCAGTGATAACAAGCAGTTTTTTTACATCTTAATATTTTATGATGTATTTAAATGAGTAGTTATTGTTGCAAACTCCATTAGAAATTTTAATTGAGATTAGTTTTGGAATAAGGGAAAGGGGGATGTGATTAAAAAAATTGGGTTCAATTTTTCTCATTTGAAATTTCATAAATAAAAAAGAAAATTTCTTCAAACATTTTTTTAAGAGGATTAATATTCAACAGCATAGTGAATTGCTCTAAGAGAAACAAAAATTTTAAGTTCATTAGAACACATTCATTCTGTGTCAGAAACCTATGCTGTGTCAACTATTTAATCACAATCCAAATTTAGAGCTGAATCCAGCTTGAATGTTGTGTCCATACTTGCCCTAACCGTTCAGGGTTCAACCTCTGCGGTCGTATAAAGCTACGCCCTGCGGAGCATCTGGTTGTTTTTGGTTAAACAAGCACAATAAACGTAAAAAACAAACTTTTTCCTATAAACTTTGAGGATCATTCACCTCAAAGCTTTAGCACAGACACGAAAATTGCCCAATAGTTTCCATTTGAGGGGCAAAAACTCAATAAGGGTCATCATATGGTTTCTGTTGTATTGGCATCTTTGTAAATCTTGTATTGTAGGTTTTTTTTTTATCTTGTATTGTTAAGGGGAATCTTTGTAGTTGTTCCCTAGTTGTCTCATTGATATAAGCCAAACATTGCAATTCTAGCTTTATGTTTTATTTTTGTGCATGTTACATTATTTATACTGGTATTATATGAAATATTCATTCTCACAAAGTTTAGTTAAAACCTGTTCTGTGATTTCAGTGAGGAAGATATTTTTTATTTAGCTTATATCATCAAGGAAGGACCCTTAACCATGTTATTTGAAGGCAATAAATTACTCCCCCATTCAACAACATAAAAATCTCTATAACTTCAACTATAATACTTCTTTGTGTAGGGAATAATAACATATCACAAAATATTAATAGAAAGCACTGTTTTATTAGCACTAGATCTCAGCACTGGACATTTTTTTAAACTTTTCAAATTTTATCAACATAATCTTTACATGTATAATAAATAATCTTAACAAAACTTTACTATAAACATGATAAACATGACAAATATGTAAACAAACACTTATATACATGTATATATTATGCATGTGCATAAAATTATGCAGTTCAACTTAACAATCAAATACTCTTGTAAAAATTTCCACTATATACATGATATAATAGAATGTATAAATGTATCTTTACAATTTGTATATATTTGAAAATCATTAATACATCATATAAACTTAAATGCTTTGTATAAAGTACAATTGGTGAATTACATGGTCCGAGACCACAATTATTTTGTAGTGCATTTCTTTTAGAACATAAATGAAAATTAAAAAAATCCCACCTGCGCTTTCTCAATGAAATTTTTACAGTGTGTTGTACTACTTTTGGGACAAATTATATCAAAATTATAGAAAACTTCATCAGCTCTAACTCAAATATTTACAATTTTATGTTTAGGGCAGAGATGGGTCCGATTACTTTCAATGTAATTGATTAAATTACAATTACTTTGTCATTTGTACGATTAAATTAAATTAATGATTACATCATTTCTCAAAGGGCGTCTTGAAATCTTTTGACAGCTTCCGAAGTGCTAATTTTTAACCTTTTTTCAGCTGGACCAAATCACTACTTTCCTTTTAAATTCGGGACCCAAATTTTTTTACAGTGTAATTTCACCCCCCCCCCCCCTTCTTGCTATTCGAGGCATTAAACATGCAGAAATAAATTTGGAAGGGGTATAAAAATTAATGACGAGTAACCCACTGTCAACACTAGGGACTATATTCGTGAACAACGAAAATCAAGGGACTACAATTGTGGTCTCGGACCACATCATGTTCAAGTTAGTATTACATGTATATCAAATCTAAAAAAAAAATAATTACAAATTCTATCATTCATTGATTACTTTTTCCACATACTGTTGTTTCCAAATGCATTTCCTCAGCTGGATTTACATGGATTTTAAATGCAATGCAACTATTAAATTGTTTCTCCTACTTATAAATTTCTGTTTGAACATGTTGAACATTAAAAATAGCCCAAAAATATTAGAAGATATTGTATTTCCTTTTTTCAAAATTTTTGATTTTTGGGTTTTCTTGAGGATGTGTAAAAATAAATACACCAGTATTATAAGCCTGAAAGGGGTGGGGGCTTACTCAAAAACACATAAAAATATAGCGATACAACAGATATTACAGTGAATGAAGTCTAAAAAGACATTCAACCATAGGCTGAACCTAAATATTGGTATAACCAACTATGCCAGAATGTAAGATTGCAATGTCTATCTCCATTGTCTGTGTCAAAATGTTGCACTCGACAAAAAAATATGTAACGTAAACATTCTTAAGCAAAATTTAAACTCTGTCAGCAGGGCTAGCAAAGCCAATTTGGTGGATTGATGTCTCATTCCCATTTGTCCAAATTTTCATGATGTTAGAATGTTTAACTATTATGCAAAGTTTTACAGAAAAAAGTTTTAAAACATGCAAAATTTGTAACGATGTATCAAACTCATAATCTCAGCAATATACATGATATAGAGCTGAGTAACATTTTGATTTTCAAATTAAATATATAAAATTGTTCTAAACCCAATGAAAATCCCCACGGTATATTATTTAAAATCTTAATTCATAGAACAGTAAATTTTGACAAGTTCAGATGTTCATCCCTTTAAGTGAACAAATACAATAAGCAATACCTTTTTGATCAAATATAATAATACATTACTGTAGTACACATAAATAAACCATTTCTAAGAGGTTTAGACCTACTTCATTTTCTCAAGACATCAACTACATGGAAATGGTAGGTCACTTTTAACAATGAATTCCATGTAAATTTAGGTGTTATACAAAAGTTGGATCATTGGCGATCGATGTTATGACAACATAATATTTTGCATCACAATAGCATGGACATTATACATTTTAATAATAGTATATATGTTACCTATAAAAGTATGGAATTTCTACACAACAAATAACTAACAATATATTGTAATCCAATGAAAAAAATTAATACCGTTACAACACTTGTACTGTACACATATACAAATATTAACCAACAGTAAACTTCATGAGCCTTTCCCTACAAAGTCAGTTATCTGACAATGACTATTAACAATTAGAATTCTCAAAAACTTATTTTAAGTGAAAACTACTTTACAATCATGACAATAAAATTTTCTGAGGAATGAGGATGAATATATATAATATGAGAGTCTTTTAAACCATACTGGGTGTACAGTCAGGAGTACTACTTGTACAAGTAATTTTTTATACGACCGCAAAATTTGAAAAAATTTTCGTCGTATATTGCTATCATGTTGGCGTCGTCGTCGTCGTCCGAATACTTTTAGTTTTCGCACTCTAACTTTAGTAAAAGTGAATGGAAATCTATGAAATTTTAAACACAAGGTTTATGACCACAAAAGGAAGGTTGGTATTGATTTTGGGAGTTCTGGTCCCAACATTTTAGGAATTAGGGGCCAAAAAGGGCCCGAATAAGCATTTTCTTGGTTTTCGCACTATAACTTTAGTTTAAGTTAATAGAAATCTATGAAATTTTGACACAAGGTTTATGACCACAAAAGTATGGTTGGGATTGATTTTGGGAGTTTTGGTTTCAACAGTTTAGGAATTAGGGGCCAAAAAAGGGCCCAAATAAGCATTATTCTTGGTTTTCGCACAATAACTTTAGTTTAAGTAAATAGAAATCAATGAAATTTAAACACAATGTTAATGACTACAAAAGGAAGGTTGGTATTGATTTTGGGAGTTTAGGTCCCAACAGTTTAGGAATTAGGGGCCAAAAAGGGACCCAAGTAAGCATTTTTCTTGGTTTTCGCACCATAACGTTAGTATAAATAAATAGAAATCTATGAAATTTAAACACAAGGTTTATGACCATAAAAGGAAGGTTGGTATTGATTTTGGGAGTTTTGGTCCCAACAGAATAAGGGGCCCAAAGGGTCCAAAATTAAACTTTGTTTGATTTCATCAAAATTGAATAATTGGGGTTCTTTGATATGCTGAATCTAACTGTCATGACTGTGTATGTAGATTCTTAACTTTTGGTCCCGTTTTCAAATTGGTCTACATTAAGGTCCAAAGGGTCAAAAATTAAACTTAGTTTGATTTGACAAAAAATGAATCAGTTAGGTTCTTTGATATGCTGAATCTAAAAATGTACTTAGATTCTTGATTATTGCCCAGTTTTCAAGTTGGTCCAAATCAGGGTCCAAAATTAAACTTTGTTTGATTTCATCAAAAATTGAATTAATGGGTTCTTTGATATACCAAATCTAACTGTGTATGTAGATTCTTCATTTTTGGTCCTGTTTTCAAATTGGTCTACACTAAAGTCCAAAGGTCAAAATTAAACTTAGTTTGATTTTAACAAAAATTGAAATCTTGGGGTTCTTTGATATGCTGAATCCAAAAATGTACTTAGATTTTTTATTATGGGCCCAGTTTTCAAGTTGGTCCAAATCAGGATCTAAAATTATTATATTAAGTATTGTGCAATAGCAAGTCTTTTCAATTGCACAGTATTGCGCAATGGCAAGAAATATCTAATTGCACAATATTGTGAAATAGCAAATTTTTTTTAATTAGAGTTATCTTTCTATGTCCAGAATAGTAAGCAAGAAATATCTAATTGCAAAATATTGTGCAATAGCAAGATTTTTTTTAATTGGAGTTATCTTTCTTTGTCCAGAATCAACTTAAATCTTTGTTATATAAAATATACAATGTATATTCACTTTTTACTACCAACTGATAAATTAAATAATCTTTACCATTCAGTGATAACAAGCAGTTTTTTTACATCTTAATATTTTATGATGTATTTAAATGAGTAGTTATTGTTGCAAACTCCATTAGAAATTTTAATTGAGATTAGTTTTGGAATAAGGAAAGGGGGATGAGATTAAAAAAATTGGGTTCAATTTTTCTCATTTGAAATTTCATAAATAAATTAAAAAAGAAAATTTCTTCAAACATTTTTTTGAGAGGATTAATATTCAACAGCATAGTGAATTGCTCTAAGAGAAAACAAAAATTTTAAGTTCATTAGAAAACATTCATTCTGTGTCAGAAACCTATGCTGTGTCAACTATTTAATCACAATCCAAATTTAGAGCTGAATCCAGCTTGAATGTTGTGTCCATATTGCCCCAACCGTTAGGGTTCAACCTCTGCGGTCGTATAAGCTACGCCTGCGGAGCATCTGTTTTTACTTGAAGAAGCAATATCAATACACTTATATAAGTAAATTTCTAGGATACTTATACATATACATGATATACAAGTGAATTTTATTTACTTGTATTGGTAGAAAAAAATTGCCTCAGTTATATCACTTAGCTATAGACATTCAGATTTTTTTTACTTACACATGTTAAATGTATATAAGTGAAAAAGTCATCCCATCTTCTTTTCTTGAATTCTTAAAATTTCTTTGCTCTAATAGAATTTTAAATTATCTGCCTTTTCCAGATCTAGATGTCTTTACAAATAATTTTAGTGTATTACGTAATTTCATGGACAATGTAAAACTCATTTGTCTGTTATCTTCAGAACACTGCTTATTTACAAGCCCAAAACTGAAAGGAGCAATTTTTGAAAGCCTTGCACAAATATTTAAGATCTTTTGCACAATCAGCTTTTTTGGTGAATTTATCAGATGAAACATTTTTGACCTCTAACAAAAATATGAGTTAACATCATCATTAAAGGCATGTTTTTACATCTCAAAACATGAGGATTTTTAGTGGGATTGTGTAAAAAAAAATCACTTAAATACAAGTGATTTTTTTTAGAAAATTAAGGGGAGATTATTCAAATATTATAATTAACTTATACAAGAATATTTTTTTTACTTCTTCAAGTAAATAAAGATTAATTGTACAAGTAGTACCCCTGCATGACTGGTGTACATGTATATATATGGAACATTACATTTTTGTACATGGTTTTAATAACCAGATTTAAGGACATGTAAAATGTACATGATTTCAATATAAGTTCAATTATTCATATTGTATTCATAGAATAAATAAATAAATAAATTTTCATCGAATAAAATATATACTATCCTTCAGCTTGTAAACATGGTAAATGAACAGTTGTCTGCTATCAATATTCAAGACATTCATTTTTTTCTAGCTAAATAAATTATAATTACCAGTAAGCAATATTGCTTGTGGTGAATAAAATAAATTTCTAGTCCTCAATGATTAACAGAAAAAATCAGACAGATCTAGTAAAGTTGTAAAAAAAAAACAGTTAGAAAAGCACTACATAACATACAATGATGTACATGCTAGTAATTTTAGTCAGAATGAGGCTTTTCATTCAAGAAAATGCGAACACAGCCATATGAATACATAGGTACGGGAATTGTTCCTACTTTTTCCCAAGCATTCTTTTTAGGGTCGAAGCACTCAATTATATCTGTGTATAGTCTGTCTTTTGCCCCACGTCGCCTTCCTCCAAAAGTGTACAATTTCTCATCAATAACAGCCACACTAACAAAGTCTCTTGGACATATGAGTTCTGGTAAAATTTCCCAAATTTCAGTTTCAGGTGTATACCGGAATGCACCTTCAAGTCCTATTACATAAATCTGTTTGTTGAGAACTGTGCTACCGAGACACATATCACATGCAGGCAGTGGTTGTGACAGTATTGTACATGTCTCCATAGTTGTGTCATAACACTGAACTGTATTCGTTACGATTTCATCATTGTTCTTACCGCCAAATAAATATATGTGCTTATCATGGGCCACAAACCCCATGTTTTCAACAGCATGGCACAGGCTACCAGCTTGCATCCAAGAAGACCCATTTGTCCATTTTTCAACGGACTTTAAGACCATATCTTCATCGAATCCACCGAGAACATATAAACTATCTTGCTGGGCGGCCATAGCATGACGTCTTCTGGCAGTTTGTAAACTTGGTCCTCTTAACCAAGTCTCAAAGCCAGAATCATATTTCCAGAATTCAGCACTTCTCAAGCCCCCCGATACATATATGTCATTTCCAATCACACTAGCAGTGAATTCATTGCGCTTTTT
Organism: Mytilus edulis; assembly: GCA_019925275.1. Taxonomy (NCBI): domain Eukaryota; kingdom Metazoa; phylum Mollusca; class Bivalvia; order Mytilida; family Mytilidae; genus Mytilus; species Mytilus edulis. The sequence continues at coordinate 80,801,073 of CM034349.1, read as the reverse complement.
AAATGGCAGTGGCTTCAATGAAGTAAATTCTCCAGTATCAGATCTAAAACTTTCTACATCAATACTTAGACCGTCTGCAAGCCTTCCACCAAGTAAAATGGCAGTTTCATGATTAGAACTTGTCAACCTTGGAGTGATCTGAAAGCTATTTAGCATATGTCGTCTGCTTGGGACCATGTGATAAGTAATAGCTTCTTCATATAGCTTCAGTCCTTTTTCATCTTGCATAACGTGAGGGGATTTTGAAACCATGTCAAGCAAATATTCTTTCTTAATCATTGGAAACTTTACAGCCTCTAAAATTTTAAACCTAAAATTCTTCCTTCTTCCTTCATTCCCGTCAGCGTCTAACCATTTAATGGCCATTTCGAAAACTTGATGCTCTCCATCACATCTCAGCCTTCGGTCACAAAGAACATCCATGACACACTGTAGAGATAATCGACAAAAATCGTCATCATTTACAATAGTTTTGAAATGAAAACATGCCAGTTCTTTTGAAATTTCATAGAGTTGAGAATGTGCATGAGTATCAGCTAACATCAGGGCAGCTAGACAATTAGACTCATTCATATTCTCCTTGAAAAATTTTACACATAGATTCACTAGAGGCTCAATCTGAAACATGTAAGCCTGCTGGAATAAATCCTGTAATATTGATGTAGTAATCTGTACGCGTCCTGTATAAATAAAATGGAGAACATATTCAAAAACGTTAGAATCAACCTGCTGTAGATCAATCTTGTTTTTCCTGCATTCTTCCATTCCAGAACTAAACATTGATTTGAAATATCTTGAGCCCGCTGCTAGGATGACTCTGTGGCAGGGGAAATGTTTTCCGTCTACGACTAGAGTGACATCACTGTAACCTCCTTCAATACGGAAGGTTTCAAAATTTGTTATTAAACTTTCTGAATGTTCTGGACTGGAATAATCTGACAGTCGACTATTGTCACTAAAATCATGGTGTCTGCTGAAAAGGCTTTGGGCTCCATCTTCAGCTTCTATGTCCATTTTCAAAACTACAAATATAATATAAAAGTATTAAATACTTTATTTTAAATATCTGGCAGTTATGGTCTATGGTGATTCACAATTTTTCTAAACATAAGATTATTAACTAACGTACATAACATCAGGTATAGGCACTTGTTAATTGCTAAAGACTGTCAATGAGGGGGAAAACCCACTACTTCTTCACGCATTTTTTTTATTTTCTAGTACAAATAAATAATTTTGGTGCTAGTTAACTGATGGTTTCATTCATACATGTATTTACATTATGCTAAATCTTGTGCATGTTGTGTGGTTATAATTTTTAGCTGTTCATCATGTTCATGGTTTCTGTACATGTCTATCTAATATCTATATAGTATTCAAGTCATAGGGCTATACAGTTTTTGCTACATGTTGAGTCTATATGGACTTGTTTATTAAAGTGAGAAACCTGAAAAAGTCAACTTACGTTTCAGCTTTGTTTAGTCATTTATTAGCATTTTTCATTGTTTTTGTAGATCTTGTCATCTTGTAATTTTATATTTTTTGCAAAATTTATTATGTATAATCAACAATGATCAATTACTATTTAAATGAGTGCATCTATATATATATCTGTCACACTGAGGTTTTGAGTATGAACCCTGCTCATGACCATTGCACTCAATTCTTATCTTAATTTATTTAAATCACAGTATTTGATGTTTCTAGAAACAGTTTAAGACATGTCATACTAGAACTTGCAAACAAATGGCAAAGAGTACCAACATACAGAAACAAAGCTATAGTAAGTGTCCCTTAACCAGGAAACCCTTGTTTTTCCCCTAATTCCTAAACAGATTGAGTCATATAACTCCACAACCCCAATCCTAAACATCCTTTTGTGGTGTTGAAACTTGTGATACAATTTCAGGCAATTCTATACACGATCCACAAGTTATTGTCTAGACACTTAGTCTAGAAGAATGCTTATTTGGGCCCCTTTTATACCCCTAATTCCTAATCCAAAGGGACCATATAGCCCCCAAAATCAATACCAATCTTCTTTTGTGGTTTCAAACCTTGTGTTTAAATTTCAAAGATCTATATTTACTTATACTTAAGGTATTGGCAATTTCCAATTATGCTAAAATATTGGCAAATTTCCATACTTTAAAAGCTATTGGCAAATTTACGATAGAGTTTATTATACTAAAGTTATTGTAAAATTTCCAATGGAGTTTATTAATACTATAGTTTTTGGCACTGATGACGACCACGCTGACAACAACGACGACAACGTAAAACCAATGTGGTGTATTGTAGTTAAATCCACCAATCATCTGATCATGTTTTCTGATTATAATAATTAATAATGATGTTTATACCTAACCTACATTGTACCTGTAATATGATATGTTTGGTCTTATTAATTATGACATTTCTTTAATCATGTTAATAATCATGATAAGGCCAATTAAAATGAATTGATAGATTTCAGTGTTCTCCCCAGGATTTTTGGATAGCGCTGTGGTAAGCGCGTGATTTTCGACAATTCTCAGTAACTTTGTCGCGGCGCGCGGTTGGTTTGTAATTGATTTGTTATGTGTTTTTCTTATATAATGCTATTGATGTTTTCTCTTGTAATGATGTCCTCATCATGCTCATGGAAGTTACCCCTTTGTTTGCTAATGTTATTGTCTGGATATAGACATGATAGAAGAAAAGTCTTTTTGTCTCCATTGTAAATACATATAATCCTCATATTATCTGTCTATAAAACCCAAGGAGAAGTCTTTTCCATGGTGGGTCTATACCAGACTGCCTAGATGTGAAGATTTCTTATCACTAACAGGTGATTTTGCAGAACATGTAGGACCAACAATAAAGTCATTGTCAGCTTCTGTGAGAAAGTTTTCAATGACAAGATTGGTATTTTTTACATTTACTTTTATTAACATTTCTAGCAAAGTACAACTTTTCAATAAAAATGAGTATAGTATTTCAAAGGAAGAAATGAAATTGCCCTTTTAATAATATTCAAATCTTATCAAAGACTTGCTTAAAAAAAAGGCTAAAATATTCCAATTATGAATATGAAAGAAATCCTTTAAAAATATTTTAAAGAGATTTTTTTATTTCAAAGGTGAATTACCAATCAAATACATTATGTATGCCAATTGAAACAACTACCACCTTTAAAGGTTTTGTTTGATAATTTTATAAACATTTGAATACATGCCACCAGATAAGTTTGTCAAGATTTGACAATACTTCTTTTAGGTCTTTCCCTCCCAAATTATCTCCCTTTACTGGCTGACATAACTTCCTGTTTACACCTGTGTCTTTTTTTAGCATTAAATACTATTCCTTATCCAAGCCATCCTCTGATTACATTAAATTTAAAGCAATATTTAATTAAGATATATTGATGATTGGTTGACAAATATCGATATTTTATATATATTTACACAAAATTTTCGTTTTGTTTTATTCCCTTATCCATTTGAAAAAGAGCCATGTATGGTCAAGTAATCGTAAAATACGGGCTTATAATGAATCCCTTGATAACAGGGATGCTTCTTTCAAGCAATACAGGTTCGACAGTTCGGTTGTAAACGCAAAAAAAGTAATGATATAATCGTAGATGGTTCAAAAAATGGTCGAGATAACGTTGTCAGAGAAGGGGGTAAAACTTCCCTTAAATATAATTTAGAAATGAACTTTTCAGCACCCGAGACATGTATTATATGTCTCTGTTAGCACTGTCCATTCCTTTCATACGTTTCGGCATCTTTATAAAGCGAAAAAATGTAGCAGTGTTCTGTTAACCTTACGACGTTTAACTTGGCTTCACCCAAGCTGGACATCGAGAAAGTGAATTTCTCAAGTCTAGTATCAGCTTGGGGTTTGTTTTTATAATCATATCCTCTTAATTGTTTTCAAAGGGTAAAATTCATTACTGTAGAATTGCTGATTAAACAGGTATTAGTTCGATTGGGTGATAATTAATACTTCAAAGACTAGCTCATTGAAGCCAATTTGATCGTTGTTAAAATCAGTGTTTGTTCAAAGTTCGTTAAACAAGTTTGTGAATGTCGTTGGGAAATGCGGTCAATTTATTTCTTCTCATTTCATTCATATATGCCTCTATATATTCATTAAATAGATGTCAATGTTGAAATCTTTGTTTATTTTGATCTCTCAACGACGCCATTTTGTAAAATTTATTAGACTGGTCCCGCGGAGTTACTTTAATACAACGGAAATAATTCTTTCAAAAATCGTTAACCAGTCAATCAGGTGATCCGAAAAGAAAAATAAGCGGGAAATTTTAAAAAATACGAAAAAAAATATAGCGACGCGGTTGAACGGGATAGCGACGCGGTCAGTGCAATAGAACAGCGGGAAATTGAAATAGCGCTGAAAATCGCGGCGCTAAAACGGCCTGGGGAGAACACTGGATTTTCATCCCCTCTCGCCCCTTTGAAATCGTCCAGCCCTGATTTTTTTTATTTTTAAAATTTTACAGTTTATGGATTTTGTTCATTTCTGTTACTGGTAACCATGGTAACTGTTCATTCAAAACTTTCTGTTTCAAATTTCGGTTTTCATATTTCTTCGAAAATATTCTAAACAAAATGATTAAGTCGACATATTCTGCTGCTCTATGATGACAACATCAACAACAGAGAATAGATTGATTATGAGAAGGGCATGAAAATATTTATTTAAGAATTTTAAAAAACTAGAGGCTCTCAAGAGCCTGTGTTGCTCACCTTGGTCTATGTGCATATCAACAATGGACACTGATAAATTCATGACAAAATTGTGTTTTGGTGTCAACTTGGTGATGTGTTTGTAGATCTTTCTTTAATGAACATTCTTGTTGCTAAATTATCTCTATCTATAATGAACTTGGCCCAGTAATTACAGTGGAAAATATTTCCTAAAATTTACATGTCATAAGAGAGTTGCAAATGAAATTAAATTAAAAAAATTTAAATCCTCCCATCCGCCCCATTTTTTTCAAAAAATCTGAATGAAATTTACTTAGGCAGCAACCATTTGCTATGTTTGGCTATGTTTTTTTTTTTCTGTACAAACTTTTTTTTTCGCCTGCGTCGAAAAACAATCCATTTTTTTCGCGACAAGTCGAAAACAATTTTTTTCTTTCAATTTTAGCATTACATATAGTGGCAGCTGAGGGTTTTTTTTTTCTCAGAATCAAAAACAAATTATTTTTTTTCTCCAAAAACTGGAAACAAACTTTTTTTTCCAAAAAAAACCATAGCCCCCCCCCCCCCCCCCCCCCCCCGAAAATCAAATGGTTGCTGCCTTATTAATTTTCATTGGCCTAAAATGTCATAAATTATTAATGTTAATCATGGTAATATATACTATAGACATGAGAGGTCATAATCATGATAATGATGTCATAATTCATTTGTAATTCATATTTACAAATGTATATGTTATAAAGGCCACAGTAATATTAACAGAATTTTACTTTTGAAGATATCACTATCTGTTTTTTTTAGTTTTGAAAATACAAGTCACTGTGCTGAGATATGTGAAAAGTTATTTCAAATAATTATTGTCTTCTTGAAAGGCTATTATACTTTTTTTCTTTGATGCCTCTCATCGAATACCAAAGTTAAAAAAAAAGTATGATAGACTTTGACAAGTGTTTGAAAAGGAATGGTGAAAAGTCGCACCTGACAGATGTCAGAGACAGAGAGATGAGAGAGATGACTCAGTCTCATGAGTGCTTGACACTGACAGACTGACGAATTGACAGATTCACCTGAACATATGCACGAGTAAAGAAATATACTTAAAATACAGAGCAAAGTTGTAATATAGCAGTCTATTGATACCTTTTGGGTGTTTTAAAGTTAAGAAATCAAGGTGGAAAAACTGTCATTTCCATTTTCCGGATATTTTGTAAAGGGAGACTATTAGTGAGTGATCCAACAAATCACCAAAAAAATAAAATAAGAACGAAATGTACCTTTTTATATTCGAAACATAATGCTTGCCAATTTTTAATAAAGTAAACTTTATACTGTCAACTCTACTTTAATAATACATTGTCAGTTTTACTATATACAATATATAAGCAATTTGTTTCGAATATAAATCAATTTAACTATTGTCAGTTTATTGTCTCCATAACCATAATGAGGGGGGATAGGACCTTTATCGGGACTCCGGGATCGGGTGTTTTTAAGCTCGGGATTTCGGGATTGACCCTTTCGGGATCCGGGAATCCTTTTTTTCGGATTTCGGGATTTGCTTTATTTAAATTCGGGACCTCGGGATTTCGTTTTTTTAAGTCCGGGATTTCGGGATCAAGAACCCTCCTATCCCCCCTCCATAATGGCATTAGGCATTTAATGTAAATGTGTTTGTGCTAATAAATATTGTCGATTGTCTATAAAAAGGTATTTATATATATGTGTCGTCATTGTTTATTATTTATTTTTGTCATAGATGATTTAAAAAAGGAGAGACTATAAAAGGTTTCGACCTCTGCGTCGTATAAAGCTGTGCCTTGCGGAGCATCTGGTTCCATTTCAACGTAACGAAGCGCAATCCTAGAGCATTAAAAATGGGGGGTAACTTCAAAATTTTTTGGGTAGGGGTGTGCCATTTTTGCCACAAAAAACGTACCCATTTTAATATAACATTCACTGAAATTCAGTACCTATAGTTATATAGATATTTAAGAAAGAATGACCTATACTTATATACAATACAATGTATTTAAAATATGACCCATGCTTATATAAGCACTAACTCATCGTCACTCATAATTCATTTTAAAATACACCATGCAGCTACCCTTAAGTTTTTATATATGAATTGACATCGTTTGGTGCACATATATTTTATCGTTATATATACCCCAAATCAATATACTGTTATCAAACGTAAATGCATTTTAATATAGGATGTCATTAAAAAGGAGGGTCATTTTTATATAAAATCTCGCAAAATTATGACCCATATTTTTGGCACATCCCCGTATACCCAATAATAGGAAGTTACCCCCCCCCCCCCCCTCCCGTGCCTGGATGAGTAACTTGTCAAAAAAGGCAGGATTACAAATAAAAGTCAGGATATACTTATAAAAGAATCGAATAGAGTAAAGAATAAACAGGCAGGACAGAAATTACAACAATTATAAAAATGCAACGGGACATTTTTTTTCCATCCAACGTTCGTCACCGTTAGGCGAGACACTTAAATACCAGAGATGGGTAGCTCTATTTAGGCAGCTACCATTTGATTTTCGGAGGTGGGCTATTGATTGATTTTGTGTCCGGACTAACTTTCTTTTTTTTGGCAACAAGTCGAAAACAATTTTTTCTTTCAATTTTAGCATTACAACAAAAATTATAGTGGCAGCTGAGGGTGAAACAAACATTTTGTTTCCCCCCGGGTCCAAAACAAATTATTTTTTTCTCCCAAAACTGATCAAATGATTTCTGCCTTAATCATGCAGGGCCGTAACTACCTATCATATGAGGCAGGGGCTGCCTCCCCTGAATTTTCTACACCAATTTTTTTTTTGAAGTAATAAAATGAAATATTGACAATATGTCCACGAAGAATTTGAATTTATAGTATAAACAACACAAGTTTACAGTTTTGACAGTGTTATCATGATGTGTGATATATGTCATTTTCCGGATTTTTGATCGATAGTGAAACGTTTCAGTATTTGTTTGTTATTTGTTTTGTTCGTGTGACCGTCCGTCTGTTATTCAGTATTCGTACGATGAAACATATTAAACTTTGCTTTTCGATAATTTTGAATAAAATATAACTGTTCACATTTATTTAGGGACTCAATTAAGCATAGGAAGTTCCCTTTGTATTGTGAATCTTTAATAATATCGGAAATTTGTTACCAGCTGAATCCGCAGTTGGATCATTTTTTTAACGTTTCCCGATCGTACGAGAACATTATGGTCAATGCCTTAGTAGTTAAACACTCCCATTCGTTGTATCAGGGACTTTCTATACTAAGTATATATACTAGTATAGAAAGTCCCTGGTTGTAGTTATATACATGTTTGTTCAGCTTTCAAAAATATTGAAATTCAAGGTCCTCGATAAAAAAAAATATATCTTGCGTTCTATGATCTTACTTTATATGTTTTTTTTAACTTACCTGTTTGATTTCTAACAAAAAGATTTTTAAATACAAATAATAATTGTTTGTATAAAAATTGCTCCCAGGATCCAGCAACACTGATGTTTCTTAAAGAAAGAAAATCGAAGGAAAACGGGTCATTTTAGCTAGATTTTATTGAGAAAAACATCAGCGGTCACAATGTATTTAATGTTAATAATTAAAGGTCCAAGTACGGCCTTCAAGACGGAGCATTGGCTCACCCCGAACAGCAATCTCAGCTTGTTTTTGCATAAAAATTGCATCCAGGTTCAAGCAATACTGATGTTTCTTAAAGTGAGGAAATCGAATGAAAAAGGGTCCTGATGAAGGTAAATCTAGAAAAGCGCTTCGGACGCAATAACTTATTAAACGTGTTGTTTTCCATTTTTTTAGCCATTTTAATGAGAGCAAAAAATCTTTTAGGGCCTCATTCGGCAGCCCACAAACCCCTTCCTCTCCTGAATTCGAACCTTAGTTACGGCCCTGTCATCGGTCATATTTTCAAATTCTGTATTGAAGAATTAAAGTAAAATAACAAAGATACTGAACCCCTGTCTCTCAAGAAAATTCAAAACGGAAATATAAAAAAAGACTTGAAGATGTGGTATGATTGACAACGAGAAAACTCTCCACAGAAACCAAATGACACAGAAATTAACAACTACTAGTACAGGTCATCGTACGGACTTTAACAATGAACAAAGCCCATACCGTATAGTCAGCTTTAAGAGGCTATGAAATGACAAATGTAAAACCAGATGCTGCGCAGGGCGCAGCTTTATACGACCACAGAGGTCAAACTCTGAACAGTTGGGGAAAGTATGGACACCACATTTAAGCTTGATACAGCTCTGAATTCGGATAGTGATTAAATAGTTGACACAACATAGGTTTCTGACACAGAATGGATGTGGTCTAAGAACTTAAACTTAAAAACTTAAAAATTTTAAATTGGACATTTACCTATTATGGTCCAATATCCAAAATCTAAATACATGGTTAGATTCAGTATATCATAGAACCTAAAGAATTCAATTTTTGATGAAATCAAATAATGTTCAATTTTAGACCCTTTAGCCCTCATAGTGGATCAATTTGATAACCGGGTCAAATATTAAAAATCTAATACATGGTTAGATTCAGCATATTGAAGAACCCCATGTATTCAATTTTTGTTGAAATCAAACAAAGTTTAATCTTTGACCCTTTGGGCCTTAATGTAGACCAATTTGAAAACGGGAAAATTGAATATTTCTTGCTATTGCGCAATATTGTGCAATTAGATATTTCTTGCTATTGCGCAATACTGTGCAATTGAAGATTTCTTGCTATTGCACAATACTGTGCAATTGAAGATTTCTTGCTATAGCGCAATACTGTGCAATTGAAAATTTCTTGCTATTGCACAATACTGTGCAATTGAAGATTTCTTGCAATTGCGGAATACTGTGCAACTGAAAATTTCTTGCTATTGCACAATACTTAATATAATAATTTTGGACCCTGATTTGGACCAACTTGAAAACTGGGTCCATAATAAAAAAATTTAAGTACCGGTACATGTTTAGATTCAGCATATCAAAGAACCCCAAGAATTCAATTTTTGTTAAAATCTAGCTAAGTTTAATTTTGGACCCTTCGGACCTTAATGAAGACCAATTTGAAAACAGGACTAAAAATTAAGAATCTGAATACACAGTTAGATTTGGCATATCAAAGAACCCCAATAATTCATTTTTTGATGAAATCAAACAAAGTTTAATTTTTGGACCCCTTTGGCCCTAATTCGTTTGGACCAAAACAAAATCAATCCAAACCTTCCTTTTGTGGTCATAAACCTTGTGTTAAAATTTTATAGATTTCTATTAACTTATACTAAAGTTAATGTGTAAAATCCAAAAAAAATGCTTATTTGGGACCTGTTGTTTGCCCCTAATTCCTAAACTGTTGGGACTAAAACTCCCAAAATCAATCCCAACCTTCCTTTTGTGGTCATAGACCTTATGTTAAAATTTCATAGATTTCTGTTCACTTATACTAAAGTTATTGTGTGAAAACCAAGAAAAATGCTTATTTGGGCCCTTTTTGGCCCCTTATTCCTAAACTGTTGGGGACCAAAACACCCAAAATCAATCCCAACCTTCCTTTTATGGTCATGAACCTTTGTTTAAATTTCATTTATTTTTATTTTTATTTACTTTTACTAAAGTTAGATTGCGAAAACCAAATGTCTTCGGACGACGACGACGACGACTATGGACAACAACGCCAACGTGATACCAATATAAGACAATCATTTCTTAATACATAATTTTAAAGCAGTATGAGGGAGGTAATCAAGTAATCAAACATATATAACAGTGTTCTTTAAATTTTGATTTGATTACCTCACTGCTTTTAAATTTTCTAAATTGTCCTTTGACCAGAAAAACCCTTGTTTCCCCCCTTTTTTGTCCCTAATTGCTTGATGATTAGAAGCATAAACCCCCTACCCCCATAACCATCCCTTTGTAGTATGGAAACTTGTGGTATAATTTCAAAGGATTTATACACTTAAACACAAGTTATTGACTGAAAACTAAAAAAATTCTAATTTTGGTCCTAAATTCCTACACATTTGGGACAATAACCCCCAAAATCAATCCAAACCTTCTACCTGTGGTATTAAACATTGTGGTACAATTTCAGAGCAATTGAAATGCTTATACATAAGTTGATATCCTGAAAGTAGAAAATGCTTGTTTTGGGCCCCTTTTTGGCCCCTAATTCCAAAACGGTAAGGACCATCATCCCCAAAATCAATCCCAACCTTTTCTTTTGAGGTATTGAACCTTTATATAAAATTTCATAGAGATCCATTTACCTAAACTAAAGTTATTGTCTGGACGACATCATACCATTGTACGAACGCAAATTTTTTTTGCAGTCGTATAAAATTATATCATAATAGAGGTTCACATGATCTTTATCTTTTATGGATTCGGGATAAAATTCTACAAAAGTGAAAAGTTGGTTTCTTAAGGGCCATTACTCATATAATCCTTCATGTTGACTTTATATGTGCAGGTATATTTCTTTGAAATTATTACTATCAATTGATTATTTCAATCAGCTTAAGTTTCCTAACAAAAAAAACAAAAAAAGGGTAAACATCACCATGTAGAGGCAATAACTCAAATAAGGGGCTATTGAGGATTTCTGCCAAGTTGACTCATGTGTAGATTTTATTGTTGTATTCATTTTTAGTGCTAAATTTTATTTTCCATTTGTTATAATTTTATTCTGAAAATAACCAAGATTTAAAAAATTGTTAAAATAAGGACTTTTCAGGGGCAATAACTCCATAAATTGGTTGTCTGATTTTTTTCTGAAAATTCTGTGGGATATACACCTGGATCACTTGATCAATTCTTGTATTTTTTCTACACACTGCTTTAGTTTTGTTAGATATAAAAATAAGAATTCACAAAAAATTTTAAGAGCAGTAACTCCAAAAAGTAAGTTTTTGCCAAGAAGTGTCAGAGGTGATTGATAAACAACAAAAGGTGATGGAAGGACAGACAATTATGATTGATGCCAAGTAATGTCAAAAGCTCACAGGTAGGCTAAAAAGTATATGATCAATCACATCAGCGCTGGTTGGCTTACAGATCTAAAGAACTCACTTTAAAATTTCATACCAAATACCAAACTATTATCAATGCAAAAGCAGAATAATATGTTAGGAAATTTACACACTAACAGAAAAACAGACATTTGGATAGACAGAAATACAGACAAAGCAAATGTAGTATACCACCAATTATACCACTGTCAAAGAATATCTGTTTTTCCAACCATTTCATTAAAACAAAGCAAACACAAGACTTGTAAAAAATATTTTATTTTTTAAGATGGACCTAAAATTTGCAGAAACTTTTATGAAAACATGAAAATATGCATCATTTCCCAATATCAACACTTGAATTTTGCATGAAATGTATTGACCTGCAGAAATATCAATTTTAAGACATGTTCATCATTTCCTTGTTAAGTAACTTGATGAACAGACTGGGTTATAATTTTAACAGTATACTTTATGAAATATATCAATGTTTTTCTGAAAATTTGGAATTTCATAATTCTATAATTTAAAAAAAAAACTTTTACAAAAAAAACCCAACATCAGACATTTAGCTAATACCACATATTGCAATATTTGAAGTATCTTAGTTAAAGTTCAATTGTTACCCTTTATCATGTAGAATCTAATAAAATTGCGCTGAGCACATCCTAAGGGAAATTTCTATAGTTTTATACCCCCAAAACTTTGAATGCAGTGAGTAAACTTTGCTTGTGGAGATATATTGAAAATTCAGCACACAAATCTTGAGTCAATTTATGACAGGGTAAGTTAAAAACCTGATAAGAGCTTTTTCGTTGAAACATTTAAATTTTATTTTAGAACATTTAAAAAATTGTTTTAAGGGCTTTGACAAAAATAGAAAAAATATCTACTAGTAAGATAATTAGTCAACAAATTGACCATGCTATTATAACAAGATGATGAAAAAGTGTAATGCCAACAGATGAAATGACCTTTGATTATGTGACATACTAATGAAATCAAAGCATGTATAATATACAAAATGATATAAACAAACAAATGAAAATAACAAGCTTGATTTATTCAAAATACAAACAAACAAAAAATCTGTAAAAAAATCACAATAGTTCACATGAACTTTGATAAGGTGACCAAAACTGAAATCAAAGGGTGTATAAAATACAAAATGGTAACAAACAAATGAAAATAACAAGCTTCATTTATTCCCATTACAAAATACAGTTTCTATTAAATATTCACAATAGTTTAAATGACCTTTGATAATCTGACCTACAACTGTAATCAAAGAATGTATAAAATACAAAATGATAAAAATAAAAAAATGAAAATGGCAAGCTTGATCTATTCACATCACAAAAAAACACATTCTGTAAAATAATCACAACAGTTCAAATAACCTTTGAAAATGTGACCTATAACTGAAATCAAAGCATGTTTTAAGGGGGTAGACCTTGGTTCAGGGAGATAACTCTTTAAATCAGTTAAGCGTTTGTAAAAGTCAAATTCATCAATTTATTTTAAGCATTTACCTGAAACAGATTGAAAATAATTTATGTAACCTAGAAGCTTAGAACATATTTTTGAAAATGGTTGACACAAACATACTGATGATTTTAAGAGTTATTTCCCTTAACCTAGGTCTACCTCCTTAAATATAATAATACTAATACTAAACAACATAAATTAGAAAAGTTATAAAAACTACATTAAATATCATATTGCACATCGTCAAGTCTTACCTGTATACATTAAAAAAGTAATAAAATATTTAATACAGATATTTACATTTATTGTAGTATATCTTCAAAAAAGAATCTGACCTAAACAACATATACTTACTATGTCTCTGTCTATCTATTGTATGCAGATATTAGCCTGTGTCTTGTAATCAGAGTGAGAATTATTCCACAAGTTTAAATTTTTGTATTCCAAATTAGAACCATCAATTTTAATTGTTCTCCTCTTATATTTAATGCGTTGCCCTCGGTTTTAGTTTGTTACCCCGATTTTGTTTTTTGTCCATGGATTTATGAGTTTTGAACAGCGGTATACTACTGTTGCCTTTATTTACATTGACTGGTTTATAGAAATTTTGTTATTTTGATAATGTGTAGTTCAAATTCAATTATTATTTTCTTTTTTATCTGTAATAAACCATAGACATTTACGAAGACAATAATTTGTTGAAAAAATGCCATTACTTTATTTTATATATTAATTCATAAATCCTTACTTTTAAGAAAAATTGAACCTGCCATGAAAATTAATTTCATGTTATACAATACTTAAATAGTAGAAAACAGTCTTTACAAATAACTATATGTATTGAAAATTACAACCCTAAGTTTAGTTTACCTATTCACAACAATAGCTAACACTGAAAAGAAGTAAATGTAATTCCACCTTCTTAAGATTCATGTAAAAACAGATCTTTTACAAAATGGCAGATCAAATAAATCTTCCCTTCCAAAATAATGAAATAACAGATCTAATTTACTTAGAATAAATATATGCTATTTGTAGACACAACTAACTATAAATTCATCATAAATGCAAATTTGTCAAGCAAATCAAGCATATTTATGACAGCCTTTTAATCCACAAGAGTAACTTAGAATGCTATTTTGCAGTACATGTATAATACATATATTGGTAAAATGTCCCTTAGTTCACTATCATGTATAATTGGTGCCCTTTATTTAAATGCCTTGCACTATGTAAATTATGTACACATTAACATAATTACAGTGATAAACAAGTATATACCAACAACTGTCTTTAAAAGTACAAAAAACAAACTATAGTCACTGAACCAATTGTCAGAAAACCTAACCTTACATTTCTCAATTTACCCTGCCTAAGGATTTAAAGAGTTTATGAAACACTGCCTATCTGTCAGAAATAACTATATATGTACTGTAAATTTAGAAATTATTGTGAGGTTTTTATCAATACAAAAATTTTGAATGGGTAAGTATCTCAATAATAGAAACTTGCATTGATATCGATAACATATAATTGTATGCATTTTCCTTCTTTAATTGCAATAATTAATCTAGCATTTTTGGCACAATCTCAATTGTAAATGCATGCAATAATTTCTAAATTTTCAGTATTTATTTGAATAAATATCCTCATATGATGGGTTTTTGTGCTATTCAGAACGTATTGTGAAGTCACAATTTCCACTGAAAAAGCATGCATATTACAAATTCATATGAATTAGGAAAACATAGGTTCTAACCATAAATTTTCTAAGAACAGCAATGTTGCTGCTGTTGTTCATCTTAACACTTGCAAGAGGTTATCAACAAAAGGAATTTTTCAAATGGCTGAATATACTTTCTTGAAAGCTACCTTGAAGCATACCCCCAAGAAAATCTATATTGTAGCTCTTCTTTCAAAACTTAATAACAAGGGTGTTTTATTAAGGTACTTTGAGAATGCTTGAAGATTGCTTTAAAGAATACACAAATAACTTTCGAGTTTCAGATCAGGAACAATTGTTAAGGACTTTTTACATGTGACTCCTACATGGTCAAATAGGTGCTATGATCTTTGGGGTTAGGCTGTCATCCTTAGGACCTTAAGATTTCTGTTTCTTTATTCTAACATAAGAATTTGACTAAAGCTATGTTGTGAAAACAAAAAATGTTTACCCTGTGTAATCGAAAATTTAATAATATTTGAAGTTAAGTTTCAACAGACTTGTTAAAAATTCCCTGAGATGTAGTGTAGTCCTCAATTCTTCACTTATTTTCTCTAAAGTGCAACAAATCTTTTATTTACAACTGACAAAGGAGAAGTTTCACGAAGGGTTAAAATTGGCCCTAATGAAATCATGAAATCACAAATCTCACACATTGTGATAGTACTATTAAAACAAAAATATATATTTTTTGGCACCTTACTTTAAAATTTATGAAGCTATGATCCCTTAAATAAACCTTTTTTGTAATTTAAAGTCAATTTCAGTAAAATTGTCCATAATTTTAATTGTTTTTGGCATAATTAACATTGGCCACCATCCACGATCCAAAAAGTTTTTATATTGATGAATTCTATATCAAAATTGGAATCTTTTGGTTACCCCACATTTTGGATCGTAGATGGCGGCCAAGGTATTTCTAAAGCTTTTAGGTCTGCACTAAATCATCATATTTCAACAAAATGTCCATAATCGGCTAACTTTGGAGAATATAATGTACTGTTATGAAAGGAACTGATTTTTTTTTAGCATTAAGACTTTTGAAATAGACCCATTTACGATCCAAATTGTAACCGTTTTGATGTTTAATGATAAAGTTGATATTTTAGGCCATTTTGTGCCATAAGTGAACCTTGTCCTTTCAGTGTAAACTTTTTTACATTATTATTTGTCCTTTGACAGATGAGATAAAAACAATCTTGGGAAAGTCTGAGAATTCCAAAAATAACAGCTATGATGCATATAAAACCAGCTAAACACCTCCAAAATATAAAAAAAACCATGAATTTTGTAAGTGATGCATTTGTACATGTAGTATCACATTAGTAGAACTTTCACATAGATATACAACAATATCATTTAAATTGACATAAATAAAACATGCACATTTGGAAAATTTCGAAATTAAAGTTTGCCATTTTTGATAAAATCAAAGACAGGTAGTCCTTGATGTTTAGATTCAATATATTTAATGTGAACTGAAACTCAAAATTGATACATTTGATGATATCAGTTGCCATTAGAAATCTAAATGCACTGTTTTTTGCACTATTTGTCTGATCTTCTTCCGTATCTTTTCATCTCTCTGAAGAACATCTTTAATCATATTTTGTTCTGTATAACAGACTCATAAGACGGTGGTGCATCAGAAATCATTGGATCATGTGGGTAATGTGATGATTCTAAAGGTGGTGCTGTAAAAAGAAAATGTAAACAATAAAGAACATTCTGATGAGTTAAGTCCTTTTTAACTTATTTTCATACACCAAAAAAGAGATGTGGTACGACTGCAAATGAAACAACTATCCACCAAAGTTGAAATGAAGTGGACGTAAGAAATTTTAGGCAACCATACAGCCTTTATAGTTTTGTTTTGTCAGATGGTGTATTGCTACACCGCTGCACATGCTATACACACCAGTAAACATGTTTAACCCAGACACATTCTGTATTTTCCTATCCCAAGTCAGGGGTCTGTTATTTAGTGGTTGTTGTTTGTTGTTGAATATAATATTGTTTTTCAGTTATTATTTTGTGCATAATTCAGCTCATCTATTTTCTCATTTGAATTGTTTTATATTTGTAATTTCAAGGCCTTTTATAGCTATAGGGTATTGATTTTGAAGTCTGTACAATTTCTGGTGTAGAGCTGTTTCATTGGCAATCATATCACATCTTAATTATATATGAAGTACACATTGGTATGTAAGGTCTCTTATTTGGCTCATTGAATAAAAAAAAATCACATAGAATTATATAATTAAAAATGTATGTAAAAATTATCATACAAGATATGTGACTTTTATGTATAAGCACCAAATTATATAAATTTGTTCTTATTCATTAACTAAATAAGTCTTAAAATTTCAAGCCTTTAAGGTAAAACAGTAAAAACAAGTGAAACTGAGAGCTACTGTTCACTGATGATACCCCCGCCGCAAGTGGATAATATTAATAGTGTAAAAATATGCAAGTGTTTGGTAAACAGGAAGTTGTCGAGTGATGAATCTGAAAACGCATCACACTGTATAGCTGACTTATATATATCCTGAAACCAAATTTCAGAAATCCTTGTATTATTTTCTCATTTGAATTGTTTTATATTTGTAATTTCAAGGCCTTTTATAGCTATAGGGTATTGGTTTTGAAGTCTGTACAATCTCTGGTGTAGAGCTGTTCATTGGCAATCATATCACATCTTAATTATATATGAAGTACACATTGGTATGTAAGGTCTCTTATTTGGCTCATTGAAGAAAAATCAAAGCCTTAAAGGCTGTAAAAGCAATTGCTGCCATGTTAATGTTTGGGGACTTTTATTTTTCATCCACATATATACAAGAATTAAACCTGACATGAGTGTTGTCTAGTTAAAAGTAAGAAGGTTTTAACTTTATATAAATAAAAGACTTTAGCAGAAAGTCATTTTTAATATGTTTTATATTTCACAAGGAGACAACACGTTTACCAGGCTAAAGTTGGGGTCAAATATACATGTGCTGAAACATATAACTCAAAAAGAAATCATCATGGATTATCCCCTGGTAGTGTTTGTAACTTCCTTGGCAATAATTTCCTTTATTGATTTAATTTTAACAATTTTCATTATTAATTTATATTTAACCATTAACACAAATGATTAAGTTAAAACATTTCAACTTTCCAGACGCAAATGTTAAAAAACGGGAAAGAAATAAAATATCTTACAAGACATAAACATGTAAAGAATAAATGTATATTTCAGCTTAATAAAAATATTTTCATAATGTTACTTTGTCATCATTTTTAAAACTAAGTTCCAAACATTATTGCTCAGTTGATATGTGTCCTTCTGATGCGGTACGAGCACAGGCACTTGTTTCTATCCATAGGAAGGTCGACTATCCATATAAATAGGATAGAAACAAGTGCATGTGGGTACGAGATAACTACAATTCTCATGCAATCCCGAAAAGGGGGGTCATCACAGACAAACATGACATTAAATCGTTATCACTGAACTAGTATATATATTGTATAGGGGCCAGCTGAAGGACGTCTCCGGGTGCGGGAATTTTCTATGGTCGGGTTGTTGTCTCTTTGACAAATTCCCCATTTCCATTCTCAATTTTATTATACGAACAAGAACAAACAGCTCTACGTTGCTTTGATATTTATCAATTTTTAGGAAACATTGCGAAAAATGATCTTCAATATTTCGAAAACATGTGAAATAAAATTGCTAACACGGTGGACCGTCGAGTGTCAACAAACGAAGTAGACTTGTTCACTGAAAAGACGAGGATAATGGTTTCATCTGACATTTATTATGCAAACCCAGTTTTGATCATAATATTTAAAAAGACGTACTTTTTTTCAATCTATGTATTAGGCAGCAACCATTTGATTTTCTGGGGGGGGCTATGTTTTTTTTTGGAAAAAAAAGTTTGTTTCCAGTTTTTGGAGAAAAAAATAATTTGTTTTTGATTCTGAGAAAAAAAAATTGTTTGTTTCACCCTCAGCTGCCACTATATGTAATGCTAAAATTGAAAGAAAAAAATTGTTTTCGACTTGTCGCGAAAAAAATAGATTGTTTTTCGCCACAGGCGAAAAAAAAAGTTTGTACAGAAAAAAAAACCATAGCCCCCCCCCAGAAAATCAAATGGTTGCTGCCTTAATAAACTAGAAAATTCCAAATTGTAAATATCTCTTCAGGCATCTACTACGTTTGGACGGGTCCATTTCATTAGTAAGGTGATCGATAAATATTACGGAGTTTTGACAGAAAAGGAAAACGACTTATTGTTATGTGTTTTCAAGTTCAACAAGGGTTTCGTTCCGCTAAATTATTTGCGCAAATAAAGTTTGTCTATTTTTAGATTACAGGTAATAATTTGACACTACGCATTAACCTGTGTAGTGATTTTGATTTTACGATAAATGTATGAATGAACGATAATTTTATGAATGAACAAGAGCACCTGACCTCTTAAAGAAACACAAATTAAACATAAAAAACCGTATTTATTAGGAGATAATTCAGTTAAATTTTCAATACTAAATCAACAACTGAAATGAATCCATATTTTGTTGAAACATCGTACGAACGGCGGAAAACGGAATCGCATTTATAAAAATGTACTTTTTTCACTCGGACTTCTATGTTATTTGATAGTCAAACGGTTGACCCTTTAACTACAAAAATACATCTACAAGAACATATTCTGAAACTTCTTAAATCCACTAACTTTTTTTTAAAGTTTCAAGCTATGTATTGCATTAGAAAACATACATAGGTGTTAAAGAATGACTGACCAGGAGCCTGTTTAACAAAATACTATGGCTTGATCTGGGCGGAGTCTCTGATCTGGGTCACAAAGATGGCCATACGCGACGGCATAAAAGCAATTGCTTTAAAAATCACATAGAATTATATAATTAAAAATGTATGTAAAAATTATCATACAAGATATTTGACTTTTATGTATAAGCACCAAATTATATAAATTTGTTCTTATTCATTAACTAAATAAGTCTTAAAATTTCAAGCCTTTAAGGTAAAACAGTAAAAACATGTGAAACTGAGAGCTACTGCTCACTGATGATACCCCCGCCGCAAGTGGATAATATTAATAGTGTAAAAATATGCAAGTGTTTGGTAAACAGGAAGTTGTCGAGTGATGAATCTGAAAACGCATCACACGGTATAGCTGACTTATATATATCCTGAAACCAAATTTCAGAAATCCTTGTATCGTAGTTCCTGAGAAAAATGTGACGAAAATTTTCAACTTGGCTATCATGTGTAAAATCATACAAGTGTTCGGTAAACAGGAAGTTGTCAAGTGATCAATCTGAAAACGCATCACACGGTATAGCTGACTTAGATAAACCCTGAAACCAAATTTCAGAAATCCTTGTATTGTAGTTCCTGAGAAAAATGCGACGAAAAATATTCATGGGACGGACGGACTGACGGACTGACAAAAGGACAGACAGAGGTAAAACAGTATACCCCCCCTTTTTTAAAGCGGGGGTATAAAAATACTCCAAAATTAGATCATTCAGTTGTGAGATATTTCTATAAATATTTGGATATGAACATCAGCATTATTCGAAAATATTTTTTGGATGCATCATTTTTGTTTAAAAATCTAATTAAAAATGTTAAAGATGAATACAAATATGTAAAGGTGACCATTTGGGGTGTCAGGTCATTTTCAATAATTAACTATGTTGTATTAGTTTTCTCTTACAAGTGATATGGTATGTAAAAAGTATAATCTTTAAGTTATTTTCTACATAAGAAAATGCCTATACCAACTCAGTAATATGATATTCGTTCTTTTTATGTGTTTGAACTTTGATTTTGCAATTAGATTCAGGACTTTTCATTTTAAATTTTCCATGGCGTTCGGTATTTTTGTTATTTTACTTTTTACATTCTATAAATGAGATAAATTAACTTACCTGTTGGTTGTGTCAGTGGAATATTAGTAATGTTATCATAAGATGGCGGCCCTTGTGCATATGTATGAGGATAAGGATCTGGGGCACTCGGTTGAATATGAGATTGCTGCAAAGGTGCAGATGCAGCTTGTCGCCGTGGAGATCGTCTATTCTGTGGCTGTCGTATTACAGTGCCGCTGCTAGACCTCTTCCGACAGCAACAACAATAACATACAATAATTACAACAAATGTTCCACTGATAACTAGTGTTAACATTAGTACCATATTTAAAGACATGTCTAAACGATCACCTCCATCTTCCCATGTATTTGGAGTTATCACAGTTGTGGCTGAAATTACAGAAATTGTCATAGTATTTCTTTACATGTAACATCATGAACATGTATATCTTTTACAAATTGTGACTTGGATGGAGAGTTGTCTCATTGGCACTCATACCACATCTTCTTATTTCTATTAAATATATGTTTTCAGCATCACTTAAAATTAGATAAAAAATTCAATAAAAACATATGCTTACATCCACTTCAATTAAACTCTGATCAAAAGTGTCTCAACATACTCAAGAGTTATAGGAAATTATAGCACACCTCCTTAATATGTTTCACAAGAAGTTATTCTCCCCTTTTAATAATGCAGAGAGAGGTTAGAAAATTTGACACTTTGAACTCATGGAACTGTGATTGACTTTTAAACATTTAAAAGATGGCCACTAAGTAGGCTGCTTTCAAGTGATTCAATCCACTACTATTAGTTTATCTTGACTTTTTGTTTTACATAAATTGTCATCCTGCCTTTTTTTTATACTCAAAACTCCTGTCCTACCTTTTTAGCAAATTTGATCTTAGCCCTCCCCCCTTAAAAATCAAATGGTAGCTCCCTAATGTCTTCATCATTTGAACTCTGGTAGACTGTTATCTAAATGGTAATCATCTACATCGTTGAGATGCAAAGGGTCTAAGACCCATCAGGCAAGTACTAATTAAGTCATTCAATATGGTGCTCATTAAAAACATTTTTACATGTGAAATAAAAATTATTTATACTATTTATACTTACTTCTTGGTATAGGTCCATAAGTGACTTTTAAATGAACTCTGCTTAAGCGAGATTTTCTATAAGTTTTGAAGACTATAAATATTCCATTTCCAACACCTGACACACATATGGGTTCTTTTGTTGTTGCTTGACTATCACAAGTTAAATGCTAAGATAAAAAAAAATGTTCTAAACTGCAACTTCAAATCATATAAATCAAAAGTGCTTGTTAGCACTGAATGGTAAAGATTGCTTCAATTTATCAGTGGGAACAGGGACTTTCTAAACTAAGTATAGAAAGTCCCTGGTGGGAATTAAAACTAAATATTGCATTGGTTGTAGTTGATTTAACAGCAATTCTAGACAAAAGGAAGATAACTCCAATCTCTTTTAAAGAGGACTTTAACAATGACATCATTTATATTTTTTGCACAGATATTAGATTCCTGCACCTTGTAAAAGTTATGTAATTTTGTCAAGTGTAACATCATTTTGTGCCTTGAATATAGAGCATATACACAACAGCCCGAGTGGATTTAGATTAAACAAAAGATATTGCATGCCCACTCCTATGGGTGGGCAGAGTGGACAAGGTAGAAATTTTGTCCACCCGGTGCCCACTCCCATGGTGGGCCGGTGGACAAAGCAAGATCCACCCGAGCTGTAGTGTATAACATCGTTAAATTTCTGGAAATGTTCATAAATAGGATGTATAGAATGTTATGATTGATGCACTATAATTTATTAAAAGCAGGTGACGATGATATATCTATTTAAAACTGTGTGTTTTGATATATACATGTAGTTCAAAAAGCCTTTTTCGACAATCTTTTAAAATTCTTGTTATTTTTCATAGTTTTTTAAAAGGATAAAGGTGCAAATGGTAGATGTATGAAAAATGTAGAATGAATCATTTCCCACTGAATTTTCAATTGTTTATATATATATATCAAAAACAACTTTGTCAAGGACATGAACCTATCATTTTTTTCTGCTTTTTAAGTTCTGATATTTATGTACCATGTATACTATCAATTTATAATAGTCTTTTAAGAAGTTTTTGTTATTTTGAAACAGAGGAGCAAACATCCTTAGTGGACCGTAATATCAGAATCTCTTAAGTTAAACATAAATACTACCCACCACTGTAGCAGTTTTTCCGTAAGTAACTAATCCTTCATATATCTTCAATTCCATGGGACACAGAGTCTCGTCAATATTGACATGATCGACAGTCACACAGTATTGACTACTTCCATAGTAGCTTGGTATTGTTATGTCAAAATTACATTTATCTAATATTTCGTACGCAGTAAATATGTATGTTTGTCTTTTCCTAACAAAGTTTCTTGATTTGCAATCATCATATTTTCCTGTCAATTTAAAAGAGAAATCTGAATATGGTTAGTTTCAGTATTTGGTTAATCATTTATATCAGTAAACTAACTAGAAGTGTTGCGGATTCATTATTTATTGTTAGATACCAATTTTTGTGGATTTTGTTAGTACAGGTGAACCATGAAATTAAATGTTCAACTGATGACAAATTTTCTATAGGCTTGTATGAAGACTTTGGCAGAACCAGGAATATGCAAGTTTTACTTATTCCATTAAATTGGTACTCACAAAATTGAATCCACAGTATTGTTTAATAGAAGCTAAATTTTCTGTTATTAATGCCAGGAGGCCTCCTAATTACATCCTATTTTTTTTAGTTATAACTTGTTATTGTAGCATTAGCAGTAAGGTTTTAAAATTGTAGAAAGTTATATTCAGCAAGTGTTTTTGCTAATTGCCTGTCTTTTGTTACTTTTATAAAATAATTTCATGTAATAAAATCAGAGCCGATAATTTTAATTTTTTCTCAGGCTATCAAAATCAGTTGGAAAACAAAATATAGAGTATATGCATTACTTACTTATCATTATTGAATCTGGAGATATAGCTGACACATAATCAAATATCATTACCAACAGACACAAAATGATATTCATGACCGTTTGCTTTCCTTCCTACAAATGATAAATAAAATTAGCATTAATCTTTGGTGAAAAATTAACTATATACAGTGAATTCATTTATTTTTTGGGTTTCAAATTTCATGGAACATGTGGAATGAGAAAAATTTGCAAAAAAATTAGTGGATATTTGATATCCAGGTTTTGCCAAAGTCTGCATATAACATGTATAACCTTATAGAAAATGTGTTATTTGTAAAACACTAAATTTCGCAGTTTATCTGTAACCATTAAATCCACGAAAATTGTCATCCAAAGACTATTATATATAAATGATGAATCCACAGTATATATTATAAAATACATTATGTCTCACTACTGCATAACCAGGAATTTATTCACCTTTTTCATTTCTAATATCCACATATTTTGACATGTATGTTTGCATTGTTTTAACTGCATATTTTTATCTGTATTTTATGCACAAGTGTCATCTGTGTTATATTCATCATGTTCATGAAGTTTATCTTAAGCTTTCAACTATAAAAAGGGTGAATCAAGGATCTCAAATTTAATTCCAAGGCACAGTTCTCAATTTAGATTATTTCTTGTAAAAAGTATGTAAATTCTTTTATCATGTTTATCATGTTTATCATGTTTATCATGTTTATTATCATGACTATACAACTTGTTCATGACCAAATATGAAATATGAATAAAAGGACAACATTGATTTAGGAGATTTACACATTGAATTCAAAGTGCTAGTCATGTAACACATGTATGCATGTACAACAAAAATTTTGTCAACTATTAATTTGTGTTGCTTAACAACATTTGTTTTTTTTTTTCAGCAAAAAAAACCAACATTTTCAAACACCACTTTTTGTTTTTGTTAAATCTGAAGAACTAAAATTTATATTGGATCAACCTTAGTAAATGATGATGTCATGAATGTATAACATGTACATGTATAATAAAACTCCTTGTTGAAGTCAACAGATACATTTACCACGCAATTTTTCTTTTCTTAAATAATCACAAAACTATAATACATTTTTGTAAATATGAAAAAAAGATGTGGCCTGATTGCCAATGAGACAACTCTACACAAGAGACCAATACTGACACAAAAATTAACAGCTATAGTCATGATAGTTCCCTGTGCATGCAACAATTTCTAAATTTACACTTTATATGATCTGTACCATTTCTAAGTCCAGATCTGTGTTATTTCTTACAGACCGCAATCTGTTATCATCCTTCTGCACAGTGTTTCATATTTCTTTGTTTAGAAGTTTTAACTATTCGTCCTGAGAAAAAACATGTCCTGAAAATAAAATAATTGTGTCGATTATAAATTGAATAAATCAAAACTACAAGTGACATAACCCATGCATGAATGCCATGATACCATAATTAAGAAGTTATGTTGTTGGGTTGCTGAATCTCGATGTTCACAACATAAATTTAATCTCTTTTCATTCATATGCACTATCTATTTTAACAAACCTACTAATTATCATAAACAATTTGTGTTGTTGGATGACTGTCTCTCTGATGTTCACAATATATCTCTTTTCATTCATGTGCACATATCTCTTTTTTCTAATTCAAATGCGCTGTTTATTTCATAATGGATCCATCACTTGAACACATAACTTACACTGCAATAGACTCTATAGGTATATAAACTCTAAAGACATGAAAGATGCACTCACAGCTGACTAAATATCAAGTACCAAAAACCAGGCAAACGTAATTATGTGCAGTGGCGGATCCAGAAATTTTCATAAGTGGGGGCCCACTGACTGCCTAACAGGGGACCTGCTCCAGTCATGCTTCAGTGATTCCCTATATAATCAACCAAATTTTTTCTCAAAAATGGAAAGGGGGGGCACTGAAAAACCCTCTAAATCCGCCTCTGATGTGGCATTAAACATTCATGTATTGTACATTTATGTTTATCTAATGAATTAATTATTATTAAGGCAAATAATTTATATGTTATCAAGGTTTCAATAGCAATGAATATATAAATGTATATTTTTTATGGTGAGTCTGCAGTGGTACAAGTTCGCAATGATTGTAGTTGTTCTAATTGGTAGTTAACGTTGGTTTTAGTTCAGTTGACTGTTAGTAGTACGTGTTGACTTAGTACGAACATGTAATAGTATGAATGGACTGGTTTCCCTGTAAAGAAAACTGAGTATGTGTTCTATAGTACAATAGTTATGCAACACAAATCAGACAAATGTTCACTACTACAAGGATCAAAGGTGAGGTCTGACTGACCTGCCCATAGTAAATGTAAATGATTTGTTATATTGTCCCATACATGAATATATATGGTTTAGGGGTGGGGATCTCGAGGGTTTTCAAGTTCTCAAACAGGAAGGGGTAGGGTGACCCCAGGGACTTCCCCTATATTTCATTTGATTTGTTATATTGTCCCATACATGAATATATATGGTTTAGGGGTGGGGATCTCATCAGTTTCCAAGTTTTCAAACAGGAGGGGGTAGGGGGACTCCCCCTATATTTCATTTAATTAGTTATATTGACCCATACATGAATATATATTGTTTAGGGGTGGGGATCTCGACCATTTCGTAAGTTCCCAAACAGGAGGGGGTGGGTCACCCCATGGACTCCCCTTATATTTCATTTGATTAGTCCGTTTCAAAGTTATCAAACAGGAGGGGTAGAGTGGCCCAAAGGATGCCACCTATATATCATATGATTTGCCTACATTCAGGTAGTTATTTGTGAAAATAAAGTAAGAATCTTCCAGCTACTTTAACTGATCCTTCAAAATTGAGAGAGAAAAAAAATACCCCTTCAAAATTGCAGTAATATGTTTACACTTTAAAAGCTTCTTACATGCATTATCAACATTTATCACTGATAAAGAAAATTTAAACTGTGACCAGGAACATATATATTGTTAGATAAACTGTTCCCAGCTGTCACATTGTATTGGATTTTGACATTAAAATTTGTCAAAAGTAATTTTGAGTTTCTGTTTAAAATATTTTCTGCTTTTTCTTTCTTTTACATATATCTTTTGGTTTTCAATTCTAGTGTTTATATTCATTTACCATGCATAGATGTATTTTGTAACCTGCCTGGATTCGCCAAAAACCCGAAATTACCCTTATCCGCTTCCGGAATCGGATCCGAAATTGTAATATTGTCTTTTCACGGCAGCCATTGTCATTGTGTTCCAATGTTGTTTTTGTCAGTCAGATACGATTTTACTCGTATTGACACATTGTTTGTCGGCGATTTGCTGTATATATAGCTAGCGATTGAACAAAATTGACATCGTTGTCATGAATAATAATGATTAAAATAAGTTTTGAGATCGTTTATTTGGAGACTTTGGCGAAAAGGTTTGCAAAGCTATTTTATTTTCTTTCAAGTGGAACTGAGACTACTATAACTGTGATATAGTTGTCTCAGAGTGGAAGGCCCGTCTGGCGTGGCTAGTAACCAATTCGAAAGTGGAAGGTCGCGGACCTCGGACCACCGCTAATTTGAACCCCTGCCTCCAAATTGAAAAGATACGAATTTCGTCTTCTAATTTGAAATTGCCGCCAACAGCATGAACAGTTGAACTTATTATATAATAGACTACTGACGTAGTTGTACTACGTATTGACGACAAACAATATTCCTACGATTTTTGCCATTTGGGAAATCTTAACTACTTGTCTTAAAAGATTGACGGCGATTAAATATTTCGTACAATTGTTTTTTGACATCTTAGCCAAAAGCACAGGCGATAATAAACTACATAAGAATTCCTAATGAGCACTACTTCCTATGTGCAACTTCAAAACTTTTGGGAAAATCGACGACCATTTAACGTTTTTATGGTAATATTTTTTATATTCTAGAATAAAAAGTATTAAAAAAGTGTTCAATTAGTTATATATAACATAGTAGCCAGCTAGATAATAACAATGGCAAGTATTTCAGCATTTTTTGGGTAGACCACAAATCTAGGGTGCTCGCATAATGCAGATTAACTGCATAAAAATCAAAGAACTGAGATAACATACGTATGTTACATGTTTCGAAGGACAATATACATCATTAGTTTCGTTAAAATGTATAAAAGTTCTATTAATATTGCTTTTGTCTATCATGTCTATATGCATACTTAACTATTGAAAGATATATAGCAGTTCAATATAGTTTGCCACAAGGATTTGTATAGCGTATCACTATACGACAGTCAGAGCTCAGACATAAATATATTAAAGTCTAAATCTACTTTTGACTCATAGAGGTCAAAATTTTTAAGTTTTAGGATTTGTCTCCCTTTAGTGCAAGACAAAATATGACTTTAATAAGTCAAATATTGTTAAGCAAGAAATAATTGACCAGAATCAAATTTAAAAAGTTGCAAATATCGAATCCTACAAAATCTACAAGTCGATAAGTTATCAAAATTGGTTAACTTCAAGACCCGCGCATATTTATAAAAAGGTCATGCATCTAAATCACATAATGACAACATTGAAAGACAATGCTTTGTCTTCTAAAGAAAAATATGAATGAGAGTCTAAAAAATCAGAGATAATGTTAATTAACCTTACAATGCATTACCACCTGGAACTACACTTAATGAGGTAAAACATTTGTGTTTAGTAAGGATGTCCTTGTGAACTCTCAGACAGGATGTTGCGGTCATACATGTAGGTGGTGTACTTTGGCCACCAAGTAAAATTAAGTTTTTTCATCAACATAAATAGACCTAAACAAGTCTGTCATTTTCTGACTTAGATACATGTAAGTCTAAAATTAAAAACACATTTTTATAATAAATACAAAAGAAGTCAAAACAAAAAAGACTTGTTCAAGTCCAAGCTCTGACTGTACAAATCCTTGATTTGAAGAAAAAAAAAGGTACTATCGTACCAAGCAGGCAAACATTTCGATAATGTTAAATGAATGCTGGGAATCCTTTGAGACCCAAGGACCCATACATGTACATGTACCTATCTCATGTGGTAATAGCTGTTTTTTTCCTATAATTTGTGGATGGTCCACAAAAAAATATCATATTAAAGCTAGGACCTTAAATTACACCTTATCGCTATTTGTCCACCATTACCAGATTACTGGACATCACACATGTTCCAGTAAAATTTAAAAAAAATATAGTACAAAATATCCCGACGCCATCCTGGTCTTCTCCCCAGAAATTTTGGATAGCATCACATTTGGCGTAAAAAAAAATGTATTTTTTTCAATGTAATTTGTCGCGTCGTGGCAATGCTCTATTTCCATTAGGATATATGCGTTATTGTTTATTACAAAATGTATTATATTGTTTGCATGCTATAGGTCCTTATTTGGTGAATAAAATATTCTATTCAACCCTATTCTTTGTGTCAATATTGTTGAATTCATGACTCGGAGAATACAATTATAATACATCATCATATCATCTGACAGTGAAAAAAAGTCTGAGATTAATCTGACAACCAAGACATCCAATGGGTGTTTTGCCAGACAAGCTGGGGCTGTGGGACAGTCGTTGGCCGTCAGAGTAATCTCGGACTACTATATATATAGGAATTTTGATAAGGTGTATGCTAAGATATGATACTGCAGCTTGCCTTCTCTGCTATTAAATGTGGTAAATAAATAACTTCTTTCATAAATCTGAAGAAATAATTGCGCCATTTTGAAGTAATTGATTAGATATATACCAAAGGCAAGAATGACAGAACTCAAACTCAGTAATCAGAGTTCAATCAAAACTACGAAAAAATATATATGTGTAAGAGGAATCCGGGTCCGTTCGCGCCCATTCACGTTCGCACCCACTCATGTTCGCCCCCTTTCACTTTCGCACCCTACATGTTCGCACCCAAAGTACTTCGCACCCTAAATGTTCGCACCCAATTTTAACTTTGTAATCAAGTAGTATTCTTATAAGTATTATTGTTTTCATTGTCTCAAAATAAAGTGATACAGCATTTTTTTGTGTTGAATAAATCTTAATCATGTTTTGGATAGTGTATTGTTAAAAAAAATAATATTCCTTTCTAACTAAAGTGGGATTCTGTCAACGTTTTATTTCGTGTTGAATAACTCTTTATCATGTTTTGGTTAGGCAGCAACCATTTGATTTTCTGGGGGGCTATGGCGAAAAACAATCTATTGTTTTCGCGACAAGTCGAAAACAAATTTTTTCTTTCAATTTTAGCATAACATATAGTGGCAGCTGAGGGTGAAACAAACAAATTTTTTTTCTCAGAATCAAAAACAAATTATTTTTTTCTCCAAAAACTGGAAACAAACTTTTTTTCCAAAAAAAACCATAGCCATGTTTTGGTTATAATAGTGTTACTGTATTGCTATATTTTATTGTTTCATTGTTTCAGATCAAAGGGACCAATCTGTTTTAAAAAAACAATTATCTTTAGTGTTTTTCATTTATAATCTTCAATCGTTTATACCAAGCTATAAATACATTCAGTATGTTAAAAAATTAAAATTAAAACTAAAATTAAAAACAACAATGATGATTTTTCAATTATTCAACTTGAATTTGAATTAAAATTGGGCGCGAACGTGTGGAGTGCGAACGTGCGAGGTGCGAACGTGTAGGGTGCGAAAGTATATTGGGCGCGAACGAACCTGATACCGTGTAAGAGAAGCCCTATGCCGGCTTTGCTATGAAGATAACGACACCGAAATGTACTCTTGATTCAATCATTCGTTTGATCATTTAAAAAAGGGCAGGTAAAACCTGTACTTTATGTTCAATACCAGCAACAATGATGTTTAAACTAACTGTCAACTGTAAGAAAAGTCAATGTTGTCGTTTCTTTTTCCATTTTGTTTTGAAATTTAAGAAAAACTCCGAAACGTTCCGAAATTTTCGTAATCTTCAAAGTGTTTATGTATTTTTACTATAAAGTGTCGAACTTCGATTTTTTTAAGACATCTTTTCGATTAACACCGCACTATGTATTTTGTGTAATTTTAAGATGTACATGACAATTAAAATTAAATAAAAACAACACACACAAAAAAAACCCACTTAAAAATGAATTTCTGATCCATGATTATTAATGAATAATTACTGAATAATCAGTGGCGGATCCAGGACTTTTCATAAGGGAAAAAAGGGGGGGCGCTGACTGACATAAGGGGCTCCCGTCATTCTTCAGTGATCAACCAAATTTTCCACACCAAAAGGGGGGGGGGCACAGTTGCCTTAGATCCGCCTATGATAATCAATATAACGATTTACAATTGAGACTATTTAGCATAGTTTAGGTTCTTCTTAATAGTTATCAAAGTACGTACCACTGAGGATTTAAGAAGCGCGTTTCTTCTACATAAGACTCATTAGTGACGCTCAGATCAAAACATTTATAAAGCCAAACAAGTACAAAGTTGAAGAGTATTAAGGACCAAATTTCCAAAAAGTTGTGCAAAATACGGCTAAGATAATCTATTCCTGGAATAAGAAAATCTTTAGTTTTTCGAAAATTATACTTTTGTCAATAGGAAATTTAATAAATGACCATATAATTAACATGCATGTCAACACCGAAGTGCTAAAACCGCTGCTACTTTTTTTTTTTTTTTTTTTTTTTTTTGGTTGTTGTTGTTTTTTTGTTTTGTTTGGTTATTTTGTGGCATCTTGTGCTGAGGGCAGGTCGTTAATAGCTTTTTTTTTAATTCATTGATTACTTTTCGAATCTTGCATCTTTGGAAAATTTTCAACTGACTATACTAGCTCTACCAAGGATTGATATAGTACCGGTATAATGTATAAATTATTGGTTTTTAAATTTCCGTATTCTTAAGGTAGATCATAATTAAGTGTATATTTTTTGAGACAGAATTTTCTTATACTTAGCCAAAAGGAAGATTTTACTATGCTCTTTTCAAAAAAAAAAAAAAAAAAGTATGAGTCACCGTGCTATTTTTCAAGCTATGAGTCGTTGAAAATTGCCTAAATTTGGTTAGATTGTTCATGGAAAAACACATTTGTGTGCATAAAAAAAATTCTATAAGAGATAGAATTTTGAAATAAATTGTGAAAAGATAGGTTTTGTAATATGCTTCAAGAAAATAAAAAGAAAAAAGGGTGTCACCGAACTTGTTTTTTTGCTACAAGTAAAAATTTGAAAAATTGCTATCAGTCTAGTACGTGTAAATTTTTTACTAAAAGAGTTATCTTCCCTTAAATGGCTCATTCGAAAAAAACTAATTCTAAAAGCAAAAAAATTGATATTTAATTGTTTAAATATTCTGAATTATTCAATAAATCACTAAGTTTTTTCTTTATAATAAATAAACAGTCTAACCAATACATTGCAAATCTGTATCCAAATTTGCTAATTTGGGCAAATAACTAGACCGAATTTTTACTGTGTTTGTACAATTTGTACAATCCAAGATGGCGGTATACCATGAAACTACCGTAATTCTTAAAATATTTACCCGTTTTCTCTATTCATTTAATTGTAGTACGTACCTCGCTATTCTCCGTCCGTTTTTTGTAAACCCAATCCAAACCCTCTGCTAAACCGATTTTGAACTGAGAGTTTGGTTACCATCGTAAATAAACATGTGTGTTGTTAATGTATTGACCTCTACATGCCGGTTGATGTATATGTGTTGTTCCTTTGTTGTTCTTTTTTTTCTATATACATCCTCTTCTTTAATTGGTCATACAAACTAATTCAGTCTCAGGTAACCATTTTTCAGAAAAGGGCCGAAGCTCGTATTCGGCAATCAATTAGACGCAGATCTTCGGGAAAGTTCGGAGAGTCAACAACCAAGAAAACCTGTAAGATTTCTGCTGTAAACTAGACCCCTTTCGCTCTTTTCTACACAATAAGTATCAATCATCGGGTGACCAGGTAATTTCTGTTACTGCCTTTTATTTTGGTATATGGGAGTCTTTGGATATTATCCATCTTTTAAAATCACTGCGCTATGGAATATAACGACTGACTAACTTATTCCGGTTAAGAAATAAAACCCCTTAAATTGACCCCCAAAAAATTGGCTGCGCAATTACGAATGACAGGAAATAAAAGATGATGTTTTAGATTTACTTCCTCATTGTTTTCGATACAATGTAAAAACAAGTTGTCTTTTGATTTTCAAATTAACACTTTATCAATTACGGTTCTTTTAAGCGTCTCATTGATACCGATCACATCCTTTCGGAATCCAAAGTATAAACAAAAACCACAAAAAATATTATAATGAGATTGGATTTTTTCAGATGTATATTTTATTTTGTAAGTAAATATTATAAGCACAAAAGAAGGGCTTTTATCTGAATACTTATATACCTCCCAAAAAGTGTACTGCCTGTAAAGAAAAAAATCCCACCTGCATCAAGCAGCATTGTCAGGGAATTTTCTTTATTGGAAAAATATAAAATATATTTGATCAGTGTTTCATATTATTGTAGTATACCATATGATTAAATTAAAGATAAAAATAATATCCCTTAAAGGCATTTTTTTTAGTAAAAGCTTACTTGGGTCCATGAGATCGATATTAAACAATGATGAAGAACAAAAGAAACAAAAAGGGGGGACAATAAAAAAAGAGGCATCAGTCATTTAGGAGAGGGGTGCAGGGCCTATTTTGGGACGTCGGGATCAGATGTTTTTAAGGTCAGAATTTTGAGATTGATCCTTTGGGGATCTGGGAATTCTTTTTTCTAATTTCGGGATTTAAATTTCTTTAAATTTAGGACCTCGGTATTTCATGTTTTTAAGTCAAAATTTTGGAGTAATCAATTAGGAAATTGAATCATTGAGGTTACTCTGTCTGTATAATAAAAAAAGAATGCTTGACTCTGAAATCCAGAGCATGCAGAAAGGGATAAGAAGCTGGATAATTCAGTGCCAGCTTTAGGGGGGTCGGGTGGTTGAAACCCCCCTTTTTTTGATGATCAATAAATTTTAATGTGGATATATAGATAGAACCCACCCTTTAATCTGGGTTGGAACACCCTTTTAAAAATGGCTGGATCTGCATGCCCCTGTAATTTATTAATTGAACATTTCTGGTACGGTTAGTAACTAATTTTGAAGGCAGAGATGTAGAGTTTTTTTCCCTTAGTCATCTAATTTTTTTTCTCATTTATAACAGACATACATCATATCATATACAAATGATGTATGTAGTTCCCAAAATTAGCATGTGTTAACAATTTCTGCAAGCCATTTCCTACTGAAATAACTTATCTGACAGATTCCATCATGTCCATAAGACTGTACTTTGCCCAGACACAT
This sequence comes from Mytilus edulis, assembly GCA_019925275.1. Classification (NCBI taxonomy): domain Eukaryota; kingdom Metazoa; phylum Mollusca; class Bivalvia; order Mytilida; family Mytilidae; genus Mytilus; species Mytilus edulis. The sequence goes on along the minus strand of CM034349.1, from coordinate 80,766,853 downwards.
CTTGGAAATTTTACTTGTATTTCTAAAAAAATCTGCTGAATTGAACATCATTTTATATATTCTCAGGTTTTTATTTATGCCTATAAACATGATAAAGGTAGATCTTTTTCAGAAAATCTATTTTGGTCATCTTTCAAAAATACTTTTTTTTTTTTTTTTATCTAAAAACATCATGAACATTAAACCAAGTATCTATCATTCAGTGTACAACAAAACATCTAAAACTTGAAATTCAAATAGTAAACTATTGAATAATTAAAGATGTACTTAAATAATTTTAGGTTAATTTAGGTCTTTTCATGTAAGACTTCAATAGCTCATCATGCTCATAAAAGGTCATTTACCAAATTCCCCCAATGTGTACCAAAATTTTAGCTGATTCTAGATTTCTCTATTTGATTTGAAATCCAAATAATACCAGTGCAAAAATAAGGTAAAACTTATGCCTCGTTCACACGTTCATTTAATTGAATTGAATGCTAATCAAATTCGCAAATCGCGTTCACACATTCTTCTTTTTTTAAGCCAAGATTTTGGGGATCAGGCCCTCCCCCATGATCAAATTGATTCGAATTGGCTAAATCTCAGTGGCCATGGTGGTGGATCCAGCCATTTTAAAAAGGGTGGGTTTCCAACTATATGCTCCCATTCAAATGCATTGGTCATCCCAAAAAAAAGGGGGGTTTCAACATGATCAAGGTTATCTATTACATGTATTAACATGATTAACATGATTAAGTTCAACAAAGTTACTGCCAAAAGTTTTCAAGAATTCTAAAGTGCCCACTAAAAATAAGAATATTTATGGTAACAAAACTGTTACCACAGATTAAGAAAAAAAGATAATACAACTCATGAAATTATCTGTACAAACACATGTGTGTTATTTTACTCTAATAACTTATTTAAATTACACCATTGTACACCTTTACCATTCAAAGGAGAATACTAACAGCTCCTGACTTGTGACAGACACATTTAGAATGGACTAATAGAACCTCAATTTCCCATGAGGTTATCAGTCGATGTTTAAATCATTAATGACATGTCAACTGCAAATGTTTTTTTATTTGATAGGAGTTATTGTGTTGACATATTGAGAACAGATGTGGATATGTGATTCAGAAGCAATGACAGAATATTTCGGAACAATTTTCACTTTCCTGTCCTTTCTTGCTCTGACAGCATGTAGGGTACCAGGTAAGGTTCATCTATCTACAAGTCATTGCTAGTAACTTAAATGTATGTAGGTACCTAGGTAAAGTTAAGCTATTACACTTACTTGTAGGGCACCAGGGAAAGTTAAAGAATTTCATTCAAGAAAAGTACAAAATGATATCAAAGAATAAAATGAAGAACTATAAATCTCCTGTGTTATATTTGTATATTAAAGGTAACATTGGGAAAATATGAAGGTCACCAAAGTTATATTACAAAACAGAGGTGAAATATTTTAAAAGGATATTCAAGCTCATATTAAGTGGAAAGCGACCAAAAGACAAACTAGTGTACACAATACACATAAAAGACAAACTACTGTACACAATACACATAAAAGACAAACTAATGTACACAATACACATAAAAGACCAACTACTGTACACAAAACACATAAAAGACAAACTAATGTACACAATACACATAAAAGACAAACTACTGTACACAATACACATAAAAGAAAACTAAAGACTGAACAACACGCATCCAACCAATATATGTAGTTTGAGTGATTTCATGTACTGTTGAAGGTGAGCAGATTCTGCTCAACATGGGCATGATTTGGCACCTTTCATGAAGTTGTCATCTTTCTGTGGACAAAACAAATGATCAATTATATATAATACATATATTACATATATATTCTAACATTGATAGGATTGGATTATCGGCAAGGACTTTAAAATTGATAATTTAACTATCGAGATTGGATAAATCCGATAATCCACGAGTGATTATGTAAGAATCTGTTTCTCTAATGATTAAAAAATAAATTTTCTTTTTTTGTTAAACGAAAATCCCCTTCAAGTGCCTTTCACATTCCACAAAGTTTTCAATTTCATTAACACCTGTTAGCATACTTTGATTCATCCAGCTAGCTAAAAAGGTTATGACCCTTAAAATCATCCAATGATCTTTTTAGATCACTTTTGATTAAATTTTTTTGCCGGTATACAATGGGTTCAGAAAGGGATAAATTTCTGTAGAATTAGAGAAATGTACTTATAGCTAAAAAAATGTATGGCATAAGAATTGTTATAAATGATTAATAATTAAACCACTGGTATTTTATTATTTAAGAAATATAGATACAAAATACAATGAATTGTTTTAGTTACAATAATTATATACAATACATATTTATCAAGTATAAATCGACATTATAGACATCATAAATATCTTGTTTCAAAAAATTGAATTTTTCATTGTAGTTGTGACACTGAGGACAAAAGAAAATTGTACGACCTACATTCTAGTACACAACGTCTTACAGATTGAATGGTTTGCCGACATGTTATTAAACTGTACTGTAGAAGTGGATACCATTAAAACATTATCTGCATATGAATATTTGTGTATACAGCCTAAAACTTTGTACTTTCCTAAATGTATTGCTAAAGTTACAGTTTATGAGAAGTTCACCTCAGATCCACCAGTCATGGTAAGTAAAAGATCATAATCACTGTTGGGGGAGGGTTGGCACTTTTTTTGCTATAAGTAATCCTGCATCTTGTGAATATTCTTCTAAATTAATTGGTATCAATACATTCAATATGGGGTTCTTGTTTGAATTGATTGATATTTTGTTGTGTTGGGATTTTTATAAACTTATACATCTATTTCATTTGGTTTATGGTGGATATTGTCTCATAGGCAATCAAACCTGATCCATTTGTTTTGATATTAACATTAGATTTATTTAATGTGTGTTTTTAGAATATTGGTAGTTAGGAATCTTGTGGTTATTTTGACAAGATAAAAGTCCCTGAACATCAGGAATTTTGTAATATATTTGGATAATTCAATTCCAATCATACATACACATTCATTTGTTGTATAAATTAGTGATTCACTCGCATGAAAAAAGAAAAGGAACACACAAATCTACAATGAAAAAGCATTGACAGAAAAATTATATGGTACACATGTATATGTAAAAATGGTTTACATATTACTGGATCAAAATTTTATGACAGCATTATTTACATGTCATTAGACAGTCAGATGTAAGAAAACTATTCAGACAAGCAACTGTACATGCATGTTTTTAATCCAATCTAAACAAATCATAAAAAAAGTATGATGTATCTATTTTTTTTCTCGACAGACACGTAATTGTGTGAACAATCTGGATCCTACATTTTGTACCCCAGGAAACAACCCATTCCTTATCAAGTTTGAGGCTCAGCAGAAATCTGGTGCCCACGTTGTGTTCAGAATAGAAGGCAAAAATGGACAGTATAGTACAGGTAATGTGTTGTTATTTGAAAGTAAATTTTGAAAGTCTGTTTGTGCGATAACTTACTCATTGACCTTATTTATCTGTTTTAAAATTTGCAATATAAAAGACAAAACAGTTCGATACAAATTGTAAATAAAGTGTGTGTATGAGAATTGAGAATTTTGCTTATGATATAGAGAAGTGTATGTATGAGAATTCCTAAGACAGAAATTTGTGTAAATCTTTGACATGTTTGAAGGAAAAGATTTTTTTTTTCAGAGGATGATGACGATGATGATGACCACAGTGCTGATGCCTTAGTGACACAAATTGTCTTAGCTGTTGGTTCCATAACTACATTCCTAGCCATTGTCATTTGTATATTTGTCTCCTGTCGACATTCCAGATACCGTAATTGTGATTCCTCATCCGAGAGATCATCTCCAAGAACTGTACAAACAGAGATGGCAGAAGGGGAGATAACTCGTCCAGGTTCCTTGCCAGAACTTGATAGTTTGATTGGAAGTAAAAATAAACAAACAGGTAATGAAAAAATATTGAACATTTAAGAAATTTCAAAAGATTCTCATAATTCATAATAAGAATTATCTTGAATATCTAACTACACAATAGACCACACTAATACCATGAATACTAACGACTATCTTCCAAATATCACCAAAAAATTTCTCATCTGTGTCATAGGCAATCTTAACTGTTTTCATTTATTTAGGTCGGACTCAATTATCTATCCATTGTAATGTAATACATATTTATCATTTCTACTGAAGCCACCAGGTCATTATGAACCAAACTTAATAGGTAAGATACAAACTATTCTTATTTAACTGGGAAAAAGAAATATAGTCACTTAGGGATTATTCCAATGCTGGCAGTAAACATACTAGCCAAATTGGGGTGCAGTTTAGGCTACGAGGAATGTACACAGCCATGTCGGTCGTTAGGAAAAAATGGGAATGCTTATTTTGATGCCTTCTGTAAAGAGAGTGCCACTCTCTCTGCAAGTTATAAATTCTAGCAAATAAACTGTAGCAACAAACCTTTGGAGGGGTCTATAGGTAGGATATTTGAAGACAAAATTTCTTTCCCCAGTTGCAATCCAAATTTCCCAAATATTTATTGAAGAATGTCTCTTTTACAGGACCTATCTTTTGTTTTAAGAACATATCCTGAACATGCATGCATTTTTGCCACCCCACTTGCAAGACCCATACATTATAGTAAGCATTAAATGACCCCAGCATGACAAAATGTGAAACAATTCATATCTGAAAACAACAGCCTGATTTTTTTCAATTGTTTATTGAAGAACATTGAGTAAAGTCTTTACTATAAATTAATGAAAAAATGTTGACTTTTTTAGATTCATTAATGAGCCAACCAGGTCAGAGAGACACACCTCCACCGTCCTACTGGGATGTTTTAGTAGATGATGCTGTTGTAAAGTGATAGTTCAATTAATTCTTTTTGTATGATAAAGAGATGATTTATATGTGAGAATCTATTTGTGTATGAACTTCATTGTGTAACAAGAGAATTGACAACAAATATATGTGCTGAACACTGGTTTACATCATATCATGTTTTTTTTTGCAGGGTTGTAGTTATTTTTCATTAAATCTTTCAATCAGGATATAGTGATGATTAAATAGTTCAAATTTCCTCCAGAACCATATAATATTAGGATGGATATGAAAAATATTGGTTATGAAGTTAGATCTTAAAAAACATTTTTATATTAATTAACTACAGTGTATGGCATACTTTGTAAAACAAAGTTAAAATTATATCTTCACTTGTCTACTGTTGAAGTCCATATATTGCCTTCTAAATGTTTTGTCCATTTAATTTATATTCTAGAGTTATCCACGTCTGTATATTATTCTTCTAGTTTATCTCATATTGTTTACACATGATATTTTTGTTCTTGTACTTGGATTTTTCAAAACATAGTTACCGCCAAGGTACATTAAGATACCTTGTTAGGGTATCACTTAGATAGGTGAATCATGCTTGATAACATTTATATCTAGACCTGTTCTACTAGTCAAATAAAATTCCATGAAATGACAGTTTGTAACAAACATATCATTTTGAAAAAAAATATTATTTGTGGGTAGTTACAATTTTGTATATATCTACTCAGTGGTTCTGTTTATGAATGTTGTTTGTTATTTTAATTATATGCTTTTGTAATTTACAAGTTTGTGCTTTTAGATTCTTTTTTAATGTTAGATGATTTTTTTTTACATGGGAGCAAGCATGCACAGTCTAAAACACAAATCAAGCCAACTTATACTTATAAGATACAACTGACCTCACATGATGTAATTTCTATGAAGACAGAAGTGATATTTGCTGAAGTAGAGAATACATATTTTCAATTACTATATTGATTGTGCAGTGTAATTATATAAAATTTCAAAATCTACTATTCAAAGAACATTTTGCAACACATCAATTTAGATTAATGAGAGACAATATTTGAGGACTTGAATTTTGTTTTTAAAAAGTGTTCAAACTGATCAAAAATGAAAAGCATCCCTGTTTTAATGATATTGAATAGGTTAAAGAGAAAACTGTAAAAAAAAATATATGCCATCAGATCAACCACTTAATCAATTTTGTGCATTGTATGCCTTTTTGATAAGACCATGTTCAATAAGTTTTAAAAATAGTGGTATTTAATTCTGACCGTCACCTTCAAGTTTGTGAGCAGTGTAGCTCTCTTTTATAAGTATAACTGTAATGCAGATTTACATAGTAACTCAAAGAGATGCAATCAGTGATAGTTGATTAAATAAGATACAATAGTGATCAGTTTGTTTAATTGTCATTCACAGCACAATAACTGTTAGGGGACTATTAAGGATATTGGAACTAAAAATGTCTCTCTGATATAACTCCTAAGCTCTTTTATGTTTATAGTGATTTATAACCATGACTGCTTGGTTATAACTATACTTTCATAATAGCATTAAGGACTAAAATACTCAGTTCATTTGAATTAAATTATTACCTATTTTGAATGTGTCTTGATAATTGAGAGCTTGAGCTTTTCAAGCCAAAAACTATATTCATAAATATTTTCCCTGTGCAATTTCTGTTTCTTTAATATGCAACATCAAATTGTGTTTTTACTTTAAGTGTTTTGTTGTTTAATTGATCTCATTAATTGTAAGAAAGTTCCAATTTAGTCATAATTTACCATGTTTACACAAGTGTTCAATGTTATTGATGTTTATTTATATATATTACAATTTTGTCCTTATTTACATGTGTTTTTTTAATTTATTTTCATTTTATAATTTAAGACTTATTTTTTATCAAATTACTTTGAGTATTTTGATATTAATATATTAAAAATACTTAGAAGAAATAAATGTTGTTTCATTTATCTCACTACTAGATGCTCCCTCACTCTTATGTCACCTTAGAAGTGTGGGGACCTGTTTTAGAATATATTTTTTTAATATTCTTGCTATATGAAATAATCTGTGATGAATATGATTTGCAAAGCTTATCCAGTAGCTATGCTTATTATGTGATGTCAGTTAATATTGGAATGAGTACTTATGTAATACCAACGATATAAAGTATCATTTCAAAGTATAACTAACTATATTTATATTCCAGTTGCCCATTTCTGGATAAACTTTTTTAAAGCTATAAAAGCTAAGGTTTTGAACCGCCTTGACTGTCTCATGGAAGCATGCCTGCTTCGAAAACTTGAAGTAATGGATTAAATTCCTGACAAAATTAGACTTTAAATGACTTCAAAATTGGTATTCACTTCTGTACAGTGGTGTATGGAATGATTGCAAGGGGTAAGGTTCAGTCTAGTAGGTTACATCTGTCCTTAACCTCATTTTCATTGTTCATTGGTCAATTTTAGGTTTTGTGTTTTGGTCTATTTTTAAGTACTTTAAGCAAGATGTCAACTAATTTTGGTGTTTTAGTGATTGTAAGGTCTGCATGTTTATTCAACAGAATGTATCTGTTCGAACAGCGCTATACTACTGTTGCCTTTATTGGCCTACTTGTAATGAATACAAAACAAAAACTAAAAGGATATCATGTTTATGCGATATTTGTAGGTAAACCTTTATCGTTAAGACTTTCAACATAAAAATCAATGGTTGGTTTTCAGTGTGTGAACTTTTATTTGCTCTTGCGGTTTTCCAAAGGTCAAGTTAGGTAATTTAAATTACATATAATTGAGAATGGAAATGGGGAATGTGTCAAAGAGACAACAACCCGACCAAATAAAAAAACAACAGCAGAAGGTCACCAACAGGTCTTCAATGTAGCGAGAAATTCCCGCACCCGGAGGCGTCCTTCAGCTGGCCCCTAAACAAATATATACTAGTTCAGTGATAATGAACGCCATACTAATTTCCAAATTGTACACAAGAAACTAAAATTAAAATAATACAAGACTAACAAAGGCCAGAGGCTCCTGACTTGGGACAGGCGCAAAAATGCGGCGGGGTTAAACATGTTTGTGAGATCTCAACCCTCCCCCTATACCTCTAACCAATGTAGAAAAGTAAACGCATAACAATACGCACATTAAAATTCAGTTCAAGAGAAGTCCGAGTCTGATGTCAGAAGATGTAACCAAAGAAAATAAACAAAATGACAATAATACATAAATAACAACAGACTACTAGCAGTTAACTGACATGCCAGCTCCAGACTTCAATTAAACTGACTGAAAGATTATGATTTCATCATATGAACATCAGGCACAATCCTTCCCGTTAGGGGTTTAGTATCATACCATCATAACATATATGAGAAAGGTAGCATTGGAAAACTACTATAACAGACTCAAAAGGTAACATTGCCAAAATTAGATTTTATATCCAAAAGGTAACAAATATGAGAATATATGAAGGTCACCAAATTTTTATTACAAACGAGATCCAAAAGAAACCAAAAGTATATTCAAGCTCACAGGTCGTAAACAAACTAACAATGTCATGGCAAAAAAAGGAAAAACAACCAAAAGAAAAAATACAATATGTACTGAAAATAAAACATGACAGAGAAAACTAAAAACAGATCAGCACGATCCCCACCTAAAACCAGGGTTGATGTCAGTTGCTCTGTAAGGGTCAACATACCCTTCTTCACATGGCACCTGTTACTTACTTGAATTCTGGTCTTTCATATCTAATATCAGATGATCAATTGAAGTACAGATTTTTTTTATACCTAAACAAAAAAATGCAATGCATGACAATTGTTATTTAATCATTGGTAATTTATTGAAGAAATATACAAAATATATAAGTTGTTTTAGTTACAATAACAATTAACAATACATATTTAAAGACATTTTATTACAAACAATTGGATGAAAGTAAATTTGTTAACTGTGAATTTTAGTTATATCAGTTTTGTTACTTTCTGACTATTTACCATTGTCAACATATTGTCTTCAATGAGAGATATTACGTCTATACAATACATTGAATGTATTTAAGAATTTAATGCTTCTTTTTGTTACTTCATTGGGGTGTGAAAGCGTTGATCGAAGTACATTTTTATACAACCGCAAAAATTGAAAAATTTTTGGTCGTATATTGGTATCACGTTGGCGTTGTCGTCGCCCAAAGACATTTGGTTTTCGCACTATAACTTTAGTATAAGTAAATAGCTATAGAAATCTATGAAATTTTAACACAAGGTTTATGACCACAAAAGGAAGATTGGGATTGATTTTGGGAGTTTTGGTCCCAACAGTTTATGAATTAGGAGCCAAGAAGGGCCCAAATAAGCATTTTCTTGGTTTTCACACTATAACTTTAGTTTAAGTATATAGAAATCTATGAAATTTTGACACAAGATTAATGACCACAAAAGGAAGGTTGAGATTGATTTTAGGAGTTTTGGTTCCAACAGTTTAGGAATTAGGGCAAAAAAAGGGCCCAAATAAGCATTATTCTTGTTTTTCGCACAATAACTTTAGCATAAGTAAATAGAAATCAATGGAATTTAAACACAAGGTTTATGAACATTAAAGGAAGGTCGGGATTGATTTTGGGAGTTTAGGAATAAGGGGCCCAAAGGGTCTAAAATTTAACTTTGTTTGATTTCATCAAAACTTGAATAATTGGGGTTGTTTGATATGCTGAATCTAAAAATGTACTTAGATTTTTTATTATTAGCCCAGTGTTCAAGTTGGTCCAAATCGGGGTCCAAAATTAAACTTTGTTTGATTTCATCAAAAATTGAATAATTAGGGTTCTTTGATATGCCAAATCTAACTGTGTATGTAGATTCTTAATTTTTGGTCCCGTATTCAAATTTGTCTACATTAAAGCCCAAAGGGTCCAAAATTAAACTAAGTTTGATTTTAACAAAAATTGAGTTCTTGGGCTTCTTTGATATGCTGAATCTAAACATGTACTTAGATTTTTGATTATGGGCCCAGTTTTCAGGTTGGTCCAAATCAGGATCCAAAATTTTCAATTGCACATTATTCAGCAATAGCAAGAAATCTTCAATTGCACAGTATTCAGCAACAGCAAGAAATTTTCAATTGCACAGTATTGCACAATAGCAAGAAATCTTCAATTGCACAGTATTGTGCAATAGCAAGTATTTTCAATTGCACAGTATTGCGCAATAGCAAGAAATATCTAATTGCACAATATTGCGCAACAGCAAAAAATTTTAAATTGGAGTTATCTTTCTTTGTCCAGAATAGTAGTTGAATCAACTTAAATCATTGTTTTATACAATATACAATGTATATTTACTTTTTCTACCAACTGATAAATTAAAACACTCGTTACGGAAACGCGCGTCTGGCGTATATTCTAAATTTAGTCCTGGTATCTATGATGAGTTTATTTACCATTCAGTGATAACAAACACTTTTTTACATTTTAATATTTTATGATATAATTAAATGAGTAGTTATTGTTGCAAACTCCATTAGAAATTTGAATTGAGATCAGTTTTGGAATAAGGGAAACGAGGATGTGAAACAAAAATTTGGGGGGGGGGGGGATGGGGTGTTCAATTTTTCTCATTTCAGATAAATAAAAAAAAATTTCTTCAAATTTTGTTTTGAGAGGATTAATATTCAACAGCATAGTGAATTGCTCAAAGGCAAAAATTTTTTTTAAGTTCATTAGACCACATTCATTCTGTGTCAGAAACATATGCTGTGTCAACTATTTAATCACAATCCAAATTTAGAGCTGAATCCAGCTTGAATGTTGTGTCCATACTTGCCCCAACCGTTATTGGTTCAGCCTCTGCGGTCGTATAAAGCTGTGCCCTGCGGAGCATCTCGTTTATAAAGCGCCGAAGCGCTTCATTCTAAAAATGTGCACACGGTCAACGCTTTTACAACCCTATGAAGTTACAAAAAGAAGCATTCAATACTTATAATTATATTTTTTTAGCTAGGATAATGAAAAAAATATTTTTATAAAGTTATTAATCAATTTACCAGTGCGCTCCTGTCATCATGAAAGATAAATTTTATTGTGTAATGAAGTCGTTTAAGGAATAACGCGAGATGTGCAGTTAGCAAATCAGAATAACGTATTATAATGAAACATACATATAATGTAATTATTTACATTAAATATTCACTGACTGGCCTTTATACATATGTGTATGCATGTAATGTAAACTCATATTTACCAATAAGTATTTTTTTCATTGTGTTTTATAAAATGTTGCCTAGATATGATGTTGTGAATTAAAACACAGCATCTCTTCATTTCATGTAATATTCATTTAATTTAAAAATCTTTTCTTTTATTTAAAGCAAGAAATTTCAGTCCTTTTTCTTTTAATTTGTTTGTTATTTTAGTACATCATTCATATAGTGCATGTTTATATTAGCGTAACAATTTTTGGGTCAATTGGTCAAAGGTTAAGGTCACTAAAAAAAGAAATCAGTTTGGAAAAATGGTTTCTGGATGGTAACTTTAGTATTTGAAATATTATTTCAATATGTGTGCAAGTCGCGGTTCATTTAATATTTATTAGCAGTGCAAGCTTGTACTTGTTTGCCTCTCCGAGTAAGGCACGAGTGTAAACTTTGTAGAATTCATGGAAGAATTGTTACATTGACATATCAAAGTAAATTATTATCTAAGTAACAGTTGTGATTTAATAGATTTGAATGTCTTAAAAAAACAAAGTGGAGGGTATTCAAAGGATTGTAAATACTATTAAATGTTATGCTCTTTTCGGTACGCTTGTATTGTTGGTTGCTGTCTAATTTTTAGTATTTTTTTCACAGCTTATTCATTTATCCTCATATGTTAAATTAGAAAATATATTTGAATGAACATGAATATTCATGAATTCCTTTATTTACCTTTAAATACTAAGTAAAAAGTACAAAATTCAGGGATTGCAAATAATTCTTGAAGATTTGAAATTATTCAATGCGGATTTAAAAGACATAAAACTTTATGCATTATTGCATCATAACTAACAAAATTTCACTCCACCCATAACTGCAAATTAATTTTCTTCAATGTTTTAATTTCCCGTCGTCTTTTCTTCTTTATTTAACATGTCATTTGATCTCCATCTCAATACAGGCTGATTGATAAACTCGGTTACTTCCTCATTTCTCCTTTCTTTCATTCATTTTCATAGCTGTCAGTAAATATTTTTAAGTTCCCTATTTGCAGATAATATATTAGTACTAATTAAGTGAGAAAGTAAAATATTGATTGATGACTTTTAAAATTCATACTTAATTAAAACGATATCTTCACTTCATGCAGTTTGGCATCTGTTCTTTGTTTATTCCCAGAATAGCATCCCACCCATAACTGTCCCTTGGTGTCAATATCCATTGTCGTAGGATATATAATCCCCAGATTCTTCATAACTTTAAATGCGAGTACATCTCCCACTTCGGACAAGACATATATGGCATGGTTGTTAGCATCAGTCACTATAACATGACCTATTGATGTTGTAACTATATCAAAAGGATTAAATGGTTTATTTCCTGGATTGACTTGAGACTGTCCCTGATAGATCCATTTAGTCTGCCCTACCTTGTCCAAAATAACCACCCTCCCTTTATCATAAGATGTACTATCTATAACCACTATGTCTTTTTTAACATTAGATGTAATTCTATCAGGGGTAGTGAATAGTCTCTGTTTATGTTTATCATACTCATATGATTGTTTTTGTTTCCCATCTATCCCAAAGATTATAACTTGCCTACAGCTTTTGTTTGTTAGGGTGTAAGTAGCACCCCTCTCCATGACACCCAGTATGATCTCTTTATGATAATTGACATGTATACCAAGGGGATACAATGGTGATACATTCAGGAACGGTTTGAATTCCCCTGTCTTTGTTCTTAACAAACTGACATCAGGACTGTTATGCAAAGACAGAAGAATATCATTATTGTCTGTCTGTGACATGTCGTTAACTTTAATTGAAATATCTTTAACAATTTTGATTGTATCGTCAATGTCTATTTTCTGCAGAGTAGATTTAATAAAATCAGAAATCCAAGCTGTCTTGCCATCCTGTATTACAACTTTATTCACCGTGTTCAAATCTGTAGTATATATGTTACATACGTCTAAGTTTACGTGTGACAATCCCGTTGGTAGCTTAGTTTTTTGAAGTGATCCAAATAAGTTTGAAATGTTCTTCAAATTGTACTCAGCAGGAATCAAATCTTTTGTGTCCTCGGGAAAGGCCTTAAAAGGCGCGTTCGGAATGTCTTTTTTACTGAACTCTGGATAAGCACTGAACACTTGAGCTGCTTGATTTGATTCTAATACTTCTTGTATATTGCTTTGATTGTTAAGCAAAGTTTCCTTCACTTCTTCTATTTGCTTCACTTTTTCTGTGATAGATTTTTCTATTTTTTGCCTTTCACTTCCCGTTTGTTGTCTCAGTGATTCAGCATATTTTCTGACTTCATCTATAATCAACTTTTCTTGTTGATCAATTTTCTGAACAGATTCTGTGTGAAATTGTTCATATTTGGTTTTAAAATCCTGAACTTTACTGCTTTCAATTTTACAAAGTGTGAATTTGTTAGAAAATTGTGATTTTAGTTCTTTAAGGTCACTCTTTTTTTCACTGCAGACTTTATCGATTGAGTCTAGATCATGTTTTCTGTGGGAATCACTTATACATTCTGGACATACAAGTAGGGCACATGTTCTGCAAAACATGCAATTCAACTTCCTCTTGTGAATCTGACAGGGGATATTGTCAGTAATAATGATGTGTTCAAGTTCTGTTTTCGATTCTGCTCCTTTGACAGCAACAATATCATGTGTGAGAACTTTCAAATGAATTTTCTTACATTTATCGCACATTAGTGTATTGCATTGTAAACATTTCCATTTAATGTGTGTGTCAGTTTCACACAACTCACATGGTTTAGGTATTTGTGCTCGTCTTATAGATTGAGAAAACGCCATCTTGAGTTAAAATAAGCTCTACAAATACATCAAAGATATTTTTATTTGAAAGTGAATCTGTGAAAATATTTTTTTCCATTAGTTTTCAATTTTCATTGAATGCAGACAATACAGTAAAATCCTTATCATTTGTATTGTTATATCAAAAGTTTCAGGAGGAAATCATTTGATTTTCTTTGGTAGGGGGCAGAAGTATTTTGAAAACGAAAAATTCGGCCTAGTATACTTATTTTGTCAAGACAGAATGAAAATGTTTATACAATGCAGGACAGTTAAGGAAACAAAAGTGTAAATAAATTTCCTCGCGTCATAGGCACAGAACATAAAAAGAACCAGATGTAAAAAGGAATCTTTTGGAAAAAATACCCCCGTCCCCAAACCCACAGCATAAATCATTATAGGTCAAAGTACGGTCTTCAACACGAAAGAGTAAGCTATAAAGCGCTCCCAATAAATACTGTATAATAATTCGAAAGGATTAACCAACGGTATAATCTATATAAAAACGAAAACCGAAAACTCTCATCAGCCACAACAACAAACAACAACTACTAAACATCAGATGCTGCATATCTCCATATTATTCAGAGCAGAGCTAGATTGTTTATGCATAAAAATGTATCAGCTCTAACACTTGGTAAAATTGTTTGCATTTACGTGAAGTTGACCAATTTATATCAACATTTTGATTTGACCATTTTTCCCAGGATGTATGGAATTATTACTTACTTTTAGACTCATATTTTGATTCACTTAAAGGGTCTGTGCATCGGAACTAAACACATTTATTTAAAAAAGAAACAGTTGTTGGCATGACACGGGTCATGTTGTTCTAATATATGATATGATGGTATAATACTAAACCCCTAACGGGAAGGATTGTGCCTGATATTCATATCACTACAAACCATTAAAGTCTGAAATGGCCTATATCTGTACTCGACTGGACTGATTTTTACTCGACCAATCTGAATTGGTCTGACTTTTACTTGACATTACTCGACGCCAGTCTGAACCATACTCGACTGTACTGAATCGTACTTGACCCTAATCTTTGCCGTTAAAAATAGTCTGAACTATTACTCGACCAGTCTGAAACAGTCTTAACCCATTCTCGACCTGTACTCGACCTACTTTTCCAGTCTAAACCATACTTAACCAAAGGTCTGAACAATACTCGACCAGTCTGAACCATACTAGACCAAACAACCTCTACTTTTTAACTGTCAAAATAAATTTCTTTTAAACTGACATATATAACAACAGCCAACAAAATTTATAAATTGTTTAACCTTATATTAAAAATATATCTATTATTATATTTAGGATTAAAAATATTATATATAATTTATATCAAAATGGGATAAAATTAAATAAATAAATAAAATTGTTTTTCTGATTAGTGGTGAAATATAAAGTATTACTTCTGCTTGGGGCAAACTCATAACTAAGATCACACCTGGTCAGAGGTATTAAATTCTAAATAACATTTATTCAAAGTTGCAAAATCCTGTTTAACTTGAATAACAAGGCCTTCCGAATATACTAGATAAGTAATACACGAATTTAAGAAATTAGGGCTTTCTTTTTACCTGTAAAACACACATGTACTGAGGTTGATTAGACCATATTAAATTGCTTTAAGTATGCCATGTCTTTAATTTGACAAATATTACTTAAATTAATTGAAATAAATTTTTACTGTTACTTTAGAACACATTTCCTTTTTTGAAAAGGTTATCAAGGATTGCTATGGAAATTCTATTATCATGATTATATTAAATTCTTGGTTTTATAAAAAAACAAAACAATTGAAGTCTCATTTTTTAAAATTTATTCAGTTGTTTTATATACTATTTTATATATATATATATTAATATAAAAAAACATTCACTGCATTATTAACTAAACTAAACTAAATTTCAAGTTGTTGTTTAAATTTCATTTTTATCAAAAAAATATTTCCTATATTGATAAAAACAAAGAATATGTCTAGGTTGGTTAAAAAATGGTCGAGTATGGTTCAGACTAGGTCGAGTACGGTTCAGACTAGGTCGAGTATGGTTCAGACTAGGTCGAGTACGGTTCAGACTAGTTCGAGCATTGTTCAGACTCGTATAAAATGGATAAGTACAAATCATCCAGACTGTTAAGTATGGTTCAGACTACAGCCGAGTATTATCAAGTAAATTTCAGACCAATTCAGACTGGTCGAGTACAGATCAGTACAGTCGAGTACAAATATAGGCCATTTCAGACTTTTGCTGGTTTGTAGTGTATGTTGAAGACATAATCTTTCAATCAGTTTATTTGAAGTCTGGAGCTGTCATGTCAGTTAACTGCTAATAGTCTGTTGCTATTCATGTATTAATGTCATTTTGTTTATTTTCTTTGGTTATATCTTCTGACATCAGACTCGCGCTTCTCTTGAACTGAATTTTAATGTGTGTACTGTTATGCGTTTACTTTTCTACATTGGCTAGAGGTAAAGGGGGAGGATTGAGATCGCATAAACATGTTTAATTCCGCCGCATTTTTGCTCCTGTCCCAAGTCAGGAGCCACTGGACTTTGTAATTTTAGTTTTGTGTGTACAATTTGGAGTTTAGTATGGCGTTCATTATCACTGAACTAGTATATATAATTGTTTAGGGGCCAGCTGAAAGACGCCTCCGGGTGCGGGATTTTTTCGCTGCATTGAAGACCTGTTGGTGACCTTCTGCTATTGTCTGTTCTATGGTCGGGTTGTTGTTTCTTTGACACATTCCCCATTTCCATTCTCAATTTTATCATTTTGAGTATTTTGACAGGTATGCTTGTGTATGCCTCATACCATTGGACTGAAATATTGCATAAATCATAATGTTATTTGCATACTTCTATATTTTACCATTATATTGTTTATTGATTTTCATCTAAATATTCTGAAATGAGTCATGGACCTTTCACTTTTTTTTAAGGCTGGCAGTTTTTTTAATTATATATTCTGACCCAGTAAAATTTGAAATATATCTAGCTTAACTACACATAAAAATGAATTTTAGGGATCCAGTCAAAACATTCAAAATATTGTTCAAAACGTTTTTGGCTACTTTACTTGACACATATACATGGTATAGGGGGAGTATCCATGCCTTCGTACCTATTTTACCCCGCCGAATTGTTTTAGGCCTGAAATCACAATTAATGACCATTAGTTTTTATGGGGCGGAAATGAAAAAAAGAAAGGTGAAATTGATTTTTGGATCTGGTATTTTATTTGTTTTGATATGAAAAGAGGGATTATGTAAGGTGTAAAAAGGTAATATTTACAGTTGAGTTGACTTCTCTTGACTTGTCCATAGGGGTACAGATGGGTACTGACTAAATTTGTTACATGCTACATTTCAATCATCCTGAAAGTTAGAAATATTTAGGACTAGTACTAGGCGAATATACGCACAAAAGATTTGACAAACAAATTAGGTGGACTTGTGTAAATAGAAAAACGTTATAAAAACTCATAGGGTAATTCAATTATTGTCTGTGGCATAAGAGTGCCCGACTAAAGTTCTGTATAGTTCTTGTTCTGTCATTTTCGTTTTATTGTAAACTGTTTTGTTACAAATTATGTCGTTAGTTTTCTCATTGATCTTTTTTTTATGTTTTTCACTATAAGGAATTGTTTTTGTACATTGTTGATAATTATACGGCTATTTATAATTTGAAATGATATTTACTGTATTGAACGTTGGTTCATAGTTTTCTCTTGGGAATCATACCTTCTCCTTTTATAATGTAAATTGTTTTAAAATAGTTACATATTATCCAGAAAATGCACTTCGGAGCATACAATTTATACTGTTTCATTTCATTTTTTTATGTTGAAGTATTGTCAGTTGATGATTCAAAAGGGGCTTACACCCTCTCCCGTTTTGACAAGAAAAAAAATTATTTCATATAAATGTCAACAACTTAATTTGAATCGCTATGCCCTCCACATATTTTACAATTTAGAAAAAAAACCCACTTTTCTTTGACACTGGAAGCACCTGTGATGCTGACTGTCTTGCTATTTTATTTTCGAATTACAATATAATCAAAATTCTAAAATTCATTTTTACAACTTTATTTGTTTGATAATTTATATATTTCCAGAAAAAACGGGAACATGTTTGATATTTATGGGTGGCAATTTTTGTGTAACTTTTTTTAACAAAGAGAAAATAAATGTTTTAGATCCTGATCCTGACCTGAGTAAATTAACAAATCGTTCCACTTTAAATTGGAAATAATTAGTCTAACCTTATCAAATTTGCCTCCCACTGGGTAGCATGGTAACCCCTTAGTATTATAGATGATACATGTACTCAGTATTTCTTTTTGTAATGTGACCTTGTTCCCTTTTCACCAAATTATCTGCTGCGTGTTCAAATTAGAATTTTATAATCTTTTTTTTTTGTAAATCTGTATTCTTGCATAATCAAATGAGAAAAGTGTGTTATCCATCCATACCTTTATTTGACAAAAAACTCTTCAGCTCTTCGTAATAACATTTCTACATTTTACCCAGGACACCCTATCAATCAGGAAGTTAAAAGAACATATCTAACTTGATACGGGTTACATAATATAATATTTAAAACACACGTCATACCTATGAATACAAATACACTTGTAGTTGGGGTATCTTTTTATAATAATTGGACCAACGTAGAGACATTTGAATATTTATTATTCGTTCTCAAATATAACAAAAATTGGAAATTGTTTTTTGTAAAACAAATATGATACATATTGTACTCTAAATTTAAAAACTGTTAACAACTTTATGGGTTGTCAATTCAAATGCTAGAGTTAAAGTTTCTTCGTTACCCACAGCAAATCTTCCATGTAAATGCACTGTTACTTAATGTCTCCATATTAACACTAAGAATCTGTATTAATCAACTGTTGTATAAAGCTAATGAAATGCATAAACAATGTACTATATAAAGATGTACTGTACATTCAATTTCTATGATAAAGAATACCTTCTAAGAACGGGTACAGATTTGTGTCCAAATATATATATATATTTTCTGTTTAGTATTAAATTAATATTTAGATCAATTTTGTTACATCTTGTGATTAATTTTATATGGCAATCGCCAATGGCAGTCAGCAGGTTTAAAGGACATCAGTTGTTCGACCTGTTAGTTGAATGCGTTTTGTTTAAATATACTTTTTCACTTTTTTGGTCTTTTGGAAAATGTTGTTTGTGCCGTATTTAGACCCTTCTACAACGAAATTTGTTTTACATACACACGTATAAAAATTGCGGTTTTTATCCAACGCAATCATAGATTAAAACGTAGTTTTCAATTTAGACTTTTTTATATTTTTTCGTTTGGGCTTGTATTATATTTTCCCTCCGGTTTATATGATCCGTTCATCCTATATTGACTCTTAAAATTCAAGAGTCTATCTACAAAAATGTTGTACATGTTATAATTTGTACAATGCAAAAATACAAGTTATAACATGCACATTGTAATATATCAACAATTAACTGAAATGAAATTCACTGTATGTTTTATTTTAATGATTATACTTCATTTTTACTAAAACGTTCAACGTATAGAAAGTTAGGCATGAAATGTGTATATCAGGGGCACAGCGTAAATTTCATCATGATCTTGGTTAGTTTTCTCGTATGTTTTCTTAGGTTTTAATTAACCAAGCATTGCAAGTAAACTGAGTATAAGTCAGTGTATAGAGGGTACTGCGATTCCAGTGCATATGCAATCTTTACAAAACAGACAAAATAACTGTTAAAAATTTCATAGATCATTTTAAAGCTACTTAATTTGGACAAATAGTTTAATTTTGATTGTTTAAGGGTTATTCAAACATTGATATAAAAAAAACCAAAAAAATAAATTATGATTTTCTGTTCAGAAACCAGTATAAAAAATGTCAACAAAATCACTTATATATGATTGTCTTATCCCATCAGTCCGTTACAACTCTAAGAAGTCATCTGTTTGTTGTTGCAACGCTCGCACCTTTATTATTGCAGCGAATTTCAATGATTACCTTGTAGATCCAATGATCATGTGCTTCCTTCAAGTGCTAGAGCTCCTTGAGTTTATCCAGGGGTGGGTCAAAATCGCACAGGTGTTCAACTGATTGAGGTAACTGCAATTACAACAATTCCAACACGAGGGAGGTAGAAATTGGTATAATCGCTTTCTGCTCATTCCTTCGATGTGTACATGGTGTGTTCCAGAACAACTGCTCCGACAGGTTTATCTGCACGTTTTTGATGTGTATGTGTTCTTAATATCATATATGGTTTCGTTCCTAAGATAATAGCCATCGAAAATTTATCGAAGATAATAGTAAATTGTAGACACTTAATTCGAAAGATAATCGTTATTGTAGAAAATATTTCTGTCAATGTGGTAACTGATTGTACCAAGTACCTCTGATAGAGTCATAATACAAACTTACAAGTAAAACATTCAGGAGTGGAATACTCTCTTAAAATAAAGTAAAGTCGCAATTTTCTTTCATAAAAATGTTGGTCTACTATTATTGACTGCCACCGTAATGTAGCCATATAAGACCGCTTTGGTTATATAAACAAAATAGAGAATCGGAATAACTTAATAAATCTCCCGATCATAATCCAGAGGGTAAATTTGACACAATTTTTGTCTTCGTACACTATGTTTCCTCATTTTGTACACATTAATTACTCATGGTACTTTACTGTATCGTTTTAGGCGCAGAATTAGGATTCAGGTCATGCCGGTTCTTAAAATCACCTTGATCTTGCTATGTATGTCCTTACAATTTGATATGTTGCTTCGTATCTAGGTTTATCTCTTATGTGTTGAATTTGTGTCTGTCGGGATATTAATTATTTTTCACATATCTTCTCTTTAAGGCTTTTGTCTTTGGTTGAATAGTAAGAAATATTTCGTCCTCACCATATGAACAATATGGCGTCAGGAATTTGTTTCGGTATTTATTTAATCTGCTGTAAGTTCTGACGATATCCATTTTTGGGGTTTTGGAGGGTTAAATTGTACATCCTTTCCAACTATAGGTACTAGATCGAACAGGTGTCTCCGAGTTTCACGAATTGCCCATTTGCATTGCCATTTCAATTTTGTAGACATGTTAACTGTGCTTTTTACATCTGGAATTCGTATGACACTATATTGGTCATTCAACTTTATACTTGTTTGCCTTTCTAACTATTTTGATCTGAGCATCACTGATTTTTATGTTGACAAAACCCGCATCAGGCGTATACAATTATAAGCCTGGTACCTTTGATAACTATTTACAACACTGGGTCGATTATCTTGCCAGTGGTTAAATTTATAAAACTGTTTGCAAAAGTATGAATTAATCGAATTACTAAGAATTTTCTTATCCAAGGCATAAACTACCTTACATGTATTTAACACAACTTTTGGGAATTTTGAACTCTCTATGCTCTTCAACTCTATACTTGTTTGGTTTTCTTGCTATTTTGATCTGAGCGTCGCTAATGAGTCCTATGTAGACGAAACGCGCGTTTAGCGTATACACTTATAAACCTGGTACCTTTGATTACTATTTACACCACTGGGTCGATGCCCTGCTGGTGGACGTTTTATCCCCGAGGATATCAACAGCTGATAGTCAGCACCTCGTAGTTGATATGAATGTCAATTATATCGTCATTTTTATACATTTACTGTTTGCAAAAGTATGAATTATTCGAATTACGAAAGATCTAAGGATTATTTTTTCCTTCCATGCATATACCGTATAGCGGGTTATTTTGCGGGGTGTAAATTTTCGCTTATTTTCGCGGACAGATGTGACGATGATTATATATCAAACAAATTTCATGTAGTTATAATTACCTTCCTTACTTTTTCGATGGCTATTATTTTGGTAACGGGAATGTTTATGATATTTAGAAAACACAATTACAGCAAAATCTTACAATATGAACCTGGCGGCTGAGTAATTTTGATAAACAACACGTTTACACGGTGAAATTGACAAAAACGATTTTACCGATGTCTGCCCCCGCCATTTTGGGATTGCTTGACACCAGTGAACCTTTTGGTTCTTAAATATGGTAATTGCGGCCGTCCAGCTTAGCATGCAGTGTTTTTGAGTTGTGACAAAGGCTATATTATGTATCAGGCGAGATTACATAACTTCCTGTGGACTATTCCCTTGTGAACTACAACGCAAACAAATATCCTGTTGAACTTACTTTAAATAAAGCTAATACTAACAATGACCACTGCCCTTTTCTCGATCTTGATATCTATATCACTAATGGAAAGCTGAATACTAAAATTTATGATAAAAGGGATGATTTTTCATTTCCTATCGTTAATTATCCGTTTTTAGATGGTGACGTTCCCTTGTCACCATCTTACGGTGTTTATATATCTCAACTTGTACGATTCGCTCGTGTATGTAACAATGTTTTAGATTTTAACGAGAGAAATTTATGTATTACTGAAAAATTATTACACCAGGGTTTTCGATATCACAAACTAGTCAAAACATTTACTAAATTTTATCATCGTTATAAAGACATCATTCGTAAATATAGCTCAAAATGCAGACTTCTAATACGTTCAGGCATTTCGCATCCAATTTTTTATGGAAAAATTCTTTATAAAGCACAAAGGTGTCAGTATTCACCTCAGAAACTTACAAAACCTTTGAATAGACTTATTAAGAAGGGATATAATTACGATACTGTTGTCAAGTCATTAAAGATTGCATATTTTGGCGTTAATATTGAGTCACTGATAAGGTCTTTGCATCGGAACTAAACACATTTATTCTAAAAACAGTTGTTGGCATGACACGGGTTATGTTCTTCTCATATATGTTATGATGGTATGTTACTAAACCCCTAACGGGAAGGATTGTGCCTGATGTTCATATGATAAAATCATAATCTTTCAGTCAGTTTAATTGAAGTCTGGAGCTGGCATGTCAGTTAACTGCTAGTAGTCTGTTGTTATTTATGTATTATTGTCATTTTGTTTATATTCTTTGGTTACATCTTCTGACATCAGACTCGGACTTCTCTTGAACTGAATTTTAATGTGCGTATTGTTATGCGTTTACTTTTCTACATTGGTTAGAGGTATAGGGGGAGGGTTGAGATCTCACAAACATGTTTAACCCCGCCGCATTTTTGCGCCTGTCCCAAGTCAGGAGCCTCTGGCCTTTGTTAGTCTTGTATTATTTTAATTTAAGTTTCTTGTGTACAATTTGGAAATTAGTATGGCGTTCATTATCACTGGACTAGTATATATTTGTTTAGGGGCCAGCTGAAGGACGCCTCCGGGTGCGGGAATTTCTCGCTACATTGAAGACCTGTTGGTGACCCTCTGCTGTTGTTTTTTATTTGGTCGGGTTGTTGTCTCTTTGACACATTCCCCATTTCCATTCTCAATTTTATATAGTACAAAGTTCTCGTCCTAAATATGTGCCTCATTTAATAGGTACAAATATTTGTCTTTTTTTCTGAGCATGTTCTTAATTCTAAATCAAAAGTTAGAACAAACAAATGGCTAGAAAATAAGATGATTTGGAATATGATAACATTGTATGGGCAAGCGAGGAAAAAAAGGCTAAATCGAAATTCGCCGACAAATTTATCGATGCAATCCCCCCTTCAAATCAAAGGGTTGCTTTATTATCAAAACTTTGACATTTTGTCAACTGAAGTAAAATGTAAAAAAGAAATGCGAAAATAACATCTATATTACTAAAATAACGAGGTCCAATTTGTCAACCGTCATGGGGTAAACGACAAATCACAGAATTCAATTTTATATATAGCCAATATAGGACTTTGGTGTTGATTAAAAATTACACCACTGAGCACTTCAGACCCTTTTGGTTTCCACATAATTAAAATTGCAAATAATTAACAAGTTCCGGGTCGAATCCGATACCGATACCATTAGTATATTCACCTATTACCTTATCTGTACGTTCCGCATTTGACAGGCGCACAACCAAACGGTGTCTTTCGGATTTTGCTATTAACACGGGTCATAATCACAGGGTTGACATTTCTAATCGATACATGAACATATTTATGATAATATGGTTGAAAAAGCACCTTTTTGTTCAAAGTCGAAAAGCGGTACGCAACGACGACTTCAGAACAGAATTAACGGCACACATTTTATAATATTTGATATGTTGTTCATTTTGAACATTTGTGAGCCTGTAAAGCTTTGATATCGACAAAATATCGTTACTTGATATTATCTAAACAGTGATTAATTTCATCTTAAAATTACAATATATTGCAAGACGCCGTACAGACAAAAGTTGTCATTTAGCAATTCGCTAAACAACGTCCTGCAATTCTCCGTACAATAAACAAACAATGTTTTTGTCCATATTCTTTAAAAAAAAAACGTCTTTTTGACAACAAATTTTTGTAAATATGATGCCACACTATTATAATCTAAAACCGTGTCTGGAAAAATAATGAAAAACAGTTCAATATCTTGTAAAAGGGGTCACAGAGGACGATGAATTATTACCTTATTTACTTTTTTTTCTATTTCTCCCCGCTTCGTTATTACCCAATTTCCGATGGCGATGATACACAGTGATAAAGGTAGATGCCACTCAACAAATATAAAAAAAAAACTTTGAAATATCCCTTTGTGACCAATATCCTGACAGGAAGATCCAAATAAAATAGCCACAATGGAGAAAAACCTCTCAGGTTTTTCCCTATTTCACCTTGACTGGTGAAATGAAAACTGAGAATTACCGCTAAACATTATTTAGATAAGAAACATCAGAGATACTTTTAAATACTTGACACTTTTTTATGTAATTTATTCAATGGGTTTAATTGTTTTCCCCGTATATATGGTAACTGTTCAATCTATCAATCTAAAACACATTTGATGTATTATGAGACAATATGATTGGCTCTTTTAATGTTATAATGCCTGTTTAAACACTTTGAATTTTCCATAGCTACCATTGTTTAAGCTAGAAAACAAAGATGTTATTCGAACGCCACAATACTGGTCGGAATTTCGTAACGCTAAATCGACAACTCCCAATTTCGCCGGGAACGACGTTCTGTTGACACAAAAAGGTATTACCGCGTTATTCAACATTCACAACAATGCGTTCAACTTCGTGTTTTATTTGGCTTTTTTTTTCACTTCTCAGTGATCAGTCTTTTGTAGACGAAACGCGCTTAGTCGTAAATACAAAATTTAATCCTAGTATCTATGATGAGGTTATTAAGGTGAGGCTTAAGATTTTATGTCAAATGTTCTTACTCCTTATTTTTTCCCATGAATGCATGGTAAAATGTTTTGCTCAATAACCCACTTTTCTTTTCATATAAGACTTACATAGCTCATAAAAGTTTATTTTCCAAAATTCAAGTATATTCTTGATTTCTTCTCTTTCGATATAAGACCTAAATAATACAGCCTTTTCCATGTTTTCCCATCGTTTAAAAAAATGAAATCTCGTGAAAAGGCCATTCATGACCTATCAATATGTTTGGCTTATTCTGTTCCTTATTTAATGCACATCGGTAATAAGAAACTTCATGTTATTTCTTTGTTATTGCCATTAGTGCATTATAAATCTTCAATAGTTCAATAGTTGTCGTTGAATCATGTCTGTCATTTTTGGTTTTCGTAAATCGTTTTGTTACAAATTATACCATAAGTTTTCTCAATTGAATTGTTTCATATCTACATGTATCATTTCGGAGCCTTTAATGTAGCATTTCTGTTAATATAGACAATGCAATAAGAACTCCCTTTCAGGCTTAATCTGTGCCAATTGTATTATTAAGTTTTGTCAAAATTGTATTCTAGAATGTAAAGCTGATATGCACTACTATTTTATTCAAAGGTCAAAATATAGGGCTGTGCGGTATATCTATATGCCCTGAACTTTTTCAGAGTTTAAAACCTGTACTAAAATTTCGTACTACCCTTTTCGCTTTGTGCATGCTTCATAATTCAATTTTTACAGCAACAATATGTTTTAGACTGATTACATTTCCAAGTTATGTCATATCTGGTAACCAGTACATAATGTAATCAAATTATCTATAGATTTTATGTATCTCCCCAAAAGAGGCGTGGTTTGAAAAAAACAGATGTTTTTTTACAGAGTGCAAGCTATACTATTCTTTGTTCAAATAGAAAACTCTCTAAAACACGTTTTCTCACAACAATATTTATTTAAAGCCTTAAAGAATTGCATATTCTCTCAGTTTTCTTTTACAGTACAGTTTATACCCCATCGCTGTTTCACTTTTTTGATGATTTTGAAAACAAGACATTAGTTATTGCCACCTTACTACAGTGGACATCACGTCTAACCTCTCATTAGAACTGTCAGAATAATCTGTCATAGAACTGTTCTTAACTGTATTAGAATATTTCTACCTAGACCAGTTTTAGCCTAGATCAATTCTAAGTGTCAGAATCAGTTCTAGGTAGAACTGACCAAATCAGTTATAGGTAATACTGACCAAATCAGTTCTAGGTAGAACTGTCAGGATCAGTTCTAATGTAGAACTGTCTATACCTGTTTTAGGTGGAACTGTCCAAATCAGTACTGTCATAGAACTGTCAGCAGAACTGACCAAAATTAGTTCTTATCGTTGAACTGTCAACAGAAATGACTAAATCCGTTTTAACGGTAGAACTGTCTAAAACTGTTCTAGTCGTAGAACTGACCAAACTTGTCAGGATTGTTGAACATATTATATATTATATTCTTTTGACCTATTTATATTTAAGACATAAGTTCTTAAAAATGTTCAAAGGATATAACTGACTATTTCAATTCAAGCCGTATAACTGACCAAATCAATTCTAGCCGTAGAACTGACCAAATCAGTTGTTATCGTAGAACTGTTGTAGTCGTAGTCGTAGAACTGACTAAAGAACTCCGAGGAAAATTCAAAACGAAAAGTCCGTAATCCAATGGCTAAATTAAAAGCTCAAACACATCAAACGAATGGATAAAAAATGCAGAGCTATAATTATTAAAGTTGTCATTCCCAATAATCAATGTCTCGAAGGGAATTTTTTAAATACTGAAATAAGCCCTGTAAAATCACTAGTTTTGAGTATTAGAATTTGTGTTTGCTTTGATAGCCGTTTTATTTCGGGACTTTTCCCTATAAGACCCCTAGTGATTTCTAGGTATTGCCGTTGCTTGACTTTGTCATTAATTAATTAAGACACGTATTCCAATGCAAATCAAATGAAAGATATGTTAACGATATTGTCAACATCATGATGCGACGACTGATATCATGTACACATAGATTCAACCTCAAATTAAGTTCCCTGTCTTGCAAAATTCTTTTATCCATCACAGTGTTGACAATATCGCGTCATCAACATGTTTATGCTGATGATCGGTTATATACATTTTGTTAACATCGATCAAATATATAGTCTACATCTTGATGTTGAAAAAATTGAAACAACATCGCGTGTACATGTTTCGACCTAAGACATCGTATTTTAATGATAGCGTGTAAATATCGTGTGTAAATTGAATGTCATGTTTTGTAACATTTTACATCATGAACTTCGTTTACTGCTATGTGGATAATGTCGTGAAGATATCGTGTCTTCCTAGCCACATCGAGAGTGTGACTATTTTTTAGATCACTTCATTATCGTGTTTAGGTGGCACGGTAGTATTTTCTGGCACATAAGGGATAATGATAGCCTTTTTAGAATTTTCACCACTTTCTACAATGCAAAAAATTCTTCATTCACAGTTAACTGAAGTACTTTCATTTTACTATTCAGAAATAAATTTGAATATGTATCATGACCGTTTACTTTTTTTGCTATTTTTAAAAACCTAAGGCCACTAGTACTTTTAGGTCTTTTATGGTGCAGTGAATACAACATTTAAAAAAATTCTCAAAAATTCATTTTCATCTTTATGTAGAATTATTTCATATTTTTCTACTGATTCATCCCTCAGTTTGGGAAAGTATGTTCAGTTGATACCGTATTTTTGTCCAATCACAATGTTTGGATACATTAACCTAAGTAGGGTACACAAAAGAGCAACCTAAATTCTGGAATGCAAATACTACCGTGCTACCTTACCAAGACATAACAAACTTGAAACCAGTCATGACACCTATGATGCATGACTCCTTACTTTGGAATATATTACAATAAAGAATAGTAGTCTGCTCTCATTTCTTACCAAAAAAATGATACATTAAATCCCTACCCCATCTGGCAGATTTTCACTTTTTTTCATCTTACCATTTTTACTTACGGAGTGTCCAAAACCCAACTATATGATGTTTCAAATCAACACAGAAGTCAAACATGGTGATTCAGGAGGAATTATTCGATTGCCAACTCTACTTTTGGTTAATCTTACTGAAAGAAACACTTTAAGTACCAAATCATAAAAAATGATATTAAAGTCCATTCCACATTTTACAGCGTGCCTTATACTACTTTGAACATTTTCAGATTATGAGGGAAATACATAAAGTCTTTAGATTGCAGTTAACTATTATTCCAAAATCTTTTTCACAATACATGTACTAGAATACATCTCTAAGTTGACTGTTTGTCTATTTCTCATGTATGTATTAAGTTAAATTATGTCCCCTTACATAATCAATTTACCTTTATTGTGCTTTTCACTGTCAGAAAATCTTAACAATTAATGGTATTTGCATGGAAAATGAATAAACCATTTAATCTTGCTGACATGACATCATAAAAACATTCTTTGTCAAAAATAATGTCTAGTCAATGTACAGAAACCCCTATTTCTATCTCTATTTCAGACCAATATGAGAGCTAAATGAATAAGTAAGGACCCTTTAACCACTTACTGGTTCCCCAAAAGCTGCTACTGGTGTCATGTTACATCAGAACTACAAATTAAACCTGAAGAAAACTAGTATAGCTGTACTTTTGTTGAAAAAAATAAGAAATTATGAAATTTATGTATTTCGGTGAAAATAATAGGATGTACATGCAACTGAAGAATGTCGCGTCTCAAATTTAGGTGGTTGCACATGTGTCAGACACTGCGAAAAGTTAAAGCTAGCATTTATAATTGAAAATGTATTGTAAGTTACATAAAAAAAAAATGAAGTTCTACTTTCTAGGTAAACTTTTACATTTTTACCCACAGATCAGGCAAAATTTGCTGAATCAGCAATTTTTACTCTCAGGGGTGGAACTTGAGGCTTGTTTTTATCATAGTTGCCCTTAATCAAATTTTTATTGATAAACTTACAAATTGCATAGGAAAAAAAATCCTTTATTGATTTAGTGTAAAAATATATATCCCCCTGAAGGTGGCACGGTAGTATTTCGTGGCCCGTAAGGGATAATGATAGCCTTTTTCGAATTTTCACCACTTTCTAACACTGCAAAAAAATCTACATTCACAGTTTACTGAAGTACTTTCATTTTACTATTCAGAAATGAATTTGAATATGTATCATGACCGTTTACATTTTTTGCTATTTTTAAAAACCTAAGGCCACTAGCACTTTTAGGTCTTTTATGGTGCAGTGAATACAACATTTAAAAAAATTCTCGAAAATTCAGTTTCATCTGTATGTAGAATTATTTCATATTTTTCTACACCTGATTCATCCCTCAGTTTGGGAAAGTATGTTCAGTTGATACTGTATTTTTTGTCCAATCACACTGTTTGGATACATTAACCTAAGTCGGTTACACAAAAGAGCAACCTAAATTCTGGAATGCAAATACTGGGGTAACCGTGCTACCTTTAAAGGCATACTATATAGATTTTATCGCACTATGATTTTTTACATAACTTTCCATAACAGTTATTCTTCACCAAGATAATTCCAATGTGTAATGAAATTTTACTTTTATTTGGTACTTGAAATTTTAGATATTACTCAAAATCGAACTTTTTTTATTTCAAAAGGTAAACACAGGCGAATTTTTGAAAAATGGTTTGGAGTGTCTTCTTAAATATACTCTGAGTCTGTGTAAGTATATTTGTGTAATGGAAATTAGTACATATCATCGGCAGTCCCATGTACGTCTTTACATTGTGTTTAATGTAGGTCATGTTCTCAGGAATAGAGTACCTTAGCCGTATTTGGCAAAACTTGTAGGATATTTTGATTCTCAATGCTCTTCAACTTCGTACTTCATTTGGCCTTTTAAACATTTTTGTATTCGAGCGTCACTGATGAGTCTTTTGTAGACCATTATTTGTGTACTAAGATAAACTCATCATAGATATCATGATAGAAATTTTATATTTGCGCCCGACTCGAGTTTTGTCTACAAAAGAATCATCAGTGACGCTCGAATAAAAATGATTTAAAATCCCAAATAAAGTACTAAGTTGAAGGCGTAGAGAACTAAACTAAACATTCCTAAAACGTTTTACCAATTACAGCTAAGGTAGCTTTGAGGTAAAAAGCCTAGTATTTAAAAAGAATCAAAGTTTTGTAAACAGTTAATTTAAAATTATGACCATATCAATGATAATTCATGTCAACACAGAAGTGCTAACTTCTGGACTCGTAATACACAT
This sequence comes from Mytilus edulis, assembly GCA_019925275.1. NCBI lineage: Eukaryota > Metazoa > Mollusca > Bivalvia > Mytilida > Mytilidae > Mytilus > Mytilus edulis. The sequence continues at coordinate 80,736,342 of CM034349.1, read as the reverse complement.
CGGGAATAAAAACTCCCATCACCAGTGGCATCGACCCAGTGATTGTAAATAAACTCATCATAAATACCAGGGTTGAAATTTTATATTTGGGCTAGACGCGCGTTTCGTCTACAAAACACTTTTTAGTGACTCTTGAATAAAAAAAAAAGTTAAAAAGGTCATAACAAACTATAATTTTAGTATTCTATTAATTTTTTATGCTCTCGTCCTGAATATAAATGGACTGAGGTACAGTTGTAACAACAAGTAATAGAAATCAAATAGTTTAACAGCATTTGTCAAATGTCACAATGAAACTGATATATGGTGAATCTGTTATAGCTTGTTTACACAGTTCTAAAGGTTCTATACCAGTTCTCGTGGACGTTCATGACTTAACAAAGGTTTTTAAAAATATCTATGACGATCCTTCTAGATGACATTTAGGTTAAAAAAAAAGAATTATCTGTAATTCTGTGCATTAAATATAAAAGATTCTATATAAACAATACCTTTTCGTTTTAGCACATATGGCGTTCAGTCGATTATCCTTAATGAACTAGTAATTATCATATATCACCACTTCATTCTAGATTTTACTCCTACATTTGTACTTCCTACTAAATATATATGTACAGTTTTGTCAAATATAGATAAAAACGATAACAATTTATTTATCCCTTTTGGAAAATATATAACATCATCTATATTAATTAATTAAGATAAGGGTTTTGACGAGTACTTATATTCCATACTTGTCTTTAGTCCTAAGTCAGGTATATTACACGCAACTGTTCTGTACTGCAAATGGCATAACATTACGTTGTTACAGTACATGTTTTAGATCCTTTTTTGAATGTTGTGATTTAATCAAACATTGTAGAAATCTGACTCGTTATTTGAATGTCCTTCTCGTACGTAGCTATCTTAAATAAGATTTATAATGCAATGTTTTAATTTTTTAAAGGTTGAACTTTACAAATACAGTTGGTTCACAAATCACACCTATTTATGGGAAGATACTAACTTTTCCTATATAGATATTTGTGTGTTTACTTACTGATTTCATATATTAAACGATAAATATCAACAGGATAAAGAATTAAACTGAATTATCATGAAGAAAGAATTAAAATAAAGGTAGCGAAATAAATATTTGAGGTTTAACTTACTTTTTAGAATTTCGGGGGATACAGATGGTGAAAATATGCTGCACAGCTGTATGTGTTGACCTTTAGAAAAATTAGTAGCGCATGCGAACTTCCCATCCCAGAATTTCCTAGTAAACTTGGCACATTTTTTTTTTATAAAAAGGGGTTCCTATTGCTTATTGCATTGTCTATATTAACAGACTCCTAACCCCTAGTTTCAGTGACGATATATTGAAATAATTACATTAGATGTATGTTTCATTATAAAACTTCATTATAATTGGCTAACTGCAAATCACGTGTTATTTCGTAAGCAATTGCATTTAAGAATTGAATGCTTCTTTTTGTAAATTTATTGGGGTGTAAAAGCGTTGACCGAAGTACATTTTGTATGAAGCGCGGAATCGACTCCTGTAGATGAAGGAAACCTTCATGAATCAAATAACTTTTTACATTTTCTAAGCGGTAAAGGAATAGGTTCAGTAAGACCCCTTTTTGGCCCCAAAATATAGCAGTTTTACAAAATTGTGAAAATGTAATCTTTTAGCTATTTACTGGAATTAGAATGCTTCTGCTACATTAGTATGGGCTGTTTTTTGACAGTACAATGCCCATATATCGGGTACTAGCGTCATTAAGTCATGCTAAATTAATGAAATCTTCACTTTTAGCATTTTAGTTAAATTTTAGACGGTTTCCGTCTTGAATGAAAGTGGCCGCATTCGTGTTCATTCATAATATTCAAATATAAGTTGTATTTGATGATAATACAAAACATGTATAAAGGTTGAGGATGAACACGGATGCGGCCACTTCCATTTTTGACAAAAACTATCTGAAAAGTGATGTTTTTGATAGATTTTTCATATTTAAGTTTGAATCGGAACTATTTTAATGACTAAATCAGTTAAAATCTTTCACATGAACTAATTGAATCAATTGAAATAGACACTTAAGTGTTAAAAAGGTGTCAAAAATCTTTCGTTAGATGAACCCGAAATTTGAGGCCAAAATCGGTCCTTACCGGACCTACTCCTTTACAGAAAATCACCGAATAGATGATACAAATGTATATGTCATGTCAGCACAGAAATGCTAAATGCTGAGCAAGTGTTTTCTTTGGAATTAAACGTTTATCAGCAATGGCAGAAAACACCACTGGACAAAAATAATTTAATTACTTCCTTCAATATTATTAATTACTGGTACACATTATATCATTTTAATATTTTTTTTCTGTGCAAAATTGTTCTTTTTAACTTTTGTTATCTCGAAACAATGTAGTTGTTTTCATTATTTTCATTTACTTGTGTACATTTTTGTATTTGGCGGCGTTTTATTTGGCTTTTTAAAAATTGTTTAATATCTCACAGCGGAATACTACTGTTATCTTTATTTTTTACCCCTTATTTTTTATTTTGTATTAACATTGTATCGTAGATCAAATTTATTCGTTCAATGTATGTCCACTTGTGTTGACATGTCTTTTGATTAAGTTAAGCCATTTCAATTGATATGTTTTAGTGTGTTTTTTCTATCTTGTGGTGTTACACTATTGCTTTAGATAAGGATGCATGTTGGTACTTCTTTAAACGTGTAAACCCACTGCATTTGTTTGCACCTGTCCTCAGTACGGATTTTTTTAAAAACTTTATGGACAAAGTTTAACCGTAAGAAAAGTTTCTATGGAAAATTGCATTGTCTATATTTACAACATTGCAACCTATTGGTAAGGGCTTTTGAAACGGCAGATACAGAAGAATATGTGTCCCTGATAGTCATTTAACACTATTTTTTTTGGCTACCCTTTATACCAGCTGTTTGTCTTCGTCTCTGATTTCGATTGCAATACAGTGGATTTTGTAATTGTACAAAAGATTAACATAGGTTTTATGCATGACGTGCAATGTAACGAAGGCAATCGTAACAACTATGCAGTTATTTCTTCGTGCAATAGAAAGGCCGAACAGTTCCGATTGGTAACGAAGGGAAATCCGCACTTCGACTACAACAGTACCTCTGATATGACTTTGTTCTAGTGTTTAAAGATTTCTATTGTTTAAAGATGGATGTAGCATGGAGATGAAATCATGTCGTTCAGGCATGTCTGTTCGTTAATACTTCCTGAATCGGGAGGTTTCCGTTCTACAATAAAACAATCGGAAATCAGCGATAATCGAACGTTTTTTTTCTTCTGTAATTTAACAGAGGTAAGCTGCATAAAAATTTTAAATTAAAGTTCAATCAGAGAACCTCTATTGACCTGTAATGCCTCAATATAGAAACAAAAGACCAGTTTGATGTTGTTATTTAATTAGCCCTTATGTTGTTTTAACTATATTTATTTAAGAGTGCTTCTTTTTGTAAATTTATTGGAATGATCTTTTGTATGAAGCGAAGGAGAGCTTCATTCTTAATATGTATATGTACGCATGGTCAACGCTTTAAAAACCCTATAGAATTACTAGAAAAAAAAGCTTTCAATTCAATATCGAACTGTGTGTAGAATTTGTCTTATAGTTGTGAATATCGTGATTATAATGTATGCATTTTCATTTCCAAATTGTTAACGCTGTCTAACGTGTCACTAAATTATGAAACCAAGAAAAAATAGTGATCAAAATTTAGATAATTATTGACACAAACAACGTCCATGTAACGTTCGGTATTTCACGTTACGTCTGCAAAGTATTTTCTAGAGAAATAAAAAGAAAAACATAGACCTGACCTGTTTCTGTTCCTCATCATAAATGCATTTATACCCTGAACCTTGGAACAGTATATCTGAACTTTTAGTTTATAACTTTTTTTCCTGCCTGAACACTTCCGAATATTACCTATTTAGACACGTGGGATATTCTACTTTTCAGACACCTCTAGTTTGTTAAATTCGTTTGGTCTCATGTTGTTTTGTGATGTATATTTGTGTATACTTTGACTTCTTATTAATTTTTTTATTTATTTCAGACTGTCGGAATTTCAATGGAAACCAATTGTGCCCCTCTTCTTGCCGACTTATTTCTTTATTATTATGAGGCTGACTTCATACAGGAACTTCTTAGGAAGAAAGATAAGAAGTTAGCAATATCCTTAATCTTTCCGTTCCGCTACATAGATGATATTCTCTCACTAAATAATACAAAGTTTGGTTACTATTTTCAACGAATTTATCCCATCGAACTAGAGATAAAGTATACTACAAATACAGTCAAGTCTGCCTCACATCTTGACTTACATCTAGAAATTGACAATGAGGGTCGGTTTAAAACACAACTTTACGACAACAGAGATGATTTCAGCTTCCCAATTCTGAAATTTCCATTTCTATGTAGTAACATTCCAGCAGCGCCTGTATACGGAGTATATATTTCCCAATTGATACGATATTCCCGGACTTGCATTTCCTATCATGATTTCCTTGATAGAGGATTGCTGCTCACAAAGAAGCTATTAAACCAGGAGTTCCAAATGGTGCAGTTGGAATCATTTGTAAATTTTACGGACGCCATCACGAGTTGGTTGACCGTTATGGAATAACCGTTTCACAGATGATATCAGATATGTTCCTTATGTCGTAACTACAATACCCTCCCCTTTTAACGAATGTGACTTACCGAATTAGACTATTTACCGGATTTGTAATGATATAAGTAACACGATGGGTGCCATATGTTGAGTAGGATCTGCTTACCCTTCCGGAGCACCTGAGTTGACCCCAAGTTTTTGGTGGGGTTCGTGTTGCTTCGTCTTTAGTGTTCTATGTTGTGTCTTCTATACTATTATTTGTCTGTTTGTCTTTTTATTTAAGCCATGACGTTGTCAGTTTCTTTTCAATCTATGAGTTTGACTGTCCCTCTGGTGTCTTTCGTAACTCTTTTACCAGCATTGCTTGATAATGATCTTAATGGCAAGGGTTTAATTTTCAATATTTGTTACATTGAAAATACTATGAGATTTGATAAAATGTTTACCTGTTAGTAATTTTTTGTCATGTAATATTTCATACATTATCATTTAATGATTAATTAAATAAAATTTATAACACTAATCTTAATTTCCATTACATTTATCAAAGGAAACGACCACAGGTACATGTTCTTGACATTTTTGTTGTGTGTAATGCACATATAACGGTATGGCCACTGTTTCTGTGTAGGTTTAAGTTCAGAGTCAGTAGGTTATTATGATACAAAAAAAAACGATTAAAGAAATGTATGTAAAAGACACATTTAATGTTTTATTTTTAACACTACAAGGTATGGGGAAAAACTAGATTCAGAATATTCGTTTTTGGTCATCTGCTTGACAATAATAATAATTTTTTTTACCAAATTGGGGATCATTGTGTTTAGGACAAAAATAAACCACAACCCCCCTTGAAATAATTAGGTCGTTCCCTAAGATTGACAGTTTTCTTTCACTTTCGAACAGCAGTATACTACTGTTGCCTTTATTTCCCGTTAAGATTTAGTATTTCCCTTCGGGTATTCCTGCTTCCTCCAAAAATCTAAACTAGTCGCCATGAAACAACAAACAGTGCTGAAAGCAGAGCTTAAAATCAACGTGTTCAAGATAAGAAAAAAATTACATGTATTCAACTGAAAAACAATCTATGAAAATATTTTGACTGCCACTTGAAAATGAAGATATAATTGATAGGAACAGTAGGTTTGCCTTGCAACAAGCTACCTACTGACCTTTCTATTAGTTGCCTCAATGGTTCTTACTTTGTAAAGAAAATGACACACTTTTTACACCAGACATCGGCTTTAAAGTCCCCATTCTGCTTGACGTGTCTGTGTACTTATACATCCACCACAGCCAAGCGGATGCCATACTTTTCATAAGTTTTTTCTGTCGATTAGGAGAACACCATAACGACTGTATTTTTATTCCCTATTTTAGTATGATTAGTAAATTAAATGATAGTATCAGTACTACAAAAATAAAATAAATAGATACAACAAGCGCATTCGTGTTAAGTATATTGCAAACAAAAATTAGAAAATTTAATGCAAAAAAAATGAAAATGCGACATTTAAATCCTGTACTAAGACAACAAAGGCCCTATACCAAGACAACAAGAAGGGCGTTTGTCTTTAGTTTCAAAAAACAAAAAGTATAGTACTTTTACATCGCATAATCTTACAGACATTTTATATAAGTCTGATGGAACTTTAGGAAAACATGTCCTTGACGACCAAATATACGATAATATGAGCTACATAAAATCTTAATCATGTATAGTTGTATGAAATTTCTACATTTGAAAATGCCTGTACCAAGTCAGGAATATGACAGTTCTTGTCCATTCGTTTTTGATGCGTTTTGTTGTTTGATTTTGCCATGTTGTTATGGACTTTCCGAATTGATTTTCCTCTAAGTTCAGTATTTTTGTGATTTTACCTTTTTTTTCCATTTAGAAATCCAAAATAAAACGATGTAAGTAAAATGACCCATTTTTAGGACATCTACTAACAATGCGTTATGTAATTGGTTAATTGGGAAGAATGCAAATATTGGTTTAACAGACGATATAGCAAATGTCAGTGTACACTTTACATTATTATACTTCACGTTAAAATGCCATATGTTGATTGGCTGATACGAGGTTGTTAATTTACTTTATCCCCGGCTTAGTATATATCTAGGATTTTGATTGGTTAACGCACGTCGTTGCAAAACCCATAGCTCTGGGTGTTGCTAACCCATATCCCCGGACGTTGCTAACCGTTATCCCGGGGAACTTCACGCAAGTTTTCCTTAGTTCCATGATTGCTCCTATTGAAATATTGAATTCTGCAGATTATCCATGATGTTTGTAATTAAATATTTAATTCATTAACAATTTTGTCCTATTATGCCGAACATTTACACTCATTTTATTAAATGCATCACTTAACTGCCTCATTTTCAAGGATGGGACTACTGACTTAGCTATGCAAATGACCAACGTTGACGTCACACCATCTATGACGTAACTCTCACAACATTGGGCGCCAAATTTGAATCAATCCAGTTTCTCTGTCTCCGTATTAAAAACGTCTTATACTTGACTACCTGTAGGGTTCTACCAAAGGTAGTACCTAGCTACACCCGTAAAAAATATGTAAAATTTCCAAATTTCAATAAAAGTTTTTTAGTAAATGAAAAAAACGTTGTTGTTTTCACGTTACACTTTGTACCCGAATTTCCATAAAACTCGCCCGATTTGGACTAAGACCGGGGATAAATTCGTTAACTTAAACTATCACATGGCTGAGAGGGTGACATTTTTTTAATGTTACCCTCTCGTCTAGACCAATCAAAAATACAATGCTAAATTTTTACGTTTTGGCTCAGATTCTATTATTTAAAATAAAAATAAAAGATAAAACATCTTGCTTAACTTTGTTGTTTTTTCTAATACCAGTAACGTTGTTATGTAGATTTACTTGACGTCTTAGAAAATACTTTTAATAAAATTAATCTTCAAAAGACTACAATGATAGGACATTCAGTATGATAAATTAAATAACAAATAGCTGAGAGGGTGGTGATAGAGCAGATTGGTATCCCTCGAAAAAGCATTGTCAACCTTGGCTTCGCCGCGGTTGACAATGTTTTCTTGGGGTAACAATCTGCTCTATCACCCTCTCAGCTATGTGTTATTTATATAATGTTTAGCATAGATAAATATCCACTATTATCATTATAGCTCTGCAACTGATTTGGTTCTGATACATGCCCGGCTTTCAAATATTCAGTATATGCCACTTAATTGTCATATGAAACGAGTGACCGGTGAAAAATAATGTTTATCCAATTCTTGAACCAATGCATGTATATATCATAAACTTAGTCTTCTGTGCACGATTTTATCATTTTTTACGCAAACATATCGTATAATCGTCAATTTTTTTCTCTCTGTCTGTTATGAAGTAAAAATATGGCAGCTACTTAAATGTCTTGTTTAGAAGCCGAAGTTTACCGATTCACACCTTATAGTAAACAACAATTAAACGTGGATATTGAGCACGTGTTTAACATGTAAAATCAGATTCATCTTTTATATAAGCTTTGGATTTCAAATATTTTGGCCACGAGCATCACTGAAGAGACATGTATTGTCGAAATGCGCATCTGGTGCAAGAAAATTGGTACCGTTAATTTTATTATAGTTTTTTTTTAAGGACGTATCCATATGACAATTGCGATCACCGGAAATTTACGAGAGGGTCAGGCTGAGGTCACTGTGTATACGGAAAATATATCCACGAATTGCTTCCTGGAATAAATAAGGTAAACTTCTTCTATTAAATATGAACAAATTAAAGAATTTTCTTAAGAAAAAAAGTATATGTACGATGTTTAATAATGAAAATTATCCATTTAGTCATAAAAAACATATGCATTTTTTTTTATTTGAGGTTTCAAATGACTTTAAAGGATATCTTTAACACAGGCACGTTCGTCCTGTCTTAGAAGCGACGTTAAAGATTTGAACTCCATCTCTGTATTCATTAATCTCAATTCAAAAAGTTAAAATGGGGTTAGTTTAAACAATCATAATTTATTTTTCAAAAAGTGCACAAAATATAATTATACTGCAATCAGCTATTTTACTATACAGATAAAGCTATACGTATAAAAGTTAGCTTTATACGTCAATGACCTCAAATCACCTATAAGCCCCGCCTACTTACAACGTGACGTCACAACCATGACAACGTTTAGTAACAATGGTCAAACTTTTATGAATTTAAACCTGTTATGTCTTCAAATTGTTAATTTATATACCATGTTTATCAAATGTTATTAATTAAATTCATTTTCCCTTTCTAATTCCTTAAATTGTCGATGCTTACCGCCTAGACTACGCTCATAGGGAAATACCCCAAAATGGTATCCCAAGGGGGAAATTCCAAACACTTTCTTTAATAATATTTGTTTCATATTTTTTTTTTTTTTTATCGATTTCAGTATAAAAACAATATACGTATAGTGTCTTGAAATATGAAATTTATTTGTATTCGACACGAAACGGGAAAATGCTCGGTAGAACCTCGCATTTTCCCGTTTCTAAGCCTCATACAAATAAATTTCTTATTTCAAGACACTATACGTATATTGTCTAATTATACAATATAAATACTGGGATTCGGAAACAAGAAAAACTTATATAAATCCGTCTCCCTGAAAAATGGGGTTACAAAATGTAGTAGCATTTGAAATATTATAAAATAGGTTAATATGACAAGTTATTAAACATGCACCTTTATTCTGTATGCATGTAGAAAACAGAATGATTGATACTACATAATTTTAAACTAGATTCCGCTAGTATTTAACTCTTTGCACTATGAAAAAAGTGTAGTAGTCTGCGGTCTGGAACCAGGTAAACATAATTTGTAAACTGTTACAAATAATAACCAAAATGGGTACGGATGCATTTCAATGCAAAGAAGTAAACATAATTGTATATTTATTAGTGGTTTTGTTTGGCATTGGATCATGGGTGGACATTAATGGGATGTTCGTAGAAATTCCTGTTTTCGTTCAACATCTACCGGAAGGATGGAAACTCCCATCATACCTTTCTATCATAACACAGATGGCAAATATTGGACCTATATTCATAACCGTTATGTACATAGTTTTCAAGAAACACTTAAGGGAAAGAGTTGCAGTTTATACTGTTTTATGCACTGGAGCAGCATCATGCTTATTTCTGTCGTTCTTCTGGAAAGAAACAACTGTTATTGCAGGAGAATTACACAGTACTGCCTTGTTAGTTCTTCATTTCTTCTTGTCTTTAACCGATTGTACAACATCAGTTTTATTTTTACCATTTATGGCTACTTTTAAACGGCAATACATGACAAGTTATTTTATTGGAGAAGGCCTTAGTGGACTAATTCCTAGTATGGTCGCCCTAGGTCAAGGAGTCGGTAAACTGACATGCAAAAATGTATCTATTTACAACAAAGCAGATAATTCGACTAGTTACAGTGCACAGCCTGAATATTATAGCATACGATTTACAGTAGAAGAATTCTTCTATTTTCTGTTTACAATGTTGGTCATTTCAATATTATCCTTCACAGTTTTGAATTATACGTCATACTGTAAAAAGGAAAAGGTAAAACACCAAGATGACAGAAGAAAGCGTGAACCAATGAACGGCTTTGAACTCGCATCAGATCAAAATACATCTAAATTACTTCCTGCAAACGATTCAGATGAACTTGTTATTTCTTCTGAGCAAGATTCCACTTGTCAGTATGATCAAGATTCCACTCGTCAGCATGAGCAAGATTCCACTCGCCAGCATGAGCAAGATTCCACTTGCCAGTACTTGACAAAGAAACCAAATTCTCAGTCAGTAGAAATAACTGAAAACATCTTGCCAGAAATTCTTACAAGAGGGATGTTTACATATTATCTGGTGATTATAGCATGGGTAAACTGTCTTTCCAATGGAACCCTGCCTGCATTGCAGTCATACTCAACATTACCAAACGGAAACGAGGCTTACCATTTAGCTGCTACTTTTGCAAAGATTTCGAATCCCGTAGCGTGTTTTGTGTCATGTTTTATAACAGTAAAATTCAGAAATGCTATTTCAGTTTTAACGTTCTTTGGAACAGCCTTGGCAGGATATATCATATATCTAGCTGTTGAAAGTCCAAACCCAGCTTTTGATGATACAACTGTTGGGACTGGCGTAGTAGTAAGTATGATTTTTTTTTTACTTGTGTCGTTGTGCAGCGAGGCTTCGGTGGCCGAGTGGTCTAAGTAATGTACAACTATATCACTAGCCTGTCAACACTGAGATTATTAGTTTGAACCCTCTACATGTACGTGGCAGGTGCGTTCAACTCTTATCTAAATTGACAAGCATTGTCAATTATGTCGAAGGTCGGCGGTTCTGGTCGGGAGCTCTACCACCGCCAAAAATACAAAAACTGATCGCCACGATGTAGCCAATTATTTTGAAGTTGCGTTAAACACCAACAATCAATCAATCAATCAATCAATTGTTTTGTTATTTTCTCCTTGATTACGTTTGTACCACATCTCTTTAATTATACCCCACGCAACGGGTTGCGGAGGGTATAATGTTTTTGACCCGTCCGTCAGTCCGTCCGTCACTCCGTCCGTCAGTCTTGTTTCTTGTCATCGCAACTCCTCTCAAACCACACAACAAAAATTCACGAAACCTTTTCAGATAATAAGGACATACTATGTAGTTGTGCATATCGACGGGAAATTGCGATTCAATTTTTTTCTAGGAGTTACGCCCCTTTGAACTTATTTACTTTAATGTACTACTGCAACAGTTTGTCATCGCAACTCCTCTCAAACCACACAACAGAATTTCACGAAACCTATTCAGATAATAAGGACATACTATGTAGTTGTGCATATCGACGGGAAATTGCGATTCAATTTTTTTTCTAGGAGTTACGCCCCTTTGAACTTATTTTCCCTATATACTGCTGCAACCTTTTGTCATCGCAACTCCTATTAAACCACACAACAGAATTTCACGAAACCTTTTCAGATAATAAGGACATACTATGTAGATGTGCATATCAACAGAAAATTACAATTCAATTTTTTTCCCAGGAGTTGCGCCCCTTTGAACTTATTTGCCCAATATACTACTGCAACTTTTTGTCATCGCAACTCCTCTCTAACCACACAACATAACTTCATGAAACCTTTTCAGATAATAAGGACATACTATGTAGATGTGCATATCGACAGGAAATTATGATTCATTTTTTTCTAGGAGTTACGCCCCTTTGAACTTATTTGTTTCAATGTACTTCTGCAACAGTTTATCATCTCAACTCCTCTGAAACCACATAACATAACTTCATGAAACTTTGTAGATAATAAGGACAAACTATGTAGATGTGCATATTGACAGGAAATTATGATTCAAGTTTTTCTTACACATATTTTATTTCTCCAATGACAATGTGGGGACGTGGGGTATGTGAGGGCACTCACTAAGGTTCTTTAATTCTTATATGATATCAAAGCGATTTTAGCCAAGAAGAAATCTGCCTTGTTTCATGTTTTGATATTTTGGTTGTAGTTTTTAAAGCTATCCGTTTCATGAGTGCGACCATTGTTGAGAATAAATATCACGGTATGACAGTTGTATCATAATTGTAATTGTCATAACATGACATGATAAAATGCATTATGTTCTATTTACATTCACAATTTTCCTCTTTTGTATTTGTTATGATTTCACCTGATTCGAACCATACAGTAGGACATCTATTATATATTTAATACACCAAAACAGGAGTTAATAAGAATAGTCGGAAATCTCACGTAAGTGAATTAGGGAGCTACCATTTGATTTTTATGGGGGAGGGGCTAGGATGAAATTTGAAAAAGGCAGGACAGGAGTTTTGAGTTAAAATGAAAAGGCAGGACATTATGTTGTTAGGTCTGTGCGTCCGTTCGTCCGTCTGTCCCGCTCAGGTTAAAGTTTTTGGTCAAGGTAGCTTTTGTTGAAGTTGAAGTCCAATCAATTTGAAACTTAGTACACTTGTTCCTTTTGATATAATATATATATATATATATATACAACTCGTCTAAACATCAACCCAACAATGTTAGATCTGTAAATTTGCTTTCGCAAATTTTTGGTTCTTCCCTCGCCGGGATTCGAACCCATGCTACTGTGATATCGTGACACCAAATCGCCTGCACTGCAGCCGTCCCGCTAGACCACACGACACCCTGGGCTCTCAAAAAAAGAGCTTTCGGTGGGCATGTGTTACCTTTCCACGTCAGTTTTAATCTAGCGGCGTACTACAGTACATGATATATAAGGCATGAAGATGTTATTGTTACAGATAGCTAAATTATCTATAGTAAAGGATCCTACAAATTAATGTAAGATACAGTCACAGAAAATAATTATATTCATAAGTACGTCTGAGTCAGTGACAACCCTACAACAGATGTATCCATCGGATCGCCATCAATGATGGTGATACATGGCTGTGTACATAATGTATATACAACTCGTCTAAACATCAACCCAACAATGTTAGATCTGTAAATTTGCTTTCGCAAATTTTTGGTTCTTCCCTCGCCGGGATTCGAACCCATGCTACTGTGATATCGTGACACCAAATCGCCTGCACTGCAGCCGTCCCGCTAGACCACACGACCACCTGGGCTCTCAAAAAAAGAGCTTATATATCATGTACTGTAGTACGCCGCTAGATTAAAACTGACGTGGAAAGGTAACACATGCCCACCGAAAGCTCTTTTTTTGAGAGCCCAGGTGGTCGTGTGGTCTAGCGGGACGGCTGCAGTGCAGGCGATTTGGTGTCACGATATCACAGTAGCATGGGTTCGAATCCCGGCGAGGGAAGAACCAAAAATTTAATTTACAGATCTAACATTGTTGGGTTGATGTTTAGACGAGTTGTATATACATTATGTACACAGCCATGTATCACCATCATTGATGGCGATCCGATGGATACATCTGTTGTAGGGTTGTCACTGACTCAGACGTACTTATGTATATATATATATAAGTACGTCTGAGTCAGTGACAACTCTACAACAGATGTATCCATATATAATATGATCTTTCTAATTTTAATTTCAAATGAGAGTTTTGAACCCAATTTCACGGTTCACTGAACATAGAAAATGATAGTGCGAGTGGGGTATCCGTGTTCTATGAACACATTCTTTTTATGTATATCTCTCTCTTTATAATTATTTTAAAGTTAATTGCTTTGCTGTTGATTTTTCAGGTTACTGTCTGGGTGTTAGTTACTTTCTTATTAACGTTTGTCAAAGTCTCCATAGCTGGAGTCTTCAGAGCAGAAGGGAAACGGGCTTTGTTATGGATCGGAGGCATTTCCCAAGTTGGATCAGCCACGGGAGCAGTAATAACATTTGTATTAGTCAATGTTTATGAGTTGTTTGAAAGCGCTCCTCCTTGCCATTTATAGATTTTTAAACAATTATGACTCGTCTAGTTTATGCCAAAAACTAAAACCAAATCGACACAGGAGCAGAAATACCATTTGTATTAGTCAATGGTTATGAGTTGTTTGAAAGCGCTCCTCCTTGCCATTTATAAATTTTAAATAATTATGAATAGTGTTTTGTAAAACCGGACCCTAATCTAAATCTATGCGTTTCCTCTGATGATTGTCCATGTAAGATGAAAGTCTCACTTTTCTTGATGGAAATAAAAGAGAGGAAAAAGATACCAAATGGACATTCAAAATCTTAAGTCTAAAATTAACTGACTTGTAACCTGATACCGAAAAAAGCAAAAAAAAAAAAAAAAAAAGACAATCAACAATACATAAACATAACATAGAAAACTGAAGACTGAGCAAAAGGAACCCCACCATAAGGTGGGATCTCCGATGCTCCGGAAGGGTATGCAGTTCCTGCTCCACCAGTCATGCTGATTCCTTTAGTTTTTAATCATTAATATTACAAAAATTGAGCAGGTACATTGAGTCATACGACATCATAGCATTACTTCTTAAAAATAAAAAAGCTGAAGATAACATGCAAATAAAACTAAAAGTCGAAAAAAGACGGACAAAACCATAACCGAAAAAAAAAGTGACAGACAAGAAAACAATGCACAGAAAACTTAGATTGAGCCAAAACATTCTGCAAAAGGATAGACAGTTCCTTCTCTACTAATTTTTTTAATAGTTAATTATATCTTTTGTTGTGTTGTTACAACACTGTGTAAGATTGAAAAGATATAACGTTCGATCTAAATGTGCCTGTCCCAAGTAATGATTCTGTAATTCAGATGTTGTTTTTGTTCGCTGTCTGTTATATTTCAATTTTCTTTGGATTGTTTCATATTTCTTATGTCAGGGTCTTTCAGATTGATTATATGGTATGGTTTTCTCATTTTTGAAGGTCGTATAGAGACCTATAGTTCAACTTGGTAACTTTCAGTCACGTCATTTGAATTATGCATAATAAAGTAAAGAAAAGCAACAACAACATAAAAAGACTCAAAGAACTAAATAGAAAAAGACGAAATGATCTGATTTTCTGTACCTCATATTTGTTTACTAAAAAAAAATGTCTTCCGTGGGAACTGTCGAGCTGAAACCTACACGCTTCAGGTTAGCAGGGACAATACTCTGTTTTTAATTTTTTCATTTTTGCGCATGGGATCGGTGAAGACTCTGTCAGTGGTTCAAAGTATTGCTTGTCAAAGACATGTCTACTAAGTTAACAAATGCTGCATTCAAATAGGGACTGCTCTATTCATTCTCAGAAATTTTGCAATCTTTTGACATAGAAAACACCCTTTTCTATTTAAAATAGATATTCTACATTATAAGGTGTCGACTTTAAGTTAGTAATGGAACTTGAATAACTTTGAAAAGTTTAATTTGTTATAAAACTTTAACAAAAGGTTGCCACATATGTAATATGACGGACACACCAACCTTTAAAGATAGTCCCCTAGCTGCTATGCTGCCTTATCCTTGGAAATCTATAATATCTTCTCATAATTAATGCTTTCCCCTAAAATATCTGACTAAAATATTAAAAACTTCTGCTTCAAAATTCATCTTTTCTTCTAATTATTCAAAATTATTTAAGGTTAAGCTTTTTCATGTCCAGCGGCACGCATTACAGTGTTATCCGGATTCATCGTTATACGATGCGGGAAAAATTGCTATTGTCAAATTCAATTTCAAATAAATAGATACGTGTTTAACAAAACTATGATCTGATGTACAATGCTTGATGTATTCATTGTTGGTCTTTAATCCCACTTTTATCATTGTTTGCTATTTCATGGCGCCCAGCTTTTTTTTAGTGTAGAAAGCTGGGACGCCCGGAGCGAACCACTGACCTTCGGCAAGGGAACTGTCATCCTAGTCAATTAAGATTGGAGTCAAACCAAACTACCACGTGTAGGGTTCGAACTCTGAAATAAGCAGTGAAGCAGTAATTTTTACTAATGAAAGAAACTTGTTTCTCACTTTATCCAGTTTTCGATTCATATATAGTTTTGTTTTTTATTTTTCAAATTGAAGAAACCAAGACGTTTTAAAAACGAATTGAAGAAAACAAGCTAGTAGCCGATTGCATGGTTCTTTCAAACATATTCTTTTATCGCAGGGATGCTGTCTTGTCACTAACAGATAGAAAACTCAGGGTAAGAATTTATAGAACAGACAAGGGGCAGTGGCAAATATTTCATGTATATTATTAACACAGAGAAGATTACCCCGGCACCCTTTGCCAAAAAAATCTTTCTTTTTCTTCCATGTGCCTCCGGACTTTATGTTTTGAATTGTAGTTTCACTTTCCATATTCTGTATTCATCCTAATGTAAGCTCCACGTGGTAAAAATCACGTGATGCAGGAATATTGTATCTTGGAGTTAGGCTATTTTTTTCTTTTCGGGAGGGCACTCCAAGCAGACAACGTGCATGTTTTATAACGCAACTGTATGTTTTCTTATTAAAGGAAGATAGTTGCCGGTCTGGTACATCATGTACATGGATAGATCGGTTGGAAAACAAGGTTTTAATTTTAATTAGATTGGAAAGCTTAATTTGAGGGTTGAAATCGGAGAGCACGAAAAAAAAGGGGGCGGGTTCTTCCACAGGGAATATTTTTATTTTTATGAACTCTACATTAGAAAGGTTTTTTTTTTTTTTTAAATTGATTTAAAAAAGGGAAAAGCAAATGTAAGGCAAGTTGTGAATGGTCTTTCTTCCTTTCTCTCGTGAGGGAATCTCGCATATATCTGGTTTACCGTCAAACCGGGCACATGTCTTTTGATTGTTTCTGTCACTAGGTGGCTGTATCATTGACGTTTATCCCATATTTTCATATTGAAGCACAATGAACTCGTAAAATTGTTTTATAACATGAACTTAAAATTTCATGTCATGCATAATAAAGTAAAGAAAAGCAACAACAAAAAAAAAAAAGACTCAAAGAACTAAATAGAAAAAGACGAAATGATCTGATTTTCTGTACCTCATATTTGTTTACTAAAAAAAATGTCTTCCGTGAGAACTGTCGAGCTGAAACCTACACTCTTCAGGTTAGCAGGGACAATACTCTGTTTTTAATTTTTCATTTTTGCGCATGGGATCGGTGAAGATTCTGTCAGTGGTTCATAGTATTGCTTGTCAAAGACATGTCTACTAAGTTAACGAATGCTCCATTCGAATAGGGACTGCTCTATTCATTCTCAGAAATTTTGCAATCTTTTGACATAGAAAACACCCTTTTCTATTTAAAATAGATATTCTACATTATAAGGTGTCGACTTTAAGTTAGTAATGGAACTTGAACAACTTTAAAAAGTTTAATTTGTTATAAAACTTTAACAAAAGGTTGCCACATATGTAATATGACGGACACACCAACCTTGAAAGATAGTCCCTGCTATGCTGCCTTATCCTTGGAAATCTTTAATATCTTCTCATAAATAATGCTTTCCCCTAAAATATCTGACTAAAATATTAAAAACTTCTGCTTCAAATTCATCTATTCTTCTTATTATTCAAAATTATTTAAGGTTAAGCTTTTTCATGTCCAGCGGCACGCATTACAGTGTTATTCGGATTCATCGTTATACGATGCGGGAAAAATTGCTATTGTGGGTTCTTCCACGGGAATATTTTTATTTTTATGAACTCTACATTAGAAAGTTTTTTTTTTTTTTTTTTAAATTGATTTAAAAAAGGGAAAAACAAAAAGAAGGCAAATTGTGAATGGTCTTTCTTCCTTTCTCCTGTGAGTAAATCTCGCATATATCTGGTTTACCGTCAAACCGGGCACATGTCTTTTGGTTGTTTCTGTCACTAGGTGGCTGTATCATTGACGTTTATCCTATATTTCTATATTGAAGCACAATGCACACGTAAAATTGTTTTATAACATGAATTTAAAATTTCACGTCATGCATAATTAAGTAAAGAAAAGCAACAACAAAAAAAGACTCAAAGAACTAAATAGAAAAAGACGAAATGAT
This sequence comes from Mytilus edulis, assembly GCA_019925275.1. Classification (NCBI taxonomy): domain Eukaryota; kingdom Metazoa; phylum Mollusca; class Bivalvia; order Mytilida; family Mytilidae; genus Mytilus; species Mytilus edulis. Next base: position 80,718,186 of record CM034349.1, on the reverse strand, counting down.
CTGATTTTCTGTACCTCAAATTTGTTTACTGAAAAAAATGTCTTCCGTGGGAACTGTCGAGCTGAAACCTACACTCTTCAGGTTAGCAGGGACAATACTCTGTTTTGAATTTTTTCATTTTTGCGCATGGGATCGGTGAAGATTCTATCAGTGGTTCATAGTATTGCTTGTCAAAGACATGTCTACTAAATTAACGAATGCTGCATTCAAATAGGGACATCTCTATTCATTCTCAGAAATTTTGCAATCTTTTGACATAGAAAACACCCTTTTCTATTTAAAATAGATATTCTACATTATAAGGTGTCGACTTTAAGTTAGTAATGGAACTTGAATAACTTTGAAAAGTTTAATTTGTTTTAAAACTTAAACAAAAGGATGCCACATATGTACGTAATATGACGGACACACCAACCTTAAAAGATAGTCCCCTTTTATGCTGCCTTATCCTTGGAAATCTTTGATATCTTCTCATAATTAATGCTTTCCCTTGAGATATCCGACTAAAATATTAAAAACTTCTGCTTCAAAATTCATCTATTCTTTTAATTATTCAAAATTATTTAAGTTTAAGCTTTTTCATGTCCAGCGGCACGCATTACAGTATTATCCGGATTCATTGTTATACGATGCGGGAAAAATTGCTATTGTCAAATTCAATTTCGAATGAATAGATACGTGTTTAACAAAACTATGATCTGATGTACAATGCTTGATGTATTCATTGTTGGTCTTTAATGCCACTTTTATCATTTTTTGCTATTTCATGGCGCCCAGCTTTTTTTTTAGTGTAGAAAGCTGGGACGCCCTGAGCGAACCACTGACCTTCGGCAAGGGAACTGTCAATCCTAGTGAATTAAGATTGGAGTCAAACCAAACTACCACGTGTAGGGTTCGAACTCTGAAATAAGCAGTGAAGCAGTAATTTTTACTAATGAAAGTAACTTGTTTCTCACTTTATCCAGTTTTCGATTGATATATAGTTTTGTTTTCTATTATTCAAATTGAAGAAACCAAGACGTTTTAAAAACGAATTGAAGAAAACAAGGTAGCCGATTGCATGGTTCTTTCAAACATATTCTTTTATCGCTGGGATGCTGTCTTGTCACTAACAGATAGAAAACTCAGGGTAAGAATTTATAGAACAGACAAGGGACAGTGGCAAATATTTCATGTATATTATTAACACAGAGAAGATTACCCGAGACCCTTTGCCAAAAAAAATCTTTCTTTTTCTTCCATGTGCCTCCGGACTTTATGTTTTGAATTGTAGTTTCACTTTCCATATTCGGTATTCATTCTAATGTAAGCTCCACGTGGTAAAAATCACGTGATGCAGGAATATTGTATCTTGGAGTTAGGCTATTTCTTTCTTTTCGGTCGGGGACTCCAAGCAGACAACATGCATGTTTTATAACGCAACTGTATATTTTCTTATTCAATGAAGATAGTTGCCGGTCCGGTACATCATGTACATGGGTAGATCGGTTAGAAAGCAAGGTTTTAATTTTAATTAGATTGGAAAGCTTAATTTGAGGGTTGAAATCGGAGAGCACGAAAACAAAGGAGGGCAGGTTCTTCCACAGGGAATATTTTTATCTTATGAACTCTACATTAGAAAGGTTTGGTTTTTTTTTAAATTTATTTAAATATGGAAAAAAACAAATGTAAGGCAAATTGTGAATGGTCTTCTTCCTTTCTCCCGCGAGGGAATCTCGCGTATATCTGGTTTACCGTCAAACCGGGCACATGTCTTTTGGTTGTTGCTGTCATTAGTTGGCTGTATCATTGACGTTTATCCCATATTTTCATATTGATGCACAATGCACACGTAAAATTGTTTTATAACATGAAGTTAAAATTTCATGTCATGCATAATAAAGTAAAGAAAAGCAACAACAACAAAAAAAGACTCAAAGAACTAAATAGAAAAAGACGAAATGATCTGATTTTCTGTACCTCAAATATGTTTACTGAAGAAGAAAAAATGTCTTCCGTGGGAACTGTAGAGCTGAAACCTACACTCTTCAGGTTAGCAGGGGCAGTACTCTGTTTTTAATTTTATCATTTTTGCGCATGGGATCGGTGGAGACCCTGTCAGTGGTTCATAGTATTGCTTGTCAAAGACATGTCTACTAAGTTAACGAATGCTGCATTCAAATAGGGACTGCTCTATTCATTCTCAGAAATTTTGCAATCTTTCGACATAGAAAACACCCTTTTCTATTTAAAATAGATATTCTACATTATAAGGTGTCGACTTTAAGTTAGTAATGGAACTTGAATAACTTTGATAAGTTTAATTTGTTATAAAACTTTAACAAAAGGTTGCCACATATGTAATATGACGGACACACCAACCTTGAAAGATAGTCCCCTGCTATGCTGCCTTATCCTTGGAAATCTTTAATATCTTCTCATAAATAATGCTTTCCCCTAAAATATCTGACTAAAATATTAAAAACTTCTGCTTCAAAATTCATCTATTCTTCTTATTATTCAAAATTATTTAAGGTTAAGCTTTTTCATGTCCAGCGGCACGCATTACAGTGTTATTCGGATTCATCGTTATACGATGCGGGAAAAATTGCTATTGTGGGTTCTTCCACAGGGAATATTTTTATTTTTATGAACTCTACATTAGAAAGTTTTTTTTTTTTTTTTAAATTGATTTAAAAAAGGGAAAAACAAAAAGAAGGCAAATTGTGAATGGTCTTTCTTCCTTTCTCCTGTGAGTAAATCTCGCATATATCTGGTTTACCGTCAAACCGGGCACATGTCTTTTGGTTGTTTCTGTCACTAGGTGGCTGTATCATTGACGTTTATCCTATATTTCTATATTGAAGCACAATGCACACGTAAAATTGTTTTATAACATGAATTTAAAATTTCACGTCATGCATAATTAAGTAAAGAAAAGCAACAACAAAAAAAGACTCAAAGAACTAAATAGAAAAAGACGAAATGATCTGATTTTCTGTACCTCAAATTTGTTTACTGAAAAAAATGTCTTCCGTGGGAACTGTCGAGCTGAAACCTACACTCTTCAGGTTAGCAGGGACAATACTCTGTTTTGAATTTTTTCATTTTTGCGCATGGGATCGGTGAAGATTCTATCAGTGGTTCATAGTATTGCTTGTCAAAGACATGTCTACTAAATTAACGAATGCTGCATTCAAATAGGGACAGCTCTATTCATTCTCAGAAATTTTGCAATCTTTTGACATAGAAAACACCCTTTTCTATTTAAAATAGATATTCTACATTATAAGGTGTCGACTTTAAGTTAGTAATGGAACTTGAATAACTTTGAAAAGTTTAATTTGTTTTAAAACTTAAACAAAAGGATGCCACATATGTACGTAATATGACGGACACACCAACCTTAAAAGATAGTCCCCTTTTATGCTGCCTTATCCTTGGAAATCTTTGATATCTTCTCATAATTAATGCTTTCCCTTGAGATATCCGACTAAAATATTAAAAACTTCTGCTTCAAAATTCATCTATTCTTTTAATTATTCAAAATTATTTAAGTTTAAGCTTTTTCATGTCCAGCGGCACGCATTACAGTATTATCCGGATTCATTGTTATACGATGCGGGAAAAATTGCTATTGTCAAATTCAATTTCGAATGAATAGATACGTGTTTAACAAAACTATGATCTGATGTACAATGCTTGATGTATTCATTGTTGGTCTTTAATGCCACTTTTATCATTTTTTGCTATTTCATGGCGCCCAGCTTTTTTTTTAGTGTAGAAAGCTGGGACGCCCTGAGCGAACCACTGACCTTCGGCAAGGGAACTGTCAATCCTAGTGAATTAAGATTGGAGTCAAACCAAACTACCACGTGTAGGGTTCGAACTCTGAAATAAGCAGTGAAGCAGTAATTTTTACTAATGAAAGAAACTTGTTTCTCACTTTATCCAGTTTTCGATTGATATATAGTTTTGTTTTCTATTATTCAAATTGAAGAAACCAAGACGTTTTAAAAACGAATTGAAGAAAACAAGGTAGCCGATTGCATGGTTCTTTCAAACATATTCTTTTATCGCTGGGATGCTGTCTTGTCACTAACAGATAGAAAACTCAGGGTAAGAATTTATAGAACAGACAAGGGACAGTGGCAAATATTTCATGTATATTATTAACACAGAGAAGATTACCCCGAGACCCTTTGCCAAAAAAAATCTTTCTTTTTCTTCCATGTGCCTCCGGACTTTATGTTTTGAATTGTAGTTTCACTTTCCATATTCGGTATTCATTCTAATGTAAGCTCCACGTGGTAAAAATCACGTGATGCAGGAATATTGTATCTTGGAGTTAGGCTATTTCTTTCTTTTCGGTCGGGGACTCCAAGCAGACAACATGCATGTTTTATAACGCAACTGTATATTTTCTTATTCAATGAAGATAGTTGCCGGTCCGGTACATCATGTACATGGGTAGATCGGTTAGAAAGCAAGGTTTTAATTTTAATTAGATTGGAAAGCTTAATTTGAGGGTTGAAATCGGAGAGCACGAAAACAAAGGAGGGCAGGTTCTTCCACAGGGAATATTTTTATCTTATGAACTCTACATTAGAAAGGTTTGGTTTTTTTTTAAATTTATTTAAATAAGGAAAAAAACAAATGTAAGGCAAATTGTGAATGGTCTTCTTCCTTTCTCCCGCGAGGGAATCTCGCGTATATCTGGTTTACCGTCAAACCGGGCACATGTCTTTTGGTTGTTGCTGTCATTAGTTGGCTGTATCATTGACGTTTATCCCATATTTTCATATTGATGCACAATGCACACGTAAAATTGTTTTATAACATGAAGTTAAAATTTCATGTCATGCATAATAAAGTAAAGAAAAGCAACAACAAAAAAAAAAGACTCAAAGAACTAAATAGAAAAAGACGAAATGATCTGATTTTCTGTACCTCAAATATGTTTACTGAAGAAGAAAAAATGTCTTCCGTGGGAACTGTAGAGCTGAAACCTACACTCTTCAGGTTAGCAGGGGCAGTACTCTGTTTTTAATTTTGTCATTTTTGCGCATGGGATCGGTGGAGACCCTGTCAGTGGTTCATAGTATTGCTTGTCAAAGACATGTCTACTAAGTTAACGAATGCTGCATTCAAATAGGGACTGCTCTATTCATTCTCAGAAATTTTGCAATCTTTCGACATAGAAAACACCCTTTTCTATTTAAAATAGATATTCTACATTATAAGGTGTCGACTTTAAGTTAGTAATGGAACTTGAATAACTTTGATAAGTTTAATTTGTTATAAAACTTTAACAAAAGGTTGCCACATATGTAATATGACGGACACACCAACCTTGAAAGATAGTCCCCTGCTATGCTGCCTTATCCTTGGAAATCTTTAATATCTTCTCATAAATAATGCTTTCCCCTAAAATATCTGACTAAAATATTAAAAACTTCTGCTTCAGAATTCATCTATTCTTCTTATTATTCAAAATTATTTAAGGTTAAGCTTTTTCATGTCCAGCGGCACGCATTACAGTGTTATTCGGATTCATCGTTATACGATGCGGGAAAAATTGCTATTGTGGGTTCTTCCACGGGAATATTTTTATTTTTATGAACTCTACATTAGAAAGTTTTTTTTTTTTTTTTTAAATTGATTTAAAAAAGGGAAAAACAAAAAGAAGGCAAATTGTGAATGGTCTTTCTTCCTTTCTCCTGTGAGTAAATCTCGCATATATCTGGTTTACCGTCAAACCGGGCACATGTCTTTTGGTTGTTTCTGTCACTAGGTGGCTGTATCATTGACGTTTATCCTATATTTCTATATTGAAGCACAATGCACACGTAAAATTGTTTTATAACATGAATTTAAAATTTCACGTCATGCATAATTAAGTAAAGAAAAGCAACAACAAAAAAAGACTCAAAGAACTAAATAGAAAAAGACGAAATGATCTGATTTTCTGTACCTCAAATTTGTTTACTGAAAAAAATGTCTTCCGTGGGAACTGTCGAGCTGAAACCTACACTCTTCAGGTTAGCAGGGACAATACTCTGTTTTGAATTTTTTCATTTTTGCGCATGGGATCGGTGAAGATTCTATCAGTGGTTCATAGTATTGCTTGTCAAAGACATGTCTACTAAATTAACGAATGCTGCATTCAAATAGGGACATCTCTATTCATTCTCAGAAATTTTGCAATCTTTTGACATAGAAAACACCCTTTTCTATTTAAAATAGATATTCTACATTATAAGGTGTCGACTTTAAGTTAGTAATGGAACTTGAATAACTTTGAAAAGTTTAATTTGTTTTAAAACTTAAACAAAAGGATGCCACATATGTACGTAATATGACGGACACACCAACCTTAAAAGATAGTCCCCTTTTATGCTGCCTTATCCTTGGAAATCTTTGATATCTTCTCATAATTAATGCTTTCCCTTGAGATATCCGACTAAAATATTAAAAACTTCTGCTTCAAAATTCATCTATTCTTTTAATTATTCAAAATTATTTAAGTTTAAGCTTTTTCATGTCCAGCGGCACGCATTACAGTATTATCCGGATTCATTGTTATACGATGCGGGAAAAATTGCTATTGTCAAATTCAATTTCGAATGAATAGATACGTGTTTAACAAAACTATGATCTGATGTACAATGCTTGATGTATTCATTGTTGGTCTTTAATGCCACTTTTATCATTTTTTGCTATTTCATGGCGCCCAGCTTTTTTTTTAGTGTAGAAAGCTGGGACGCCCTGAGCGAACCACTGACCTTCGGCAAGGGAACTGTCAATCCTAGTGAATTAAGATTGGAGTCAAACCAAACTACCACGTGTAGGGTTCGAACTCTGAAATAAGCAGTGAAGCAGTAATTTTTACTAATGAAAGAAACTTGTTTCTCACTTTATCCAGTTTTCGATTGATATATAGTTTTGTTTTCTATTATTCAAATTGAAGAAACCAAGACGTTTTAAAAACGAATTGAAGAAAACAAGGTAGCCGATTGCATGGTTCTTTCAAACATATTCTTTTATCGCTGGGATGCTGTCTTGTCACTAACAGATAGAAAACTCAGGGTAAGAATTTATAGAATAGACAAGGGACAGTGGCAAATATTTCATGTATATTATTAACACAGAGAAGATTACCCCGAGACCCTTTGCCAAAAAAAATCTTTCTTTTTCTTCCATGTGCCTCCGGACTTTATGTTTTGAATTGTAGTTTCACTTTCCATATTCGGTATTCATTCTAATGTAAGCTCCACGTGGTAAAAATCACGTGATGCAGGAATATTGTATCTTGGAGTTAGGCTATTTCTTTCTTTTCGGTCGGGACTCCAAGCAGACAACATGCATGTTTTATAACGCAACTGTATATTTTCTTATTCAATGAAGATAGTTGCCGGTCCGGTACATCATGTACATGGGTAGATCGGTTTAGAAAGCAAGGTTTTAATTTTAATTAGATTGGAAAGCTTAATTTGAGGGTTGAAATCGGAGAGCACGAAAACAAAGGAGGGCAGGTTCTTCCACAGGGAATATTTTTATCTTATGAACTCTACATTAGAAAGGTTTGGTTTTTTTTTAAATTTATTTAAAATATGGAAAAAAACAAATGTAAGGCAAATTGTGAATGGTCTTCTTCCTTTCTCCCGCGAGGGAATCTCGCGTATATCTGGTTTACCGTCAAACCGGGCACATGTCTTTTGGTTGTTGCTGTCATTAGTTGGCTGTATCATTGACGTTTATCCCATATTTCATATTGATGCACAATGCACACGTAAAATTGTTTTATAACATGAAGTTAAAATTTCATGTCATGCATAATAAAGTAAAGAAAAGCAACAACAACAAAAAAAAGACTCAAAGAACTAAATAGAAAAAGACGAAATGATCTGATTTTCTGTACCTCAAATATGTTTACTGAAAAAAAAATGTCTTCCGTGGGAACTGTAGAGCTGAAACCTACACTCTTCAGGTTAGCAGGGGCATACTCTGTTTTAATTTTTCATTTTTGCGCATGGGATCGGTGGAGACCCTGTCAGTGGTTCATAGTATTGCTTGTCAAAGACATGTCTACTAAGTTAACGAATGCTGCATTCAAATAGGGACTGCTCTATTCATTCTCAGAAATTTTGCAATCTTTTCGACATAGAAAACACCCTTTTCTATTTAAAATAGATATTCTACATTATAAGGTGTCGACTTTAAGTTAGTAATGGAACTTGAATAACTTTGATAAGTTTAATTTGTTATAAAACTTTAACAAAAGGTTGCCACATATGTAATATGACGGACACACCAACCTTGAAAGATAGTCCCCTGCTTATGCTGCCTTATCCTTGGAAATCTTTAATATCTTCTCATAAATAATGCTTTCCCCTAAAATATCTGACTAAAATATTAAAAACTTCTGCTTCAAAATTCATCATTCTTCTTATTATTCAAAATTATTTAAGGTTAAGCTTTTTCATGTCCAGCGGCACGCATTACAGTATTATCCGGATTCATTGTTATACGATGCGGGAAAAATTGCTATTGTCAAATTCAATTTCGAATGAATAGATACGTGTTTAACAAAACTATGATCTGATGTACAATGCTTGATGTATTCATTGTTGGTCTTTAATGCCACTTTTATCATTTTTTGCTATTTCATGGCGCCCAGCTTTTTTTTAGTGTAGAAAGCTGGGACGCCCTGAGCGAACCACTGACCTTCGGCAAGGGAACTGTCAATCCTAGTGAATTAAGATTGGAGTCAAACCAAACTACCACGTGTAGGGTTCGAACTCTGAAATAAGCAGTGAAGCAGTAATTTTTACTAATGAAAGAAACTTGTTTCTCACTTTATCCAGTTTTCGATTGATATATAGTTTTGTTTTCTATTATTCAAATTGAAGAAACCAAGACGTTTTAAAACGAATTGAAGAAAACAAGGTAGCCGATTGCATGGTTCTTTCATACATATTCTTTTATCGCTGGGATGCTGTCTTGTCACTAACAGATAGAAAACTCAGGGTAAGAATTTATAGAATAGACAAGGGACAGTGGCAAATATTTCATGTATATTATTAACACAGAGAAGATTACCCCGAGACCCTTTGCCAAAAAAAATCTTTCTTTTTCTTCCATGTGCCTCCGGACTTTATGTTTTGAATTGTAGTTTCACTTTCCATATTCGGTATTCATTCTAATGTTATCTCCACGTGGTAAAAATCACGTGATGCAGGAATATTGTATCTTGCAGTTATGCTATTTCTTTCTTTTCGGTGGGGCACTTCAAGCAGACAACATGCATGTTTTATAACGCAACTGTATGTTTTCTTATTAAATGAAGATAGATGCCGGTCCGATACATCATGTACATGGATAGATCGGTTAGAAAGCAAGGTTTTAATTTTGGAAAGCTTATTTGAGGGTTGAAATCGGAAAGCACGAAAAAAAAAAATGGGGCGGTCTTTCCACAGGGAATATTTTTATTTTATGAACTTTACTTAGAAAGTTTTTGGTTTTTTTTAAATTTATTTAAAAAATGGGAAAAAACAAATATAAGGCAAATTGTGAATGGTCTTTCTTCCTTTCTCCCGTGAGGGAATCTCGCATATATCTGGTTTACCGTCAAACCGGGCACATGTCATTTAGTTGTTTCTGTCACTAGGTGGCTGTATCATTGACGTCTATCCCATATTTTCATATTGAAGCACAATGAACACGTAAAATTGTTTTATAACATGAACTTAAAATTTCATGTCATGCATAATAAAGTAAAGAAAAGCAACAACAAAAAAAAAAAAAAAAAGACTCAAAGAACTAAATAGAAAAAAGACGAATGATCTGATTTTCTGTACCTCAAATTGTTTACTGAAAAAAATGTCTTCCGTGGGAACTGTCGAGCTGAAACCTACACTCTTCAGGTTAGCAGGGACAATACTCTGTTTTGAATTTTTTCATTTTTGCGCATGGGATCGGTGAAGACCCTGTCAGTGGTTCATATTATTGCTTGTCAAAGACATGTCTACTAAGTTAACGAATGCTGCATTCAAATAGGGACTGCTCTATTCATTCTCAGAAATTTTGCAATCTTTTGACATAGAAAACACCCTTTTCTATTTAAAATAGATATTCTACATTATAAGGTATCGACTTTAAGTTAGTAATGGAACTTGAATAACTTTTTAAAAGTTTAATTTGTTATAAAACTTTAACAAAGGTTGCCACATATGTAATATGACGGACACACCAACCTTTAAAGATAGTCCCCTTTTATGCTGCCTTATCCTTGGAAATCTTTAATATATTCTCACAAATTAATGTTTTCCCCTAAAATATCTGACAAAAATATTAAAAACTTCTGCTTCACAATTCATCTATTCTTCTAATTATTCAAAATTATTTAAGGTTAAGCTTTTTCATGTCCAGCGGCACGCATTACAGTATTATCCGGATTCATCGTTATACGATGCGGGAAAAATTGCTATTGTCAAATTCAATTTCGAATGAATAGATACGTGTTTAACAAAACTATGATCTGATGTAAAATGCTTGATGTATTCATTGTTGGTCTTTAATGCCACTTTTATCATTTCTTGCTATTTCATGGCGCCCAGCTTTTTTTTAGTGTAGAAAGCTGGGACGCCCGGAGCGAACCACTGACCTTCGGCAAGGTAACTGTCAATCCTAGTCAATTAAGATTGAAGTCAAACCATGCTCCCACGTGTAGGGTTCGAACTCTGAAATAAGCAGTGAAGCAGTAATTTTTACTAATGAAAGAAACTTGTTTCTCACTTTATGCAGTTTTCGATTGATATAATAGTTTTGTTTTCTATTATTCAAATTGAAGATACCAAGACGTTTTTAAAACGAATTGAAGAAAATAAGGTAGCCGATTGCAGGGTTCTTTCAAACATATTCTTTTATCCCCGTGATGCTGTCTTGTCACTAACCGATACCAAACTCAAGGTTAGAATTTATAGAACAGACAAGTGGCAGTGGCAAATATTTCATGTATATTATTAACACAGAGAAGATTACCCCGGCACCCTTTGCCAAAAAATCTTTCTTTTTCTTCCATGTGCCTTCGGACTTTATGTTTTCAATTGTAGTTTCACTTTCCATATTCGGTATTTATTCTAATGTAAGCTCCACTTGGCAAAATCACGTGATGCAAGAATATTGTATCTTGGAGTAAGGCTATTTCTTTCTTTTCGGGCGAGGAAACTCCAAGCAGACAACATGCATGTTTTATAACGCAACTGTATATTTTCTTATTAAATGAAGATAGTTGCCGGTCCGGTACATCATGTACATGGATAGATCGGTTAGAAAGCAAGGTTTTAATTTTAATTAGATTGGAAAGCTTAATTTGAGGGTTGAAATCGGAGCACGAACAAAAAAGGGGCGGGTTCTTCCACAGGGAATATTTTTATCTTATGAACTCTACATTAGAAAGGTTTGGTTTTTTTTAAATTATTTAAAACAAAATGGGAAAACAAATGTAAGGCAAATTGTGATTGGTCTTTCTTTCTCCCGTGAGGGAATCTCGCATATATCTAGTTTACCGTCAAACCGGGGACATGTCTTTTGGTTGTTTCTGTCATTGGTGGCTGTATCATTGACGTTTATCCCATATTTTCATATTGATGCACAATGCACACGTAAAATTGTTTTATAACATGAAGTTAAAATTTCATGTCATGTATAATAAAGTAAAGAAAAGCAACAACAAAAAAAAAGACTCAAAGAACTAAATAGAAAAAGACGAAATGATCTGATTTTCTGTACCTCAAATTTGTTTACTGAAAAAAAATGTCTTCCGTGGGAACTGTCGAGCTGAAACCTACACTCTTCAGTTTAGCAGAGACAATACTCTGTTTTTAATTTTGTCATTTTTGCGCATGGGAGCGGTTAAGATCCTATCAGTGGCTCATAGTATTGCTTGTCAAAAACATGTCTACTAAGTTAACGAATGCGGCATTCAAATAGGGACTGCTCTATTCATTCTCAGAAATTTCGCAATCTTTTGACATAGAAAACACCCTTTTCTATTTAGAATAGATATTCTACATTATAAGGTGTCGACTGTAAGTAAGTAATGGAACTTGAATAACTTTGAAAAGTTTAATTTGTTATAAAACTTAAACAAAAGGTTGCCACATATGTAATATGACGGACACACCAACCTTTAAAGATAGTCCCCTTTTATGCTGCCTTATCCTTGGAAATCTTTAATATATTCTCACAATTAATGTTTTCCCCTAAAATATCTGACAAAAATATTAAAAACTTCTGCTTCACAATTCATCTATTCTTCTAATTATTCAAAATTATTTAAGGTTAAGCTTTTTCATGTCCAGCGGCACGTATAACAGTGTTATCCGGATTCATCGTTATACGATACGGGAAAAATTGCTATTGTCAAATTCAATTTCAAATAAATAGATTCGTGTTTAACAAAACTATGATCTGATGTACAATGCTTGATGTATTCATTGTTGGTCTTTAATGCCACTTTTATCATTTTTTGCTATTTCATGGCGCCCAGCTTTTTTAGTGTAGAAAGCTGGGACGCCCTGAGCGAACCACTGACCTTCGGCAAGGAAACTGTCAATCCTAGTCAATTAAGATTGAAGTCAAACCATGCTCCCACGTGTAGGGTTCGAACTCTGAAATAAGCAGTGAAGCAGTAATTGTTACTAATAACTGAAACTTGTTTCTGACTTTATCTAGTTTTCGTTTGATATATAGTTTTGTTTTCTATTATTCAAATTAAAGAAACCAAGACGTTTTTAAAACGAATTGAAAAAAAAACAAGGTAGCCGATTGCATGGTTCTTTCAAACATATTCTTTTATCGCTAGGATGCTGTCTTGTCATGCCAAGAAATTGCTTCCGTTGAAATTTTGCAAACATCCCATAGAGCAAATTACATGGATGATTAATATTGACCATTTGGTATATGGCCGTGTTCTAAGCGACACGAACATGCAGGTCATAAATTAATTTGTTGAATGAAATCAAATCTTTAACTACTAATAGGTGTCGTTGGAGGTCAACCGGAATTTTTAGCGAGGATTTTTTGGCATGGCTAAAATGATGCTCATTGTCAAAGGCTGTACGGTGATCGATTGTTACTTACTTCTACGTTATTTGGTCAATGGTAGACAGTTCGCTCAAGACCACAATTAATTACCCCTTTTTTTCGTCATTTTAATTAGAGTGTATTTTTTCTTTTTTTTTTTTCTTTCCCTTCCTCATTCATTTCTTAGTTTTTTTTGTTTGAAATGAAAGAAGAGAGTGAAATAAACTTTTGGATGTTGTATTTTAACTGGTTTTGATATGAAAAGAGTGATTAGGCCAGGTGCAAAAAGGTCATATTTACAGTTTTCGGAACATCTCTTGACTTGTCCATAGGGGTATGGATGTGTATTGGCTAAATTTGTAAGAGTGATTGCTTAAATCTTTCTGAATTTTGGATATATTTTTGGACTAGTACTATACATTACACACACAAAAGATTTGACAAAAAGGAATGGTGCAATTTTGTTAATGAGACAAAACGTTATGATTCAAGATTTTCAAGATTTTATTCATAACCTCAGACACATACTTGTCTACAAGAGGACAATATATACAAACATATTAAGATAATACATTTTTATGAAGAACTTATAGAGAAATTTAATTGTGGTCTGTGGCCAGTTGTCTAATTGGCAATTATACCAACTCTCTTTACTTGTATATTGATAACCAGGCAAGAAAGTGGGTTTGATTGTGTTCACGTTAGTTTTGATTTCTTTGAGTATTCCGGACAACTTCTTTTAATCTACCATATTATACATCTCTTCTCACATATATACGAAATATTTGACACTTGGCATTCAGTGCAAATCAATCAATCATTCAATCAATTATATTTATTGCGGGATCTATACAGTGACATGTCTGATTCATGAGCAAATGATACAAAATAAAAGTTTTAGGAAAAAATAAATCAAAACCACTCAATTACTTGCCCCTTATAGATACAAAGTATTAGTTTTTTTCTTTACAAATATAGACACTTTGAAATGAAACTTTCAAATATTTACCCAAAAAAAATTGTTGAAGTTATATGAGAATAATATAAAACAACCATCTCTCTCTGTAAACTATTAAATGTGATGAACATGTTTAAATTGTTTAAATCATCTAGCGCTCGAAACAAGTATGAAAACCAGGAATAGGAGTATTCATTTCAAAGTTTGAATAACAAAATTAAACCAATCATTATAAAAAAAAACTTAAAATAAAAATAAAAACGCACGGTTTCATGTACACTGATAAAACTTTAGTGAAAAAGAACAACAATAAAAAAAATCATCCATAAGCATAATAATTAAAAAATGTCAATCAAAAGCGTAAAGAGCTGTGCAAACCGTATATATAACCACATTAAATATTCATAATTTGACCAAACCGACTAGATAAACGAACTACAAGTAAGATATGAATTATTGAACACAATTTTGGCAATTTTGCATCAAATCTACGCGTTATGAGTAACTTAAAAAACACATAGTGATAGACAAAAAGGAAATTAAAAATAAATGCATATTCCTTTATTTATTATTACAGGGCTCTCAAAAACAACATCATCATCAATCCCAAACATATAACATCATGGTGTCTATTTATATACCACAGGACAATATTTGCATTGTCAACCAATACATCATACGAAAATATATGAAATCATAATGCAGTATCGAAGTTTGTATAACATAAATTATCCTCTAATTTTGTAATTGTTATAGCAAATTCATTTGGCTAGACTCAAGCTAGCAGCCACTCGCTAGCAGCCAGCTTGTTGGAGAATATTCTGCCAGTCTGGACATCATCGGGTTTTGAAATTGTACTTATAATTATTGCTTCTCTTTTAAAATTATTCTGGATGAACGAGTAATCCAAGAAAAGAAGTGCGGGCAAATGTATCTTTACTAAAGATAAAATGATCAGTACCCCAACCAGTTGTTCTAATCCAGGCATGTTCGTCTTTCCTCATTCTACAGCAAGCTGTCATTGACGCAGATGTATAAGATCCAGAATCCACTTCTCTTTCCCCAGTAGAGCTTATAACGTTCTCTTCGACTACTAGGTCGGTTATTATGAAATGAGCATCTACTGTAGACATTGTCCATGAAGACATGTATACGCCATCCCGGGGGGCTACAAATATTCCATCGTTATTGTTGTAATGGTCCCCTTCGTTGATGATGACTGTCTCAAATACAACAGTAGAATGTTTATTCAAGCTAAATTGACTCTGTTTTATTATTGCATAAAACAAGACTGGTTGTTCTTTCCCTGTAAAATAGTGAGTTCGAGTTATTTATGTATATGTGATTGGAAAGTATAATTTGATATGAAGATTTTGATGTCTTGGAATACATGATGCGTACATTTTGATATGTATTTGTTTTTTCTCCAGTAAATGTCTGCAATTTCTTTTACACATCATGTAAATGAGTAATAACACCATTGATTTTTCTCTATTTGTTAATTTGACACTAAAAAAATGGGCAGAGGTTATCTGTGTCAAATAAAGAAATACTTGACAGAGTAAAGTTTTTTTTTGTCAAGTACTACAGACAACGTTTCGCACAGCATTTCATTGCATATAAGAAAAAACTGGAAGTTAGCCAATCACCGCTTTTTCCCTGTGCACAAGCTTCAGTAACCATGTAAACTCACTTCTCAAAATATTTTACAGAAACACATAATAAAAAAGAGTGGTATTAGAACGCCCCCAAGCTATATGTTTATGACTCATCATTTTTTTCTGCAATGAAATGCAGGGTCAACTTACTGAATTACTGAATGATTTTATTCTCATAAACTAGTACATAGTTACAGAGATAATAACAGTTCATATATAATACATATCTTTGTTTCGCATGTGTGAAAATAAATAACATTATAATAATATTACAGTTCCTCTAACCAGGAGGACAGACTTTCAATGATATATATCGTATAAATCTACACAATTTTTCTAGTTCTATAACATTTTCAGATGAGAATACATTTTTAAATTTAATAATGTTTGCATTTTTGTTACAATAGTGTGGTAGATATTTTTCTCTTTCTATGTTAAAACAATTGCATGACATAATGTAGTGAAATTCATCGCCAATATCTTTAGAGCTACAGAGATTACAAGACCTTTCCGATCTCGGAATAGTTTGCCACCTTCCTGTCTCCACTGGCAAACGATGATTTCCGCATCTAAATTTACACAAAGTATATAAAAAATTAAAAGGCAAAGTCGACAAATACTTTTCAAATTTAAATTCAGTCTTGAAAATTCTATAACATAAACCTTTTGAAGATTGGTGTAAATCTGCACACCACTTTTGTCGAAATTGGTCTTTAAGCTTTTGCTCAATACTTAATTTTATCCATTTTTTGTTAAAATAATCTTGGCAATGCCATACATTTGACATGCCACATTCATCAAAAATTTTCTTAATACATAAAATCCATTTATTTCCAATACCATAATTGTTATAATTAATGTATAGTAATTTATATAGTATACAGGATAATTTATTTTCATTTGTATTATCAAGAAGGCGACACCAAAAATTGATCATTCGTAATTTTGCATATAAAGAAATGGGGTATCTCCCAAGTTCTCCATAAATCATAAAATTTGGAGTCGAGTTTTTAAGTTTTAAAATGTGCTTACAGAATTTCAAATGAACTCGCTCAAGTATATCAAAATTTTCGTATCCCCAAATTTCAGCCCCGTATAGAAGAGTGGGTACAACAGCTTTATCAAACATTTCTAGTTGGCATTCAATCGATAAGTGATTCAATCTGCTCTTCTTGATAACACTATACATAGCCTTATTTGCTTGGTCTCGTAAATATTTTCTAGTTTCGAAAAAAGATGAATTTCTAGAAAAAATAACACCAAGGTATTTATAATGTTTAACTATCTCTATTTCTTCTTTTTCAATACAAAATTTCAAATTATTGGATATTCTTCCTCTTGTAAAAACCATCACTTTGGTTTTGCTAACATTGATTCTTAATTTCCAATTATTACAATACTGTGAAAAATTATTTAAAAGTAACTGTAAATCTGAACTTGATTCAGCAAGTAAAATAGTATCATCAGCATATAATAATACAAACAGTTTTAGGTATATATTAAGTTCATTTTCCATATCTAATGTTAAAGATTGTACACCAGTTATGTTAACATTTTCTAAATACTGCTGTAAATCGTTCAAATATAGAGAAAATAACAGAGGAGAAAGATTTTCCCCTTGTCTAACACCAATTTCACTAGCAAACATGTCAGATAAATTATTATTATGTACAATACGTGATTTAACATCATCATACATATTTTTAACAACTCTAAGAAACTTTCCTTTTACATTATTCAAAAGGAGTTTATGTAATAAAGAATTTCGGTGTACAAAATCAAACGCCTTTTCAAAATCTACAAAAGCGCAAAAAAGCTTTTTCTTTTTAACACTGAGAAGTTCAAAAAGTGCATATAAAGAAAAAATATGATCTGTTGTAGAGTACCCATGTCGGAAGCCGGCTTGATTTTCATTTAATATATTCAATTCATCAACGAAAAACCCCAACCTGTCGTTAAGAATAGATGTAAATATTTTCCCCAAGCACGACAATAAAGTTATCGGTCTATAATTTTTTGGATCTAATTTACACCCCTTGTTCTTAAATATTGGTATCACATTACCAATAAGCCAGGCTTCCGGCAATATACCCGTATCAAAAATAAGATTAAACAATTGTGTGTATATATCAATCATACTGTCTAGAGATGAAGCAATGTATTCATTAATGATTTGATCTGCCCCAGGCGATTTATTATTCTTCGCCTTTTTAACAGCTTTTAAAATTTCTTCTCGTGTAATTACACAATTAAGTTTGTCATCGTCACAAGATGAGCTCACATCGTTTTCAATAATAAATTCATCTTCAAACTTGTTCTTATTCAAATCTTTAAAAAAATCAAATAATGTTCCAATAGATATATTGCTTTTTTCCCTTTGACGTCCCTTATTAAATAATTTCCAAAATTCTTTTGGATTTTTATTTTTTAATTTTTTCATGTTGTCACTCATATCTGCATTTAATTTCTTAATATTTCCATCCATCACTTTCTTATAATATATCTCACTCTGTCGTAATCTTTCTTTAAAAATATTTGACCCATACTTTTTATAAAGTCTTTGTGATTTTCTTAATTCTTTCTTTGCTTTGTTACAATCTTTATCATACCATTGTTTATTGTTTTGTTTTCTTAGAATTACTCAACATAGTTTTAGCATACACATTTGTACCAAAAGTAAGTTTTGCAGAATCAATCAATATATCAGAAACTTCATGTACCAAATTATTCATATCATTTTTTGAGATATTTTCTTTATCATTATAAGTATTCAGCTTGCTTATAACACAATCAACTTTATCGGTATCAATATTTTTTCTATATTCATTTATTTTTTCCATTTTCCATTTTCCAATCATATTTTGTTGTACAGAATGGTTTTCAATTTCATTATTTTTAATCAATGATTGACAATCTATATGTAATGATAAGGGTGAGTGCACATCAGAAAAAAGTTTGGAAAACTCACCAATTTCAAAATTACTTACAAATTGTAAAAAATGTGAGGTACATACAATATAATCAATAACACTATTGTTTCTACTTGTAGGTTTTGCATTAACATCTTGACCTACTCTTCCATTTAGTATAAAAACTTTGTTAGATTTACAAAAGTCTAACAATTTTCTACCAAAGCCATTAACTACATTATCTGGAGAGTTTCTTTCTCTAGGTATTTTCAAATTATCTAGTATATGTACATCAGTATAATCAAATTGATCAGTAAAATGTTGAACAATAAACTCATCGTCAGAATTTTCATCATAAAAATCGGACAAATTAGCAGTGCGACTATTGAAGTCACCAAGTAGTACAATATATTTACTATTTTGAGAAAATCTTTGAAATTCAACATCAATCTCGTTAAAAGCTTCTTCTGATGTGTAATTTGTATTAACAGGTGGTATGTAAACAATGCCAAATACAATATTTTCATCAAGATCAAAAACTTTTTTGTCAACAGAAAACCAATACACAAATTTGCATTCGGTATCAAAAGTTTTAATACATTTATCCAAGCACTTCCGGTAGCCTAGAGCAATACCACCAGACCTATGGCTTGTAATTTTATGTCTATTTTTAAAACTAAAAATAAATTCGTCACAGTTTATAACATCACAATCATCTAATTTAGTTTCTGTAAAACAGACAATATCATAGGTGTTCAGCAGTGATTTAAATTCAGGGTATAGTAATCGATTTTTTATACCACAAACATTTAAGGATAATAGTTTAATACAATTGCTAGAGGGTTTATCTACAGAAAAACTATTACAATTTGATTGAAAGTCACAAGTGTCAAATAATTCGTCGGATATAACGGTTTCGTGTTCTATTCCTCCACGGTTATCCTAATGCGGTGAACTGCGCCTTTGTCGTCGTCCGGGGTCGTTTAACTTTTTTGGTCGGGCTCCTTGTTTGTTGTACTGTCGTCGAGGTACATCATCATCTCTCTTCTCTTCATCTTTCTTGGATGGGCAATATTCAACTCCGTCGATGAATAGGCGGTCCCGTTTGAAAAAAGCCTTTTTCCGTTGTCTACGGGCTTCTTGAAAGTGTGGCCAAAGTTCTTTGCGCTTATCGTTAACTTCTTTAGGAAATTGCTCACTGATACCAAAGTGAGTGTCCCTCAATTCCCTTGCTGCTTTTCTTACGAATTCTCTTTCTTTAAAATTTCGGAATCTGCAAACTATTGGCTTTGTCATGAATTTCACTGATCCATCGGGGTACCGTTCGACATATTCCTTACCAAAACGGTGGGCGCGGTCGTATTCAGCTATTCGACATAATTTTAATTGTTCAGTCATAAATTTCTCGAGAACTTTTTCAGTGGTCTCTGACTCTTCAAACTTATCATGCATCGGTATTCCGGTAAAAATTAAATTTTCTCGCATTGATCTCGTCTGTAAGTCAATGTGTCTTGTATACAGTTCATCGAGATCTTTTTGTAAGCGAAATATAGCATCGTTCGCAGAATCAGCATCTTCTCGAATTCCCGCACATACACCTTTGACATCTGACACATCCTTTTTTTGCATCTTCAAATTTTTCATTTATGAAATTCATACCCTGCTCAACATCATCAACTCTTTTGGACACTTTTTCTACAGTTTTAAATAAATTTTGGACTGCTCTGTCAAATGTAGAAATCTTGTTTGAAAGTTCATCAAGTGTTGACATTTTGTCAAATATCATATTAACCTTTTGAGTAAGATCGTCTAGTTTACAATTTGTGTCTGAATAAGGATTCACCATTGGCTGCATAACAGAGTTTATATTCTGTGGAGTACTGGTGTAAAAACCAACGGCCGGGGAATTTGGAGACTGTTGTGTAAAATTTGGATTCTGGACTGGTTGCGTCATTGAGTAAGGTTGAAATTGTCTATTTTGAGTAACCGGGGTATCGTAGACGGGAACATTAAAAGTTGCCATATTTACAGTATTGGTCGAGTCTTGATTTGTTTTGTTTTTGTTTACATTTCTCTTAGTTTTGTTTACGTTTGACGAGGACTTTTGAGTATTAGTCACTGCCTTTTTGTTTGGTTTCTCACCACTCACATTCTGTGTACTTGATTTTTTCCTTTTTCTAACCTTCTTTTCTCCTTTTTTTGAATTCATAAAGAATAACTAATGTTCCTTTTGTAAAATGTCATATTCTATCACTATAAGTTCACTTGAAAACACTTCATATTCCACTAGTAAGTTATTCTTTGTAGGAGAGAAAAAAAACACGACATTTTGTTTCACACATGCGCAAGTTCCTACAACTAACAAATTCAAGGGAATGTTTTGTTTGACCCTTTATCATTTTACACATATAAGGAAGTGGATTTTCAATATACATCGGAATTAAAGTAATGACTCGGAACTTGTTTGAAATTCTTTGAATCAATTTTTATTTGTACATTATACATTTTGTTTTGTATTTTGACAAATATTCAAAATAGTTAACATGTAAAAATAATGAACAATGACCAATAAGTAAATTTTGTTTTATATTTGAAATTGAAAAAAAATACACCTGAAAGAATCATCATGCGTATCAGTAGAAATGTCTGGTTATAATGAAGCGTTTATATTTGTCCAATAACTGATTCTTTGAAACATATAGGGTCTTGATGATTTTAGCCATTATACTTATTCGTAGATCGTGTCTTGCTGATCATGATTGCTAAATAAAGTTTTTATCCATCTTGTATAGATTTTTTTTAGATATTATGCAAAAACACAAAAAATGATAAACTTGTCATTTAAGGGCAATAACCCAAATAAGGAATCGTCTGTCCACTTGTCTTATTTGTAATCTTGTCTTACGGACCATTTTGCTTATAAAAACAGTTTCTCTTTCCTTTTTTTATTGTGTTCAGGGTAATGAACAAAAATAAAGACAGACGTGGGTAGGGGGACGTGTTCCTTTATTTAAGAGCAATAACTCCTATAAGAAGTCGTCTATCAAATCTGATGTACATGGACAATAGATATATTTCGACAGTCTGATGGTTTTTGTCAATGTCAGATTTTCAATGTATAAGACTGCACTTGCAAATTTGCAAATATGTTTTATTTTTAGCGGTGTCGGTCATATTAGTTAGCAAGCAGGTCAACGGGCACCAATTTAAACTATTATAACCCAATAATGATTGTGGCCAAGTTTGGTTGAATCTAATATAATACTTTTAGAGACAAAGATCTGCATGTGTAAACGGATGAAGCCGAAGGACGAAGGGGGCCAAGTGATGAGAAACTATATTGATCCTTTGGGCCAGGTGAGTTAAAACAAAAGCGGGTAATAGCATCTTTAATCATAGGTCTTACACGTTCACAGATGATACATACAATAATGTACATGCTCTTATATAATAGACTAAAGTGACATAGTAGACAGTGGCTAACCATCAGTAATTTCAATCCCCCGATACATTTGTGTCGGCACTTTAGAGTTTTCTGTGATTTCATTTAGTGGAGATGATCTTACGACTTATATTGATAGTAATATTTATATACTGACACAATTTTTCGAAAAAAAGGTATTGTTTGTAGTAAGAATTTTTTTAGTAAAATGAATTGCATGAAAGCACACTTAAAACTTAAAAGTACTGTATACTTACTTTCATTTTCTAACAAAGTAAGTTTGTTCTCCAAAAGTTCCAGTCGACTCTTTATTGAGTCTTCGTCCAATGATGTTATATTCTGTATTGATTTTGAATATATTTGTTCGGTAATACTTAAAACAAAAGCTAAAACAATGAAATATTTCACATCCATTATTGTTGCAAAAATCTACTGAAATGGTCATGAAACCTCATAGACGAGAAAAAGGAGACAAATAAACAACATAGCCCAAATAATAAATACAAGTGGATTATTTGATAGTAAAAACAACTTTTGTTTTATCTATAATTGATGCTTTTGTGCAGAAATAATGTTTGTTTTAAATTTGACTCTCACGATATCATTTTGTAAACGTGATGGTTGAGACACTGTTGGTTTGTAAAATATAGAAACCTTTCAAACTATAATATATCAAAAAAGATAGATAAGCTAATCAGATAATAAAATAGTATATTATTCTATTTCCTTTCTATCCATACTGGAAAGATTGTTTGTTTATAATATAAGACAGATTTGTTTTTCTCTTACACTTCATAAATCAAATAAGAAAAACAAAACCCCTTAGATAATAAGTTTGCTATGATATCCGACAAATAATATTTATGAGAAAAATCCATCATATAAAATGTTAATGTTATTTGCAACAATGTAACATACCCTACCCCAAACAGCATCAACCCCCTTTAAAAAAAATATCCGACAAAAGGGACATATCATAGTTAGATAAAAATATGTCATTTCAATTCAGTATACAGATAATACATGAAAAGATAAAAAGAAAAAAAGAAGATAACAATTATTTAAACTGTTCTGGCACATGTTGATATACGAATAATTTCTAGTTGTGTGTAACATATTCAAGGATTTAAGTATTATAGTTCAAATGCATGTATGATGTAATGCACACTTTTACAAACATAATAATGACATATTTATATGAGGAATGTTTTTGTCCTTTTCCCTTATTCCATACTAACTGCCCAAAATTTGAAACCAACATAGCATAATTGTTTTGTTTTCATTTTTAAGACTCAATAACACTTTTGTATAAACAAAAGAACAGTATATACGCTGTTCAAACTCATAAAAATGTTATTACTGACGATCTTACTTTATATAATGTAATTAATGCATTACATAGTATAATGAATGGATATTTTTATAATGGCCCTGTTATATGTCAAGGTCTGTAATAATGGTCGAGGAAGTCTGTAATGGCCCGAGGCAACGCCGATAGCCATTACAGACATCCGAGGCCATTATTACTGACCAAGGACATATAACAGGGCCATTATAAAAACACCCATTTCTTAATAGATTTATTAACCAACTAAAAAAAGTGTATGTGTTGCTGCCAACTTGATGTACTCTCTTACTCTTTTAATGACAGTTTAGTTTGAAAAAAAAAAATTGTACTTCACCATGATCAAGCTTTATATATACCAAATATCCAAGATATTAAGTTGAAAGACGTTATGTGTTGAAAAACAGGATGAACAGTGATCCCTTTATATGGTTCTTTAATGTTTGTTGGTGGTTACTAAATTAAATAAAATACAAAAAGGTATTATACTCTTACAGCTTACTTTTATTAACTTTATTAAAAACCCTAACTGGGCTTAATACAGACAAGCTGGGCGTTAATACAGGGCCATTACAGAAAACAGGGCCATTACAGAATTAACAGGGCCATTACAGAAAAACAGGGCCATTACAGAAAAAAACAGGGTCATTACAGAAAAACAGGGCCATTACAGAAAATATGTTATTTTAAATAACCAGTCATTTTTTGGCAATAATGTACTTAGTTGGTTAATAAAATAAAGTAATATTTGTTGCTTACTATATGTAATGCAATATTTATTGTACTTGATACATATAAGCTGTATTGCTTTTGGAATATATATGAATACATCTAAATTATCGCTGAGAATTCACTTTTAATTGTGTTGACTTGGGTTGAGTTGTCTCTCTTACAATACCAGTTGTCATGCCGAGGATTGCGCTCAAACAAGGCCCAATCCGGCTGGTGGATTTTTTCGCTGCGTTGATTATGAAAACTCGTTTGTGGCCTTGGGCTGTTTTCTACTCTCAGTTCTCAGTTCTCATTCTCATTCTCTATTCTATATGCAAGTTTTAATGCTCGATGGCCTACTCCTGGAGTCGTTCTAGTCAAGAGTTGTGCAGTATAACTGACATATATGGGCGTTTTTCAATAAAAGCGCTTCTTTCAGACCTAAAAAAAAAATGGAAAATCAACTTGTCTAAAATTTAATTTCAAGAGTTATTTGAATACCTCTATTATAGAACTGTTTGTACACAAAAAGTGCAATCTTAAATATTCTTTAAAATGACATTATTTTCATAATTTGTGTACTGTTTCGTAGGGACAAAAGTCCCCTACGAAACTTCTTCTAAACACACATAGTTTTTGCAATTTTGAATGTTTCCTATAGACATTCCAGTTTGTTTACTTTAAATACTAGAAAAATCTCATTTTTTTTCTGAATTGGAAAACCATTTTTATCGATAAAGATTAGACAGTACTTCACATATGAAGGTACAACTCATGTTACGTAGTGGACATTTTGATGCGTTTCGTAGTGGACAAAAAGTTTCGTAGTTGACATCAACCCTATTATATGTTAATAAAAAACATAATAAAAATTACATGAAACTAACCCTTGTTATTTGTTTTGCACGAATATAATTGAAAAAGATAAAAAAAAAAAAAAAAAAAAAAAAAAAAAAAAAAAAAAAAAAAAAAAAAAAAAAAAAAAAAAAAAAAGACTGCATGGTAGTGGTAGTGTCCACTACGAAACGTTTTTCTCCCATACTTGTTTCGTAGGGGACCGTTTCGTAGGGGACATATTCGTATGTTTTATTTTTTTCCCACAATCCCTATATTGCAATAGTAACAAGACTAATTGTATTCATCAAAGCATTTATTAAGCTGTACACTGATATTTTTTTCATAATTTTAAAACCAGATAGTGAAGGCGATTTGACCCGTTTCGTAGTGGACATTAACAAAAATACGGTATCACTCTGGTCCATTTGATGTGCTCAATTTTTTTTACCAACAATTTAATTGCCGTTAGGCAGCAACCATTTGATTTTCTGGGGGGGCTATGGTTTTTTTTCTATGCAAACTTTTTTTTTCGCCTGCGGCGAAAAACAATCTATTTTTTTCGCGACAAGTCGAAAACAATTTTTTTCTTTCAATTTTAGCATTACATATAGTGGCAGCTGAGACCCTAATGTTTATATCTCTTGCAAACAAAAATTACATTGATTTTATAAAACTGTTTATTAGCAAATTTTAATGACTTCGTTTCGTAGTGGACATTTTGTGAGGGACACACCTTCTGAAATTAAAAATTCTATATTGAAAGCTGTTTATTAAAATATGTTGGCTCTGAACATACTTTTGAATTATTAAAGAACTTATGTAAAGTTTAAATAACATTTATTTCTTAATTTTTTTTACTATATTTTAGAGTATGAATGTTGAACAGGCGGTCTAGGGACATGCCATTTTGGTTGTTTTGGACCATTCAGGAGTCCATATCTTATCAATCCCTCTAAAAATAAACTGTTTCTTTGCTTAAAAATGTTAAATCTAATTCAATGTACTGACTGCACAAAAAATTACTTGCAAAGATCAAACACCTTTTTTTTTAAGTGGCTGGGACAAGAAAATACGTTTTTATTGAAAAACGCCCATATACCAACTTTATCATTCAGTACATGTTCTATATATACGTTTGATTTCTGTTTTTGGTTGGCTTTTGTGACTTTTTATAACAACAATGCAATTGCTGGGGTTAAACTTTACTTTAAAGCTTGTTTCCTAAAGAGTAAAATGTGTTTGTGTGGCCCGTAATGATTATACACATTAATAGGAATTGTTCATGTTAAACACTATTTTCTTGCTTCTTAGAAATTTTAAAATGTGAAAAAAATCGTTCTTTAGTACTTTGATTAAAAATGTTTACGCCATGACATGCCCAAATTTGCATGTATATAATATGTCTGTCCTAGTTTAAATCTGTTACTATTTTGAATACCGCGTGTGGTAGGTGCGCTTGACTCCAATCTTAAATGACTAGGATCGTCAGCAGCACTGGAAAAAGTTGATTTTATCGTGTAGTATAATTGTTTAACTTTTAAAGCCATTTGTCTTTGAATTCTATCTTTTAAGGCAAAGAAAGGGAAATGTATATGGAAATTAAAACAGTGGTTTTCAAATGTAGCTGATGTGTATCCGTATATATACATGTATATAGATTATTTTAATTTTAGTTTCTTGTGTACAATTTGGAAATTAGTATATGGCGTTCATTATCACTGGACTAGTATATATTTGTTTAGGGGCCAGCTGAAGGACGCCTCCGGGTGCGGGAATTTCTCGCTACATTGAAGACCTGTTGGTGACCCTCTGCTGTTGTTTTTTATTTGGGCGGGTTGTTGTCTCTTTGACACATTCCCCATTTCCATTCTCAATTTTATTCATTGTAATAAAATGTTTCCTTGTAGATTTGCATTCTAATAGTTATTTCAAAAATGTATTCGTGGACATTTTTTTTAGAAAAATAAATGTACAAACATATTGCCAATCTGTTGTCATTGTGTTCGAGCACAAAAGTTAACTAAAGAATAAAAATCGAATATGGAAAATTATAAAATGTCATTAAGAACATAATATGAGATCACCATAA
The DNA here is from genome assembly GCA_019925275.1 of Mytilus edulis. Taxonomy (NCBI): domain Eukaryota; kingdom Metazoa; phylum Mollusca; class Bivalvia; order Mytilida; family Mytilidae; genus Mytilus; species Mytilus edulis. The sequence goes on along the minus strand of CM034349.1, from coordinate 80,691,169 downwards.
GAAAACGTCACGGACGACTAGCAGAACTACCTACTGTGGATTTCAATTTAGTTCAAATACGACTTAAATATATAGGAACGACGGTTATCGTTTTCATTAACAGATTAAAACTCCGCATCAGTTCTTAAAGTATTCATGCAATCCTCTACCTCTCATTGGAGGTCCAGATGTCAAATTTAAAATGTATTGAAAGACCCCATTGATTATTAATATTTTTTCATTTATATTGACGTTCGATAGTTTGTTTCATGATTTTTAAAGTTAAGTTACTATAAATACTAGTATTCGAAATTCCCTTTGCAAGAAAGCGATTTTCTCCCAAGAAAAGGGTCATCTGGGGTATTAAAATATGGCTATTCCTTGACCCAACTCATCCGTCAGATAAATTTCTATTTATGTATAAAAAAAACCAACATCTGCTATGAATGCCAATGAGACAACTCTCTTGATTGATGTACAAAAACAACTAACGAAAAACAAATATGTTACACACCAATGAACGACGACCACTGAATTACAGACTCCTGACTTGGGACAGGCACATAAATAGAGAAAGTTGCGGGGTTGACATGTAGCGAGATCCGTTTTTTCATCTTTGCAGGATATGCAATGTAGGTATACAGTCAAATCCTACAAGTCCTATGTATCGTCCGGGGGGAATGTCAATCTCAAGTCCATGGTATAGATGACCTGTTGCCAGGCAAATCCTTGTCTTATCTGTCATTATCACTGTCATATATGGCCAGAGAAATTCCTGTCCTTCATTTCTGCGTTTGATAAATCATATTTGATGGTCACTCACAAAACAGTATTACATAAAACTGAACTAGTGCTAATGAGCAACATATCTTCGTTTTACGCGACTATAATAGTGTGTGCGATATATATAAAACTGTTCCCATGTACGACCTATACTTATAAACATAAGCGTTATGTCAGAGATACTTGCATGTAAAAAAAAATATTTTGCAATTCTGGCACAGGTGTGGGATTTTTCAGGATTGTACATTTTTCTTAAAGTCGCATGACAATATCTCAATGATCTTTTCCGTCACCGTGTGCAATTCGTCACAAAAAAGTCATCTTGTTTCTCTATGCACAGGTCATCCGGTACAATGTAACAATCTGTGACAAGATTAATTTCCAATATGAATATTCATAGGCACAGTGATTCACAATATATCATGTCGACTTCATTCACCGATGGTTAACTTCACAACTTTATCAGAAACTGACTTCTAATATAGAAGTACATTAACATAATCCATAATAATAAATTCCTTTCGTAATAATTTTCAATAAGAAATAATTGAACACTCTATATATATGAAAATCTTTCACACTTTAACAGGGAGGTAGGATAAAAAAGTCCTGCCTTTTTTTAGTAGTAATTTCTGGCCTCCCTTTTTATTTTTCATTCTATTCGTTCCTGCCATTTTTCATTAGTTTATCCTGACCTTGTTTTCATAAATTGTCATCCTGCCTTTTTTCAAATTTCATGTTACCCCCCCCCCCCCTTTTAAAAAAAAAAAAATCAAATGGTAGCTCCCTTACTTCAACTATAAAGTTGAAAATGGAAATGGGGACTGTGTCAAATACACAACAACCCGACCAAAGGCAGAAAAAGCCGAAGTTCACCAATAAGTCTTCAACATCACGAGAAAATCCCGCGCCCGGAGACCGGCTTCAGCAGACCCTTAAACAAATTGTGTGCTTATTCGGTGAAAGTTGACGTTACACTATTCTCCAAAACAAATTAATGAACTTAAATGAGAACAAAACAAGAATGTGTCCTCAGTACACGAATGCCCCACTCGCACTATCATTTTCTATGTTCAGTGGACCGTGAAATTGGGGTAAAATCTCTAATTTGGCATTAAAATTAGAAAGATCATATCATAGGGAACATGTGTACCAAGTTTGACGTGGCCATTGATTGGCACATTAAATTCATTCATGGACTGGGAAAATTTAGGTGAACGTTTGTATGTAACGACCACTGCTCACTATGTACTTTTTAAAGAAACTTGAACTATGGGGTCACCAAAGGTTCTCAACACATGAATAAAGTAATTCGAAAAATTAATTAGAAATAACACGATGTTTTAATTTATATATATTATATAAATCAAAACATTAAGGTTATTCCTGATTAATTTTTCGAATTATTTTATAATTAAAGGCGTTAAGAAACCTTTGGTGACCCCACAGTTTAAATATCTATCGTAGGTACGTCGTGAACAGTGGTCATTTCAGACAAACGTTCACGTAAATTGTCCCAGTCAATGGATGAATTTAATGTGTCAATCAATGGCCACAGCTACACTGTTTTGAATTTCATTCTATATATTGTACACTTATCAATTTTAGACATATATAAAAGCGGTACAAATGGATTAATTAGTCTCGACAAGCTTTCATACATGAAGAAATAAAAAATGTTTACCTTCACTGGGACAAATTAACGGTTGACCCAAGCAATAGGTAAACGTATATATATATATATAGTAAAACGTATGCAAATGAGCAATAGAAAATTTAAACATACGCACATATCTGCCATACAACCAATCATTAAGTTTAAAAGCTAATCCGGTAAATTCAAAAAAAAACTTGCCGGTCCAAAGATAGCCTTCGGTTACAAATTGCTTTCACTACATTCCTATACTGTCTATTTTTGTTTTTGATTATCTATAAGTATCATCTGAATGTAAACCATTTTTAAAAACAGGGAAAATATGTAACAATATTTTCATTGGGTACATGTAGTTATCCAAGTTTTTTTAATAGCTACCTAACAGTATGGAACGTTTACTCATTGTTGAAGTCCACCCAACTTGCTTATTAAACCGTCCTTTGAACCGTTTAGTTTTAAGTTGAAAGTGTCTAATGAACTTCTTATTGTGTATGTAAGTACCGAAGTATTAACTGCTTGAACTTGTTATTTACATATGTACGACGATATTTTAGTTTCTTGTTCTATTGAACGCATATACCTTTTACTAAAATAAAGAAATCATTGAAAGTAATTATAATTGTATAATAGCTTAATAGTACTTTTGGACTCTAGTTAACACTTGTTAATTGACAAATATTCTATCTAACAATAATATTTCTCATCTGTCAATCAATCCATCATGTACAACCAAGACTCGTCATTCCCGCCGTTTAACTCACAAGTGACGAATGTTAAAGCAGTTATTCTTAATGTTATATTTGACTGAGAATGAACTTTCAGAGCTTTTTTCAAACCGGGTGTAAATAGCTGATGTAATTTATAATTAAAATATATGAAAGCAAGCCCTTGCAAAGTCATAGCACGACCTATTTAACCGAACTCATCTAAAAGCCACATTCATCTTTGTTTATAGTAAATCCTTCCAAATAATTAAACCGTGAAATCGAGGTCAAACCCTAATTTGGTTTACAATAAAAAAATGTTTACATCATAATGAACATATGAAACCATTTGTTAAGTTGATGTGACCACAAGTACATGGTAGTAATACACAACCGCGACTACAAACTTTAACCTGATACGGGACGTGCGATATATGCACAAACCGGACAACATGATATCCCTTTACTTAAGAAGGCAGAATATTATTAAACAGTGGCGGATCCAGAAATGTTCACAAGGAGGGGCCCGCTGACTATCTTAGAGTGTAATGCTTCAGTGATTCCCTATATAATCAACCACCCCCCTGAAAAAAACCTCTAAATACGCCTCTGTTAGTGTACTGTCAAGTTACGAGTGTATACTGTGAAACGATGTCGTTTTAGGCAAACAAAATAAAAAAAGTTCATTTTCCTTTTAAAAGTCATTCTTATAAATAAATATCAACAACAACAATCTCATAAAATCAACAGGACGACGTATCAAAAATTAAAGGATTAGAGTCAGTATTCTGACATTGTTCTGAAAATACAGGCTGGAAATGTGAAACATTGGCAAAACTTGGTGGAACGTTTGTAAAATGTGGAGGAGCATTTTGAAAGCTTGTTGGTACATTCTGGAAATGTTTCTGTTGTGGACCAAATGTTCCGATTTTCTGGTATCCATCTTCATCTACATCACTATCGGAAATCCTCATGGATTTTCCATTTAATACTGGAAGTGTATTCTGTTTAGTATGCATCATATGCGGGTCCATACAGGGACCCAGTGTTAGAGGGTACTGATGAATCTTGGGATTGAATGTACCCATTCGTATCACAGGCTCGTGTCCATGGCCACTATGGTTACCAAACGATCCCATTCGCGCCACCGGATGATGGATTTGACAAGGACGATCGTCTGATGGAATTGAATGAAATAAATCCGGTTCAAAGTTCACAGGATGATTCATATTCCTAGGTAATGTACGACAGTCTCTATATTTCGGATCAAGTATAAAATAGTTTTCACCTAACGGATTTTTCGGATTGTTGTTTGGTTCGAGTGAACACTCATGTCCAGTAAACTCATGTCCAATGAATGGTTGTCGTTCATAAACTGGAGGCGCACTTGGTACCTCTTCGTGTGTTGAGATCTCTTCATAAATGTTTCCCTAAAAAAGCAAAAAAATAAACAATTAAGATTTTGGTCATTAATAAACTTTTTAAAGAAACTGCTACACACGTTTATTCGTATACCGTATTTCAAGACGGCTCAATCATGATGACCATCGTTCTTGCTTCTTCTCCACTAATGGCAATCAAAATAACGTTCCGGTAATTATGAAAGCATATTAAAAGAAAATATTTGAGGTCACAGACTAAGAGTAATTGTTGTGAAAACATTTACCATTTGAGCCGACTGGCGAGAAAGTGAGATTATAACTCATATTCAGTGTATAACAGTCAACACTGTCCAGAGTATACCAATGTCAAAATTTCCCCCCTAATTCGAAGTTTTTTTCTACTGTTCAAAATTGATTACCAGATTTTCATCCTAGTGTAACATAGCAATTGACTGACGTTAATCAGAGGAATATTAGTCAATAGATTACAGGAATGTTTAAGTATATTCTTTAATCAGATGCTGAACTTTCAATCGTATTTTCATACTCCTTGTAAAATGACAAATGATGTTTGCGCACAATACTTCTAAACTTTGGTATTCCATTTTAATAATTCAAAACGGGTATTTCTTAAGTGAAAGTTTAAAATTTACGAGGATGGTTTTCTGTTAATGCTTTATCTGCATGATAATGCAGTGCATAGATTCAAGACAAAACGTAGCAACTAAAAGCAAACACTCATTTATATTAGAGATAAGGTCTATATTGAAATAATCTATTGCAATTTGAAACATCGTTGGGATATTAAATGCTTTATGGTAAATACAATTAATTTATTAAATTATGGTCATTATGTATTCTTCATTGACTGGAATTGCAGTACTTTATTAATCGAAGATCCATAAGAGGATTTCGTTATCTGTAGGGAAATTAGCTTGTTCAATGATAGCACAATGAATTGGTTGTAAGATAATATCCAAATGTTATTTGATATAATTGACGTGTGTCAAAGCAGATTTTTGAAAACAAAAAAGGAATCAAATTCTTAAACGTGAAAGGTTCAAAACAATAAACGTCCATGCAGGAAAAACGTATTGAAGTAAAGAATTTAAATTGTTATTACTAGACCTTGTTTAAATATGCCGTTGAAAAATCATATTTAATTACGACTGTACTCTTTGAAACTTCGTCAGACAGTAACATTGAAATACACTTTATATAAAGATACTGTTGAAAACAGTTGACTCTTGGTAATGTGATCCGATAGTTAACTTGCATGATAGAAAATGGGTACATGTACTGTATAAAATTAAATCAGGGCAAAATAATAATATAAATTCAGTTTGATCACGTGAATGAATAGCAAAAATTTAATCAAATGAACGATATTTTCAAACACGTTGTAAACGCAACAAAAAACAGAAATAAAATGGCATTGCATAATAACTACATGTGATTAATACAAGATCAAAGAAAAAAGGTAACTGTGTAACATGTAACATGCAATTTTAAATACTACATGCAATACAAAACTTTAAATGCGTACTTGAACTTATATCAGTAAAAGCTCTTTAAGTATTGTACTTTTAGATTGGAATGTATAGATTCCAAATGTGAACAAAATACAGAATAACTTTGTTTTAGGGAGCTACCATTTGATTTTTATGGGGGGGCTAGGAGGAAAAATTTTGTCCTGCATTTTTTTTTAGCTGTAATCTCTGTCCTGCCTTTTTATTTTTCACTCTGTTCGGTCCTGCCTTTTTTTTTTTAGTTTATCCTGACTTTTTTTTACCTAAATTGTCATCCTGACTTCTTTTTTTTGCAAGTGTCTCATCCTGCCTTTTTTTTTACTCAAAACTCCTGTCCTGCCTATTTTTTTCAAATTTCATCATAGCCCCCCCATAAAAATTAAATGGTAGCTCCCTTAGATATTATCTAGTTGAAGGACAGCTGTAATGCACATCTTCTCTAATGCATTGAATTTTTCCTATTTTAGTGTGAATTTGGACAAAATAACATCCACATTTAATCCTTTCTGCTCTATTTAATGAAAACTTGCATTTCTAGAGCCAATGAGATCTTCTTACTTCACAACCAAAAAAGCAATAACTAAAAGCAAACTAAAATCCTTCAAATCTTAAATTTCACAAAATATAAATGGTTATCGGTTTGTATGACTACAACTAATGCATGGATACATCAAATAAATATAAAAGACGAACAACTAAACAAACTAACTACACAAATAAATAAAACATAAAGCCCAAAAACCAAAGTTACCAACTATAGAGTTAGTCTAGAGGAGCTCCGAGAAACACTTGAATACCTTGTTAAACTTGAGCGGTAGTAGTTTACCTACCGAAGGACCCTCGAGAGTTCCTGAGCCATCTGATTTTCTCTCTAAATATCGTTTCCTGAAATAAACAGAAGAATTAATGATTAAATTGTGGTCTGACAATTTTAAGCGCACAAGAGAAGGTACATGTACCCTCAGCATGTACCACTTCTTGACAATGTTATGCATGTATTTAAATTAATTTTATTGGCAATAAAAAAAAACATATTCTTGAAAAAAATATCTAAGAATAAAGTGATAAAATAATCTTTAAAACTTTACATTAATATATCTATCATATATTAATTTGTTATTCATTACCATTAATTCATATTCAGTATGATACATGTATGAGTGTGTTCTTTGATACAATTTAATACTACTTTTGCATGCCAACGAGCAGTGTCACATTTTGAGTGCACTACAGACGCTTCAAGCTGAGAAAATCGTCTGCCATTGTCAACAACATGCAAATAAACCTGAATTTTAATTAACATCCTCTAATGTTTCAGCATTTAAACCGTATGCAAATTTCCTCTTTTGAAGTGTAAAGTGTCAATCATATTTTTATGTAATATTCATAATTGTCATGCACATTAACCAACATTACTTTCATTAACCATAATAAAACGTTACTAATTGAAAAATAAAATAATAAAACTGATGTTTTCATTGCAATCGGTTGCCTGCGAACAAATCGTAACTCTCCGATACTCTGAAGCGGAAAGCGAAAACTAAAAACCAACCATTATACCACGGAGAGGCACGGACGCGTTAAGCTTAAGTAAAATGTACTTAGCTGTTGATTATATCGGGTTTGTTTTATAGCTGACGTTCGGTTATACTTTCACATTACAGAGTTCTCATTAATGCAGTGTAATGGCTTTAGGTCGTTTGTCAAATTGTATTACATTTATAAAGCAAAGATATGTAAGTCAAGTAGCCTATTATTTTCTGTATTTCTAATATATACTGCTTCACTGATATTATTTTTCTCTCCTGTATGAGTAACAATTATCCACTTGTCTGCGGTTGTATATGCCATCTCGTGTTTTATTGCCTTAAAATTGCGTATAAATCTATCATTTTCGAATGCATAGGCTATGTTTAGTACGAAAACAGATTTTACGTTTACTTAAAGAAAAATGGTAGCTTGGTGAGCGGGGTAGAAATTAAGGATATATCTGATTAATGCTTTTTCTTGTCAATCAAATTGGCATATCAAATATCAGATCTTTCGTAAAATTTCTACCAGAACACTCGCAGTAAATTAACATATGTCCCCTTTTCTAAGAAATAAAGACGAACTTTGCAGAGTCAAATTGTCCTTTCAACGCATGCTAATGGTCATAATTACTTATCTGACAAAGGCTGTTAATTTAATTCATGTAATTTAAGCATTTTTCGCTGTTATGTGTCAATTTCTCAGGTTGTTTTTTTTATTCAATTTGAAAAAAAAGATCGACTGCTTGTTATCTCAAAGATCACACAGGCAGATAAAAACTGCGAACAGCCTTCTTTTATGCTTATAATATTATGTCTATTCCGTCAAGTCCGTAATTCTAGGAGCACTAATGATTTTCAGGGTCCATAGGCATTCTTAGTCAATGATAATAGTAGCTAAATTGGAAATCCGTAAAAATAAGGGAAATCGGTAAAAAATAAAATTTGAAATAAGATATTTCAATGACTGAGATTACTGCTTGGACCTAAATAATATGATGTAAATTTCAATAGTCAATTTAGATCACATCCGAAGGACAATTTGTATACATGGTGAAAATTTGAAATTTTCTTTGAAGATAGTTCGATTTTCACCGAAAAGAACAAGAACAAAGCAAACATTGTTAAAAGGAAGTGTGCTTTTCTCCTTAGTTTTAGAAAAAAAAATCAGATCAAGTCGACAATTAGTTTCATGTAAAAGTGACATTACCCGTTTATTTTTGACAAAAATGTCGTAGAAAATATTTCATTTTAATTTACATCATAAAATGATTTATTTTAAGTGTTATTGTCATTCTGACTTTTGTCAATATTGAAATACATGGAAATTATACCTTGGTTCAATTCAGATTCAATTAGAAAGGTTATTTATGTTGCTTAATGTTTTCTAAATGCAAATAAAATCAATTGAAATATTAAAAAATGCATTTCATATTCAAGCATGCGCAATAGTTTCTGTCTTGTCGATTTCTTGGTATGCTTACAAAAAGCAGCATGACTGATATAAAAAAAAATGCGGAGATGTAGTATGATTGCCAATAAGACTGAAAAATGATAAAGATTTGAATAGTTACTGATCGTAACAGCCTTCTACAGTCGTATTAAAACCTAAGCTGGGCAGTAAGCTAACATGGATCAAATTATAGCTAAATGTAAAACAATTGAAAAGTAAAAACCAGCAACATGATTTTTGTTTATATGTATCCATATATTCATACAAAAACGTGTGTTTAATAGTTATCAGGTTATTTTGCATATAAATAGCATAAACCTTTGTTACAAAATACACTTAAACAATGCACTTAAAATTGAAAAAAAAATCTTTTTATGACAACAAAAAAGGCAATAACGGTTTGGAGCAATACTTTTAAGGGAAGACTTAGACCGAAATCACCCTTAAGAAAGAATATAAAACACTAATTACGTACTTATTATGGATAAAGACGTTTTATTAACTTGATTATAATAAAATGTCTTTTTGATGTTAAACGTTTATTATCTAATATATATTTTGTGGTTTTAAACCATTAATTTAATTCCAGTTTAAGATGTGTTTAACTAGTTACAATCCGAATGATGATGTCTCATTATGAATAGAGCCTTTCTTTATTACACGGCACCCATAAACTAAAAGTACGATACAAGAAAAGCATCTATGAAAACTTGGTAATTATATGGTAATGACTTTATTTTGGTTGTTTAATGGTGATTAACAAACTTACAAACTTTATTAATCAAACTCAGACGCAGTGACTGCGCTACAGGAGCATCACATATTTATAGTATATTATAATTACAGATGACAGAATGAGTATAGAAATTATCTTACATGTATATATTAAACTATATGATTTCAAGTCATTTGAACTTATACAAATGTATTACATATACAAAGTAAATATAGGTAGTAGCATTATCGTATATATATTATAATTATTAACACATATTTCAAAGGTAATACACAAGTTCATGCTTCAACTATGTTTTGGGTGTACTCGATTCGGTTACAGTACGTCACGCCACCACGTGTAAATAGAGTGTTGTGTTTAATGGTGATTAACGTCATATCCCATTTATTTGTACATTCGTATAATTTTATGATGGTCAATTATTTCATAAAAGGATGAAAAAGCTATAAGTGCAGACGTCCGAGTGCAGACGTCCGATCGAGTGCACTTTGCCATTTTTGCAAAACATCGAATCGAGTTGATTCACCAGTAACGTCTAGTTACATTGGCCATTTACCCACACAAAACAACAAGCTCAGCTTTTAAATAAAGTTTATAGGATAATGATACAGGTAGACAGGCGACAACACTGACAACTTGTCCTATTACCGTAATATATGTTGTTTAAATGACTTTCTGTGATTGAGGGTCTGCTTTCCTCACATAAACATATTTGTTGTTCTTAATATTTTCGTTCTTCAAAATTGTTTTCAGAATAAACGGGAGTAGTTAGTTTATATTTCGTGAAGATAAATAAATAGTCCCCCCCCCCTTTTTTCCATTCAGAAATGCATTACATAACAGTCGAGCAGGAAAAGCCATTAATATACTTGTATCATAAGACAACTTGCTAGTGTTGATCGTTCATGATAATCTTTTTTAAATAATGAATATTCATTAAAACACATTCTAAATTTAAATACTCACGTGCAACGATATCGTCTGCTAAACCATAAGATGGCAAGAGTAGCAATTAAAATGACAAGAAAGACTCCTAATACTGCGGCTGCTGTCAAAACTATGATACTTCCGCTTGAATCAGACGATGTTGGTGGATTTATGATTGATGTATGATTAGTTGTACTTTTGATCGTTGTAGAAGAGATTGACGGAGACTTGTGTGGAGTTGTCGTTCGTAAAGTTGTGGTCGTCGTTGATGGTTTGTGTGTTGTACTTGTCGTCGACGTTGTTGATGATCTTTGTACAGGTGGCGGTGCGACAGAATCTGGATCAGAGGAAATAAAAGATCATATTTCAATTTAAAGCGTCAATTTAACAAAATATTATGGAATTACACATTTTTGCATAATACTGAGCTCAAAGTACTAACTTTTAATCAACAAACCCGATTATCGAGTAGTAGCATACCGTCTCCAAAGATTATTGCACTAAGGTATCTTCGTTGATATTGTGTTTTTAATATGGCGATACTCTTATCATTGATCTCGGTATTTTGCCTCCGTGAATATATAATAAATCTGTGTTTGTTTATTGATAAACATGCATTAATGCATGTGTTTACAGTGAATTATCAAATTTTATTTTGTATATATTTTTACGGAAGATAAGAGTTTCTTTTAAACTAAACAAGTTTCAGTCCAAATTTCCCCGTCCTTCGTCATATTCGTCCCATCTTGAATATTGTAGTCATTGCTGTATGCTAATGTGTTATCATCCTAAATATGCATGAAATATTTTCCACTGGACGTTTTACCAGCAACAATCAATTATCATTCAAAAAATATTTTGTCAACTTTGAATTTCTCTCAGCACTCCATAGCAAATTGTAAATATTCAGTTTTATATTCAATGGACTTTTATTTGACAAAGGAAAACATGTCTTTTTCATGTTTCGACGGTCTAGCAATATTACAAAATTTTGATATCTTTGATTTTTATCTTGATCTATGCAGAAATATTTTACAGCAGACGATTTATTTTTAAAGAGGTGTGCATCATTTACATCATGCATTTAATAAAAATATATGGAAACATAAATAAACGATAACAAACAATCTTGAAAATTTACAGCTTCACTTTAAAAACATTCTTTTCAATGTTTTTATACGAAAGTAATAAATAAAACCCATTTAAATATATTAAGGAGACTGACACAACCAAGCTTTTATAAAACTGGTAATTCAAGCCGGAAGATTATTTATCTTTCTAATTCGGTTCTCTCACATTTGCATAAAAAAACGGTTGAGACATGTGGTTTTCAGTTTCACGCAGTAGTTGTGTAATATAAGTTGGATAAATGTTTACATTAAAATGTTTGCATGTCAGATTACAAGACGGAAACTGTCAGAAACCTGTGCAAATTAGCCCCTCACTCCAGACAAATCAGAAAAGAACAAGTCTGAATCAACGTGCTAAGCACATTATACGAATTTCGTTTTATATACATTATATTTTTTTTTTGGAAATCATCAATTATTTAACGAAATATCTAAATGAAAAAAACTGGATTGTTTCCAATTACCCCATAGATGAAAACTAATCAATTTTTGAGGTGTTCCAAATAGGATGTTTTAGTCACAAGAGTATAACTAGTCACAATTTTGTCTGGATTCCTTTCGTGATAAATTATGTTAATTTAATTTTTATCTATTTATTGCATGTACAAATTGCACTCTTTGAAAAATATGCATCATGCTATTCACAAACGTTATAGATTCTTATCTATAAGATTTATGTTTACTTTTTTTTAAATATAATATAAACACGTTTTAATTTTTTTTGTTGCAAACATGCACTGAAATTTGAACTCTTTTGATGATCAACAGGTGCATAGCATGTCGTGTGAAGATACTGTGCATAAAACTACGAATTACTGAATAACCAAGATTGTGCAAGTGTGTCATGACTGAAGCTCCAAAGGTTGCATATTTCCACAATCCCAATTTCACGCTATTAAACTTCATTTTACATGTTAAACAGATAAAGTTATCTGACATTTTATTCTAACTTTTGATAAAATTTTAAGAAACATGTAAATCTATAGATTTTTTGTTGGTTATTAAGTTCAACATGTTTTTCGTTTGCTATTTTTTTCGTCTTTGTTAATATTCGGCTATAAGCGTACATTTTAAAAGCCAATCAGGAAAAAAAATGATTTAAGTTCCAATTTTTATTTTGAGTTACTAAATCATTGGAGAAATTAATTTACACACCGGCAGAAACAACAGATTTTTTATGGACTGAACCTTTTTTGTTAACAAACAAAACAAGTACAGACTCAGTACTGTGTAACAGTAATTTTATCCTGATAGGACAATTAGTACGAAAAATAAACATGGTCATACCAAGGGAACTCCCACCGTTTCAGATTTCAAGGTGTAAGATTATGTGTCACCTTCATCTAGATCAAGAGACCAGATTTTTGTATTCAGTTACAAAGTAAGTGAGAATTAAGTAAACATCAACAGGACAGCAACAGAACAAAACCAAAATATACGTCAATAGAAGGCATCCCAGTACCTAATGTGCCAATTAAGTACAATATATAAAATCGTCCAAACTTTACGACGAGATGCGAATATATTCAACTGTGACAGGGACAACAAAATATCTGACAAGGGGGTCACCTTTGACTGTTGACAAGAGCAAATTCAGAAAGACGATAAAAGTAACTGAACTGGAATAGGAAGATGTAGTGTGAGTGCCAATGAGACAACTCTCCATTGAAATAACAATTTAAAAAAAAGTAAACCATTATAGGTCAATGTACGGCCTTCAACACGGAGCCTTGGCTCACACCGAACAACAAGCTATAAAGGGCCCAAAATTACTGGTGTAAAACCATTCAAACGGGGAAAACAACGGTCTAATCTATATAAAAAAAAAAAACAAAAAAAAACGAGAAACGAGAAACACGTATAAATTACATAAACAAACAACAACTACTGTACATCAGATTCCTCACTTAGGACAGGTGTAAACATTTGCAGCGGGATTAAACGTTTTAATGGATCCAAACCTTCTTCTTTTTTCGTTCGATGGTTCATTTTTATAAAAAAAAAATCGTTCTGAAACACCTTTTGGATAAACAAACATACATTTACCAAAATCTTGCACAATTGCAGTTTAAGCAATGTAAATATTTATTGTTGTTGGATGAATATTAAGTAAAAATATTGCTACACCCTCAAACAAACCACACAAAGCCAGCTTCAGATGAGAAAAAAACGTGAAAACGATCCTAATCTCTTTCTTATAGTTTATTCCAGTTCTTTGACGTTTAGTCAGGAAACAAAGACTGCTTGTAATAGCTGATACTAGGTTTAACCGTTTTGAAACACACATGGGAAAATCTACAAATATATTGACCCAGCCTCTTTCTCAAACTTGGGTATTTTATTGGTAGACAGAGCTCTTGTAGAAGCTGATAATATTTTGACTAATTTTACCAGTTTTTAAACATACCTGGGAAAAAATCTACAGTAAAAATCCCACTACATCCATCTTTAACAAAAATACTATCCGCCACAATTCCGTAATTAATTCCTTCCGTACACGTTTTGTTTTCTTGAAACTGAATTTTCATATTAACTTTGTCCACTAGATATGCACCGTCAATTTTACATTGTGTATATGATTGATCTTTTTTAGTACTACATTCTAATGTTCTTTCGTTAATAGGTCCAGGCGGAGAGACTGAAAAAAAAATTAAAAATACTTATGACAAAATTTTGACTAAAACATGTTTATTCATTTAATTTGAACTGACAGACAGACAGTGTGATTTGTGGAAATGTCCGGTCTACCAAGACGCAAGTTCTCATATTAGTACACTGATTTTTCAAATTTTTTTTCCAGTTGGTACACAACGTTTCTTTTCCGAAACTTATACCAATACTTACTAACTATTTTTTTCATGATAATCTTCTATTTTTCTCAGTGTGATTAACAAATACAGTGAAACGAAATATATAAATTTATAGAAACATTCAAATATTTGAGATTTTTTGTTCATTGCATACAACATAGCTATTTTGAATGCATGTATTTATACTTTTAACCAGTAACTTGACATTGACCAATTACTTTTTTTTTATGAATTGGAACATTATGAACGTAAACGTACCTGGAATATAGCACGTGTAAAATTTCCTTGGCAACCATTTTGTACCCACACATTGTCTCTGTGGATGCCGTAATCCCGTTCCTGACATGGCACACTACCAGGTAGTGTTTCTGTTAAATCTAGACACTGTAACCAACCACCTCGTGCATCAGCGACTGGACAGTCCTGGTGGTGACCGGGGAAAAGGGAACCAGCATTGGACTTGGACGTCTGATGAACATTTTAAACCTCCTGGAATCAAACGAAAATTTGTGTAAATAATTCGGGGAAATAATAAATAATAAAAATGTATGGAATGTTTAATGTGTGTTGGTTAGGTTTTATTTGCTGGAAAAACTACTCACATCAAGAAACATATTCAAGTAAACCAGTTTGAAATGCCATGCTGAAAAATATATGGCTAATGGTAGACTTCTTCTTCAGATCAGTAGGTAACGACGATGTTTCAACGATTATGTTGTGTGGGTATATTTTGAGAGATATTTAATTAACGCAGACTAAAAAACACTGATTCTGATATTCTTTAATACACATGTTATATATAAAAAAAAAAAAAAAAAAAAAAAATACATTCACAAATCATATGTTTCCGAATGGCATTCGGGTTTACCGTAAATCAGGATTGCTCAACACCAAAGATTTTGAAAGTCAATGAATTATAAGGGCGCGAAACTCTCAGAGTTATAAAAGACAATGATTATAGGGCGAAACTCTCAGAGTTATAAAGACCATGAATATAAGGGGAACTCCGATTATAAAGACCAAGGACAAATATAGCAGTCAATTTAACTAGTCACATTAACCGAGAGAGTTAGAACCTTAGTTTAGCCATCAATTCCAAAAAATAGTTTTATTACTATTTCCAAAACAACACGGTTGTTTTTTTAAAAAATTAATTATCCAAAAGATTTTGAATGTTACAAAAATTTGTGACGGACAGACAACAATGATCTCGTCATCAGTCAGTGCTAATTTTTTCTCATATTATTTCACTGATTTTCCAACTTATTCCGTTTTTATTTCATTTGACACATTTTTTTCTTAAATTTATACAAACACTTCCTTTGATCATATGTTTTATTATTTTTTCGTATATCCTTCGCGTACAATGAAATGTATTATAATACATGTAGCTTATATCTCCATATATATAATAAATAATCTTTTCAACAATACATATATTGTATCTATAATTTCACAAGCAAAATTTATCATTAAGAAATACGATCTACAACAACAAACCTTTATTAGGAATATTTTCACAGCTGTTTAGAGGAAAAGATGACATTTTTTCACAATTCGAAAAGTAAAGATTAAATTCTCCCAACACGACGAAAAATATTTTAACACACAAGTATAACACACAACACTCTAACATGCTATCGAAATAAGATCCGTCTCTGTATGAAAAATTCAACAAAATTCAGAGATTTATTATGTCTCTCTTTACATTCCCTTCGAATTACTAAACTGTTTAAATGATTATAGAGGATTAACCCTTTTTTAAGGTATAATGAGACTCCAACTGTGAGGCTTATATTCCTGACAAATTGTTACTGATGGACGCCATTGTACGAAACATTAGGGGGCAGTTCCTCGTCACGGATGATCAAATTCTGGTCTATTCGGAACGTCCCATGGAATTTCATCAAAAAGATACGATCATTGATTTTTAGCGATGACAGCATACTTTAAGTTTATTAAGTACAGCGGTCTATGGATTATAGATTTAGTATTGTGTCTAGTAGTTGGAAGTACTTAATTTGGTGCTAACTAGTTACACCGCGCCTACAAAAACTCAGATTACGCATTCATAAAATTATAATTTTATTGTAGTGAAATCATTATGCAAGCGACGACTTGAATAACAAATAGAAAATTTGATAGAGAGAGTTAATACTTTAATCAGTTTTGGTTTTTGTTACGAAATTGATACTAGTATGAGAAATTATCAGTACTTAGTGAGATGATCCCATACTGGGTTATAATATCACCATGTTGAAAATTATTCAACATTTTTTAGAATCCTTCGAAAAACGGTTGCCATTTAAACATACCCTTTATTTATTTAAGACAGTGATTTAACAGTTCAATTTTTATTGCGTTTTATATTAATTTTAAATGTTTACATTCAAAGTAGCAATAAAAATATTTGAGTTAGTTTTGAATGAAATATAAAACTTAGTAATATTTACTTTTCAATTCTGGAAGTAACTTTACGGCCCTCTTAAAATATGAAATTAAACAAACACGACTTTTTCCATCTGGAGAGCACAGTTTAAGCCAAAGGTGAAAATATCAAAACATTTTTTTTTTGTTAAATCAACACAGTGCAGTCACAGAGATATTGGAGAGCACAGTTAAAGCCAAAGGTGAAAATGTCTAAACATTTTTTTTTGTTAAATCAACACAGTGCAGTCACAGAGATATTGAATTTCTTGTAAAAAAATAAATGTTTTTATATACCACGACATAACAAAAAACATTTCCCAAATTTCTCATATTTCCATGGAAATTACTTTAATGTACCAACTAACGAGCGAACATGTTCAAGATAGTTATTTTCCTCGCCTAATTACAATCACATGCCACGAATGTCTAATATAGACAGACATTGGAACTCCGCATGCTGATATAGAGAGTTTTTAATTTTAGAAGACCTCTAAAATCGCAGCTGAAAGTTTTTAATTGAATACTGAAAAATGAAGAAGCTAGCAAAGACAGGCGGTTAATCTATTTTCTCTCTAAAGGGGTTCTAAAACTGTTTATGGCGTCTGGTCATTATACACGCCCGTTTAGTGTTCACATGTTTAGTTTAACACAGATTAAAGTTAATTCAAACTAAATAGACATACAGCATGTTCGAACAACAACATTTTAAAATTAGCAGGCAACAGGGTTTACATGCATTCTATCTTATTCAAACAACGTTGTGCAGCCGCCACCCACATGAATCGTAGAGGGAACACATTTCAAAATGTCTAGCTGTCGTTCTAATCTTCTCGCAAAATGTCCTTGTACGAGCTTCAGTCGTTTGGAAAATAACTCAATTGTCTATTTCATTCAAGTATACCTTCTTCCTACATCCCTGCGAAAATGTGTTTAGGACTTAGACGTAAAGTCCGTGAAGCACCTCTTCAAGAGAAGAAATTTGAAGTTGATTACTTCAAACTCTCTCAACACAGAAAAGATGACGGTTAATATTTATTTTATAAAAATTCACTTCCAACCTAAAAACTTCCTATTAAATTGACTGTAACATATAAAATACCACGGGCACTTAACAAAATAATTAAATTTAATGAAACATATGTAAGACTTTGTTTTATATATAATCAGTAATACATAGAATATTTTTCATTATAACTTTTCAGCAGACGATTTCCGGTTGCAATACAAGCATACAAAGGATATACTTCAATCTAAATTAGATGAGTTAATGGCGCCATTATAAGTGATGTTTTCGTAATGTACTGCAGAAAAAGTGTTAGAAAATGTGTTAACGTTTACATATTCAAGTAACGTGAGATTTCAATACGACCTTGTTAATTATTCAGGTTAATTGTTTCTTTAATAAAGACCAAACTAGCGTCTGAAATAAAATTGTATAAATCGAATTAATATTTTAAAGTAATGTTGGTTTTAGTATGGATTTTTGTCATCTGCGAGATAAATATTTCAGATATGAATTGTTTGTAATTTGACCAGAACATTATTTCAAAATGTATTAAGATTTATGAAATGAATTAATTTCCTATACGTATCGACCCTTACACCTGGGTAGACATTAAAAACTCAATTTGGTTTTAATTTTCCATGATTTATGATTTTTTATTATATCATCAGAATAAAATTGACTTTTAATGAAGTCGAATATTAAATTTCATGGTGTTGTCATTCGGGTGAGATAGCAGTACCAGCCAGATACAACGTCAAGACCGATCTTACATATGAACTTTTGTTCCTGTGAATCACTTTACAACTAGTGAAAACAAAATGGCATGTGCAATAAAAAGTTTTAAAGTAGGAATGCAGTTCCGGACACCCCAAGGAAGTAATATAAATGTGTAGGCTTCTTTTTATATACTTTTAAACCGAATGTCCGTGTTAAAGCGGGTGTAACCACTTTCTCCTGACGGCCACTAAATGTTCATGCATAGTGTCTGTAGTTAAGAAATTCAGGCTCCTGTGAGCCTCTAGTTAAACGAATTCAGTGAGAGGACCTTATTTTGATCGACAGTATCGTACTTGCATCACCCTAACTTGCATTCTAACAAATGTTTTATCAGACTGTCGAGATTAGTAAGCATACCTGATACTTTTCTGAGCGTAACATTTGAAGAAAAAAAAACATTATCGAGAATGTACTCGCTTTCCTTCTTTCATTTTATACATAGATTCATTATATTTAAATATATATAATTTAATAGATGTTTGTAGATTATTTTCTGATATTTTCTTCAGTTTTCTTATACTTTTAAACTTGTAGAATGTTGTAGTAACACGTTTACAAATGTTTCAGATATTTTTGCATATTTTATCATTTTTTGTGTCAACACGTGTCTTAAAATCGATACTTGCAGAACATATTGACAACGTTCGTCATTATCAAACTCAAAACACATTTTTTTTAAATGTGACAATAATAACTATCATGTCATTTTATATATCACCAGCTTTTAAGGTTCTGGCTCTTGAAGCCCAAATCAATTAGCTAAACATGGGCTGAATTTTGTACTACAAATCTGAACATTTTCAATTAATTTCTTCGCTTATAACATTGCTGAAACACGCCATTGTTGGTTTGCATATTAACAACAATATTTGACAATACCTTTTCAAATATCTTATAAATATTAAAAGGACTATACAGTAAATAATCTTTAAATGTGCAATTTAAGTAACTCGGAGGTCTATTAAAAACAGATATGATTTTTTTATATACAATACCAACTGTATAATAAGGCTTTATAGAGCGGAAATTTTAATTTATAAACCTTTATGAAACTACATACTTTTCTTAATAACCATATCTGAGGTCAGCTGTTTAAATAAATTACAATGAACTTTTGAATGTCATACGTTTGAATAATAATGAAGATGGCGGTTTTTCCTTTATTAACGTTGATACAGCTTATACTCTCTAAACAAACGTCTCTGAGCAAACTTCAAATGGCCGTATCAATTAATTGGGCATCGAATTATATCTGGCCAACATAATATTATAGTCGTTCAACAAGTACGGGTAATTAGAGAAAATATGAATATCTAACTGACAGGTGTATCGGAAATCAATAGAGAATGAAAATTACATTTCTAGCTCTCTTTTAATGTAGGTAGCTTGTAACTGATAAACATTGATTAAGTTTGAAGTAAACTGCTCAATGTAAACATTATATATGAATCTTCATTAAAATCAAAGCACGTTTCATAATCAGACAGTTTGCACTCAGAATGAACACTCTTGTAAATAGTGAAAAATGTTTGAGTAGTATAAATGAACAAGTCAATTACTTGAGTTAATACAGACATAAAATACAGCAATATGGCTTTTACATGACAGGTACAAGTGTGAAAAGTTATAAAAAAGTAAATGCACTTTGTAACATGAGAAAACAATTGGCCAGCTTAATTGCTGAGGCTGGGCGAGATTTTTGGACCTTGAGAAAAATATTTTTCTAAGATACGTTTTCATCAGGAATATATATATAAGATATATACGTTTCATCAAAAGAATCAGTGGCGGATCCAGGTGGTATGGGGGGTTCCGGGGTTGGAACCCCCCTTTTTTTGGCCGATCAATGCATTTAAATGGGAGCATACAATTTGAACCCCCCCCCTTTTTACTCTGTGTTGGGAACCCCCTTTTTAAAATAGCTGGATCCGCCACTGAGAATATATATTTATTTAGATATACTGTTCCCAGCATCAAGGACGTATCACGAACATATAATATACCGGTACGCGGTCCTTGCCAGCATGTATCAAAATATTTTTTTAATTGATTTCAGTATTCATTGAACATGTTCATTGATAAAAGCAATTTATAGTTTATCATTTTGACCAACTGTTGGGCTTCTTTTCTGTATAAATAGAAACAGTATTGTTTAAAACCAATTCCATCTTCCTTCACAATCAAATTTCCGACTAAAGTATTCGTATTGTATCAAATTCTCCTTTTTATGGATTAGTTCTATTGACAATTTAAAGATTTGAACAATAACTGTCACCCACCCTGTCAAAGCGTGTAGAAGATAGCCATCATAGCATGGCTAATGAACGGATAAATATGACTGATTTTGTAAGGGAACATGTCTGACAATTGTTCGGAACATCACATGGGTATAAAGACTTATCGATCATACCCGAGATAGCATTCTTGTTTTTTGTTAATTAACCATCACGTGACGTAATAAACAATTGAAAGGTAACGAACCGGCAATGTCTTCACGGAGGCTTGCTGTAATATAGCACCGTAACACGCACAGGGACCGTTTTCAAACACGGTGTTTATTAACAATAAACTGGTGTCGAATTCTAAACCTTTTTCGACCCGAAAATGTCATTAGGGGTCTTTAGCATTAATTTACTATGTTTCTTTTGAAAAGGCGGAAAAACAGTTGACGTGCCTT
The DNA here is from genome assembly GCA_019925275.1 of Mytilus edulis. NCBI lineage: Eukaryota > Metazoa > Mollusca > Bivalvia > Mytilida > Mytilidae > Mytilus > Mytilus edulis. Next base: position 80,669,663 of record CM034349.1, on the reverse strand, counting down.
TGATCTTATCGTGTACGTTCCTAACAAGTCATTCCGGTTTGTTTTACAATTTTACATATACCTCACTCAAATTAACATGATTGTCACGAAACCATTCCTTGATGTGGAAAACAAATGTGTATCAATATTTAAGAAATTCACATGCATGACTTAAACACGTTCAAAGTATTTGTAAACCATGAACATTTGTTTAAAGTCTTATTCTTCAAAAACGAATAAAACTATTCGAATAAAATCACTCTCGTGTCAATCAAAGTACATAAAAAAATCGAAGCTTTTATTAAACTTGCACTTCACAATTCATATACAAGAGCTTAAACAAATTTAACATCCTAATCCATTATATTATTTCATTATACCATTAAATTTGTTTACAAAAACTGTTTCTGATGTTATTTTAACAGTCTAAACAGGGTGTCACAGTAATCTATAAAATGTGCTTGAATAAGTGGACAGCGGATTAAAATAATAAAAGTTGCGCAATAAACAATCAATAAACAATCATTATCAACATTGAAATCTCCTCTTATCATCTCAACACTTGACACCTTCTTCAGTAAATCATATGTAAATAAATACATCTTAATTCCATGATAATATAATTGTACATACACGTATTAAAGAAGTTTTTAGAAGTAATTTCTGTTGATTTTTCAATAGCAAATTTGCATGAGTTTTGACATCTAGGCACGGATTATAGAGAAGATATTTTTATCAGGATTAAGGATCCCAAAGCCAAGGGCCTGAACTTTGACAAGACATTATAAAGTCAATAATTCTAGATTATATATAGGCCTACTGTTAAATTCAAATAAGAATAACTAAGAAAGGTGTATTTTTTTTTTTTATCAAATAGTATATTCTCACACCAAATACATCATGATTAAACATGCATGATCTATTTGCCACTGGACGCCACTTTATATGCGAGGTACTCTATGTATTATAAACTCAAACCAAATGCATAAATATCTTATTTATATATCCAACATATGGTAGAAATGATTAGCAGGGACTCAAAAGGATGCATTTAAAGCACTGTTCGAAACAAAAAACTGGTATTCAATAAGAGACATCTTCTACTGTTACACACAATTCAACGAGCCACACTTTATAGCACCTAAGATTGGAACACCTCTACAATTATAATGTATGGATGTATTATAAATATTAAGTGAACAATGCATAGGTAAAGATTTAAAGACCAAAAACATTCAGAGAAATCAACCGTCAATCGATATCAGCTCTCTGCACTAGTTTCTCTCGCTGTCAGATATTAATTTCTATTTGGTCAGTTCGCATGTTTAACAAATTTCACAATGTAGATTAAGTTATCTTATGCACGTATTAGATCGATGGGCAAGCAATAAAGCAAACTGCGTTATGTCAAGGGCTATAACTGCGATACAAGTAATTTACTAAAACGTAATAATAGATCATCTGGATAATAATATGTAAATTGCCATGAGGCAACATTGTAGAATACTTTTGTATTTTTTTTTTAAATACGTTATTATACATAAATTGATGTATTTTAGTCCTGAAAATGCATGAAATGTTTGCCAATGGACGTTAAGCAACCAAAAAAAAAATCAGTCAATAGTGTCATCTGGAAACTTACTGTCGGTTCAAAGACCTTAAAATGGAAGCATCAAACTGTCTGTTCAAAATCATACAGTTGAAAAGCATCAGCAGTATATTTCATCACTATCAAGTATAACTAATGAACCCTTTTATTTGATTTTACACATTTGATATGCAATTGCCTGAATTACTTTAAGATAGGAAATAAAATACTTAAACAATAGTAGAACAGGAAATAGTGTATATCCTTTAAAGAAAACAAATTCAATGGCCTACGATTTTTTTTAATTTGGAATTTAGTTGCATGTTAAATCCATATACGTATTCTGGTGTCAGTAGTTAGTCTGACGGCCTGTTTAGTTATTTACTAGGGTTAGGCTATAGGCGGTAACATAGGTACTTAGGAAACAGGACAAATTTGTTTTGCCCTCCCCCTCCCTGCGTTATTTTGTTTTCTATTAATTCAAATTTTTTTCACGTTTTCTGTATCATACGAACGTATATATACTTAGTACTAATAACTTGCATTTACTATTAATTAAAAAAAAATCGAAAAAGGGGAAGGGCTCGAATAATTATTTTTCCCAAAGTACCTCTGCCGGGTCAGTTATAAGTGTGAGAGGTTTTGAAATGACTTATTTAGACGACCCCCCTTTTTCCAACAGAGTAGAAATGTGTGATACATCAAGATCAGATTGCAATCGTTATCATTCATTGACTAGACAACGTCCAGACATGTTAGTGGTCATTTTACAGGTAATCAAAACAATCAGTGATAAATAAATATTGACAGCTGACAAGCACCTGACGAAACTTAAGATAATTGTTTGATAATTGTATTACGTTAATCTTATTAATTCTAGTAAGTGTTTGAATGTTTTGTACAGTAAAACTAAACCAGTACTTCATAAACAATAACTAAAATGGCAGCTGGCTACTACTTATGTATGATAATCGTATACTGTTAATTTATTTAAGAAAAGTATTTCACGGTTTATGTTAATTTATTCAAATTAGTGCCACCTGATTAAATATATGAATAGAAACGGATTAACCTACAGGGAATTATTGCAAAAATCTGTTTTTAGAGAAAGTATTTATAATTTTTTAAAGTCAAATGTTAACACATTATAACTGAATTATGTTTATTTACGTATTAAAACTCATTGATAATACTTATTATAACGGATTTGTCGTATTAATGTCAAGTGGCTTAAAACGATATAAAACAATTAAAAGCAACGGACCTTTGATGAAAATTTAAAGCTTGGAAATTTTGTTTTGTCATACATATTTTTTGCTTGTTAACACGTATACAAGAACTAATTTGAGCCCTAATTGTTTCCGTTAAAACAAGAAGATCATGTGTTTGCATGTAGTACAACCGGAAGATTTGTTTAACCTGTAGTTTTGCCCTCAAGAAAAAATGGCGTTCGTCAATATTTCTCTATCATACATGTACCACATCTTCTCGAGAGAAAATTATCAGTTGTATTGCATTCATGCAACATTTATTTGAAAAAGGGAATTTAAATATAAGCACATTCTTTTAGAGTAAAAAAAAAGACTGAATTGTTTTTTAAAAATAGAAGTGCTTATAGTGGCAAAAACTTGCGTTGAAAGAGTGTAAAGAGACGTGATCATAGTCATGACTTGAAATCTTTATTACAAAATTATTAATTATCCGACATCAGAAATTAATTAAGATCAACTGAGCGATCAAAACACATAACATGTGTATCATACAGTTGATAAAGTACATATACTAACTTCATGAATGAACTCGTTGGTGAATAATCAATTAAAAATAAAAATTACTCAACCACCATCCCCCTTTTTTAACATAAGGTAGATCGGTATTTTACCACCTGCGCCGATTCTGAATCGAATGATGAATCTCTTTATAATCAATAACAAGCTATCTATTTTTACTGCCATGTTTTATTCTTTATACAAATTACATTTTTCTCTCAAAAGATTTATATGATTCTTCTATTACAACGTGTTTCTAAAAACTTTTATATTTATTTCTTCTCGTTTTTTCATGCGTTATTAAAAGGTTTATACACTGGAGAACGACTATTGTAATATGAAACCCGTCCCGGAGAGGACCGGTAACTATTCGGCATTTATATTTTATCCTCTCTTTATAGATTGTTACGTCCAATGTATCCCATTGCTCTTCCTAAATAGGCTGTTTCCTCAATTGCCTGAAGACAAAATCTGCTCAGAGTGATTTGATTTTGTCTGATTTTATGGGCAATATGAGAGTTGTAATATGGATGAACTATCAAGTTGAATTAACTAGAAAGCTAATGCATACATTGTGCATCCCTGATTAAACATGCTCCGTCCACAAGTTTCAGAGTTCAACCACTCTTATTAAAGCAACAAATTGATCAGAGAAATTAAGGTTTACTAATTTAAAACTATTGCAATGCCAGTGGCAAAGAAAAAGAAGATTTTTTAAAGAAAAAAACGGAAATGTTTTTAATTAGATGCAATGAGTTGTACAAGAAATGAATTTCTTGACAAAACATTTTCCATGTGTTTACCCCCCAGACGTAATAAGCTTTGAGTTCAGTTGAGGGCTATCCAAATAAATCATGGAGTCAGACAGTTTATTTTCTTTTGATTTAAAAAAAAATGTAAATCCAAATAATGAAGCCATTCAGATTGTAACACAGACAAAGTTGACGATTATTTACATTGACTGTGGTGAATAGTTGCATTTTGGTTGTCTCATTGGTAATCATACTATTTATTACTCCTTCTCTTAAAATTTAAAAGGTTTATTCTTGACTGAATTTATTTATTGAGGTGACAAGATACACGTTATAGTGATACCACGAGGTTTTTATACCATTTCTAATTCAAAATTCAATTTTCTTGTTTAAACAAATTTTAAATAATTCGTTGTCAACTTTTTAATAACTTTTTTGATGATTACGAAAAAGAAGGTACGTTCTATTTTCTTTATTCTTCATGGCCACTTTTCCAAACTATGAGTCGTGATTCTAAAGCACTACTCGTACTGCACAAAGAAACTGGGAATGCCTGGCAAATTATGATATATTCTTTAAATATTTTGGTCCCCTCGAGTTTGAACAAAGAATGTCTATGTGATATTAATGAGGAAAGACGATAACAGTTAGGCTATGATCTAGATACCAGTTTATATGTCATGGTTTAATACATTTTAAAAACCTGATCTTATCAAAAATCACCTCAAAAATATTTTGTATTCTATCATACACTTTGATCATTCCTTCAAACAATACATTCAGTCAGTGGGTTCATATTTAAGGGGAATAATTTAAAATATTATGGATAATTATGAACAGAGTTATTCAGTCAAGAAACTACTTCTATTTTGTTCCTTTTTAATAAAAATTCTATAAGAGATAGAGTCGACAACCGCTGACCTTTGCTTTATGTGGAAAACATATTGAAAACCACAGCCATTTTTTGTCTATTTAAAATTATCAAGGGCACAAAAATATCAAATAATTTTGATATATTTGTCAAACAGTGCCAAACATTAGACATGAAACATTAAGTTGTCATAAAAACAAAATTGTTTATATATGTAACCATGTTTCATTTTTGAAACGTACATGATAAATCGTGATTTTTTTTTATTTCAGTGTCTCCCCTCGTACTACTTTTCATGTAACATGACTTTACATTTTCTACTGCTAGGCTTGAACTAAGGACACAATTTTAATTTATCACATAATAATAATAATTATCAGAGGCCGATTTAGGGGGGGGGGGGGGGGAATTACAAGGACCCAGGCCCCTGTGGTTGGAATCATTTTGTTGAGTATTTAAGGAAAAATTGAAGTATGGCTGGAGCGGGCATCGTCTTAGGTAGTCAGTGGACCCTCTTATGCAAATATATGGATCCGCCAATAACAATAATAATAACTTATAATTTTTGTATTGTGTATATATTTGTTTTGTGTTTATTATATTATATATGCCTTCAATCCCTAGGGGTATACATACATGTGCATTTCATCATAAATAAATAAATAATGATAATAATAATACACTTAAAATTAATTTACGTACAATCATCCAAAAATGAAAAAAGTCATATTTTAGGTCAAACACATAAAGTTGTATGTAAATGGTTTACTAAGCAACTAAGAGACCATCTTAATTAACCCGTTCATTCATAAAAACAAAAGGGCGGAATACACGTGCCAAACGAGTAAGCCAGTCAAGTCAAATATTCAACCGTATAATGTAATCTATTAAAATGCAATCAATAAGTCAAGTCTGAATCTTTACAGTCAAGCATTTTTAATAAGATTTTTCTTCGATTAAAAAGGTAAACAAATAAATTTTCACATACCTTTAAGTTTTGGACAACTTGGGACCGTCATCCCGACGTGTTATGAAAAATATCCACTTAAAAACAATGATAGGTGAAATCTCGTGGTTAAAGCGAAACTGATATAACGTGAGGTATTTGTGGGGTTTCCTGTTGTAGTCTTATCGATTAAGCACGGTCTATTACTCCGCGATCTATAGAAAAATAATTGACACTTTAAATATAAATCCCGCCTATATATCCTTAACATACACAAACCGTAACATCATTATATAAAATGTATGCTAATCCTTCCATATGACATGTTACACTGGCCAATAAGTACGATATAAACAAAACGCGCACCTGTAAAATTTAAAACAGTTTCACTTAACAGCTTATATTCTAATTCCTGACAAGAATCTGGCGCGCTAATTAGTTAATTCCTAAATAAACGTTTGTGCAAATGAGCGATAACGAGTTCAACAGAAGAAATGCTACAATGAAATCGACATTTGATATTTATACAGATATTTTTGTTTGAACAGTTCTGTAATTTATGGAAGGTGTCCTTCAGTGTAATTGCTTAGTTAAGTCCACGGTTCACAAAAATTCGTTATAATTCTCACTTCGTATCACCTCGCCACATTGTTTCTTCTCTATGATAAAAGAACAAAGTAAATATAAATAGTCAAATACTGCTTAAGTTCACTGTGATATGTATCCTCGAGGTTAGGAACAAAGTAAATTGTAGCTTTGTCGATGCTATCTTTTTTCGCTGACAATTTTATTTAGTATATCCACGTCACATGTGATATTTCAATGTTGATTTCATTAACTGTTTAGATTTCGGTAGCGAGATGTTTAGATGTATAAAGTAATTCTGTCATATCAGATAAAATCTTCAGTCTGCGGTGCAGAAAAGATATGACACATCAAGTATTATTGGCCACATGGAAAATGTCAATTTCAATCTAACTGTTGCTCATTTCATATTTAACACATATTTTTGTATAGATCGTATTTCAAATTTCTATTTAATGTTAGTAATGATAAATGCTTCTTTACAAAAATATTATTTCACTTCAAATTTTTTAATCGTACTTGGCCCCTTTAAAGAGGGTCTTTATCTTCCTTTCATCGCATAAAGAATCATTATATTAAAAGTTTATTTAAAGTAAGAGTATATTTAAACTCCATTCATTTTTGTATAATGTTTTGAATATGAATCATAAAATCAATTATGCTAATATAATGAAATGAACAACAATATTGACTAACAACACATGTCTGGTCACAAATGACCAGCGTTGACCTGTCTGTTGCTAACTAGCTCATTTATTTTAATGTATTTTGTGTAGTACATTAAAAACAGATAAAACGTTTAATGTGTCGAAATTCATTTAAACTATTCAACGCAGTAATGGAGATGTAAACTTAAATTTGAATTTGAATTAACTTGAAATTACAAAATCAAAAACAAACATATATTTAATCATCACTTAAGATAAAAAGGAAAAGATGAGTACTAAATGATTACTTTTGATGTTTAAAAACCGGGTCTTCTTAAAGGTTTGAATTGTACTGCCATTGGTTCAAAAGTTTGTATTATTTGACAACATTTAAACTAGTTTAGAAAAGAGAGGCGAAAAATACCAATGGAACATTCAAACTCATAAGTCCATTCAAACTTATAAGTCGAAATTTGTCATTTTTTTTAAATAGGCCAACAGACACACAACAGTTACTGTACTAAAAACACAACATACAAAAACACTAGCCTCACCAAAACTAGGGGGATATTAGGTGACCCAGATGGGTAAGCAGACCCTGATCCATATGTGGTACCGGTAATGGAAATAACGTTGTCGTTCTATACAAGTACTAACTCGAGTCTGAAACTCAGTTGAGTTTTATTACATCTCTTCCTTTGTTTAATATAGAATATAGACGTCACAAATCAACTCTTAAACAATAGCACTGAAAACTAATCTAAAACTTTGTACTCAATCTGTATTGATGCATAACGATGCTGTGGTTTAAAAATAAACCATTTTGGTTCTAATACGCTTGGCGAGACGCACCAAAAGCGCAATCGAACGGAACGATAATCCGAAACACCGGTCATTTTAAAAATACCAGTTACATAAATGATGTATTATTAGATAATTAGATATATTTCAGTACCATGGTTATGCAACACCAGAAGCTTAAGTAATAAAAGATAAATGATAAGACAAAAAGAACTATTTGCCACATGTAAAGATAATATATATTACTTAATTTGTAAAGTCAGTAATTGTTAATGAAGAGAACATAAAAGTATGATTACGTTTGTTCTGCACCGACTGCTTTCCTTTGGCATGTTGATGAGCCTAGATAACGTTAATACGCTGGGAAATTAATATCATTAAAACGCTATGAGGAGTCTGAGAACAAAGTCTCACGATGGCGAGAGTTTTTATCGTCTCTGCTCGGGACAAAATGTCATTGTTTTGTTTTGTTTATTTTGTATTGGTAATGAATCAATTTGTATTTTAATATCATCAAATACTAATAGTACACTTGAAATTTTATTAACACCATTAAAATGCCACGAGGAGTCTGAGAACTAAATCTCATGATGGCGAGAGTTTGAATCGTCTCGGCTCTGGACAAAATGTCATTGTTTTGCGTTTATTTTGTACTGTAATTGCTTCAATTTGTATTTACAAGTCACCTTTCATTGTAATAATCTTGGAAATTAATATCGTTAAACTTGTATAAGAAGACTAAGAATAAAATTACCCGACGACCAGACTACGTTTTTTTTTCCGTCTCGACTCTGTTTGTGTGGGTTTTGTTTCTATTTGTACTTTCAATTTCGCAAAATAATTAACAGGGAAATAAATACCATTTATAATCTTATAGGAAGGCTGATGTCATCATGACTATAACTTAAATCGTCTCGATTCTGTTTTCAGTAAAATTGTGTTGAGTTCGTACCGGTATTGCTTCACTTTGTATATTCAAGATTCTTATGTCTTTTTGGTTGAGCATTTATTACGAAATCACTAGCCCTACTGCTACTCAATGAATTCAACTAAGATTAAAAGAACATGTATGATGGTTATTTTTAGGTCTTTGGTCGGGTTGTTGTCTCTTTGACATATTGCCCCTTTTCTCTAAAGTTTATGATATTTTTATTTGATTGTACAATTACGACTTTGAAGCTTCAGAAGTTTCGTTTAAATCTTCATAGACTCTTATCTGTAGCTTTGGGAAAATCTTTCATCTGAGCACTTTTACATAATGTTTATATAACGATGTGGCGTGAAATGAACATATATACAAACGAGGCTTGTCAGTTACCGACTTATCACATGTTCCGTCATGTAAAAAAGATATGAAATTGACATTTCAAGGATACAGTTTATACATATCGATGAATTATGTCAAATTATGAATTCTTATTCTATATTCTTAATCAAACTCATTTCAAACTTGAATACTGTTTTTGTGTACGATGAAATAACATACTAGTATTCGAAAAAGTGCATGGAAGTTATTTTTCTTCACGTCAGAACAACAAATTTCATTTACTTTTCGTTTATAGATTGCTTTATTCTAACTTGATGATACAAGTAAGGATTCTATTCTTACTTAGATTGACTCAAGGCTATCATTTTAAGTCCATCTTGGTCATAAAGCCCTTCACGTTTTTCTGCACGTATATATTCATCCCTAGCTTTAAATAGTTGGCTTTGGGGTTTTTAAAATGCAAATAGTTCAGCCAGAAAAGCCATTCGAACACGATTAGTATTTTATTTATAGAAAGTGAAATTTAGTGCATTTGATTTATCAATAGTAAATTAATTTTGTTTATAACTGTGTCTTTTTTTCTCGCAGCAGAGCATCGTTTTACCATGTACATGTTTATGGTCATGACATGCATGGCACCTGCTTTTGAAATGTAATGTCAAAATATGCTGACTACTTTTAGTTCGTTCATAATAACAAGATTTGATGAAGCACAATTAACAGTAAATTTGATTAACTGTAAACACTGCAGCAATACATTATATTAAATTTTGGGATGCACGTTGTTCTGTCACGGTCATCAAATCCATTACCTTTTAACTGTCGAATAATGCCAAAACTTATTATTTCACGTCAAATGCATTTCTTATATTATGTAGGTTACTAAATATTTAAGAAAGGGTATAAATGTTGAAGAATACAAATTATGCGCTATTTATGATCAGTGTCGTGCGAACATTTCTAGTACTAGTACTATACACGAGAATGCAGCGAACAAAGGTAGACTATTTCAAGTTGAACGAACGTTTGAACGATATTTCATTTAAGACAATGCATATATATATAAAAAGATAGTGTATGAGTGCACTGTAAATCTACCTGACGCCGGGACGCGTTCAAAATTTGTACACCCTATGTTCAATATTTTAACGTCATATGTTTATGCTTAGAGACGTGTTCAAAGTTTTTACGTTTGTGTTTAAAATATTAACATGTGTGTTCAGACACAGTGTACACCGGTGTTCTAAAGTGAAACACAAAGGCATTAAAAACTGAACACCACACATTCAATTGATGAACACTAGTGTAAACATAAGGAACACCATTTTTGACTTAGAAAATTCCCTTTTTTTTTTATTTTGCAGGAATCGTTAGATTGGAATGTTTGAATTAGAAACCGGTAGCAAATAAGCCCACGAAGGTCATTTCTGCATGCTATAATGTGTTGGAAAAAAGAAAGATGTCAAAAAGGTATGACAATATATGTATATTAATAGCTTATGTAGGTGTATCTTTTCTATATCTGTATACCTTAGGTCAAGAAATCGACGTATGTAATTTATAATGTCAAAACTTGCATTTCACTGCCATAGAATATCAATTTGTACTCTAGTATATATATCGAAAATCCAATTAAAGCCTAACAACTATTGCATAATTTGACGCTTTATGAACAACTCTCTTCTATTAATTTTAAATTTTATTTTGCAGGATATATAGGCGCATAGACATTACTTGTTGTGGAGGATTTTGACATTAGAAGTTGATGATAACACAAAAAATGCCAAGTTGAACCAGTTGATAGCTTTTAGTGAAGATGCACTGAAAAGTTGAGCGTACATTGTGTGTGATCGTACTAGAACTGTTGGAATTTGAAAACTTTTAAACTTTCATTGTGACAAATATCTATATCATAAACTATCTACTTATCACATTGACATGCTTTTTTGGTTAGGATACACATGATGTAGCAACTATATCTTGTCATGTAGAAGAAAATAATTATTTGTGATATATTTATTAAGTCGGTTTAAAAACATTATGTATGTGATTTCACTGACTGTTACTTGTGATATCATATGGTATTCTTGTGCACTTTTCTTACATATATGCTCATTTGATTATATAAAGAATTACTTGTTAAAATATGTTTTATTGTTGTATTTTTCCTGATTCAATATAGTTTTTAACAGTTTAATTAAGTTTAGTACTTATGGCAAATTATGTACGCTTAACAATAGAACATGTTCCACATTTGAACACCATCAATTTGAACACCTATGTCAACTGTTCTAAATGTTAACGTCTGGTGTTCTGAATCTTAACATTTTGGTTTTTAAACATATTCTGTGTGTTCAAAAAGTGTTACATGGCTGTTGAACGCGTCGACGTATTAAGTTTTTGAACATTTGGACACGTTAAATCGTTGAACACTAATGTTCAGGTCTTTAACATCAAGTGTTCAAAAATGAAACACAAAGACATTAAAAACTGAACACCACACATTCAATTGATGAACACTAGTGTAAACATTTGGAACACCATTACACGTTCAAAAAGTGTTACAAAAAATCGTTGAAGCAGTGTTCTATTTATTAACACTTAGATTTACAGTGTGGTAATGAGACAACTCTCCATCAAAGTCAGAGTTTGTTTAAGTAAACCATTATAGGTCAAAGTACGGTCTTGGCTCGCATGTTCTCATTAATTTTGGTTGCTCAGTCTATAATACGTCATTAAAGGTTATTATTTTCTAAATATCTTATCTGAACTTTTCAAAGAATTAATTTCTATCATTGTAGAAAGATTGAACATTAAACCAACCTGTTTCAAGTGAACAGTCCAGAGTTTGAAATGTTGCATGGACTTGATTGCTGGTGCTATTACAACAGTCAAGACGGAAACTTTAAAGAGAACTCAATGTCTGTAATAAAAGCAGAAACAGACACTCTTCCCTAATATCTTTAGTAACATTCAGATCATCAAAAAGCACTTTACAACCGACGTAAGCTTACATAACCCTAAAATCTATAATTTAATTTGTTACCGAAGCAATACTTTCAACTTGATAATTAGTTTTTATTTTCGCCAAATGAATTTGTCTTGTCTCCTCCAATTTTTAAATTTAAAATCCGATCAATCAGTTTGTGTTGAACTAAAGAAAGATTAAGATTGTCGGCAAGTGATTTCATATCATGTCTTGAAGATCTGTCTTAATCCTACCATTGAAGCAGAAGATATGGCAGCCATGATAGGTCACGTGAACCGATCGTCTGCTGTACCATCATTTGTATTCTAGAAATGCGCAAGTTTGAAACAAAGTAAATTGTAGAGGATTTATTTTGAGTAGTATTATTTTATCTTAAATCCCATACATCAATGTCCTAATCCATGATAATTAAAAGCCGATGTACGGACAGAATTTGGAATTTTCTTGAAATATCAAATAATGAATATATACATCTTAATCAATGTTATTCCTGTATCTATGAAATTCTTTTCGTTCGAGACAATTATCTTCCATTGTCCAATGTATTATTGCAAAAATGTTATTATTTATTATTAATAAATAAAAAGACTTAGACACAACCTGTCTAAATAACTAGCAGATGTAGGATTTTTGTGTAAAAAGTGTGAAAACTTCAAGGTTAACAGGTTTACTGAAAGATTAACTCATTTGCTTTAAAGACAAAAAAGACGCATTACTTAATTACAAAAAGGGAGATGTGGTAATTATGCTTTCAGCTAGCAACTATGCACTAGATACCAGAGGACGTGGTTGTAAGCAACTATAAGCCACCGTACAACCGTCAACAATGAGCAAATCCAATAGCATATGCTAAGGATAAAAGACCCGGGCATGTCAAAATTTGAAACTATTCAAACGAGAAAACAAGCTTGAGTTATGCTAAACAACTAACGAAAAAAAAACAAACTCAGGCATTGCAGCCAGAAATAAAAGACAACAAATGAACTACAGGCTCTTATGTTTGTACTTGCTTGTAAGCGTTTAACCCTCCCCTAATTATAGATTCTAGGACTGACGTTGTTTGTCATCATATTTGCGTGTCAAAGTGTACTTTTTATTTGCTTTGTATAATTATATAACCTTTACTGTTCAGTCCATATTTGGTTGTATCCTTTTGGTGTGGCTCGGTACTTATACATCCCGCATTATTGTGCTATCGCTATTTTTTACATTCTTGTTTTTCCTGTGTGCTTATGTGCTTTGTCTATACAGTGTCTATATGCCGTTTTGTTCACTATGTTGAGATAGTTGGTTTTTTAATAATGCTTAATAAGATTACACAACACAATGTTGACTGCTATATCCCATTTTTTTTTAAAACAATTTTACCTACTATATCTGTTTTGAATTTTCGTTGGAGTTTGTTTTTTGTTGTTGTTGTTGTTATTTAACTGCTTGAATTGAACGGAGTTTTGCTGCACAACAAATAACATCAATGTGAAGGGTATGACCGTCAGATCGGCATGGAACACTTCCAATAACTTATTAAGTTCATCTTGGAGATTACTATATGTAAGTCGAACTTTAATGATTGAATTTGAATATGCTCAAGTTCTTGGAAACAAAAAAGTCTTTAAATTCAAATATTCAAACATGCTAACTTGTCTTACAAATAGGGTACAATGATAGTCATGAACTTGAAATGAGGTATTTGTCATTGGATAGAAGACAAACAAAATGAGTAAGAGGCAGGTGTTATTTAGAAAAAAGGACGATGTCCTTTCTACTGTCATTATACTTTTTACAGATCAGTTATAAAAGTATTATACTGGAATAATAACATTGGTTCCGACACTTCATTTCGAATCAGGAGCCAATGTATCAAATTGAGTCTGAAGTATCTTTGAACACGAGTTATCTACCTTTCGGAAAAGTAAGTACTGCATGATTTGATGTATTTAAGATTTATACACGGTTTCTAGTTTATAATCAAATTGCTCAAGTTCATCAGTAGAGTTGCCCATTAAAAGACATAATAATTATTCTTCGAACATGACCCAACATATAGCTACTCAATCCGGCAATAAGTCGTAGCTAGTATTAAACTGGTATTTAAGAATCAGTTCAGAATTTAGGAAATGGCTTATATAAAAGAGCTATACAGATCAAAAACACTTTGAAGTTAAGCATCGACAGTATGACAACCGGATTGTAAAACTACCTCCTGTCATTTGTCAAAAGAGACACTTGCTCGATTTACCGGTTTGCTCTCAACACTTACTCGACATGCAGGCCAACAATCATAAAACTTTCGAGTACGATATACATTGTATATCAACTATTGTATTAAAACTTAGAAATCAATCAGTAAAAACATCCGGTCGTTGGTTTTTCTCATCTGAATTGTTTGACTATTATCTCTGGACCATTTTATAGCTTGCTATAGATATGCGGTTTGGTTTTTGCTCATTGCTGAAGGCATCTACATGTACCTAATTGCTTTAATACGCATCTACGTAATTTGGTCTCTAATTGTTAAAAGTTGTCTAAAATGTGAAGTTTAATATCTATAAAATGCACTGTACTGCTTATTAGTTCGTTGCAGTCCAGTCTGAGAGTTAAGATTGGAATTTGTATAGATTATTTATAACCAAGTATATTAAAAACCAACAAATCAGTCAAAGTTGGCTAGACTATATCTCACTTTTTTATTTATGAACCAGATATACAAAATTTGAAAGAAAAAAAATCCTTGGGGTTTTATAGTTATTTTAGGGCGACCAAAATGACTTTTATCGAGTCCCTTCATGTGCTGAACATATGAGTACTTTGTGAAATAAAAAGGTTAATTAAATGTGTTCTTTTGATTATGTTTTAAACACCTACTGTTTCGTAGTGTGAAATGTAACTAAACAACGATGTCACCGATGAATAAGTAAATTAACAACATTTTGCCAAAATAAACCTAACAACACTTCAAATAACAACTTATTATATTAATTATGATTCATTATGTAATGTTCTATATTATGAAAAATAATTATTTGCCTCTTGAGACTTGCTGATTGGAGACATAAAATACGTAAACTATTGTCGCAAAATTTATGTAATGACACTTGAGTCAACCAATTTCATAGGCAATAGTCTTGGAAAAGCAATAGAATAGAAAAGACAATTTTGGAGAAAAAAAACCCTAGTAATAATTGCTATGATTGCAAAGATATAATTATTCTGACTGCCTATAAAATTGCATAATTGTAAGCATGCTTTCAATGTTGTCTGTTATGGACAAAAGACATTGACGATATTTTGAGTATGTTTAAAAATGCATGAATACATCTTCTTTAATTTATGGCATTCGATGTTGAATTATTCCAAGAAATTATGATCCTGGGTATTGAAAATTGACAAAATGATGAAACGTTTTACAGATTGGTGGCATTTTCAGACGAGTATTATTTTTACTATACTAGTAATATACTTTGACTTAACCGTTATTGTTAAAACATCATATTAATGAAATGAATTAAAAAAAAGACATGATTCACTTCATTTTGAAATAGATAGTTCATGATGAGTCCATTGTCCTCAGTTCCATTGCATGACCGTTTATAAAAAGAAATCAAAACTATTTAATCTTAGTTGCATGATTTTTTGTTGTTAGTGCACGGCCGACACTCGGCTAACCGAGAGATTGGTCGGTTAATCTATATTGAGTATGCGGCTATATGGGCGATTGGTCTGTTAATCGGGTTGATTATACGTCTGTTAAGAGTAAAACGCTTAATTTAATGTTAAACTCTATTAAATATACAGATTTTTGGCATGTTATAAGAACCAAATCAAAAAAAAAAAAAGTGTCTGACAAAATGATATCTATCATAGTACTTTTTGCACTTGTAAAAACATTTCTTAATCTGCGCAGTTTTCAGTAAAACTAAAAGGCGTCGCGCAAGTATGTAGTATTTATGCTTATTTACGCAATTTTTTAATAAAAGGCGAAACAAACAAATTTAGATATCATTTAAAGGACACAAAAATAGTACTGTGTTTCTAAGAAATAAATTGACATTAGTAAATATTTCATAATTGTAAAATAACGTGAATAATACCACGTTTTAGTGAAAATTATTGGAATAAAGTCTGTTAATGGGTTTGACAATTGAAATTGCATGTGTCAGTTAAGAGTTATTTAGCCACGACAATAATTTTGCTACCTTTATATTTTCCCCTTGAAAAATTTAAGAATGAGATGTTCCTAAGTAAACAAAAATTACAATACGGTGCCACAGTATCCTAAATAGAGCATTTTTATTTTGAATTTCTTTGCATTTTATTGAAGGGTGTGTCACTTCAATATAGCGTGATATGGATTGGTCTCTGGAATATGCATGAATTTTTTATTGACGTTTTCAATCAGCAATAATTTTTGTGTCTGTTCCAAGTATCACGTTATCAATTCCGAATGAAAGTGTCTTTCAAATACAACACAGGATACATATAACGTGTTCCTTGTTCACATATGAACATGATAATTCGTCAGTATCATCCAATTTGTTCTTTTCTTCTATTACTTAATCATATGTTGTTTACAAATCACTCTAAAGAAGTAAACGGAAAGGAGCGAATGCAGCTACATTTGGTTATTTTAAGTTTCAATTCATCTTGTTCCGTTTAGTTCCTTTCTACATAAGTGCAGAGGAGAACTACAGTTGTCTATGGTGGCCGGTGAAGTCCACTTCGCGTTTTCGCGATTTCGTCTTTCATT
Source organism: Mytilus edulis (assembly GCA_019925275.1). NCBI lineage: Eukaryota > Metazoa > Mollusca > Bivalvia > Mytilida > Mytilidae > Mytilus > Mytilus edulis. The sequence continues at coordinate 80,652,722 of CM034349.1, read as the reverse complement.
TTCTATTGGGCGAAAACGCGAAATCGCGAAAAGGCGAAATCGCGAAGTCGAAAACGAGAAATCGGTTTCGCGTTTTCGCGTTTTCGACTTCGCAATTTCGCGTTTTCGCCCTATATAATATGTAAGGCGAAAACGCTAAAGTGCTAAAACGCAAAATGGCATTAACCTGCCACCATAGTTGTCCGCATGTAAACTTCTAGAATTTGTCACCAATATAAGTACATCGCAATCCGTTACTGTTTCAACAGCCATCGGTGTTTCATGTGTGTATTCTTAAACAAGTATTATTTTTCTCTCGTTTTTAGCAATGTATCACTCTCTACTGTCCTTATATTATTCTATATTCTGCGTTTCCATCCAGATTCTCGTGTATACCATGAGGGTCCGGATTGGGGGTATTGTTTATTTCTGTATTCTTTAAATTATTATGCCATTTTTTTCTACATTTTATTTATCTTACTTATTATTCTTTCTTTATTTTTCATATTTTGTCATTCCAATATATTTTACTTACTGATGTTAAGTTACATTACGACGTTTATCTCTGATTTATATACTGGTTACCAATGTAGATGACAAATTTGTGTCATTCATGACAATTAAACAGAATCAACATGATATATGCGATCATTCTTCGATGAAATTAATGTTACTTTAATATTACACTTTTTTAAAACCATTTTTATCAATTTTCAATTACATGTGTTGTTTCAGTATATGTTTGTTTCATTGCTCATGTGTTGTTTTTGTATATTTTAGCCGATCGTCTTGAGCCTACTCATTTGATCCGATAACACCCCATATAGCAATAAAATTATACTTTTATTGCCATTCATAACTCTTAACAGACCAATTAACAGACCGGGTTTTATACATCCGACCCATTAACAGACCAGGTTTTAAATAAAGATTGATTTATGTCACCAAAATACAGATTTTCGTGTAGATTTTTCACACAATGATATCAATAGGGTGAACAAACATAATGCCTTTCTTTTTTCGATGTTTAAAATATTGAATGCAAGTAAATTTAACCAATGTGTCATTTTGTGTACATTTTATGTGTGTAAAATGTGTATAAATTTATTGATGAATAACCCGCCTTTTCATTTTATAGATCGTACATCGAAGCTAGAAAAATAATAATTACACCACTGAATTCAGTACATTGAATTGTTTTGTTAGACATGAATACTTTTTATGATGAAAATATATTTAAAAAGTTATACAATGAAACATGCTGAACTTTCAATGATTTTCTCGATAACACCTGATTAACAGACTTTAGCCAACCCGATTAACAGACCAACCGCCGATATAGCCGCATACTCAATATAGATTAACCGACCAATCTCTCGTTTAGCCGAGTGTCGGCCGTGTAGTGGCTTTGAACTAGCTTTCAATAACTGCGAGTACTCTCAGATCTGTCTTTTTGTTGTTGGGATGTACAAGTACCCAGCCACGTCCACTTCTATTTGTGTAATATTTTTATCCATCTGATGAGTTAAGCCTTTTTCATTTGATTTTTATAGTTCGTTCTTATGTTGACTTTTTTGTTTGTTTTGTTCTTTCTTATGTATCAAGAGACACAAGGGGGACAACGAGTCGACGAACGTGGGTTTGATTCCCACCCTAGGCTTTCCAACGGTGTACGTACGGCTGGTGCAAAGCGGGCAGATTAGCTTAGTGGCCCCGTATCGACTCTTTTGTCACAAGTGGTGAACGACGACAAGAAGCGAGAGAGAGGGTTATGAGGGCTACCACGGGTCTCTCGACCATCGAGGCCGTCAAACTATACCCTCGGTAGAATTAATTTTTTACATGGGAGAACTTTCATCGTGCAGCCGCACGTAAGACGCGGGCGAGGTACCGCGGGTCTCACGACCATCGAGGCCGACAACCTTTACCCTCTGTCAAAAAATTTTACAAGTGGGAATTTTTCATCGGGAAGCCGCACGTTAGACGCAGGCGAGCTATCGCGGGTCTCTCGGCCATCCAGGCCGGCAAACTTTACCCTCGGTAAAAAAAAATTACGGGTGATAATTTTTCATCGGGAAGCCGCACGTAAGACGTGGGCGAGGTACCGCGGGTCTCTCGACCATCGAGGCCGGCAAACTATACCCTTGGTAAACAAAATTTACATGGGAGAATTTTTCATCGAGGAGTCGCACGTTAGACACGGGCTACCGCGGGTCTCTCGACCATCGAGGCCGGCAAACTATACCCTCGGTAATTTTTTTACATGGGAGAATTTTTCATCGAGGAGTCGCACGTAGGACGCGGGCCAGCTACCGCGGGTCTCTCGACCATCGAGGCTGGCAATGTACTGTTACACCACTGTTCCATGTTTGGGGGATAATTTAGATCCCGCTAACATGTTTAACCCCGCCATATTCTCTATGTATGTGCCTGTCTGAAGTCAGAAGCCTGTAATTCAGCTGTTGTTTGTTTATGTGTTACATACATTTGTATTTGTTTTTCGTTCATTTTTTGTACTTATAAAAGGCCGTTAGTTTTCTCGTTTGAATTGTTTCACATTGTCATCTCGGGGTCTTTTATAGCTTATTATGCGGTATATGGGCGCATTACTGAAGGGCGTACAGTGATCTACAGTTAATAGTTGTTAATTTCTGTGCCATTCTGGTCTATTGTGGAGAGTTGTCTCATTTGGCAATCATACCACATCTTTTTTATATGTACGTGCACCTGTTGAAATTTTGTTGTATTGAGAACTTTTGTTGTTAGGATCGAAGTCAGTGTTTTGAAATTACAGTTAAGCCTGGCAATTAACTCGGGATTTTAATATTTTGATTTTCTTCACAATGGAAGAAGAAGTGACATTCATCATCTGTACTATTTTATGACTATGAGCAACAATTACATTTTCAAAGATTATATCTACCCAATTGATGTTTTAAAATTCCATATCCAATTATATTTTGTGATAAGTTTACAAAATTCAAAGTTTCAATGCGATTTTTAAAAAGGTAAAATTACCGAATTGGCATACCAGAATTGTTTGCATAATGCCCCTTTTTCCATTAAAAGTTTTTTTTAATATTTTTCTATGCTACTAATTGTACTTATTTACGCTTAAAGTGTAGCATGGCCGAGTTAACCGGTGCCGAGTTAACAGATTTAACGCTTTTTGAAAAAATGTTTTTTTAAAACAAAATGTTATGTAACAACCGACTCTAGTAAGACATTAGTTTATATTATTTTGAATACTCACAAATTAAAAAAAAAATCTTAAGAAATATAAAAAAAACGATTGCTTTTTATGCATGTGGAAAATAGTATTTTCAGACACACTCAGTTTGGTTAATATAAGCTTATCGTGAGTGAGTTCGTCGTGTACATCATTTATATTCAGACGTGGTTTCCCTGAAAACTTATTATAATAATATAGTTTTACAACCATATTATTTTAGCCATTTCATAAGCAGCATGGGTTATAATCTTATCGTGAATAAATAAGTCGGGTATCCTGACAGGTGTGTTTGATGCTTCTGGTTCTTTCCTGAAAACTTATAAATATTTTGATATAATTATTTTAATAGCAGTGTAAAAGGAAAAGTCTGGGCGAAAATGGAGATACATCAGACAATTAATCAGACAGAATGATGACGTGTAATTTCACATCTTCAAAGATGAACATCCAATTATTAGTTTATTGGAAAAGATAATGAGCACATGCTCAGATAGTCAATATTTGTCTCAGCATGACACTACCCTTATCTTATACAGGTTAAACGGTTCCTGGTCCTCATCAGAAAAAGTCAAGTCACATTTCATTTCTTTTGACAGGTTTTGATCTTTTCTCCTCTGAAATATACATACATGATGAAAGGATAGGTCTTATCTATGGATGAGGAAAACATGAAGATGTACGCATCCCCGTGCGCATCAAACATTAACTGGCTTCACTTCTTTAAAGATATTCTTTGATGAAATTAAACGTTTAATGTTACATCGTTATATATGTGATATTTTTACTTTAAATTATAATACACAACTTCATACAGAATAGCTACAGGAAGTATTATAACCAAGGTCTTGCTATAAAACTTCCATTGATTGCTATATAGATAAATTAATTGTTGGTTTTATGAAGTCGTGTCTGAAAAAAATGTATTAAATTTATTTTTAGCAACTTCCTTTTAAAGTAAACTTTAAACGAAATGGAAAATAGAATATTCTCAATAATTGAATTATTTATTTTTGATATACATATTTATTTAAAATCAGTTCTAAATAGCCCTGAAAGTCTTTTAATGGATTGAGAGTTTACATTTCAAACAAGATACCAAAATGGTTTGTTGTTTTCTTTCTGTTTTTGATACATGAGGGTCTGAATGGATGATTATTCATTTCTTTATTCTTCAACTTTTATACAATTTATTTATTTATTCTTTATTCATTTTTACCCTTTATCCTTTTAGCACCCAATTATTTTCTTTTCCTTATATTTTTGCACTTTATTCGGCACATTTTGCCTATTATTCTCTATTATGTAACCCCCTTTTTAGACCCTCATACATGGTCATAGGAATGCAGACTTCTTTTCGTAATTTATAAAAGATGTTATAATTCATGCCAATATTTTACTTTCATAAATGAGGAAGGTTGGAACATATTAAGTCAATACAAAAATAATCTTGGTCCGTGTTGAAAGCCTGATATGAGGAACAACAATTGCTTTTCCTATATGCTTTATTTTGTTTTTTTTGCACATGTACTGTGTAATTGATGGATATGTATACCTTTTCTTTTACATGCGATTTTTTGTCTGTTCCTTGTAAGGAACTTCGCAATTGTCGCCTTTGATTTTTTTTTACAGTTTTTGTCCTGTATTGAATTTGAAACTTTGTGGTTATGCATAACATGTCTTTGTTTATTCTTGAGGGAATTAAGAGTTCGAAATATGTGGAGTTACAGAGAGGTAATGAAGTTATTCCCATTGACGTAATGTGAATTAAAAATACGATTATTATTGAATTTTTGTCAAAACTTCATGTCTCCACTTCGGATACTGTTATTTTGATAATAAATTCAATATATTTAATGAGGAGATAGTCTAGCAAATAACAAACCGGCATGAAATTTTTAATGATCGACACCTTGTTTTCTGGAATAACCTCTAATACGTACGCTTGAAACCATAACTGAAGCGAAACAATCTAATTTAAGGTGGTACCTAACACTACAGCCAGTACAGGGAGATAACTCTGTAAAATCAGCAGAACGTTTTAATGACGTTGTGTTCTTAAAGGGAATATTAAGCTTCTCAATGATCAAAATAAGCGTTTGTCAAACTGCTATATAACCAGTGTATTTTTTCTGATTAAACGGTTGGTTCAATTTTTTTTATTTTTTTTTTATTTTTGTCAAAGGGTCAAAGTAAATACTTTGTCAAAATTTTAAGAAAATTAAACGAGCCAAATTATTTTTAATTAAGGTGTTAGGTACCACCTTAAAATACAAACTCATGAGAAAAGTGGTCAATTTGACATAAATTTTATGTTTCAAACAGTTCTATTTAGTTTCACAATTGGGTTTAGTTAGTAAATGGTTAAAAAATAACCCGCTATACGTCAAGTTATAATTACTCTGACCTTTTTTTAATACTTCAATGAATCGTGTTCAGTTTCTTCTAAAATACGTAATGAGATTTCGGCCCTTTTCCCTTGAATTTTAATACCACATCAAATGTTGTTTTATTACAAGATGCACTTTTATAAAGCCAAGTTAGGGAACAGGCAAATTTTGTAATTATTTTTAAAATTACCATATATTAAAGTTGTAAATAAACCTTTAGAACCCCAATTTGAAGAAACATATTTACATTCTCTGATGTTTTGAATCGAGCAACAATGAAATACTGTTTGTCTTGTTGTAATGCTGTGAATGTATTTAACTGTGATATATGAATGGCTGGTAGGCAATCATCGCCTAATTTGGAGCAGTAGATTTACTTACACAATAGTTCACGTTATCACTTATTTGCGTGCCAAAAAATCTTTAAATGGTCTCAAAGGAAACAACAATTATATGCTTTAATCAGTAGGTCAACTTTATATTTGCTGTTTTGAATGATTGTAAAATGTATATGTCCATCTGTAAAGGGTTGTCTGTCCTGGAACTCGTTTTTATAGTTCATTTTGCAATTTAAAGTTTTTGTGATTAAGTCATATGCTCAGATAGTATACATACAGTAACACATTTGACAGTACATGCAAGACAGTCTTCAAAATTGTTTCAAACTTAGTCAGTATTTATCTTTACTCATATTAAAGGAATTTTGATTCTGTTGTGTTTTTTTATGATGTCAACTCCTTTGTAAAGTTTTTTTTGTTAGACTTATCCACAACTTGTCTTGACGAAGAGGTCTGTAGTGTTTTATATAATTGTGAAAGTTCTCTTCTGTGTTTTAAATGTCCCCTGACCGTTTCTCTTCAGTGTGGGATCTTCTACAAAAATCCGAGTGTTTTCACATTTATATAAAACCCTTGAGCCCTCTTCGTCAAGACAAGTTGTGGATAAATCTAACAGAAACTTTACAAAAACACTCGATTATTGTAGAAGATCTCACAAAAGAAACAACAGAGGATACTAAAGTGACATTCAAAGCTCAGAAGGGATCTTACAACACCATGACTCAAACAAAAAATGACTAAATGACAAACAATGTAAATATTAAGAAGATGCGATATGATTAATTTGCTGAAGAGACAACTCGCCACCAGCGACCAAATGATGTAGAAGTTAACAACTATAGTTCATCTACGGCCTTCAACAATGAGACAACTCGCCACCAGCGACCAAATGATGTAGAAGTTAACAACTATAGGTCATCTACGGCCTTCAACAATGAGACAACTCGCCACCAGCGACCAAATGATGTAGAAGTTAACAACTATAGGTCATCTACGGCCTTCAACAATGAGACAACTCGCCACCAGCGACCAAATGATGTAGAAGTTAACAACTATAGGTTATCTACGGCCTTCAACAATGAGATAACTCGTCACCAGCGACCAAATGATGTAGAAGTTAACAACTATAGGTCATCTACGGCCTTCAACAATGAGACAACTCGACACCAGCGACCAAATGATGTAGAAGTTAACAACTATAGGTTATCTACGGCCTTCAACAATGAGACAACTCGCCACCAGCAACCAAATGATGAACAACTATACATTGTAGGTCATCTATGGCCTTCAACAATGAGACAACTCGCCACCATCGACCAAATGATGTAGAAGTTAGCAACTATAGGTCATCTTCGGCCTTCAAAAAGGATGACATAAACCCATCCCACATAATCAGTGCACAATTACTACATATAACTGAAGACTGCACGTGCAACATAAACACCACCAAAAACCTGATGCTCCATGCGCTCCGGCAGGTTAAGTTGACCTCTAGATTTCTATAGATGTCTGCTTTGGTTTTATTATGCTGTTTGGTTGATGTTAAGATGACACGTTAACCACAACCCATTTAATCTAAGCCATCTTAAAAATTCTTACGTATTATCTTTCAAATATCGTATGCATCATCGAAAAAACCTTTTAAGTAAGTCATAATTGAAATATATATATTCATATATCTCCCGAGGCAGAAGAGTTACAAAAGATCTTTCAATTTAATAAAAATGTGATTCAGGCGTGGGCTAAATTTAGACATTTGCATGGCCTCGAAATGGAAATATTATAACGTCTAATCCTAGATAATATTTAAAGCAAATATATTTAAAAGGTTTTTGTTTTATCCTTGGTTCAGATAATATGAAACACGATCTGTCCATTTTAATAAATATTTTGTTGACAAAAGTTTATGTTTCTGTCAAATAAATTTTGAAGACTCTTGTAAATAACCATGAAATAAAAGGATATAATAATAAGGTATACAAACATAACGTTAACGTGTTAATCCGTGTCGTAAAGCAGGATCAATGAAAATTTATAGAAGTTTTCAAATAACAAATATTTTATCAGCTCTAAACCTTTTATATTAAAAACCCTTAAAATCAGTTTGGAATATTTACGATTGGTAAGGGTATCCAGTGATTCGTTTTATGTTAAGCACATGTTGACTATTGGATTGTAAAAAGCTTGTTGCTTGAAACAGACCGGAAATATCATTTGATTGACGACTTTGCTATGTTGTTTTTTCAAATCTTTTTGTCGCTTTTTGTCACCATCTAAATCAAATTAAATTTGCAAACTATTTCTGTGATGCATCATTACAAGCAATATTTCTACTACGGAAAAATCTTTTTTTTATAAAATAGCTCCTAAACAATTCAGAATAAAATTAACCATTTAAACAACAGATAATTATGTCATTGGTTGTAAATTCGTCTGTTTCTTCATGTTCGTCTTTATGTTTGCACTCTGTGTGTCTTTGTTTCCTTTTGCTCTTTCACTATGAATTCATAATGAGTTTTATGGACAATGAACATATTTTAATTACTGAATTTTAATACGTATAATTACTTAATCTTCCTTTTTGTTTGTTAATCTGCATCATTTGTGTATCTTCGTGTCTCATTATTTCGTTAATTTATTGTCTCTTATTTTTCTCATTCTCATATTTGGTCTCTTCACTTTCCTGTAGTACATATGTAGTCATAAACCCTTTGTTTATTATTTATGTTTATAGCTGTTTTTCTTTTTAGCTCAATGTCTTTCATCATCTTATATATGCAACTTTTTATTGTTCTTTTTTTTGCTAATTGGGGTTCTTCATCTTGGTTATTATCCTTTATTATTTCAGTAATGATATATCTGTTAGACGAGTTCACATGTATTTTTATAACGACCTTCCTTCTTTAGATTTAAAACTCCCATTTGAGCACTGATATAAACGTGAGTCTTTGATCCATATACGTATAAACATTCGTTAGGTTTTTATTTGCTATGTTGTTTCTGTCTAGATTTGACTATGCAGTGTTCTGTCTAGCTTTTGCAGGCTATTGGATTTTCTGTAAGCTTTGACTATGGTGTTTTTTACTTACCTTTTGCCAGATATGTTCTGTCTAGCTTTGGGTATGGTGTTTTTACTTATTTTGCCAGTATGGTGTTTTTACTTCCTTTTGCATCTTTCTGTCTAGCTTTGGTATGGTGTTTTTTACTTACCTTTTGCCAGATGTTTTCTGTCTAGCTTTGGGTATGTGTTTTTACCTATCTTTTGCCATGTTGTTTCTGTCTAGATTTGACTATGTAGTTTTCTGTCCTGCTTTGCAGGCTATTGGATTTTCTGTCGAGCTTTGGCTATGGTGTGTTTAACATATATTTTTCTATGATCCTTTCTGTCTAGCTTTGGCTATGGTGTTTTTACCTAGCTTATGTTGTTTCGGTCTAGATTTGTCTAGGTAGTTTTCTGTCTAACTCTGCAGCCTTTTGGATTTTCTGTCGAGCTTTGGCTATGCCAGGTGTTTTTTGTCTAGATTTGATTATGGTGTTTGTTGCCTAGTTTTGGCAAGCTGTTGCTATGGTGTTTTATGTCTAGTGTTTGAAATGTTTTGTAATTTACCTGCTTTGTATCTTCCTATAATACAAACCTTTTTCTCACCGAAACAGGTTTTTTTTCTAATACAACGATGTTTCCTATTCATTTTCCTTTTGTATACATTATGTAACCTCTCGTCTGCAAATTCTATATAATCTCGATAACAATGCGTCTATTTGCATCAACGTTTTAATGACTCCATCTTAGATACATCTGTAATGATTATAATGACACCATCTCTATATATTAACGTCATTGTTTGATCTATGTCTGTCTATTTTTGCACTTTAAAAGCATCTTTCTTTTTTCATCGTCGATATGGTTTTCGTATTTTACTTAACAGTTTTCTCTAGGGATACATATACAGTATTATTCTTGTTTCAACATCATTGATAAACATTGTTCATCAGTATTATTACTAACATATTGTCATTACAATATTCTCTTTAAATTTTTGCTTTATTGTTCTCTCTTTACAATAGATACAACTGAATGATATTTCTACACGGATCATATCGCATAAAAAATTTGTCTGTCGACCGATTCTGTAAAAAAAATCTTTTGATTGCAATGAGGCTTTCCTATGTTGACAATTTTTCAATTGTAAACTACATGTATAGTGATTTTCCCTTGTCGATCAAAACTGTCGTCTTGACTGTGCTTAAAATATTTGACACTGGACGATGAGCAAACAAAAACTAATAAATCGACCATTTTATCTGACGACTTTAAGGAGGTAGACCTTGGTCCAGGGAGATAACTCTTTAAATCAGTTAAGTGTTTGTAAAAGTCAAGTTCATCAATGTATTTTAAGCATTTACCTGAAACAGATTGAAAATAATCTATGTAACCTAGAAGCTTAGAATATATTTTTGAAAATGGTTGACACAAACATACTGATGATTTTAAGAGTTATTTCCCATGACCTAGGTCTACCTCCTTAAGCAAATGAAAATACACTGTAGTCAAAGGAAATTGAAAAATTAATGACAATTGACATTGAGTTCACAAAACATGAACAGAAAGTAATAGGTTGAGAAAACAGACCCCATTAAAAACGGGATGACCGTAGCAGGGATAACAATTTTCTGCTTCACTAGTGTCACACTTCAAGTTGATCATGGCAACTATAAATTCATCAAATATACAACTCTTATATTTTTGTACCTCATGAAGGCGCGTTTCGACTTAGCAGTGGTGCTATGATCAAAACCAACAGATTGTCAAATAATACATGTCAAGTACAAACTTTGAAATCATAACGGTTCTCAAAATATGTAGAGTTATTTATCTTGAGAACAGTAATGATTTCAAAGTTTAAACTTGACATGTATATTAACCAACACTAGACTAGAGGGTGGGTGATAATGTATGAACAACTTTCTAGGCCAAATATAACACCTTTATTAAAAAGCATCAGAATAAAGCACTCTCAGCACATTACGATAAAATTGAGAATGGAAATGGGGAATGTGTCAAAGAGACAACAACCCGACCAAATAAAAAACAACAACAGCAGAGGGTCACCAACAGGTCTTCAATGTAGCGAGAAATTCCCGCACCCGGAGGCGTCCTTCAGCTGGCCCCTAAACAAATATATACTAGTCCAGTGATAATGAACGCGATACTAATTTCCAAATTGTACACAAGAAACTAAAATTAAAATAATACAAGACTAACAAAGGCCAGAGGCTCCTGACTTGGGACAGGCGCAAAAATGCGGCGGGGTTAAACATGTTTGTGAGATCTCAACCCTCCCCCTATACCTCTAACCAATGTAGTAAAGTAAACGCATAACAATACGCACATTAAAATTCAGTTCAAGAGAAATCCGAGTCTGATGTCAGAAGATGTAACCAAAGAAAATAAACAAAATGACAATAATACATAAATAACAACAGACTACTAGCAGTTAACTGACATGCCAGCTCCAGACTTCAATTAAACTGACTGAAAGATTATGATTTCATCATATGAACATCAGGCACAATCCTTCCCGTTAGGGGTTTAGTATCATACCATCATAACATATATGAGAAGAACATAACCCGTGTCATGCCAACAACTGTATTTTAGAATAAATGTGTTTAGTTCCGATGCAAAGACCTTATCAGTGACTCAATATTAACGCCAAAATATGCAATCTTTAATGACTTGATAACAGTATCGTAATTATATCCCTTCTTAATAAGTCTATTCAAAGGTTTTGTAAGTTTCTGAGGTGAATACTGACACCTTTGTGCTTTATAAAGAATATTACCATAAAAAATGGATGTGAAATACCTGAACGTATTAGAAGTCTGCATGTTGAGCTATATTTACGAATGATGTCTTTATACCGATGAGACTTTCACTTTTTCCATACATTTTTGTTTACCAAACGTTATTTACAGCAGGGCACACAGAGATGGCTCTAATCTCAATGATGTCCATTTTTCTCTCTGTACAGCAACCTGTTAAAGTGTTATCGGAAATAAAATATGGAGTTTAGGACCATATAATAATTAATTGTCTCTTAACAATATAATTTGACTCACAAGTGTTTACTCTACACGTTTTTTTTTACAAGTAACTGATGTTGTTTAGCCTTTTTGGAATAGAAAATAATGTCAAAATGAGAAAAAAAATCTGTTGCGAACTGCTTAGTTTTTAATATTAACAATAAGTGAATGTTTATAATGGAAACTACATGTTATATCTCATCCTAATCTTAAGTATGACATAACATTAAAACCAATTGTACTTAATAATGTGCTAACATATTTGATTCGTCATCGTCCATTGTTACAGTAGTTAAAACATCTCCCTAAATAAGACCACTTCGAATGGATTTTGCTAATTACCTTCGTTATCATCCGGGTTTTACCCTCTCGAGTTTATTCAATTGACGCATGAGTGGACAACTTAACATCCGTAGGTCTATTTAGCAACATGAAACCTAGGGATTACCTTTCGATAAAATTGGACACTTGTTTTGTTGACTCATGCCAAACATGATGCAGAAAAAGAAAAAAATGAATGAACTATTGAAATATTTCAAATGTAGTCATTCATTACACGGACTAGTTCAATTTACTGAATGCATTTGTCCTTGGTAATAAAATGAATAAAAGATGTCGACACGAGCTGCAGTTAATGAAAGGGTTTAAAATGGCGTTTATAATTTTCTGTTATTGCCATTCCGAATAAATAGAGAGGAGAAACTTCATTAAATCTACTATAACTAGTAGTAAGGGCAAAATACTGATCTATAATTATATACGTGTTCAACCACAGAGTTAATATATCCCTTCCGGCTTTCCAATATCGTGAAACAGTATATATACTTTGTTATTATGTTTATGAACTTAATATAAATTAAAAAAAAAACAACATTTAGTGAGGACTCTTTTTGATGTAGCATTAACATTCGAAAGAAGGCTAAATTTCGTATATTGAGTTACAATTATAACAGAATATTTGCCAATGCCATAATTATAATAAATCAAGACAACTCGAACACACACACAAACTGGAAGCTTAAGACAAATGATACATACAGATATGTACTCATCATACATGCATACATTTGCTATTACGGTTACACAATCAATATAAAAGTACTTTCCATTTTGTTGTTACAATGTTGTTGCATTTAATTTGCATGATACAGGAGGCTCCCACAGGGTACCCCCTCAGGTCGCAAGGTCGCTTTTAAATTCGCCGAGAGGTCGTTTTTAAGGGAAATGTACAGGTCACAGGTCGTTTTTCCCAACACAGAGGACGGAAATCGGTCGGAGGTCGTTTTTTTTCCAAATTTTATAGGTCGCAGGTCGTTTTTAGAAGGCCCTCAGGTCGGAAGTCGCCTCTTAAAAGCCCAGAGGTCGCAGGTCGTTTTTGACCCTGCGGGAGCCTCATACAGTTCGCATGTATTGTAATAATATTTTCTGTTTTATTGATTTTCAATATTGTATCATTTTGTTTATTTAGTTGTAAGTTTAACTAAAGCATATGTAAAATATATGTTTAAGCAATTACATCAACAATTCAATGGAGGATACTAAAAACTAAGCTCACGTAGTTTTCTATAACTCCTTCAAATCTAAATTCGAAAATCTTGATCATTAGATGGAACAAAACGCATGAATTACCATTATGTAATAACTTTATGTTTCAATAGTTTACTATTATATCTTGAATATATGATGCCCTGTGAACACAAGCGTGTGAAAATAAAATCTGGCATAGAAGTATAACACCACGGAATTGTATATTCAAATATACAACTCCTTGATAAATAAAGGCAACAGTAGTATACCGGTGTTCGAAACTCATAAATCGATAGAAAACAAAAAACAAATCCGGGTTACAAACTAACACTGAGGGAAACGCATTTAATATAAGAGGAGAACAACGACACAGCAGAAACACAACATCAAACTGTTAACACACAGAAACGAACTAAGCATTAGACAAAATCCAATGAGAATAACATATTTAACATCAAAATTAAATACTAGTACATGCATTTGGGATACAAAAGTACCGTGACACATCTTATAGCAATGCGAATTCATACTCAAATACATGTATAAGAGGAAACAAACGACACAACAGAAACACAACTTTAAAATGTAACACACACAGACACGAACTATAATATAACAATTGCCACTTTCCTGACTTGGAGCTTTTGATACACTAATTAACAGGAGAGAAACAACCAATTAGTATATACTTGTCATTATAAATAACATACTTTGATTTGTTAGAGAAAACCATACCAATCTTTTAAGATGAAACTTTACATTAAGAATAAATATTAACAAACACAACTACATTGTCTTCCTACTTATTTTCTGCAATCGTTGCACGAGTCAAGTATACTGTTTTGATTTTTATTGAATGACTTTTAACAGTTCTTATTAAATCAAATATTGATAAAACATTTGAATACAATAGCCACTTTAAACTCGATCGAGGATTTGTTTTGAATAATAACAAATATCTTTTATTAATTTTAAAGTGTTTTTAAAGATTTTAACAGTAAAATTAATTACTCTTTTCAAAACTAATAATCATAGTATCGGTTTCTCTTTTAATATCTTCCCTTTCACTTTGAGTACCCATATTAACTTACAATAGGTATAAGCGCCCACATGAATTAAATACGCATGCTCATATCAGCCAACTTAATATCCTTCATGAATGCATTAGTAGGTATGTGTAATGTTTCAAAAGTTTCCAGTATTTAGAATAGATACTTCAGCGGTTGGTTTTGAATCTTTTTGTAATGCAAATAACAAATTGGGTAGAAGACTTACTGAAAGCAAAAAACCTATGTAAACAAGTTTTTTTACGAACCGAAGTACATTTATATTTTGATGTAATCCCTTATGGAAATATATCAAGAATAGATAGAGAATGGGATCGAGGTTTGGATCTGAAAATAACAGGGAGAAATTAGATTGGAATGACATATGTGCTCCTTGTTTTGTGATCCCCAACCACGATAGTTTCGAGCCATGACAATGTTTGCCAGAAAAAAACGTATGGAACAAAATCATAATGTTTGTATTACTGCATGTGCCTCAAATATAGCGGGTAATAAATATTAAGTTTTTTGATTAAACAAGCATAATTGGGTAACTTAAAATTGAAAATTATATCTACTTAGTGAGACCATCTTAGATATAAACATCCAAAACCATCCACCTGTTTACATTTTTATATGATTGTGTAACTGTTGGACGATCATGTTCACAAAATGAAATGTAGCTTGTAATTTGACTGCTGTGGACCATCTCATGTGGAAAAAAATTGGAAATATAGCTGTTACCCTTCCCTTTGTTTAAGTATTCCATGTCACACGAGCATTAGTGTAAACACCAATACACGTATATCTCCTGTTATTAGTCCCACATTCCTATTTTTATGGTACAGCCCCTTTAATAAACCCTTTCAACTGAAAATTCGTATAAGGTGAATAACTTGCTTTTCAGATGTGTGATATATAGCTGGTAATAAAATGGGGATGTTGGATTTAGGGATAAAAAAGGAGATGTGGGATATGTTTTGTAAACAATGGGGATGTGAGTATAAATATGTGGAATAAAAAAGTGTGTAGTGAGAAAATACATTTAAAAAGGGACATTTTGGAAATGAGTACCCTTTGTCAACATCTTCTTGTATATAAACCATGGAACTAGATTTCTGCACTCTCATAACATACCATGCATACTGTTTCCATATAACAATACAGACGACAATACCTTGCGTTTAAATTTCAATGGTAATGAGAATTGATCGTGTGTTGCAACTTTGATGTCTATTATGCTGACATATGAGAAAACCTGTTGTTTAAAAAATCTAAAATAGGAAAGTAATATGAACAAACATCGATGAAATGTCATCGAAATTAATACCTGGCATTTACCTGTGTCTGAACGTGATAAGTATCAATATCTATCAAGTTCATTTAAGGTCGACTTAAAACAGTTTTACCCGAGTTACTCACGTATCCATAACCGGATCCTAACCGAGTGCATGTGGCGAGATAGGATTCTCTACTATAATACCTGTAATAATACAGGTAACATTAATTAACCAACCAGGTAAAACCAGACGACATCAAGTACACCTTTTGTTAAAGCTGCTGAAATTGAATAACTGCCATGACGTAAGATCCTGTCTCTATTAATTATAACTTGATTAATTATTGATTTTTAATATCTGCCCTGACAAAGACCTGTAGTTGTAAGTGGTCATGATGCGTATCAGTGCTGTTATTTTTTTCTTTATCATTTTCTAAGTAGGTTTCAAATGTCAATCAGTTTGATTGGTAAGCTGTTTGTTCTTCTTGAATGTCTGTTGACTTTGGGACAAAAGTAACCTGGTATCTTTAAGTACATGTTTAAATCGTCTTTGAATAAAGCTTTTACGACAAATCAGCAGCTATCTAGTTCGGTTTGTAGTTTGGTCCAAGTATTCGGATGCTGTACTCGATAATATAGTGCATTCTATTCTAATCGTGCCTTGATGTTTTGCGATAGGATTGTTCTGCAATCTTTTTCATAATCCCTAGGATTACAAGGCATTTCCTTTCAAAGGAAATCAGTAATTGTATTACAGCGACAATTACATTTGTCTTTTGAAATGATTTTTTCCATTATAACAAAGGTACAGAAACCTCAAATGTCATATTATACTAAGAACCACACAAGCTACAGGATATAAAATAAACTTTGAAGTTGTAGATAAACAACCATGGTTGTCAAAACATCGCTATACGAATCGTTATTTCTTTTTCTCTTCGATTTGTATTTTAAACTATTTATAATATGATGCTAATAAACATAGAAATAATCAAGATCTATTATACTAACATGATTCATATCAAATACATATTTATACCATATATAATTTAAATGATACATTCTATGTAGAAGATTCCAAATCCATGAAATGATCAATTTGAGCTTTAAAGGTTGACACGGTTGCACTAAAATGAATTTGATTGATACGGCATGCATGTTTAATATAAGTTCATTGTTTTGAGTGTTCAAAGAAATAAAACACGTGGTCTCTTAAAGACATCTGGTTAAGTGTAGTCTCGAGAGTGAAGTGGGTAGCAACATCATTGAAATCCAGTGTACTGTGCAAAGAGAATATGTTTTAATTTAGCTGTACGCACAAATTGATAACTTATACAAAAAAATTACGGTCTTCTCAGTACTACATTCTACAAACGAAAAACATTTAATTTTGAAATAATCAATTCCCCCACCTTAGTAAGCAATAAACCAACTTCACCTGCATATAACGATATAAATTACTTAAATAAAATACAAAAATAAGAAAGCAATGAATGAGGTTGTTAGAATTTGAAATATGCTTTTGTGCATCTTTGTTAATATTTGTTTGTTTTCTTGTGATGCAGATAATAACACAATGTTGACTGCTGTGCCCTATTTTTTGTACAGTTTTTTACCTATTGTGTCTGTTTTTTTGTTTACGCATCGTTTCAATATAATGGAATTTGATGCAAGTGAGTGGTTTAGATAGCTATAAAACCAGGTTCAATCAACATTTTCTACATAAGAAAATGTCTGTACCAGGTCAGGAATATCACAGTTGTTATCCATTCATTTGACGTGTTTAAGCTTTTGATTTTGTCATTTGATTAGGACTTTCCGTTTTAAAATTTTCCTCGGAGTTCAGTATTTTTGTGATTTTACTTTTCACAACTTATTTGTTTTCAATAGCTTGCAGCTCATACTTAGACTTTGTAAAACTTCACCAGTGTCTGAGCAGAAAGTTATGAACCTGAGGTTTATCTAAGAACGTTTTTGTCCTTTTTCTAGTCATCGGAAGTAACCATGACCTTGTTGATAAATCTTTCAGAATCAACTCCACAAATAGTACACAATGGTCTAAAAGTATATCAGGGTACTGACGTTGTTTATCACTGATCTTAATAACGTGTTATAGTATTCATTTATTTGTATTTATGAATATTACTTGTAATGTTTGAATATTTGACGTGACTCTGTACTTAATACATTCCGTCATTGTATTATCGTTCTAGGGTAAATTTGTGTACCCTTGTCTTCATCACTATGTGCTTTGTTAATATGCCTTTTTGTTTCTTTTTGTTACATATTTTTTTGTTTACATAGTAATTTAGATTATAACACAATGTTGACTGCTGTACCCCTATATTTGATATTTTTACCTATTATGTCTGTTTTTTTGTTCACACAACGCTGTCAATACAATGGAATTTTATGCCACTTTCATACAAATGAGAAGTTTAACTAGTCAAAAACCAGATTTTATCCACCATTTTCTACGCGAGAAAAAAAAATCCTGTACCAAAGTCAGCCATATGACAGTTGTTATTATTTGAGCGTTTGATTAAGGCATTTCTAAGGAATTTCCGTTTTGAAAGTTCAGTATTTTTGTGATTTTGCTTTTTTTCTGTACACATTACAAGTTGTGCAATAACACAATTTATTTACATGCACAATTATGTTGTTTTCGAGGGTCTTTTACAAAAGTTATAATCATTACATTACATATAAGAAACTAAAACGTATTTTCTAGATATTAAATAATAATGCAAGTGGGAACCACTGTTATGACTGGAAATGATGAGTAAAAATATAAATATTGTAATGCCATAAATCATTACAAAAGTTATTAGGATCACATAAATCAAAATTTGACATGATAATGAAATCATTTGTTTGCATTTCATAGCTTCACCAAATATCAAAATCAACTGTGTTTTAAACGAAATTTACAAAAATACGTGGTTATTTCAAGTAAAATTTTTCAGTATCGACAAGATCAAGAATGATGCTAAAATACTTTTCAACCCCTATTCAAAGAGGTAGGGCCAATATGCCGAGGATTTTTTTCACAGAAGGGCCGACTATCCTTAATTATAATAAGCCCGTCTTTCTTAATTATTAATTTCAAATTTCTCTTCTCGTACATTATAAATGTACTTCTTTTATAAGCACATGGCAAACATCATCACAATTAAGTTCAAAACACCAAAAAAACAAATATCACCAAACTAGTAAAGGGAGTGCCTAACACTTTGAATATTAAATTTTTTTTTGATCGTTTGATAATCATATTATTTTGACACAATATTTACATTTGATCTGTTGACTAAATTTTAAGACTCTAAGAAATCTTGACAACACAATTTTTTGGATTAATTTCATAAGCTACACAACAGTTTGAAAACACTAAAACTGATAAATAAAAAGCTTAATTTCTCTTCACTTATAATATATGACTAAAACAGCTGATTTCTAATGAGTTAACTCCATTAGGCATTCTGTAACCACTTTCGTACTCGGTCTGGACTAGTAAGATGATTAAGAAATGACTAATAATTTTTTTTTTGTCTATGAAGAAATAACACAAAAAAACGGAGTGCACACTGAATAACCCGCGTAGCTTGTTATTTTAAAATGTGGACCACAATTTTTTTTATATTTTTTCGAAAAGACGGAAACATAATTACAGTCATGCCTTATAATTTAATTTTTAATTCCATTTTAAGCCGGAGTAAATCATGAAAAAATGTTGATGACGTCACGGTCACATGACAAAATTATGCCTATGAGCTGATACATTTTAAAATTCAAGGTTCAAAGTCTATATTCTGTTTAAGAAGAGATCAACAAGAAAAATAGATACCGACAAACTTGACTTATCCAAGATATCAAGCTAATAATTTGTGTACGTCAGACGCGAACGTGCATTTCGTCTACAAAAGACTCATCAGTGAGGTTTGAATTAAAAATGTTAAAAGGCTAAATTAAGTACGAATTTGAAGAGCGTTGAAGACCATAAATTCTTGAAATTATTAAGAAAAAAATAACTAAAAAAGATAATTCCTTATCACGAATAAAAAAATTACACGAAATAAGGAAGCATGCTGAACGTGCCATCTAAGACTTATAAGAGTAGTTTATAACAAATAAGATGAAACCAGTCAAAGAAGATTCTCCAATGTATCCAAAACACAATGAAAACAAACAAGAATCTATCTTATAAGTTGGATTCCTTTCTGTTCTGTTCTTAAATCTGAAAAATGTTTATAAATGTCATGTATCAACCCGGAAGTATCCATTAACCGATTCCTGCTAAGACAGGATAATGTTTTCCAGGAAGTCAAGACAAATATATCTGGTCACGAAATTTACAATAATTTTAGGTAGATCTACGACAAATGAATGGAATATTTGTATTAGAAAGACGGTTTTTATTCATTACATGTTTGGATAAGGATGATTTTCTTTAAGAAACTCAAAGAAACTTAAGAAAACAAAAAAATCTAAACTGATTTCGAAATTAGATTTGATCCCATCTTTCTTTTAATCAAAATCATCTTTCTTTTAATCACGTTAATGCTCCCAATAGCCTTCTCTATTGTATTAAAGCGGAAAATCCTGTTTGAATGATATGTCAAAACAGCTGGTATTATTGGCTCATGGAAATACTATTTGATAGTCTTTAAATTCACATCTGTTACAATATATTTCATCACATTATAAAATTTTCAATTATAATTTTATCAATATAAAATGATAAAAACCTTGCACATTCCATCTTAACCTAATAACTCTGAGTGTTGTTTCATATTTGTTGATAAAAATGTCAGCATGGCTTGATGAAGTCTTAAGTGTTTGGTGTATACAAGAGAGTTTTTTTTAATAAACATGTGTCTGACACCTGACTGTTTATGTAATAATAAAATACATTTGCTGGGAACATTTGCCCATCAGAAGATCTATAGCAGATATGATATTCAGTGCACATTACCTTTCAGTTTCTTTTTTAAATATTTACTTCACGCCGTTTCCGGATCTTTTGGATTATGGGTAATAAGGTTTTTTATTGTTCATACAACGAAATGAAAATAACTTCATTGATTAGGGCGTTATTATCCCAACATTTAGAAATGGCATTTGAAAATGTTACCCGTTATGAGCTAGTTGCTGAAACAGTAAGTACGCTAATGCGACGTACGTTATAAACATCCAGAGCAGCTGCTAAGACTTCCGATTGACGAGTGATCGAATTTCAGAAGGTTTACTGAAAAGTGTAAGTTTTTTGTAAACGTTTGTATCTTATTTGTCCTCACACGCTTTCAAGAGATGTCTATTGTCTGTGTTATTTTAATTATTTTAAGTAATCTGAGATGTAAATTCGGTACCGTGACTACAGAAAAGCAAATGTTAAAATTTATCAATTAAGTTGAGCAATGCAAGAACATTCATATTTAGTCCAATGATTTACGACCGCCTGTTATGAAACTTTAAACGAAAGCCTATAGATGAATTACCCTGATTTAAAACCGGAAGTGGTAACTAATGCTTAGGTAAGTCTCAGAGTACCCATGCTAACCAAACATCAGAAATTTCCGAACTACTGAATATATATAGAAAACATTAACGCAAAATTACAATAGACGCCATGTATTCATCAGATCATTGACACTTGTAACATTTTTTTACTTTTTTAAAGTTTTATGCTTTTAAACCTTTCAAAACATATATTATGTCAATTATGCAATCCTTCCTTGTAAGTTTTAAATATTATAATACAATTTCATATTACCGATCCCGATTATTATCAGCAAATTATATAATCCGAATTCAAAAGTCGGTATTATGAAAAAAGTCTATTCAGCTAATAACTTCCTTGTTATCACAGTTGTCAAAATGAAAAGATTTTTTTTGAAGACACAACAGGTTTCGGGTTTCAAGACACGACAATGAGACAATAAAGGTTATCCGAAAAGACAAATACATGTTTATATCTATATATGATGATAACAAAAACGAGGTTGTCTGTCTTGACTCATAACATTCCAAAAAGCTTGAGTAAGATATTGTTAACCTCCAATGAAACTATATGCACTGCAAAATGTGTGTGAGGGAAAAATTAATTAAGGAAAAGGAAATGAACAAAAAGTTTGATTTTTCTAAACATTTACTTCTCATGTCATTAGCACCTTGATGTGGATACTCGAGATGTCTTTGATGTTATAATGGTTACGTTTTTGGTTCAAAAGACGTCTGCTTTGGAAATGCACAATACTCTTACGCTCGCTTATTAGGCATTTTGTTATTCATGCAGAATTATGATGATGTTTTTGGTATCCAACATCCATGAACTATTGCAATCATATCAGAATGAGAATATGTTATGTGTTATCTACATATGACCTTGCTTTTTACTAGACCGACTGAATTTTAAATTTGACCACTGGGAAAATTTTGGAGCTAAATTTTGAGTTGTGAATTCAAGCAGCCACTTTTTTATGAAGCAGTGAAACATTTGGAATCCGATAAACTTTTTGTAATAAGACTGATTTTTTTATTTGAAACCCTTCGGTTGGTATCTCTTATTTGCACTCTAACTGGAATGGATATGAACTCACACTATTTAGAAAGCTTTTATTTAGTGTACCACACAAATGTATCTTATGTAAGGTTGTCTTCTGTCTGACAACACTTTGCAATTTGCTATTGTTGTCAGAACGTCAATTCAATTACATTCATTTTTTTTTCGAAAAAATTAGCTTGAAGATAATTACTTTTAATTGAATAGTTATTTGTGCACAGCTATATTTAGAGTTACTATGATATATATTCAATAGGATTAGAGTTAAGGAATTTAATTAAAGTGGAATTGGTACACAAATATATAATTGAAAATTTCAAATAATCCTTATTATATTTAGTGCACATTTGTGTGGTAATGATTGTTTTAAAGAACCAATCAGAGAACTTCATCCTTGTTGCACCCGAAAAACCAAGAAAAGTTTTAAAGCAAACACATTGACATTCCTCTGTCTCTGGTAAATAATAAAACAACTTTGAGTTTATATGTACTTGGTCGCATCGAGAGGATGGACAAAAATCGGCCAGGAATAAAATATATCTACGAATGTGAATATGGTAATTATATTCAAATACTGCAGCTTGTCTCTCTTTTAATGAAGTGCACATAGATAATAACGGGCTATATATATATCTGACTTACCAACAAAATCCACTGCACACGTACTAAAATTTACATTCTGTCATTGTGATTTTTGTGCAATGGTATTTTTTGTGTTGTTGTCTTTCGTATTTGTTTGCGTGCTTTGTCTATTTGACAATTTGTTTTTCTTTGTGTGTGTATTTTTTATTATTTCAATAGTGATAAAGATTATTGCACACTGTTACTAATGTGTCCCAAGTTTTGACAATTTTACTATTATGTATGTTTGTTTTGTCGAGGTGGAGGTTTAGTTAGCTATTAAACCAGGTTTAATTCACAATTAACCCACAAAAATGTATGATCCAAGTCAGGAATATGACAGTTGATATCTATTCGTTTGGTGTGTTTGAGCATTTGAGTTTGCCGTTTGGTTATGGACTTTCCGTTTTGAAGTTTCCTCGGAGTTCGGTATTTTTGTTATTTAACTTTTTTGTCGTACATACTAGCTGTTGTCAGGTACACGTACAGTTATGGAGGAGGTATAATAAGCTATATAAGCCATATAAGCCATATATGCTGTATATTAAGTTTTCTTTATCAAATGTAATTACTGATGTATTAACAGATTGTGTGTGACAAATTTCCAGACAAATGAGTTATTTGTTGTATACACGTCCGTCAACAATGACATTCGAACATTGATTAATGTCAGGATATTCGTAATTTGAAATCAAAATCCATCTATATAGCAATTATTCATTTGCCTGTCCATCGAAGGAGAAAAATATCTTAATTAAAGCATATCTACAAGTATACTCAGTCTCGTTCACTTAGTGCAATCCGTACTTTCTGAGAAAGCGGTATGATAACTTGTCCTGTTCTTGGTTCGGCTAAAAGAGGATTCTGATTCAGTTTCAAAATTAAATGATCTAAATGAAATACATTCCAATATGTGACCAATATATACGATGTTTAACTCTAATTGTAAAGCTTATTGCTTTTTTTGTTTTTTCTCTGAATTGTAAGTTTAATTAAAAGCATTAGAGATAAAGTAGGTCTGGATGGAGGTTCTGCACTTCTTCATACTAAGTTTTGTAGACGAGTCAAAATAGAAAATAATGGGAATAAGTGCAGATTAAAGGTATGAAAATATTAGGAATAGTTGAACATAGTCACATAAAACAGGAATCCAAACAACTCGGGTGCTGAAATATAATAAAAAAAAGGAAAATGGGCAAAATAAATAAAAAATATAGATAAATGCATCCAGACCCTCATTAAAGAAGTTTGGGCTTATTTAAAAAAAAAAATATTAACACGCCCTCAAAAAAAGCTGACCGATGTTATTGATGTTTATAAAAATATCTTTGAAAATCCTAGCCCTTTTAAACAGAGAAAAACTCAAAAGAACAGATGTGTTTTAGCTGCAACAGTTTTTTTTTTCACACGGTCTAGACTAGTATAACTATGTATTTTTACTGTATCGTTTTTTGATCACGGATCAGTTAAATTCATTAGGAAATGTAATATTCAATCTTTCATAGATTTCGTCTGGCATGGAAACATGGTATTGAAAAATGTTATTTTCTTCAATTCTTCTAAAATGAATCAATGAAATAAATCATTTAGTCTGACAGCCAACGACTTCTACAAATATTTATCAAATAATCAATATTAAAAAATTTCTCTGATTGACAATTTACGTAGGATTTTAAAGTGGA
Source organism: Mytilus edulis (assembly GCA_019925275.1). Taxonomy (NCBI): domain Eukaryota; kingdom Metazoa; phylum Mollusca; class Bivalvia; order Mytilida; family Mytilidae; genus Mytilus; species Mytilus edulis. The sequence goes on along the minus strand of CM034349.1, from coordinate 80,627,988 downwards.
ATCCGACTTCAGCCGTCGTCTTGGGTTTACTTTGAAAAATGAAGTCAGATCACTAGGGTGAACTTTGAAAATAACAGAAACCCCTTGATTGATTGTGAACTTCTGTCATCTCATTACAGATATATACATAATCATGATAACTTTTTCAAGAATTCTTCTAAGTTTTGAGTCATCTTCACATCTTAATGATAACAACTGAAGACGCAATCAACGAACTGAAAAGTTGATTACAGAGACAAATAATAATTATAGTATGCAATGCTATATGACGTGTAAACATGATAGAAATTTGATCATTTTTGTACTTAATCTCTTCAACAGAAACAACTTTAAAAGATTTATTTTCGATTCTCGAATTACATAACACTATGTCTTTGTAAGATGCTACATAAACATCTTGCTTTTTTATATAAATCATGAATGGTTTATTGCACAAAGTTGAAAACCGCTACCATGTTATGTATATTTAGATAAAGAACACCAAAGAAAGGCGAAAGATATCAAAGGATATTCAAAACATTAGTCGAATACAAACTGGCAATGCAATGACAAAAAAAAAATAAAAGCTACGAAATAGCAAACAACAACTGTAAATAAAGGCAACAGTAGTATACCGCTGTTCAAAACTCATAAATCCAGGGACAAAAAACAAAATCGGGTAACAAACTAAAACCGAGGGAAACGCATTAAATATAAGAGGAGAACAACGACATAACACCGAAACGTAACACACACAGAAACGGACCAAGCATCAGACAAAACACCACGAGAATAACAAATATAACAAGAAAACCAAATACATGAATTTGGGATAGACAAGTACCGTGCCACGTCTGATCTCAATATCTCAAAAATAAGAGAAAACACAAACGACTAAACGTTAAAATGCAACACACACAGAAACGAACAATAATATAACAATGGCCATCTTCCTGACTTGGTACAGGACACTTTTAAAGGGGAATAAAAGTGGTGGGTTGAACCTGGTTTTGTGGCATGCCAAACCAGGCACTTTAATGGCAAAGTTAAATATAACATTGAAATGACAACATAATATTACAGGACTACAATACAAATAAATAGGAGAACATATTAGACAAAGCAAAACATGATTAATAGATAACAAAAAGCATCAGGTTTAAAATTCAATACGCCAAAAAATCTGTAAACAAAAGACGACATAGAAGACTGACGAGTGACTAAAGATGCTTCGGCCGGGTAGGCATTTATGCTACACTCTTGGCAGGTAAGTACACACCAAATGATAAGTAAAGTGATGGAACATCCTACAATAGCAGATTGCCAATTTTTAGACACTTATTTTAGCATAAGACATCACCAAATTCTCAATATTCGGTCATGTAAAGTTTTCTAACCATAAAATTTATCGAATGTGAAATTCAAAATTGAAACACATTGTTTATATGCTGAGTTAATAGTGTTGCTCTTTATTCATTTTAATTTTTCAAACTTTTTTATTTTTACACCGATAACAGTCTCGTCTATCCTTTACCAAGAGCATCATGAACCTTCTTTACATAAAACGAAAGATAGTATCTGGTGCTCTGGAACGGTAAATAGATCATACTCCACATGTTGCACTCGGCGTAATGCCTATGTAAGTACAAACCTGATTTAATTTAAAACAAAATGAGGAAGAAGAAGCTATATCTTTGGTTTTTTATAATTTCGATTTCAGGAAGATATATTAATGGAACCCAATTAAAGTATTTCATTTGTACTTTTCTATACTATAATTCCACAAGATTTCATCTTCTGTTCGAATTTCTGAATAAATTAAACAAACGAAATTAGCAATATCTCTATTTTAATATTGTTTAATGTACTATTATTTAAGAAGTGATGGTGTGAAGATAAATTTGACATTGAAAACAGTACACCACTATTACTAAAGGAAAAATATACAACAGTCGACAAAAAACGCATTAAAGATACCAGCATTATATTTTGTACACCAAACGCTTTTCGTTTACAAATAAGTAATCAGTGACGCTCAAATAGAAAAAAAAAAGAAATGCAAATCAAAGTACGAAGATAATGTGTCCAAAAAGTGAGGACCAACAATTTCCTTAATATTTTGCCAAAGATTGAACAGGTCAGCATATAGCCAAAAGAAAATGGAGAGATCGCCATATCAAATGAAGACGAAACAAAACAACCCGGGTGAATACAAGTGCTTAGAAAGGGTATGTTTGTTATGGTTATACAATATGTGAATAAAGATCATTCATCAGTAGTACCATTAACATTGACACAGTTTATGCATTTTGTTTGTGATATATTGGTTATGAAATTTCTTCAGGATGGAATTTTGTTTGGCTGATAAAAAGAAATTCATAACCAACGAAACGCTTAAATAACAGGATGACCTTTTGATTTGTAAGCAGGGCTCGGTTTGGTTTTTGCGATCAGAATATTCTATACAGCTATTGCTAAATTGTTTGTTTTGTTTTCACTTTTGTGAACAGCTTCCCTGTATTTGGTGGAGCAGAACGTTAAGTTCCTTCCTGTCTTGTTCCACAGACGAATTACTGATCTTGTCTAGCTAAGATAGCTTGATTGATGGCTAACATGCATGGTGCACAAGCCACAATATGCCAGTTACTCTGAAATCAAAAATCAATATCAAAATGTCGGAAAAAAAACCAATGGCGTCTTTCGGTGAACTCAAAGCGTTGTCCCAATAAGAAATGAAACATTATAAACAAATCAATATCAGTCTTGTCGTTACAAAGCAAACCAGCCTAAATTAACTTCAAATATACTTATGTGCATGATTGTAAAAAGAGTGGTCTGTGTTTGTCCACAATGTCAATTTCATAAAACAGGCGAAGAAAAGGATGTCTCTGAATAAATTCAAGGTATATCAACCAATAGGGAAATATGGCATTTCTTCGTGAGTTTCGAGGAAGCCAAACTGTTGCTGCTACTGCAAGCTAAACACCTACTTTGGTGACAGGTTCTCCTGTATTACAAACCAATTAACAACTTATCTAGGTAACATCCGAACACAACTTGCAAAACAGAGAACGATGCACAATTTCATCGTGCCTACCATTACATAGGTCCACTAATCAGGTACCGAGAAAATATTCAGATCAAAAAGTATTCCTAGCTCATTTACTGTTCTTACACACACAAAAGTGATTTTTACCAAAACCCGAGTAAAGCTGCAACCCTAGGATATAGTATGAGTAAAAAAATATATACATCTAAAGTGGGAGAATTAGGAGTATTGGTTTTAAGGTGAGAAAATTTGTAATTTTAAAATTGCAATAGTCGGTTCTGTTACTGGGATGAACGCTCTTGATCCGAAGTGAATTGAGGTAGGGGAATCTGTATTTTTGTTTTTGTCATCTCAAGTCAAGGAATATATATTAATGGGATCCTACTAAAATATCTCATATCGACGCTTTCAGTTTTCAAATTCCAAAAGGTTTCATTATCTTTCTGAATTAATTAAACCAGATATGATTTTCAATATATTTTCCATTCTGGTTTCCTGTACTATTATGCACAGATTTAGTGGTCGCTATAGAGCAATTTATCACAGAAAGTCATACCCTTCAATCCCTTAAGGTATACACCGAAACTTAAAAACCCATTGAAGATACCAACTTATGTTTTGTACGACGGACGCGACATTTGCGCCTGAATAAAAATGTTCAAAATGCCAAATAACTACGACGTTGAAAAACATTAAGGACCAAAAATTTTGAAAGGTTTTGCCAAATGTCAATACAGAAACAAAAGCAAGATTGAACAACAAGCCATAATATAGACAAAAATAAAAGAAGAAAAAAAAAAAACTGTAGAGAACATCGCAAAAAATAAAATTGAAAACGGGTACCAAATGTTTAAAGAAAAGTTATAAAACCCGAAGTGAACGGAAGTGCTTCTGGAAGGTAATTTGTATGCTTATATAATAAGTCGATCAAAATCATCTACGTATTAATCGTTAAAACAAAGAGCATAATAACCCACGAAACACTGTTAAATAACAAGATGATCGTTTGATTTTCAAGGGGACATGCTGTTTTCTGCAATCACAATATTTAAAAATTTAAAATACACATTTTGGCAAATCAGACATGTGTCAGTCCTTATCCAGGTGTTTGATGTGTTGCTTTGGGTTGCCATTAGATTTAGAGACTTTCCGTTTGAATTTTCCTTGGAGTTTGGTGTTTTGTTACTTTAATTTTTGCTAGATTGTTTTTCCTTTCTTTGTTTTATCTTTTGTGATCGGCTATATCTTGCATTTTAGAGAGCAGGATATTCAATTGCATCCTGGTTTTGTAAACATAGACGAATTGTTGTTCCTTACACGCATGGATTAACATGGTGTTCAAGTTACACTATGTATCTCTGAACTCGAACATCAAACTTCAAACTTCCAAAAGAAAAAAAAAACAAGTAATGGCTTCTTACAGTCATGGCTAGAAAAGAAAACGACAGACAGACAAAAATACACAAGATACAGCATAGAAAACCAACGACTACAGCCCCACTAAAACTGGGGGTGATCTCAAGTCTCTTGAAGGGTAAGCAGACCCTGCACCACAAAGGGCACCCGTTATCATCTGTGAAACGGACATTCCTCCCGTTGATAAACATTTTTCAATCGGTTTATAACCTTTGAACACCGGTATACTACTGTTGGCTTTGTTCATCGTTCCTTATATACATAGGTCAACTATTCAATGTTGATGTTTTCGCGAGGTGATGAGGATAGATAGAAAACTTACAATTTGTAAGTTGAAAGATAGGATGGTGATAAGTGAATTGCTTTAAAACAGTTCCAAGATAATATTTAGATGTTAAAGTAGTTACTAAGAGCTGCTATACATGTGAAGGCAAACTTAACATGTGAAGACTGTTGGTGACCTTCTGCTGTTGTTTTTTTTCTATGGTCGGGTTGTTGTCTCTTTGGCACATTCCCATTTCCATTCTCAATTTTATTAAGTTTCACAGAATAAACTAAAAAAAACCTATAAAGATGCCAAAACCTCTAACAAATGTCTCAAACTAGGACATGTAATTTATAAATATCTCAAAGAGTATGTCATGAAAGTGGACACAGTATGATAGTTCGTCCAACAGAATTGCAGACCCTCAAAGACATTGACCAAGAAGTCATTTGTCCGACTTGTTCGCGTCACTAGATTATTAGCTTCTGAAAGCTTATTAGTTGTGCTGAATTTTCTGCACTCTAATGACAATAGTGCAAGTAGACGGGTTTTACTTCAAAATCTATGTATTTTGAATTAGTTTCCAGAGGTCAAGTATTATCATTCCATTTATATGCCTTCTACTGTCTTCACTTGTTTAATTATTGGAAATTTTATTTAATCTAGGCATGTTAAGTTTGATAATACCAGACACATTTGTTGCTTTGATATATACGTGTATACGCCTAGGGGACCACCATTTGATATTACTAGCAAGAAGATATGTTATTAAATCTCTTAATCTTTAGAAAAAATAATCAATGAATTCATATCTTATTATTATGAAAACAGCGAATGGATGACTTTTTGTCTTGTTACTTACCAATAAGTTATCATTTCTTCTACCTGGTCTGGTAGTCTGACATGTTGTTTAATTTCAGCCATGTAAACATGTGTAATTAATTGCTTATTTAATAGACTTCCATCCAAACAAAAAAATAATATAAAAAGCACACTTTATAAAGTTAAACAATTTTCCCCTGGGAAATGTACAGTTGATTGTGCCAATTTTTCATTAAGTATTATTTATGATCAATCTTATTCATAGCTTTTAGAATCTTTGAACCTGTCACGTTGGGATAAAATAAAGATATGTACAAATAGTTTTATCCTATTATTCGTAAAGAAATGTAAGCATTTTATCAGGACTTTGACAATTCGGATTTATATCCCTGTTGCTCTGTTTTCAATGTGTTTTCTCGTTTAAGCCTCGTTAATCCATTTCCCTGGTGTGAGTAACAAAAAGCTAGAGAATTGTATCATGTTTTGCAAGAAATGATTATGATATAGAATCACATTTCAAGAAATGAATGTCTACAAAATAACGATTTCTCACTTTGCAAATAATTAACTTGGCTTTTGTATGATGAATACTTAAATTATCATAATGATTCTGTAAAAAATATTGAAGTAAATGAAGTTCATTTTTCAAAGCAAAAACTGCGTTGAAGAAAAGATATTAAGGGAGACTATATATACACAGAAAACGTGAGCAATATGGACAAATAAAGGCAACAGTAGTATACCGCTGTTCAAAAGTCATAAATCGAAGAGAAAAAACAAATATTGGTTACAAACTAAAACTGAGGGAAACGTATCAAATATAAGAGAACTATGACACATCAGAGACACAACACCGAAATGTAACACACACAGAAACGAACTATAATGTAACAATGTTCATTTTCCTGACTTGGTACAGGGAGCACCATAAAAGGCAATTATGCCTACGACAAGTGGAACATATTGGTAGTTATTTGTGACACGAATATTGTCAAGTAACGATAGCACGCGCCTGCAACCTTCATTGTAGAGATTTTAACTATACAATTATGACCCTTAATTATAAGATGCCTTGCAAACAGCATATTTTGTTTTTATATTAGATTTCTTATCAAAGAAATCAAAATTGGAAACACATTTGCCGTATATATAATATAACTTCAAACTGCATATGAATATTTACCTTATACAGTAGCTTCTGGAATATTGCTTCACAGGAACGGAAAATTCACCTTTGAACAATTGAGACCATATCTCTGTAAGTAAAATTTTTAGATGAAACTTGTCCTAATTGTCAGTTTATAGAATGTGAGTTAAGATATGAAACAGACTAAACTGTTTTTTTTGTATCTCCTTTATTTAAGTGCAGTGGATTTAAATGTGGTCAACATAATCACCAACCCTCGAATATTTCAGCGAAAGCCTAATGATAACGTTATTATAAGTTAACGGAGTATTTCTGATCTCTAGTCCGGATTGGATGTTATTCTTGGTCCTTTTTAGAATACAAGTTTTTAAAGTTTGTATAAAGTTATAGATTTTAAAATATTTTGGATTCAACCATATCATTAACATCATTATTATAGACATGTATTGCTGACAGGTGCATCGATTAATAGGAATTTATTTGCCAAAATTACTCTTGAAATAAAGTTGGAATTTTATGTAACTTTTTGATATGATCATTTTGACCTTTACGTAGCACATTTACACTGAAAAGGCCACATGTAACTGATTTCACTTACCTAATAGTAAATGTGAGACATTGTTTTCCGCCTCTTTTCAATATGATTTAATAGAAAAAAGATAAAAAATTAATATGAACTTATATAAATACCAGAATGTGTTTTATGTCAAGAGTTGAACGCACCCCAGGTGAATACAAATAGAGACAGAAAGTATGGCCAAACATTACAGATAAGAAGATTAATGATATTTGAATTGTCTGAACTAAAGTCGTAAAACAATAAATTTGAAGCATTAATGACACTTGAAAAATTGTTAAGTATTTAAAAATATCTTCACCTTTATAACACTTAAATGACAAACTGGCGTTATTCTTGTAATCATGGCATACAAGAACAAGTAAATTCACCACATAAATCTTCAAGCACAATTTGTTTTGTCTTCATTTATTGAAAAATCTAATCTTATTGGCAAATACGTATGAGGCGAAATTGAAAAAGGAAATTGTTATTTTTACTAATAGACGAAATATTCACCATCATGCAACAGGCTTTCCAAAACCTCGCTATCATGGCGGCTAGGCGTCTGTATGGTTGTAATAAATCACGGTCTTTATCGGCGATTAACAAACTATGTCGGGAACACGTCACTAAGACAGCAAACATTAAGACAAATATAACCGAAAGATATCTAGGAGGCAGCATAGTCGCCTCAATAATAGACAAGAGAGACGAAAGATACCAAATGGAAATTCGAACTCATAAGTCGATAATAAACTGATAACGCCATGGTAAAATTAAATTAATTATTAAATCAGTAAGCCACATTCCCTGGCAAAGGGACGGGATTGTAGTTTTTGACATTTGGAACATATCTGCTATCATCTCTGGAACGGATACTTCACAAAGGTCAACCAACTCGTGATGATGTCCGTATGATTTACGAAAAGATAGACAATTATCTATAATTTGCCAAGCTCTTAACTATGTCGAAATGTTTTTGCAACTCTTATCGACTCGGTTCGATTTTGAGATAGACATGCACTGACAAGACCAAGACTCTGCCGTCCACCAGATCCACCTTTCTATCTCCATCTTAAATTCACCGTTACCTTTGATTTACCAAAATCCTCTTGTATTTTGAAATGTTCGCAGATTCTTAAAGAGGAAATAAATGATGGTTTATTCCTCTGATTGTATACTAATATGTTCCTTGTAATGACATCAGCTTTGAAATAAAACTGCAATGACCGAAACACTTGACAAAGTAGAAACTTATTGACCAATAAAAAAAAAAGGCAATGCTGATCATACTGAATTTCCAATCATTTACAAAATATGATTCAAACATACAGTGAGCCACTCGATCGATGAAATGATCAATTCATTTGTTTTAACTGGAAATATATCATTTTCAAGGAAAGTGAAATTAAATCTATTTAATCATGATAATATGTTTATATACCGCCGTTTTAAACGTCACTACACCATTAATAAACTGGTAATATCAATGAACCTTACATATAGAGTTCTTTTTATGCATTGCAAAAGCGCTTGTGCGTTAGACAACAGTAAGATACAGGGGCGTAGCTAGAAAGAAATGATGTGCAAGCAACTACCAATCGGCATTAGTATTATTGGACCCTTTTATGCAGAAAAAATGTTTTATTTTCCGGTTTTCGGTCATAGGACGGTTAAAAGAGGAGCTATATGTAGATAGGACTTATAAAAAATTTATGAATGTAAAACTATTAATAAATCTTCTGAATAGAGTAATACATAAACAACACATATTTGTGATACAGAATTTACTCAAAATTGTCCAAAATCTGCTCTTCGGGTCTAGGCAGATACAAACTTCTCTATTACTTTAATTGTCAATATTCACACTGAAATGCCGATGAATATGCAATAACGCTAGTAACTGTCGTCGTTCATTGTTGATCGTACATTTGTTTTCAACATACGCAAAAAATAATGAGACTTTCCAATACTGTTTTGGCGTGTTTGCAGGGTGATTGGCTCTGGTAGTCTTTCGACCACATCGCCTCGGTATATTTTCAACGATATCGAAGGGTTCTGATAATACTAATGCCGATTGGTACATCTCATTCCAAACTGATTAACCGTACACTGTAAAATGTGCTCCAAAAACTACATGTCTTAGACTGAGTATTACAAATTCAAATCTTGTAAAAGATATAAGTTACTGTCCGATTTTGTCATAATCTCCAACACTTTTATTTTTAAACCAAATGCCGTTATTTAATGATATTTCATCAATTAAAAAAGTGACAACATAGGTGTTTCCTTTAACATTCAAGAAATAAATTTTTATTTTGCCATTTATTTTTGCATGCCGAATCGATGTGCACGCAACTGCGTGTTAGCGTATACGGAGCTACGCGCCTGAGATATATATACAAATATATCTAGTATTATATTCATAACAAAATATCACTAAATTTTTCACATTGATTTTAGCATAATATCTATTAGCCAACTGACATTTCACATTGCGTAATACGAGGACTAGTAATTATTACACAGATGTATACGTCTATACGTCATAGGATCATAGCTTACAGTTACATTACACTGACCTAAACTAACTCTTTGCCCAAAATACTATTTTATGCGATTTTGAAGGTTTTTAAGGGATTATTTGATTAGATTTGGAAATGTCTACACCTTTATAGGTAATGAAGGATTTTTTGTTTTTTTTTTACCTTCAATTATTTATATTATACATGTTATATGAACTAAATCGATGTTCATTGCACTCCAAAATGATATACAATAAACTTATCCTTTTTAGAATAAAATGAATGCGAAATTGAATTAATGATCAAATAATTTATTGTTGTATAGAAGTATATATTACAAAAATTAGTTAAAGATAAAGATTGATTGATTGGTTGCTTAACGTCCAGTGGCAAATATTTCACTTATGTTCAGGACGAGAACAAATTAACAATACATTCAATAGGTAGGTCCTATATTAGAAGCCGTCCGGGATGAAGGTCGGAGAAATTTCGACTGCCAGAGGAGTAATAAAATCAATAAAATGAGAAAGATCGACAATACAATCGATGACCAGAGAAACTAAACGTAAGCCAAACAACCGTCTCTTTCTGTTATAGATGTAGCCTTGTACAACTAAACAAAGAAATACTACTGTTCAAAATCTTAGTATATTTTACAATAAAGCATGATTAGATGCAAAAAAAATACTAAATATTAACACAAAAAATTGACAATCTTTTTAGAGTGTAATGTATGGGGTGTATCCAAATATACGTAGTTAGATGCAATATATAAGTACCCATAACCCCTGATTTATAAAGCATTAAATAATTTGGTAAACATAAATGCAATGAAAAAAACTGGTTTCTGCTCTTGGTTTCAAAGGCGATACATGTTTGTTATCCAGGTTTCAAGTGATTAGACTTTTTATGTATTCAAGTATGATACATCCTTGGCGATCAAAAGTTTAATTTTGTGCATTCCTGATAAAGGTCAACCAAGAAAAGCTCTTCAGACGCATTAAAGCTATAGAATGTTATTTTGAATTTTTCGAATTGGTAATTTTTGCACTGAAATTATTTGTCATTCAAAAAAGTATTTCAGTTTTACTTAAATGATATGTAGTACGTGTATCGAAGGGCCATGCATGTATGTATTTTGAGACTCTAAATGTTGACTCTTTTTTATATGCAATGCGCATATATTATGAAGATGAGCATAACGTATGATTTTGATAGAATTTCACACTTTTTTGATTGTTTGTATATCAAAATACCATAATAGATAAATAAGAAAGTCATCCCTAACAAAAACTACAATTTTGTTGGGCATATAATTATAAGTAATTATGGATAAATTGTTTTAGATGCACATATGTTTTAGATTCTTTTAATGTTCATTTATCATAATTGTATAAAACTGTCGTCTTCAAAGCAATGTACAGCGCCAAATATCATTTTAATTTATGAGATAGTAATCATTTGTTTAAAAATATTTCAATTATATCATCAAATTCCTTATTATTCAATTCCCACAAGGTTGCGCCAGCTTTTGCAACTTCGACTGTGCAAGTAAACACAACAAGGTGTAGTTGGACATATTTCTAACATTATTGTGTTACGTGTGTTGTAGCAGTGGTATTGAGTGGATGTCAAAGATCTCTTAGGAAATTATTGTAAAACTACTCCTTTGAATACCTTTGTTTCAGTTAAAACCAAACTTGACCCTGAAACATTGGTTGCTTATTAATGGTAAAAATTGCACTTCATAATTGTCTGGTAAGTGATTTAGACTTCAGATGTACTAACTATGATGTGCTGTATATTTCTTTATATACATATGGCGTAAATGGACATTAAGAGGCTATGAAACCTGTCACACTATTATTCTGCCTGTACCAAGTCTATATTCTTATGTTTTTGTCCGTATACACTTCGACGGACGTTATACGATGGTATTAGTTTTCGGCATGTGAAGTGTGGATATTTATTTTTTTCACTTTTCAATATGTCAAGTTAAGTATGGTTTTCTGATGACGGTATATCAATACAGGCACTGCAAACACAGACGATGTGGTACCTTTTACTTAAACAAAGTAATTTGTTCCCGATATTTTTCTTTAACATATTGATGTTTAAAGAAAGATAATTCACGTATCTTTACATTCTTGGCGTTAGAATGTTAAGCTTTGGCATTCCCGGTAAGGGTCATCACAGAAAGGCGCTTCAGACGTACAAAATCCATCCAGTGTTATTTTCATTATCAAGATTGGTCATCTAGCACTTAAAAAATTAAAGACAGCACTTTATAAATTCTATGCGTTCAAAGCGTTTAAATTATCTATCATTTTTAAAAGAATTTCAATTTTAACTAAATCTATTTGTAGTGTACCAAAGCGTCATGTATGTATTTTGAGCATGTTGAGGCTCTAATTAGATTATTTAGTATATTTTAAATATGCAATTTAGTATATTTTGAATATGAAAAGTCAGCAAGGTATGTCGATGAGCATACAATACGATTTTGATAGACTTTCACTTTTTTTTTTTTTTTTTTTTTATCACAAATTCAAAATAAATAAATAAACCAGACTACAGTAACAACACCAAAGATGTCTGATATACAATTAAAAGTTATTATAAAATAATAGTTTTCCAATGCAATTAAGCTTTTTAATTTTCGATACAATTAATGTTTGTATAGTATACACCATTGTTGTCTTCAAAGTAATGGAAATATAAGCGCCGAATAATATTTCAATTTATTAAGTTGTAATTGTTTGTTTTTAAATATTTCAATTATATAATCAAATCCCTTAATATTCAATTCCCAGAAGGTTGCATCAGCTTTGCAACTTCGACTGCGCAAGGAAACAAAAAGAGGTTTAATTGGACATATTTCTAACATCATCTTTGCAGCATTGGTATTGAGTGGTTAGCAAGAATCACTTGGGAAATTACTTTTATTCTACTCCTTTGAAACTTTTTTTCAGTTAAAACCAAGCTTGTGCCTGAAACATGGCTTGTTTATTATTGGTAAATATTGCACTTGGTAATTATCTGGTAAGTGATTCGGACTTTAGATATTCTTGCTATAAAGTGCTTTTCTCTTATACACATATGGCGTAAATGAGTAATTTGAGGGTTTGATACATGTCACATTAGTTAGCATGTACCGGTTCAGGCTTTATAGCATACTCTTTTCTATTTGTCTTTGACTTTGTTAACTTTGTTGGACGCTATTTCAGGTTAACAGATTTTGACTTAGTAATATGAGGTGTAGTCTTCAAACTGACAGGTACAGTATGTTTTGATGACGGTACATCAACACAGGTGTTATAAGAAAGATAATTCATAATCAACTATTTGACATATTTGTTTTGTAGCAAATTGTGACCTTTTTTAATTTTATGAACGTTATGAACGTTACCACACATTATTTAAACTTTTACTTAATTCTTCCATCGATACAAAGATTTTGTTTGGAAGTGTGGCTGTACCCGTATAGAATTTAATTAAAGCGGAATAACTTCGGGAAGACTTTATGACATCCTTAATATTCTCTGTTGAAAATATTCACTTCAAATCTGTAGATTTGGAGCGATTTTGTGCATCAAATATTGTACCAAAAACAAATTAAAAAATAAAATAAAAAAAACGAACAAACTAGCAAACGAACAAAAAATATATGTTTGTAATCCAGGTTGCAAGTGATTAGACTTTTTTAACGTATTCAAGTATGATACATCCTTGGCGATCAAAAAGTTTGTTTTTTGGGTATTCCTGATAAAGGTCAACCAAGAAAAGCTCTTCAGACGCACTAAAGCTATAGAGTGTTATTTTGCTTTTTCGAATTGGCAATTTTTGCACTGAAATTATCTGTCATTTAAAAAGGTATTTCAGTATTACTTAAATAATGAATAGTGTACCGAAGGGACATGTATGTATTTTGAGACTCTAAATGTTGGATCTTTTTTATATGCAATGTGGATATATTATGAAGATGTGCATAACGTATGATTTTGATAGAATATCACACAATTTTGATTGTTTGTATATCAAAATACTACAATAGATAAATGAGAAATACATTCCTAACAAAAACTACAATTATGTGGGGCATATAATTATAAGTTATAATGGATAAATTGTTTTAGATGTACATTTTTTCTAGATTCATTTGATGTTCATATATCATAATTTTATAAAACTGTTGTCTTCAAAGCAATGTACAGCGCCGAATAACATTTTAATTTATTAGATAGTAATCGTTTGTTTAAAAAGCTTTCAATTATATCATAAAATTCTTTAGTTTTCAATTCCCACACGGCTGCACCAGCTTTGCGACTTCAACAGTACAAGTAACCAAAAAGAGGTGTAATTGGACATATTTATAACATTACTGTGTTACATGTGTTGCAGCATTGGTATTGAGTGAATACCAAAGAACACTTGGGAATAATTGTAATACTACTCCTTTGAAACTTTTTTTTCAGTTAAAACCAAACTTGACCCTGAAATGGCTTGCTTATTACTGGTAAACACTGCACTGAGTAATTGCCTGGTAAATGATTTAGACTACAGATGTTCTTACTATGGTGTGCTGTAAATCTCTTTTATATACATATTGCGTAAAAGGACAATTAGAGGCTTTGAAGCCTGTCACATTATTATTTTACCGTTTATATTCTTATGTTTATGTCTGTATTGACTTCGACGGACGTTTTACGATGGTTTTAGTTTTCGACTTACAATGCAGCTGCATTGTGAAGTGTGGATATTTTTTTTTTTTCACTTTTCAATATGTCAAGTTAAGTATGGTTTTCTGATGACGGAACACAGACAATGTGGTACCTTTTACTTAAACAAAGTAATTTGTTCCCGATATTTTTCTTTAAAATATTGATGTTTAAAGAAAGATAATTCACGTATCTTTACATTGTTGGCGTTAGAATGTTTAGCTTTGGCATTCCCGGTAAGGGTCATCACAGAAAGGCGCTCCAGACGTACAAAATCTGGTACCGGTTCGGGCTTTATAGCATACTTTTTTCTATTTGTCTTTGACTTTTTTTAACTTTGTTGGACGCTATTTGATGTTTGCAGATTTTGACTTAGTATTGTGATGTATAGTTTTCAAACTGACAGGTAAAGTATGTTTTGACGGTACATCAACACAGGTACTGAGTACACAGAAATGCTCTGCATTTTATTTAAACAAGGTCACATAGTCGCGACATTTTCCTTTAGAATTCTGTTTTAAGAAAGATAATTCATAATCAACTATTTGTCAGATTTGTTTTGTAGCAAATTGTGACCTTTTTTGAATTTTATAAACATTATGAACGTTACCACACATTATATAAAACTTTTACTAAATTCTTCCATCGATACAAAGATTTTGTTTGGAAGTTTGGGTGTACCCGTATAAAACTTAATCAAAGCGGGATAACTTCGGGCAGACTTCATGACACCCTTAACATTCTCTGTTGAAAATATTCTATAGATTTTGAGCGATTTTGTGTATGAAATATTGTACCAAAAAAAACCCCGAAAAAAATAGTTAAGATATGCGAACGGGTTTTTAGTCGGGCCTACAGCCATTCTGGTGTACAATTGATACACACATAGTATATAAATTTATTCAACATTCACTATCACACCACATTTTTTGTTTGCGTCTTATTGAGATGATTTTGTTTTTGTTAGTTTGAATTTTCAGTCAGTTGTGTTATATGTCTTTATTGTATGTTGAAACCGTTTTATATAAAGCATTTAATGAATAATAACACTTGTAATAGCAGAATTTTAAACTCATTCAATTCAATTTGAATGCCATCAGTTTCCTTTCAATAAAGTATACAAAAAATACTTATTTCAAAGGCCAGTTCTAAAACGGGAATTCTATAAAATTCAATAAAATCAAATGCTATCGATCAACGCAACAAATCTAAAACAACTGCCATAATGTTGACTTGGTATAAGCATTTTCTAAGGAATTGTGCATTTAACCAGATTTCAAACCTTCCGCTTGTATGACAGCTGTTAATGATTCCGTGGTGTTAACACAATTTGATTAACAATCCAAACAGACATAAAAGGTTAATCAGTCAATAATTATGATCCTGTAACTAATGGATTGAGAATTGATCAATACAAACATGTTTATCCCCGTCATATTTTTTATGTGGCAGTCCCGAGTCAGGAGCTTGTAGTTCAGTTCAGTTGTTGTCGTAATTCATGTCTATAATGTTTGTTTTTCGTAAATTGTTTTGTCTACTAGTATGAAAGGTCCGTTAGTTTTCAAATTTGAAATTATGCATATATTTCATGTAAGGTCCTTTTATAGCCGACTATACGATACCAGTTTTTCTAGTATTGGCGGCCGTACCGTTACCTGTATATGCTTACATCCTTTGTATTTGAACTTTCGTGGATAGTCCCATAGTCAATTATACCACATCCTCTCATTTTCTTATTAATATAGAGTAATACCTTTGATCGTACGTTTGCTTTCGTTAATATGAAAGTAAAACTTAACACTTCCCGGTTATGTCCCATGTTCATCCGTTTTCAACAGAAACTGTATTTTAAACATTTTCGTTTTTTTTTTATAAAGAAAAGATCATATAATTCTTTTAAAACACTAATCAGCATTTCATTGCTGATTTTACATTGTTGCTGATTGAATTGCATGCTTCACAAATTGAAAATTAATAAAAATATCTCATCGAACATTTACTTTACTGTTAAATCCAATAGGTATTTATACGATTAAGTAAACATTCAAGATATGAGATACATATCCCTAACTGTACGATAAATACCGCTTTTTACTATAGTTCAGGATATGTATCACAAAAAGATATATTCATCTTAGGTGTAATCACACGACTTAGCCTGATGACTAGTAAAGTGCAACACCGTCAAACCATTTATAAATAAACTGGGTGCTTTATGTTCTTTCACTTAGACATTTCGGTATTCAGTCTGTGATTAAAACTCGGACAATAGATCTTTTTAATTTACGTTTATTGAACCTGTACCATGGCGAAGCCTCCGAAAAAAGGTTTATTTAACCTTAAATTAGTGATAGGTTTTTCTGTAATTTTTCTAGAATTCACATTTCTATGCATTCAAAATATAATATATAAAGGATGAGACACTATCCTTATTAAAGAAAAACATTAGGTTAATAAACTCGGTTGTTTGGAGGAAAATTATTTTTGGTTAAATAAAAGTCTGGAAAAAAAAATTGAATCTCTTTTACAAAGAAGAGCGATTGGATATTAACTCCATGGTATTAATATGCACCAATAAAAATCTAATTGATTTATTGTTCTTTTCATAATAAGTATGAACGGATACTTTTGACAGGTAATATTGTTAGACAGAGATCATGTGTGTTTTGCGAACTATCGTGTACTTCATGCGAGGTTTCAGTTATAAAAGCAAAAAAATGTGTTTATTGTTCATGATTATGTGAGTAGTAATCTTATAAGTATACGTTGTGTACAAGTTATCATTTTGTACAAATTGGTACAAATTGTAATTTGTACAAAATTGGACTAAAATTCACTTATATATCTTGTACAATGATTCATAGTATAAAGTTTTTAATCATTGATAGTGATCATACGCACTATCGACTTTTTAATGTCAGACCACATAATAAATCTTATTTACAAAATACAAAAATACCCAGATGGAGACAGGAAATGTAATTAATACATGCATGTCTGAAATTCTGATAATAATAGAAACCGGCCCAAGTGAGAATTCTAATAGTGTAATAGTAATTGACCCGAGTGACAACCAGGACGACACTGATGTTGAAGCACCAATCATATCTTCCAGGAAGTGTTTGCTGTCTGGCTAACAGATCTAAGTCGAATATCTAACCATGAAAAACGAAACAGAAATTATCAGAACTTGCTGTGGGGGATAATGTTATTACGCCAATTATTCAGTATGATCTTGACCCATCTGATCCTAGAAATATCTTCTAGGTGAAATTGTTGGTACTGCATTGGAACAAATGTAAGATTTTATACAGGATATTTGTCGAGAAACCAAATTTCTGCTGTTGGGGAACTATTAATTTCACTTCAATATTTTCCAGGGGGAGGGGGCATCGGTTTTTTTTCTAAAAAATATTTAAATTTTATGAAAAATAATGTGGTCAAGCATATGACAAATAAATACTTTATTGTGTTAATTTTTGAGATAAAATAATTTGATTGATAGCGTCGAAAAAACTTTAAAAAAAAAGCGTGAATTATATTTTCTGACTCAAACGAAAAAAAAAACCACCCACCAACCTTTTTGAAGTAAAATGGTTGCCGGCTCACTTAAAGACACATTTTTATTCGAAGCAATGGTTCCTGAGCTTCAACTTTTGCTATGTCCAAAAAAAAATTAAAAAACTGGAGGCCAGGGGATACTTTCATGTAAATTTAAAGGGTAGTAACACTTTTAAATGTAAATGTAAAAAACAAAATATGATGTGCAATTCCAAATGCAATAACTCACTCACAAGCTCAAACAAATGAAACAGAACTATTCCTGAATTTTTTTAATAAGGTTTATTGTGTGGTCATTTAATAAAAGTTCTATAGTGTGTATCAATGTTTTTTTATAACAAAATCCATACTACAAATTGTTGTACAAGTTATAAGTGAAATTTAGTCATATGTAATTTGTACAAGCACTTTTTGTACAAATTACAATTTGTACATGTAATTTATACAAAGTCAAAATACAAATTATAATTTGTACAAAATGATAACTTGTACACAACATATATATAGAACACTATGAATTACGTTATTATAAGAGAGAAATTATGATTACAGTTTCGTTGAACCAGTGTTTTATAATTCTTTAAAAAAATGATATATGACAAATTAACTTTGCAAAAATTTCAAAATATTCAGGATGATCGATAATCTACTTAACAGTTGGTTATCTATTTAAGCAATTGACCTTGCGATTTTTACGATTCAGGAAAATGTATTCTCTAAATTTAAAATGTATATTTCTTTTATTTGCATATAATTTCCCCTATTTAGAATATGCTGTATATGTGACCTTTGTTCGAAAACTGTTCCCCATCTCATATAGTTATAAATGTACGACAATATCTTTAACACATAGATATCAGTTCAAATTTAAATTATTCTATGCAACCTCACAGAATGGAAAACATTTCCCAAAATAAACTACTCCAGAACCTTTCAAAAACTCTATTTTCATTATTATCTATCTAGTAATTTATATTCTATTTTATGCATAGTCAATTAATTAAATTAAAAACACATTACTACAATATAAATGACATATATATGCAATATTTAAAACACCTAAGTTTCGAATTTCAAACAATTTTCTGAGTATTCTGTTTGTTTCATTTTTTCGTCTAATGTCCCCATCAAACATTTTCAAACTGAAGAGAGAACAAAAAGGGACAACTGGAAGTAAAACTCGTGTTAAATAAAGGACTTAATTATTGCCAGTGAAAAGTGACTATCATTGCACACCTGATTATACAGGACGGACCATAACAAAGATTAATTTAGTAGACAATGACCCATCCACTGATCCATAGGAAAATGCAAGGCGGTCTGGTCGTGCGGCCAAACAACTTCAGCAACAGTCTGATGATTAGAAACTTACCAGATGGATATAAACAAATAGTTGCGCTCTTGTTAATAGTTTTAATAGTATTATATACATGTAGGAAGATTCTGGTTATGTAAATGTATTTCAGTTGTTTCCTGTAATTAGTTAATACTTCAGCTTTATCATGTACATCTTTTGTATATTCATTTTATTAAATTTACTGTTTGCAAAAGTATAAATTACTCTAAATTATAGGGATTTTCTGGTAACTTAACAGAAAACCCTTGCCGTTTTTGGCACAACCTTTTTGATCTTTTGGTCCTCGATGCTGTTCAACTTTGTACTCGTTTCGGCTTTCAAACTTTTGTATCTGTGCGTCACACATAGGTCTTGTGTGGACAAAATACACTTCTGGCGTATAAAAATTTTGAACTTGTTGCCTTTTGTTGGCTGTTGTTCGTGTGATTCTTTGTCAATTGTGTTCTCCAATTTATTTATATTGTAGTCCTGTGTTGTCATTTTGATGTTATATTTCATATGGCCATAAAAGTGCGAGGTTTGGCATGCCACAAAACCAGGTTCAACCCACCATTTTTTCCTTTAAAAATGCCCTGTACCAAGTCAGGAATATGGTCATTGTTATATTATAGTTCGTTTCTGTGTGTATTACATTATAACGTTGTGTCGTTTGTTTTCTCTTATTTTTGAGTGTAAATTCACATTGCGATAAGACGTGTCACGGTACTTGTCTATCCCAAATTCATGTATTTGGTTTTGATGTTATATATATATGTTATATTTGTTATTCTCGTGGGATTTTGTCTATGTGTGTTACATTTTAGTGTTATGTCGTTGTTCTCCCCTTATATTTAATGCGTTTCCCTCGGTTTTAGTTTGTTATCCCGATTTTGTTTTTTGTCCATGGATTTATGAGTTTTGAACAGCGGTATACTACTGTTGCCTTTATTTACCTGCAATACCACTCGGGAAAGGATGTACAAGTCAATACATCACATTACATGAATGGCTATTATCCGTGAATTAATAAGGTTTCAAAAATGGCCTTTTTACAAAATTGCATTTAAACAAATTTGAGGAAAATGAGGGGGGGGGGGGGGGGGGAGGAATCCTACTGTAAGACAAATTTTAGAATGTTTTTCGCCAATTTTATGTGCTTTATATTCACCCATATTAAAGAAATCAATCTGCAATATTTCAGATAATAAAAGAGATAACTACATTATTTTTCGATTTTACAGTTGTAGTTCAACAAGCCAAAATTGCATGCAAAACTTCGACAAAATATGTGGCATACATGAAGCCCATTTACTGTTCCTTGACTTTAAAGGATCAAGTGTTCTTTCTGAAGCTATAAGGGTTTCGGATGCACAACATTTACATTTTTGGCTTATTTTTGCCCTAAAATTATTTTTATTTAATAATATATTTCTACTTGTTCAAAAACTATTAGTACGTACTAATTTTTTTTGGTTATACCATACGCATATATTATGTTGATGTACATCAAGAACGAGTAAATATCTTAAATGAGGACAACCTGAACGAAGGCTGAAATATTGTAGGGTATACAATTATAAGTAATTATCAATTGATTGTTTTAGATACACAGAATTATTGATGTAAAAAATATTGTAAAATAATTGCCTTGTAAGTGACTCAGACTTTAGATACTCTACCTTTCATGCGCTTTTGCTGTCTAATCATATACAGTAAATGAATTTGAAAAGTTTTGTTGCCTTTCACATAAGTATTTTGCATGTACTGAATCACGTTATATTTTTCATTGACTATGATAACGTTATTTGATGTTTGTAGTTTTTTATTTAACTGTAACGTGACGTGTACTTTTAAAACTGACAGGTGGATCTTTTTTAAACAGGTACTGCACATAAAATGCAGTACCTTCTGCTTAAACAATGTCGCATGGTCGCGACAATTTTCTTTAAAATGGTGTTTAAAGAAAGATAACTCATGATTAACTATTTGAAGACAGGATGGCTGGTTGCAAGTTGTAACTTTTAAGTTATTTAATTCATGGACCTTATGTTTTTGTACATTATAAGTAATAAGTTGACGACAATACCTTGTAAATAAGCGTATAACACCGATATACATTAAAAAAGCCTCTGCCCTATGTTTCTTCATGAAAATAAAGGCCAAACACTCCGCAAACAGCATAGCAAAAATCGTCTTCATTTAACTTTGTCATTAAGAATTCGACCTTTGTTAAAGTACGAATACAGAATTTAAAAACTGAATATCTACTTGTTTCATATTCATAGACGCATACATAAATGTACACATAATCTAACACTTGTAGAAGATACCTCTGAAATGAGCTAAGCGGTATGCACCGTGACAATATTTTGTATGATAATAATATGAATGGATAATGATTTTTATATAAAGACATGTATATGTTCGAACAAAAGTTCGGACAATAAGTTGTCTAGACGGATCAATCGAATGTGTCCAATAAAGGAGATGTAAGCATATTTTAAGTGAAAGTACATACAGGTTTACCGATATTTCTGCATGTTCATATGTAGTGATAAACCTAATGTAATACATGTAATGCATAACGATATTTATTGGAAGGAGGAGAAAATCGTACGAGTTTCAATAAAACAAGTTTTGCAGTACCGTTATGCAGTAATATATATCAAGTAAAATATATTGTACTGACGGCTTAAATGCCCATACCACTATTGAGTCAAAAGATAAACTTGCTGTTCTTACTTCGGATAAATGTTATTGCATCTTTAAAATTCTTTGTTGAATTTAAGAGGGTGTCCATGGAAAAACCAGGCAGTGGGTGGCACATGACATATTTTGTTTTCCAATTTTTTTCATCTATTTCATATCACAAATTCATTCTTTTTTAAAGTTAAATTTTGATTTTTTATTAACTGCAACAAATAAAGAGAAAACAAAAATACATAGAAAGCACTGACAATTCATTGAAAAGGGAGATAACTCTTCATTTTGTACACAATTTTGTTGCATTGTTAGTGAACTTTAAAATAATTTTTTGAGCCATCCACTGTTGGTTCAAAAATATCTTTGACATATATATCCTTTGTATGATATAAACATTGCATTGGAATAAAAAATTCAGTGGGAAAAAAATGATGGTGTGCCACTAATATCATAGGATTTGCCTGATATTTACTTGGACAGCCTCTTAATCACTATATACCTCTTATTTTTGGAACGCTTTTGTGCATGAAATAAATTGCAGTCACCTGCACATATTTATTGAAGACCATACATTGATATCTAGGTGTATTCATTTTATAGTTTGTATTGTAGGATTTCTGTGTCATTGACGTATATTCCGCATATTTCGTTTACATGTGTTTCGTTATTTTGTTAAACATTATTACTTTGCAGATAATTCGTGCTTGATCCTGATTTCGTACCGATCAAACATTTTAATGCGTTTCATAGCCAGAATCGAGATGATTTGAAGTGTTGATTTAGATGTACACAAATGCGATAAATATCAAAACTAATAATTAAAAATTAAACCACCAAATAAAATCCCCAAACACTATATATAGCTAACAAATTGAATTTGTTTCACACGAAATTTTGTGTGCATTTTTGATTTACAAATCTGTTCAAATCTCTATATTTGCAATAGTTGTTCGTTATGATTAAGAATCATATTTTTTTAATGTGAAATTTTTCAAAATGTATTTGCAAACTTTACTAGCATTTATTTTTATATAAAGATATAGGTGATTCAATCTAAGACATACATTCAATCCTGGATATTTTTATTGATATAAATTATATGATCTCAAAATAGTGTATTTACAAATTCAGTTGTCAATTAGTATCAAGTTGAAAAGTTCTTTTCTTTAAGTTTTACAATTTTATAATCTTCATCGGTTATGAATCGTCATTATGTTCAACGGCAAGTAACAATTTATTTATATACATTTCTATTTCTGCATTTTATTCCAGTAATGCATGATTACATGTAATTTAAACTGATACAAGTAAATGTCAACACATCTTTTAATTAGACCAATATTGATTTCTAGCTAATTTGAATACCGTCTTTAATATTTCAAATTGTAAAGAACTACACCCATTATTTAAAAACGTAAAAGATGGTTGTTGGTATTCAAATACAAAGAGCGTCGAGTAAGTGATATTTCTCATTTATAACATTGTACTCAGACCCAAAGGTTCACATAGCTGGAAATTCTGTCAAGTGCTGACAAATATGGACCACTTCACAAATTGATTTGGAAGTCCTTTTAGAGATGAAATTTTGAATCCGTTTCTTGTTGCAGCTTCAATTATTATTTGTTGTGCTCTATCATTAACAATGTCTATTTATTCCAGTGTTAATTGTCTTCGAACTAAATAAAGGCAACAGTAGTAAACCGCTGTTCCAAAGTCATGAATCGATAGAAAACAAATGCGGATTACAAACTAAAACATTCATGTAGTATACGCAAACCAGTTGCAACAGTCTAGTTGAATAGATTGTAACATGCATATTTTTCTCTATGAAATGACGAATTTTCAATATTCTAACCCCTTCTTTTACACACTGATACCATAAGACTACTTCTTAATCATGTCCAAATAAAGGTTTCGGTTGTATTCATATGGTAAGCTTCCTCTAAATCACTGATATAGTAAATGATATAAGAACAAAATTGAAGCATATTTGCGAATCGATGAACTTTAAAAGATGAAGAGTGTGGCCAGGCAAATCAATTGATCTTGATGAATCAAGCAATATTGAACTTGAAATTTTCTGTGTATTCATAACTTCCAAAATATTCAGGTTGCTTTAATGGTTTCATAGTTTCCTTTTTATACAGTCCTCTTGTCACATATCTATGATTGAGTCATGCTATCGTTTCATTTTATATTAATTATTAAGTGCAACACCTTCATATCAAGACTGGATAGAACTTAATTCGAATTGCTTCGATTGTTATATTCAAAGCCCCAGTCCCACTAGACCACGATCGCACTACGCTTACCACGATCTAAAATACATTCAGATCGTGGTGAGGTCGCAGTATGAGCGGCATCTAAATGTAAATTTTCGTTGCTTTCACAATACTACTACGTCCTCATTACGCTTCTGCAACGATCCTGCTACGATTATACCACGTTCTCACCGCACTTATTCTGCGACCTCTCTACGCTTATCAAGATCTTTCTACGCTCATCACGTTCTCACTTCGACCATTCCATGAGTTTTTTTTTTATTGCAACACGATCTTACCACGCTTCTACTGTGATTATAGTACGTTCTTACTACGATTATACTACGTTCATACTAAGATCTACTACGCTATCAGTAATAACGTCAACATTGTGTTCCATATCAATACAATTCCATTCCTTCTATTTCTGATTAATACATAGATTTCTCGGAAACAATACAGTCATGCCACCAAAATCTTCTAGAACACGTGGGTGGTGGTAGGGTTGATGTAGAGGCAGAGGAGCTCTGATAGTAACGACTCCTGATCAATCAGAGATTTCGGACGACCAATCCAACCTAGATTACAACCTTTTGCTGGTCCATAAAGCTCAAATGACGACATTTAAGTGAACGATAGCAGAGACGACACAGATGTGTCAATAGATATAGGAAATGTGGTATGAGTGCCAATGAGACAACTCTCTATCCAAGTAACAATTTATAAAAGTAAACCACTATAGGCCAAGGTACGGCCTTCAACACGGAACCTTGGCTCACAACGAACAGCAAGCTATAAAAGCCCGAAAAATTACTAGTATAAAACCGTTCAAACCGGAAAACCAACGGTCTAATCTATATAAACGAGAATCATGGTGAACCCGTTAGAGAAAATGGACAAGAACTACATACAGACAAACAAAACCTAGAGTCATATAATATATTTTATTTGAAAATGACAATGAGAATGATGGTCGTAGTATGAACGTAGTCAGGTCGTAAGAAGAGCGTGATGAGGACGGCGAGGGCGTGCTAGAATCGTACTATTATCTTGAACAGCGTGGTGTAAACGTGGTATAGTCGTAGTAGAAGCGTAGTTGGGTCGCGAAGAGAACGTGATGGTCGTAGTGGAGTCGTAATAACGTCGCTGTGAGATCGTAGTGCAGTCTCTCCGAATAGAATCACGCTTTCGCTACGCTCCCGCTACGATGGTACAGCGACCTTTGCGATTTTACTACGACCTTAGTGCGCTCTCACTACGCTTCTATTACGACCTGATTTCGCTATGACCGCACCATGATTGTTTTGAACATGTTCAACGTTGGCCACGCTCATCACGATCATGAAGACCTCACCACCACCGTGATACAACCTCACTGCGATCTATACGATCGTACTACGATCTTCAAAATTTGCATTTTTTTCACAGATCGTAGTGCGATCGTGGCTTAGTGGGACTGCGGTATTAACAAGACTTAAATATCTGTACCGTCTTTAATATAACTGGTTTTCTCTTTCTATTCCTGTTCCATCCCTGTGTAAGTTCAATAATTGTTTATTATTACTAAGTACTCTTGACATATTGTGATACCTTAAATCTATCTGTCTTTTTTATATTATGATTTACATTTGCATCTTCATCAAAAAACAGTTTTGCATATGCTTGTACCATTAAATATATAGCTATAGTTATTATGTCTTCTGTCCGATATTAATTCAGAATTGCAAGTAACATACATTTAAACTGGAGTTGAACTTGTAAACTCCAACATAAATATTCGATGTTTTTCAATATCATTGTCAATCTCTTTTAAATAAAAAATAATCTTGTCTACAATGTTTACAAGACACACTATTGACTCTTTTGGTCGGTCTTTGTTTTTTAGTATTTTTGCCATGGAATTTTTAGTATCAATTAACGTAATGAGATTTGTAACTCATTGGAATATTTTGACTTTTTGAACTCTTTTATTATTAATTTTGTTTTAAACAGGTATTTTGTTGAGAACAAAATTCATTCAGAATCATTGATATGCTATGACTAATCCTTTAAAAAGCGTGTCGGTTTATATGAATAAGTAAATGTTCTAATAGAAATGACTTTATTGCACTTATATATCGGACATATTTAGACAAATATGATAATTTTGTTATTCGTTTATGAAATTTAGATTTTATTTAATAGTTTTTAAAATTATGTTTTATAGCTATATACGTGCCATTTTTTTTTTAACACTTTAGTGTTTCTGTTTTCAGTTGTTTTTCTCTTATAGTTGATTGTTGTGTATCCCTCGATTCTAGATTGTAACCCGGATTTGTTTTCATCTCGATCGTTTTGATATGTTTGAACTTTGATTTGTTTGCGTAGGTATTTTCCGTTTTAAAAATTTTCTCGGTGTTCGTTTTTTTTGTGATTCTACTTTTTAATACATTTTTTATCAATCTAAAATTGAACTGTGTTCTAAAATACACATAAGGATAATCTGGTAAAGTTTACCAAACGCGCAAACCTAAAAATATAGGAAAACGATTGATTCAATATCCCATTTGAATTGTCTCCTTTTTACTACATTTGGAAGCACATCAAAGTAAAACCTTAATTGACGTTAAACATTTTGAAAATAAACAAGTCCAGGAATATAATGGTGTTTATCTATTCGTGTGACGTCTATGAGCTTTTAATTTTGACATTTGATTAGAAACTTTTCGTTTTGACTTTTCCTCGGAATTGTGTTTTTTTTATTTTTTATTTTTTACCATGTTGTATGTACAGATGTAAACCTATACATATTGTCTATTAATCTTACATTTTGACCTTTTGAAATGTACAGATAATTTATAGCTTGTCTTATAACTAATAAACTGTTATAATAAGATGGGTCTTCTTTTGAAATGATTTGTAACTAAAATACATTTTTAGCAATGATAAGTATTCCCTCATAAAAACTGTACAAAGTGGAGAAAACCAACGATCTTCGATAGGAAAACTGACAATCTTTAATAGTCAATTAAGATTTGAGAAAAATGCATCCACACTACCGTGGTTCTAACTCACAACCTCATTGTTGACTGGCTAATGATTATAATAGTAGAACTACTTGGACCACTTGGCAACAAAGGTCCCCCCTATATAATATACAAGAGTTATAGCATGTATCAAATAAATATTTGTATGTATTATATGAGATACGTTCTCAACGTGAAAGGACACTCGAAAATGATACGATGAATAAAAACGTTTCAAAAAATGAAAAAAAACAACTAAATTTATATAAAAGTTACCGAAGTTGGAGCATGTTGATCCCAACAAAACCTATTCATCTCGTACAAACAGATCATAATACACATTATATCAAATACGAAAATGTGTAACTATCAGTCAAAGCGATAGTTATCGCATCGAATATTAAAATATCATAAACACAAGACAATGAATGACTCGAAGATCTATATATTTTTTAAAAAAATATCTGAAGGTGTGATTGATTTGTATCTTTTTGTATTGGAATTTCGTCGGATAATTGTTCTCAAACTGAAGTTTTCAATGGAACTGTTAATATTTTGCGATATCCTTGGATTTCTATATTTGTGCTGAATATGCAAAACAAGTAAAATGTTTACATTAAAGCGTCATTCATCATTTGTTTGCTGTTTGCCTAGGTATAACAAATTATTAAATTGATCTGTTTAATTTCGAGTTAAAAAATTAGATAATCTGAGCAGAAACTTAATTGGGGTGGTTTCAAACATTATGTCTTATGTACACGTGTAATTAGAATAATTCTATTTTATGTATATTTGACTTTTTATTCATATATTGTACTAAGAAATTCATTTAAGTTATATAAGAATTCAATTTCAGTCTTAACAAAAGGGAAAGTTATCTAAGAACTTAATTTGAATGTTGATAAAAAGAAAAAAGTTATCTAAGATTCTAATGAAATTTGGATGTAACATTTTTTTTCATTGGCTAAATGTTCCCGTCAAATCCACAGTTGACCAGGCGTAACTAAGGAGGGACCCGCCATTTTGAATTGATTGAATCAACAAATGTTCGATTACTACTATATAATCGAAAATAAAACAACACCTACCCCGAATTCGCAGTTTTAATGTAATTTTATCCGAATTTGAAGCGTACAGGTACCGTAATAACCTCCAGTTTGTAAGTTTTCATTTGTATGACGTCACGTTTAGCCATGACGTCTTTGTGCCAAAAGCATTCGTGAAGTTTCGCGGATTTTTTTAAAATTTGTCAAATTTAGACAATTTTTCAAGTTTTATCGTATTTTTTCTTTTTGTAATGCATCAGAATCGGAATAACAGTACTGTAGTTGAAGAGTTGCCACCGTCAATTTTGATTTGACGGTCGCAAATCTCCGTTTTACTGTCTCCGCTACGCGTCGCCAGTAAAACTGCATTTGCGACCGTCAAATCTACAATTGACGGTGGCAACTCTTCAACTACAGTACTGTTATTCCTTAATTTTAATGTCTTTTATTTTTATAAGAAACCAATTGCAGATACCTAATTAAATGCGTCTGAATATTAACCGGCTCAGTAATGACTAACTTTAGTTAATGGTTATTATATGCAAGACATGTTTTGTTGTCAGTATCATAGGTTATCTGAGTGTAACGCGACTGATTATTGTTGATTCTGGTTCTTTCATTGTTCTTGAATTTTAATGACTTTTGTTTACAAAAAGAATAGCTTATTTATCGTGATAATTTATATGGAATATGATTTACATCAGAATTCTATTTCAGATCCTTAGTCCTAATAATTTATATAATAGCATTTGTTTTCAAGGTCACATATATATGTTGCTATCGTCTTTAAAAAATTGATTTCTTGGTCTTTTTTTGTGATACTCTGTTGAACAACATAACCATCAATCATTTTACGATAACGTCTTCAATTTCAACACTTAGAATCCCTAGCTAAAAAGCGTCTTTGAAAGCAGTAACCATATATCAAGAAAATCATGATAGTAAAGGAAGGCTCAGCAATATCGTATCAACTGCGAAATAAATACTCCATATTGAGTTTCTGCAATCCATAATATCAAGGTTTAATGTGTTAGTAGTTATATGTGGCAGACTTAAAGAAATCCCGTGAACCTATTTTTTTAGTAATTTTGCATGTTCCGCTTTGATCACGAAAATATCTACTAATGTTACATACCTATTTGGACAATTTGTATGTTTTGACGTAATGCTATTAATTAATTTTGTACTTTATTGTGTATGCTGTGTGTAATAAACTCGAGGTCTAATATTTTGTATTTCGTCTTATAAAATTGCCATACTTTACACACAGTATGCATGTCTCCAAATATTTTCCCTGGTTTAACTGTATCCTATTATTAGTGTCTTGTTGAACCGATTATTGTTACCCCAATTCGTCCACTTTTTCTCAGATGTGACCTATGAATTTATCTCTTTACTGGTCAAGCAATAAGTTCCTGACCAAAAGTATTCGAATGTAATATATGTATATATATTTTGTTTACATGGGTCTCTCATGGAGAAACTTTTAATGTCAACTTTACAAAAAAAGAATAATTTAAAAAGGCGATCATTCATTCCAGCGCATACGTGACAGCCATAAACTAAAGGATATAAACATGACAAAAATAAGCATTTACAATGTATACACTGACAAACAGATATAAATATTTCATGATGAACCGAGAACAGACATTTCATTAGTGAGGAGAAATATTTTTCTCACACCCAAGAAATGGGGAATAAGCAACAAAAAATAGAGAACAAGCGATATCAATTTTTTACAAGTTGTTTAACCTATTTCTTTTATGGTCATAACTCGGAATGTGTTAAGTTAAAAATTCCTCGAAATATTGATCTAGTCTTTTGCACATTCCAGTATGACATCTTATGTCCTTTTGCAGTGTCAGTTTCTAGCATCAGACATTTTAAAGATTTTTTTGTACGCTTTAGAAGTAAATAAAATTTAACAAAAAGAATGTTTTCAGGTGAAATGTGAGTAATTTGTATACTATTGAGAAAATTACATAGATATATTTTGTAATTGACGAAATGTGCGTCGTCTTATCCGTTGAAAGGAAAGTCACCAATCAGCTAACGAATAGACAATAGAAATGCCGTAATAGTGTCTTGTTATACTTGATAAACCAATCAAATTAAAGCAGATTTTCATATCACTTTTTCGTATTACACTTTGTGCAGTGTGATATCACCCCTTAAGCCGTCAGAATCGAAGAATGATTTCGACCATGCGCTGATATAAGTGCTGATATGACAAATGACATATTATGTTCTTTTTATCCATTCTTCCGTAGAAGCCATACAGACAATACAACTGTTTTAAATCTTTTTATCATATACTTATAGAAAAATATTTGGTAAAATTGTATAACATGATAAAACTTATTTGTACATATATTTATTCATAAAAAAAAGCCGTGTGATATGACTTTTGTTATCAACAGCTTCCGGTTGATATCAACTAGTTCCGTTTCATATCAATTTCTTCCGGTTATTATCGCATGATTTAATGTAATGTTATCGGATGACATTTCGACCTCATTCGGCAAATTCCAGAAAATATACCTCACTGGTACGTTTTTTTGTGTAAAACATACCACAGTTGGATACAAAAAAAATATTAGGAAGCAGGAAAATTGATTATTAAAATATCAGAAACAAACTTTACAACAAAAGCATTTTTTCAAAGTTTTAAAAATAGTTTTTGTCTGTATATCTTTTGTTAACTGTCGGCTCTAGGGCTGATATCATGACCTAGGGCTGATAAGGGGTCTGTTATGAAAAATGCCATGTTATAATCTATATATAGAATTCATTTATTGTACATTATTGTTTTGGCATTTTTGATAATATATTTTCCTGTTTTCTAATTTTCGTTTTTTTTTTATTCTACTGAGGTCTATTTTCCGGAAACGAAGTGAAAATGGTTTTCTATAACGTAAAAGAAATGCATGCGACAACAAGCGGAAACAGTTGATATATACCAGAAACAGTTGAAAAATACCGGAAGCAGTTTATAAAGAACGTCATGTTACACGGCTAGACAATTCTTCAAATTTAATGAATAAATAGATGAACAAATAAGTTTTATCAAAGGATACAACTATACCAGTTTTCTATCAGTATATGACAAAAAGGAATATTGAATGTTTAGGCAGAAGATAATAAAACCATGAAATTACATATCAACTTAATACGATTAAATAAAACAATGTCATGTATATAGATACCATTTTGACAAGTAAGTTGTTACCTCTACAGACAAAGCCCCAAACTTATCACTGTGTTTGTGTTTAACAGTGCACCAACTGCGAACTGAAAGAATGAAGTATAATCAATCCGCAACACTCACGAAATCATGATCAATAATACTTCAAATTTAAGTTCAGTGGATTTTCAAAAACAGATGAAGTACTGGACCTTCCATTCCTCTTATTATGCTTGATTTAATAAGTGTCCTTTCAAACTCTGTTATATTGCTTGGTCTGCAATTTGCTCTAGGAAACCTAATTTTCAAATATTAAAGCATATTTTTTCCGTAATAAACCGCCTTTCTGTAGGATAATTGTTCTTAACTCTTAAGTTTACAACCAAGGCGCAAATGGAACCAGACCATGAATTAGTTTGTAATCACGGTTTGTTTTTTCTCAATCAATTGATTACTTTTGAACGGTGGTATCATACTGTTGACTTTATTGATACTAAACAAAAACTAAAGATCTACTAGAGTACATATAATCTTAGTTCTTCTTCTTAAGCAAAAGTATACAACATCTGATTTCTTTTCTATTGACAGTAAAATTGCTATTTGGACCCTGCGAAACTTTAATGAGACATGATTGATTGATGTACTGGCATTTTCTCTGAAATTCAACACCTTAACTATATACCTTTAATTTTGTCATCATATCAAGAAAAAAAAAACAATATGTTATGGAATAACTTTCAATTTGATAGCCATTATTATATAATTTAAAAACGCACAACGCTTCTATTCAGGCAAAAAATGAAATGATTATCTATATGTTTTATTATTTATAGAAAGTCAAATGGAAATGTTAAGCTCACACACAAATTCTTTCACGAAATCACAGTCTGTATCATACATCAGCTTAGTAGTCCCGGGTGAGAATCTGAGTCGGCCACAGATTCTAGGAAAGCTCGATATAATACGGATATCGGTAGGACCAAGACCATAGATATCCTGAAATGACTCTCCTGACGTCCATGTACCGTTGATCAGTCCGATCCAATAAAACTGTGACGCTGAACCTGAATTCAGATAAATCAATTTAATAGTTTATATGCTTAAAGTTCAAATCGATAAAATTATCTATCATGTTAAATTCATTAAAACAACATAAAAGGAAAAATCAGGTACAATAGTAGAAAAGAACAAAAAGTAGTTGTATTTTATTTCGCTAATTGTACATATATGATTCTAAAGTTGTCTTGAATTAATAACCATGTGCAATAACGTATACTGTACGAATATGGTCTGCTTAATTGTAACACAGATCAGATATTAACGAAAGGTAAAGCAAAAAAACACTAAGTCAATTTATCTGCTTGTGATTGCCATTAAAACAGTGTCAGTTCTAATGGTACTTACAAACAAAGAAAACAACTTGCAATGTTCAAAAAATGAAAAAGATAAAAGAAAATAAAGTTTCAATTCATCTCACTCACTAACTCTCTAAATGATTTCAAAACATTATATTTGGTTTGTTTTAAACAAACTATCTACGTTTTCTTCTTGCTTTCAATGTTCGAAATGTTCTCGACCCGTATGTGTATACGATTTATAGGTGTGTGATATTTGGTAAAGTAACGACTTACAATTATTCAAACTTGTGTTGTGAAAATTCATTTTTTTTACTGTCTCTACCGTTATAAGATCTCCTCCTTCATCAATACATTGTTGTCTGGCATCATACCAATTTAGCTGTGTGGAATTAAACTTTAAACAAGTTCTCGAAGAAATATCATAATCATATCCAAGTAGGTCACATTCTGAAAAAAATAATAAATATTTTTGTTTAAATCTTGGTATAATTTCTTCTTGGGGCAAGTATATTTTACTAAATTTGTTTCAATATGGATTACCACATTTAACGAAACATAGATGAAAACATTAATTAGTGTTCAAGTTACAAGCCAGCTGAAAAAACTTCATCTATAAATAATTGTCTTTATCGTTACAAACATTGATTTTGATTTTTGAAGAATTAAAACATAACTAAATATATAAAGCTATATATGTATAGTTATGTGATCTTGCGATCCTATATCATATCGATACAATTAAAAGATAGGCAAAAGATACCAGAGTAACATTCAAACTCACAAATCGAAAATAAACCGATAACGCCATGACCAAACAATAGTTCACAAATCACAACATAGAAAAATAAAGATAGAGCAAAGCAACCTCCACCATAAACGGAGAGTGATCTAAGGTGCTCGACAGGGAAAGCAGAACCTGCTTCACATATGGCACATGTTGTGTTGCTCATGTAAATACAATTCAGGTTATAATCTATTCGGTCGGTCACATTCGTAAAAAAGAAGACGGGATTCATGTTGCGAAATATGGAACGTTTCCGCTATCATATGTGAAATGGATATTCCATAATGCCAACCAACTCGTGATGGCGTCCATAAATCTGATTAAAGAATGATTTCAACTTCACCACTTGAACCTCTTGGTTAAATGAAATCCTTATGTGCAGCAATCCACCACCAATGAAAACATGACAGGAAATACTAGCCCTAGAATATGGTTTTAATTAGGTAATATATACTCCGTATGTAGATGCTGCCGATGTTGCTAGATTGGAATGAAAAGATCACATTTTGAATGCTGAAATCTTCTTTGTCGTCGTAAAGTTTTTTTTCAACTGACCTCATTGTAAATTTCTATATGTTATTCAAAATTTGAGGCAGACTCAACTTTATCATTTATGAGTTTGATGGGATAGACGGGAATAGGTCTTTCAAAATAGTCATCACATTTTGAATCATTTAGTGAGAGAACATCATCCATATAGCTAAAAGTAAAGTTTAAGAAGTTCATGAATGAAATCAACCTCACATATATAAAGGAACAAGTTGGCAAGAAGAGGGACACAGTTTGTTTTAGAATGTCGATTGTTTGTTGAATAAAAAACGTCCTCCAAACGTTGTACATATGATGCCAATAAAAAATCAAGAATCTTGATAATGTCAGTTTCAGAGAAATGTTTGTTTGCCAGAGTGATTTTTACTAAGTATGATTCATCCCTCCCTATGACAAGATACTTGTATCTACGTTTATCACTTTTTTATGAAACAAAGCATGCCCAACTCTTTATACTTTGGCATTGCACAATGTCATGCGTTTCATAGACTATTTATTACATCTTTCCACTAGATGCGTTAGCTGTGTACTGACTAATAATTTATGGTTAGATCTTATTTTGTGCTGTCTCATCACTTTTGAAAGTAAGGGATGTGTGGATGGGGATACCCACCATATTTTGTTTGTGACTGTTTCAAGTCAGAAGCCTGTACTACAGTGGTTGACCGCCGCTCATGTCTGTCATATTTGTTTTTCGTAAATTAGGCCGATAGTTTTCACATTCCCCCCCCCCCCGCATTTTTTATATCAGATTCTTTTATTTCCGACTATACTAATGGGATTTTCTAATTAGTTTCAAACCTTACGGTGGCCAATAATTACGAACTGCCACTTCATATGAAATCTGGTTGGCAGTCTCATAAGCAATAAGATAACAACTATTTTGTTTTATACTATTGCTAAAGTAGTTAGTATAATTCGATAATATTGCGCGATATTGATGGTAAAATATCAGCTAACAGTGTTAGACTTTATTCCTTAACATTTCTTCTGCTCCGTTTAGAGGGGTATTGAAGACGGATTCTTTTTTTTATATTTGTTTTAGCGTAGCACAATCCAATCTCCATGTAAAAATATTTACATGGAGATTTGTAAATAAGTACAAGAATCGTCCTTCCTTTGTGCTTTGTCAAATTATAAACTACAGATACAACGAATCTACAATATCGACATTTCTCTTTTGCTTTTTAAATAAGGTCATATAATTTTTTTCATATATTTTATAAACGTGCATGGCTATAAGAAAGGTAGATATGATAAATATACTTACTGGAGGTGTGATGAGATGGTAGAAGCAGTTAATTTTCTCCTTGATAATACATATGTTCGTTTCGTCAAAAAAGATTATCGACATGTTTTAGTATTGCTATTCACTTATTGCGCCCCGTTATATCTATGATTAATAGCAAACTTTTTGTTTTACTGTTATGAATCACATGTTATCTCTAAACTCAGTGAAGACCCGTCGAAATTGCATTTAATTAATAAATTCAGCAACACTTACCATCATCGTTAATAAATTGTCTAAATATACTGCCAAATATTTCCTAAAGGAACATACTAAAATTAAATCAAACGTAAACGGTAATAACTGTTCTTTCCTAGATCTTAATATTTCAGTTTTACACTGAAACTGAACACTAAACGTTACAACACAAAATACGATTTTTCGTTCCCCATCGATGATTTTTTTTGAATGGTAATGTTCCTTTGGCGTCATATTACTTTGTTAATATTTCACAACTCGTTCACTATGTCCGCGTCTGTTGTGACGTTTTAGATTTTAATGTAAATTTCTAAGCTTCGTTTCCACAAATTACTTCAACCCTGTACACAATTCTTCCATACATAAACATAATCTTGTTTTGAAGTTTGCTTGTATCTTAGAAAACTTATCTCAACGGGATATCACATCCTAATATTTATGAAGATGTTGTTTACCTTGACCGCAAATTTAGAAACGATACTGGTTAATTAAACTTATTCATTAGTTATCAATTCAACACTTTAATTAGATATTTGAATAATGTTTTTATTGATATTAATATTGATTTTGTTATCAGTAAATTAGAAACGAACTAATTATTATTGTTATATACATATGCATCTGTCGCTATCTATATCTTGGCATTGCACAAGGTCATGTCTTTCTCTGAATGTTTATGACGTCTTTACATAAAATCCATTGGATATTGATATTTACTGATTGATAATTTAGTCTTAGATGCATGATATTCTTTATTGTCTGCTGATTTTGATTTTGAACTGGATGTCATTATTAACTGCGAGTACTCTCAGATTTATACCAATGTCCTTTTGTTGTTAGGATGTACAGGTAGCAGGCTAGGTCACTCTGTGTTTTTGTTAGATATGTTACTTGTATGTGTCTATCTGATGAGTTAAGCCTATTTTTACTGATTTTTATAGTTTGTTCTTAAAATTTGCTGTTACAAAATGAGAAATTATTATAAATTAAGGAATGTATCTCCATCATGCAAAGCTCTGATTCCTTTCACGGATTTGGCTATACTTTTTGGACCTTTGGATTATAGCTCTTCATCTTTTATATAAGCTTTGGATTTAAAATATTTTGGATACGAGCATCACTGAAGAGACATTTATTGTCGAAATGCGCATCTGGTGCAAGAAAATTGGTACCGTTAATTTTATTACACCACTGTCCCAGCTTAGATGGAGGTATGGTATCTTGCTAACATTTTTAACCCCCCCCCCCCACACACACACATTATGTATGTATGTGCGCGTCCCAAGCCAGGAGCCTGTAATGCAGTGGTTGTTGTTGCTGAGTTACATCTGTGTTTATTCGTTCATTTGTTGTGTACATTCACTAGGCCGTTGGTTTCTCGTTAGAATTGTTTTACATTTTGTCATTTCGAGTCATACCACATCTCTTGTATAAAATTGAGAATGGAAATGGGGAATGTGTCAAAGAGACAACAACCCGACCAAATAAAAAACAACAGCAAGGGTACACCAACAGGTCTCCAATGTAGCGATGAAATTCCCCACCCGGAGGCGTCCTTCAGCTGGCCCTAAAAAAATATAATACTAGTCCAGTGAAATGAACGCATACTATAAACAATCTCTTGTATAAACACACTTTCATTTATATGTTTATAACAACAATTATTGAGATGAAATAAAAAAGGAACGGGTAATATTTTTGTTTTGTATTAAATTTCTATATTCTTATTATAAATGTTAGATCGCATTTACTTTGATTTACTAATAAATTAAAAACAACACGTTTAATAATTATTTGCGTCCAAAACGCTTTTTTGGATTTACCTTCACCAGGAACCTCAAAGCCAAACATTTGAAATCCGTAGATGTATAAGTACCGAAACCGTTTAAGAGCTAATGTAAAAATACCTAAAATAAATATCAAAGTTGAAACCTTAGTTTCTTAATAATTTCAAAATTTATACTAAATGGACAGACATAGGTAACAGCAGTCATAACATCCCTAAGCGTAAACAGGTTCGTCAGAGAAAATTGACGGCCTGCTTAAACCTTTTAGTGTTAATGTGAAACACATATTTGAATACGAAACAACGTTCTTTTGACAGCTTAACATTTTTCTGCGAAATATTCTTAATATTCAGATTAATAGTATGGTTTTTTTTTAGGAACATAATTATGTTTCTGAAACAAACATGCATGTAAAGTGAAACATGAACAGATAACATATATAATATAAGCAAACCTTTATGTTTGGTGAAAAACAAACTCCAGTTGTCCGTAGTCTGAAATTTGTCGACGATATGGCAGGTTCGTCCGTGTGTAACATGCACTGCATGTCCTTGTACATAAATCTGCTACAAATACCGACATCAACAGCACAAATTGTGGCACACTGTAAAAGACTCGGAGTTAACTCCTTTTTGTATATATTGTTTCCATAAGGACAAAGAACTTGGGATTTTCGGTATTCCTTAAAAGTGAGAACGTATGGAATAATCAAACAGAATAGAAGCAACATATTAATACAGATTAAAGTATTTCAGATGTCTTTCCTTTTCTTTTGCATGCATTAAATGTCTTAAAAGATGCAATGTACACTGAGGACTTTTTTCTACCGTATTCCCATTAGATGAAACAGTGAATTACTTTGAAATGTATTATTTAGATTGCTTTTATGTCAATGTTAAATCATAATGGATCTTCACAACATACTTTGGGTT
Source organism: Mytilus edulis (assembly GCA_019925275.1). Lineage (NCBI taxonomy): Eukaryota > Metazoa > Mollusca > Bivalvia > Mytilida > Mytilidae > Mytilus > Mytilus edulis. Next base: position 80,589,513 of record CM034349.1, on the reverse strand, counting down.
CATGGAAAGTTCTCCAACCTAGCAATGCGATGAAAATTGGGCACATTACCTGTTAGCACTAAATTTTATCAACTTATGTATAAAAACTATGCTTGTCTCTGTGATTTTGGTGAACGGTCTGGTGGTCCACATGAAATTTTCAAGGCAGCTTTGAAGTGGACAAAACTCTCGCAAATAGAGAAAATTTATGGTCTTATAATTATCTTAATTATCAAAAGATATTGGAGTACCCTTAAACAAGCATTGTAAAAGCAATTTCAAACAAAAACTAGAAGATTTCTACAAACATAAAATTATATTTGAACTATCTAAGATAAAAGATGTAATTGTGGTAAACTTTTATTTTCTGGTAAAACTTATATTAAATCTAAACAACAAGAATATTTCTTATGCATTGCTTAAGCGCCTGTGCGTTAGACAACAGTAATGTATATAAAAAATATCTTATATTATATAAATAACAAAATATCACTTAATTTTAAGTATTGATTTTAGCAAAATGTTTTAGAGGTCAATTGACATATTCGAATTTTATGTTGCGGAATACGAGAACTTGAAATGGGTTTACTATGATATTATTACGTGCATTTCTGTATTGGCCTTGTTATTGGTCCGAGGCTTGCTGTGTTGGCCTGAGGCAAAGCCGAAGGCCAATACAGCTTGCCGAGGACCAATAACAAGGCCAATACAGAAATGAACGTAATAATATCTTTATTAATTAACAACAGTGTTACAATATTTTTTTAATTTCATTTCAAAAGAGATAAATATTTTTACCTTGAAGTGGAACTATCCAAATCTCAGTTTGTTTCTTTTTATTAGATGCAATACATAATGATCTCGTGCTGTTTCCAGGTGTCTTCGGCATTTTTTCATCTGATGAATGTTTCTACCTTTTTCAATCACTATAAAGTGTTACAACTTAAATTTAGACGCAACACATAAATAGTAATTGGAAAGGTACTGCCATTGCATGTGTTATCTAGAAACTAATTTAAAATCGATGTGTAATTATGAGGTCGTCAAGAAATGAACTTTGTGACAATCTACTCGTTCCCCAACCCTGAAATAGTTCTATCGTCTGCTTTCAAAGTACCTTTTAAATGAATCTGACCGTCTTTCGCCAAAAATGTATGCCATACTGACATTTTCAGCATGTTTAAGATAACTAAATGACAACTGCGTCTTCAAAACAACTGTTTACTTTCAGTTTGTGTTTATCGTGTCTATCGATGACAAATCTAGAGACGTTCCGAAATCCTGCACTTGTGTCAACTCGGCCAATATAGAATAACTCGGCCAATACAGAAAAAAAAACTAATTGTCCGAGTTATTCTGTATTGACCCAGTTTACTCATTATATTGCATTGGCAGTTTTCATCATATTAGGTCCAATAACAGTGTAGTTAGTTAATAAATATGCATACAGCTATATTCCAGTGAAGATTATAGTTTGTTTATTTATATTGCACTACATTAAAGTAGATCTTAATCATCCAAAATACGATTTTAGTTGATTTTGAAGGTTTTTAAAGGATTTATTTGATTAGATTTTGATATGCGAACAATTGTCTGCGTATAAAGGATGTGTTATAATGGAATCAGCCTGGCCTACTGGTTGCACAAGTTAGAACACACTTTTAAAAGAGTTATGACAATATCTGTTTTATCTAAATTTAATTATTTTATATATATGAAATGCATCAATGTCAAGTTCCTTCCAAACTGATATAAACTACTTAACTTATCCGTTTTAAAATAACTTGAATGTGAAATTGTTTTTTATAATAAAATACATTTGATCTCGGTATTTAATAAAGGACTGCCGTTTTGAACATCCCATGGAGTTAGGTATCTTTGTTATGTAAGTTCTTTCCCCTACGTGAGGAAAAACCTTATTGTTTTTCTAATGTTTTTTTTCTTTTTCTTTTTTTTTCTTCCATTTGTTTTGGCATGGACTTCCAACGTTTCTTTTGAAGTTATAAAAACCAAATATAGACCATTGATAGACCTCATCATGAGGTATTACCAGATGAAACTGTTAAGGATTTCATCATCTACTTTATAAATTATCTCCCTTTTATTGATTGTTTTCAACATGGCCCCCTCTCGTTGTTTTTAAAAATGTCATTACCTTATTTGGATGATAGGTAGATTTTATCATGATGTATTACCGTATGAGGCTGCGTAGGATTTCATCATCCATTTTGAGAATTATATCCCCTTGAAGCAATTTCTTTTATTTGCATTTTTCTCAAAAGGTTTTGAGATACAATCGATTTTAAAGTGGCAGCATGTACAAAAACAGATGGCAATGTTAATAAAAATAAATAATTATTTTGTTATTAACCCTTTAAAGGAGTTATTTCCCTTGAAAAAGTATACACAATGTTTAAAAATTTGTATTTTGAGAAACAGAAGTCGTAGAGACTTTGGACCTTCACCAGTAATCTTTAGTTCATGTGGCCTTTAACTTGCATCCAAGGTCAAAGGTCAGCAAGTGCAAAAAAATTTACGCTGCAATTTCAAGCTTACATATTAAGAAAAAGATAAGAGTTTGCTGCATACATACTGTGTATCAAATGATCCTCTTGACGAGCTCTTCATTTTATACATAAAGCCCAAAATTTTCCGACCGTCTGTTCAAAAGTTACGACGATATAATTCTTGAAAGTATAGAATTGTGTGTATATCTTTTTAATGGTAACAGATATCAACCTACTATAAACTGCAAAATTGATCAGTTGTTTAAGACCTTCAATTTGAGGTCATGTCAGGTCATGATGAAATTTAACCTTGACCTATAGGTGAACTATGACCTTGACCTTTTGATATTTGAAAGGTCAAGTGGTGCTGAGTTAAATGGTTTTAGTCCAATGTCTCTACGACTCCTGGTTCTCAAGTTTTGTATTGCATCATATATTTGATGATTCATAGTGACCTTGTTTTCTATTTATTGTCGAAAAACGTGCGATAAAAGTACACTTGTAAACAATATATTGAAGTATACTTTCACAAAATTCAGTTAAAAGGAAGATTGATTGATTGTTGGTTGTCTAATGTCCAGTGGCTTATATTTCAGGCATATTCAGGATGAGATCAAATTAACTATAAATACAATAGGTAAGTCATATAATAGAGGCCGTCCGGAATGAAGGTTGGGAAACTTCAATTGCCCCTGCTAGAAAATAAAGGTATGTTGGACAAAACCTTTATCTTGCAAATGGTCACATGTGAACCCATTCAAGAGTTGTTGCAAAGGTTCTGAACGTGCAGAGATTGTGGCATTCTCCGTAAATGAAACATCGGATAAACGTCCCAATTCTGAATGTACGTTACTGCGTTTTTGTACATCCCACACAGTTAAACAGTCGCCCCACTATGACAAGGGTTTTACTGCCAGTCGGAAGAGGACCTGTAGTGACCGTATTTCTTCTCCAGTCACATGTGGGAAATGAAAGTAAGACAATACTAAGGGAGTAACAAAATATAAAAATGATTAAAGATTGACCAGACAAATCGTGATTTAGAGAAATGAAACAAAAAGCAAAACACTTGTCCGTTTCTGTTTTAATTATTTCTTCAATATAATGCAATGCATTGATAAAAATCTGTTTTCTGCTCTTGGTTTCAAAGGGGTACATTTTCTTTATCCATGTTGGAAGTGATCAGACTTGTTTTGTTTTCAAGTATCTGTGCATCTGTACATTCTTAGCGTTCAAAAAGTTTCGTTTTGTGCATTCATAACAAAGTTTAACCAAGAAAAAAGAGTTATTTCATTTTTCGAATTGATAATTTTGTGCACTGCATCTATCTGCCATTACAAATGTATTTCAATTTTACTTAATATATGATTAGTAAATGTACCGAAGGTCATGTATGCATTTTCAGACTCTTAATGTTGGTTCTTTTTTTTTATATTAAAAAAAAATTGAATATGAGCATAACGTATAATTTGATAGAATTTTATATATTATGAGTGTTTGTATATAACAAAACACAATAGATAAATAAGAAAGACGTCCCTAACAAAATCAAAAATGTTGTGGGGCTTACAATTCTTTAGTTTTGGATTAATTGTTTTAGATACAATTTTGTCTAGATTCATTTCATGTTCATATATCATAATTGTGTACAACTGTTTAGTCTTCAAAGCAATATACAGAGCCGAATAATATTTTAATTTATGAGATAATAATCGTTTATGTAAAAATATTTCAATTATATAATCAAAGTCTTTAATGTTCATTTCCCATAAGGTTGCATCAGATTTTCGACTTCGACTGTGCAAGTAAACAAACAAGAAGTGTAATTGGACATATTTCTAACATTATTGTGTAATATGTGTTGCAGCAGTGGTATTGAGTGGATATCAAAGATCACTAGGAGAATTATTCTAATGCTACTCCTTTGAAAAATTTTTTACAGTTGAAACCAAACTTGCCCCTAGAACATTGCTTGCTTATCATTGATGAACATAGCACTTGGTAATTGTCTAGAAAGTGATTCAGACTGTTGATGTACTTACTATGATGTGTTTTTCTTTCATATACATATGGCGTAAATGGGCAATTAGAGGCTTTGAAACCTGTGACATTATTATTCTGTATTTACCAAGTCTGTGTTTTTATGTTTCGTCTGTTTTCATTTCGACAGACGTTATTCGATGGTCGTAGTTTTTGACTTAGCTGTATTGTAAGGTGTGGTTATTATTTTTGTTCTCACTTTTTCAATATTTCAAGTGAAATGACGGTATATTAATACAGGTACTGCGAACACAGACAATGTCGTACCTATTGCTTAAACAGAGTAATGTATTCCCGATATATTTCTTTGAATTAATAATGTTTAACGAAAGGTATTCAGATTACATCCTTCGCGTTCGAATACTTAACTTTTGACATTTCAGGCGAAGGTCAATAAAGAAAGGAGCTTGAGACGTACAAAATCCATATGAGGTTATTTTCATTTTCAGGATTGGTTATTTTGCTTTTAAAAATTATAAACAGTACTTTATAAATAAACTCATTATAGATACCAGGATTGAAATTTTATATTCACGCCAGACGCGCGTTTCGATTACCAAACACTCATCAGTGACGCTCGAATAAAAAAATGTTTAAAAGGCCAAATAAAGTTCAAAGTTGAAGAGCATTGAGGACCAAATATTCCAAAACGTTTTGACAAATACAACTAAGGTAATCTATTCCTGAGGTAGAAAACCATTATAGTATTTAAAAATATATAACTTCATGTGTCTAAAGGTTTCAATTATCTGTCCTTTTCAAAGCTTAAGGTATTTCAATTTTTATTGAATTTATTAGTAGCATACCGAGCCGTCAGGTTAAACAAATACACTATTGTATATTTTTAATATGCAAAGCTTCAATATTATGATATGATAGACTTTCACTCTTTTGTTTATAATTGTTTTTCACAGATGTAACATGAATGAAATAGAAGGGCAACAGAAACAAAAAACCGGAATTATGAATAATTATAGTTTTCTGATACATTTTTTTTTCTTTTTCGATACCACTATTTTTTGTATATTGTATAACACTGCTGTCTGCAAAGTAATGTACAGCGCCGAATAACATTTAAATTTATGAAATAGTTATCGTTTATTTAAAACTATTTCAATTATATAAACATATTCTTAATATTCCTTTCCAACAAGGTTGCATCAGCTTTGCAACTTCGATTGTGCAAGTAAACATAGAAAAGTGTAATTGGACATATTTCTTACATTATTTTGCTACATATGTTGCAGCAGTGGTATTGAGTGGATACCAGAAGATTACTTGGGAAATTACTGTGTTTTTACTTCATTGAAACTTTTTTCTTCAGTTAAAACCAAACTTGATCTCTGAAACATTGCTTGCTTTTGACTGTACACTGTACCAAGTTATTGCCTGGTAAGTGATTCAGACTTTAGATGTTCTTTCTATGATGTGTTGTAAATTTTCAATTATATACAATTAGCCTAAATAGACAATTATAGGCTTTGAAGCCGGTCGCATTATTATCCTGCGTCTATATTCTTATGTGTTTTGCCTGTTTGCACTTCAACTAAAAATGTAGCTGTATTGTGCGGATATTTATCTTTTCACATTTTAAGTATGTCAAGTTAAGTATGGTGTTCAGACGTATATTCATAAATATACAGAAATTCGAACACAGACAATACGGTTCCTTTTACTTACAATCGATATTTTGTTTTTGAATATTGATGTTCAAAGAAAGATAATTCACATATTTTTAATTCCTTGGTGTTCTAATATTTAGCTTTGGAAATTATAAGGGTCCACACAGAAAGGAGATCCAGAAGTACAAATTCCAATACAGTGCTATTTTTAATTTACAATATTTGTCATTTTAAGAATTAAAAACAGCACGTTAAGAATTTTATGCGTCCAAAGCGTTCAAATTAGCTGTCATTTTAAGAGAGATTTTAATTTTTACTAAATTTATTAGTAGTGTACCTGTTGAAATCGGCATGTCTGTACTTTAAGCCTCTAACATGATAATGTATCATATTTTGAATATGAAATTTAGTATATTTTGAACATGCAAAGCTTGCATATTATGTAATTCAGAAAAATATACAATTTTGATAGACTTTTACAGTCTCGTTTGTTTGTGTATCACAAACTCAAAACAATTAAAGAAGTACGACAGCAGTAACAAAAACAAAATTGTTCGATATATGTAAGATTAAGAATATATATATTATTGTTTTTTGATATAATAACTCATTCTTTATTTTGCATACCATCATTGTTTCTTTATTGTCGTCTTCAAAGCAATGTAAAAGCGTCGAACAATATTTGAATTTTAAGATAGAAATCATTGGTGTAAAAAAAAAAAAAATCTTTAATATTTTATTCCCACAAAGAACAGCTTTGCAACTTCGACTGTGCAAGAACACAAATAGTTATAATTGGACATATATTGCTAACATTATTGTGTTACATGTGTGCTGCTACAGTGGTATTAAAAATCAGAGTCACTTTGGAAATTACTGTACAACTGCACCTTTAAAACCTTTTTTTTTTCAGTTAAAAGCAGGCTTGACCATTATTGGTTTCCATTGCACTTGGTTATTGCCTGGTAATTGATTGAACCTTAAATATTATGATTATGATATGCCGTAAATTTCTTATATACGTACGGTGTTATTGAACAAATAGAGGCTTTGAAACCATACTATTATTCTGCTGTCTATATTCCTATATTTTTTTTCTTTATTCTCTTCAACGGACGTTATACAATCATGGTATTTGTTTTCAACTTACAATGTAGTTGTATTGTGACATGCCGCTATCTATTTTTTCGTCTTACTTTTGCAAGTTAAAGGAGACGTGACACAATTTTTTTTTTTTTTTTTTTTTTAATTAATTAATAAATATTGGTCAACTAACATATTGTAATAATTTTTTCTTGTCAAAACCTCATTTAACGGCCTTTTAATGGTCAAAGAATCCAGCGCTTGTCGTAATCTTTAATTTTTAATGAGATACCGGTCACGTGATCGTGATGACGTCAGTGGATACAATCTGAGAACATGTCTCAAAAAGGACGAAGTCGATCATATTCCTGTATAATTAAACAATGGACGGTGTTGACAGCAGTTTTCAAGGCAATTATTAAACTTGAGATATTCAACCGTATCAGTTTGAGCCGTTACTTGTTGAAAATAATCAAGTAGAAGATATAAATTCCTCATCCGACATTGACGATCTTTCAAGCGGCATATCGGCATTGCTTGAAAGATCAATAATTAATTTCACCAAAAATAAAGAGATATTTCTTAGAAATGTTTACGTTTAACAGGTAATTGAATTACATTTAATAATACAAAAAGACAGGTCATAAATAATGTAGGACAAAAAGTCACAGCCAAAAAGTCACGGACAAAAATTCACAGGACAAAAAGTCACAATTTATTTTCGAAATTATTTTTCATATAACAAGAATAAATAATTTTAAAAAATACAAAATTCTTGATCTATTATATATTAAGTACTTTGTTACTAAAATTTATTCAAAATAGATATCAATAATGATCAAGTAATTGTTATAAAAACAACATGTCAATGTGGCTTGGTATCTATATAAATGGCTTCATTGTGGCATGAATTATATTCTTTGCATGATTTAAATTTAAATTTTTTTCATTAATCAAGCTTCATGAAAAATTTCCCAAACTCGAAAATGAATAAATGTAATAAAATAAAATATTTCAAGATCACTCTCTTGTAATTTAAAAACAATTCTCAACAATCGTCATAAATTACATATCACCTTACCAAGAGTGTTGGGTGTAAAATTTGAATTCCTAAAGCTGCCCCAAATAAATGTGTAATAAGTATGACATAACAGGGGAGGGGGGGTATTATAAGTAAGATTTAAAGATTTAAAACAGTAATATATATTCATGTCTTTTTCTTCTCCATATTAATCCCATTGAAAATTTTCTATGAGTACTGGCTTATTTTTTGTGATATTTTTTCCGTGTGGTATATCCTCAGTCTATAAATTGTTTTGTATTTTGTGACTTCTCTTCAACTAGAACAAAGTTTGGCGTAGGGGCCTCATATGTAAAATGAAAGCTTATGGTATTGACGGAAACTTATTGAAGTGGTTTCAGGATTTTCTACACGAAAGAAAACAGAGAGTAGTAATGCATAACAGAAAGAATTAAAAAAACGATAGGCCAATATGTAAAATTGAAACGTTTCATTTACGGTACGGTCCAAGGAAATTGAATATCATCTAACGCAATTGAGATGTTCCCCTTCATTCTTAAACAATGATCTATTTAGAGCTAATATAATAAATTTATAAATGATCCTTCTTGTCACTGTGAGTCAGATATTGATGGTGACTACCATTACTTCTTTGTTTGTCCAAAATACACACTATGTAGAAAAACCTTATTCAATAATCTCAACTGGCTATCCGAAAACATTGTTTTAGATACAAAACTATTAATTTGCGGACACATGGAACTTTCGAATGAACAAAATATTCAAATTTTCAAACATGTTCAAAATTTCATAAAATGGTCAAACACATTTTGTATGCCTTGATAAAGGTTATTGTTACTGGCACGGAACATCATTGTCATCATCAGTACACACGTCACCGTCACAGAATCATATGACTTTTCAAACTTTCTTTTTCTCTTTTTTACATATGAAAGCTAGTATTATTCTATAAACTGTTTTCCTTATATGCATGTCCATTATATCATACTATTATTGTAATTTTATATTGTATTATGGAGAAGACTTCATAAGTATGATTTACTTGTGTCTAATCCTTTTGCTTTAATTCAGCAAGTAAAATATGTTTTAACTAACTCAGTCTATACTATACATTATCTACTACTCCCAGGTCTGTATCAATTGGATTTATCTGCATTATTTAAGTTGAAACTATGTTATTCATCTCCATGTCTTATGCAATATAAAGACTTGCATACATTCACTAGCCAAAATATTTGTTTCTCATTCAAGTCACCTTTTGCATATAATTTTTCACCACGATAACCTTGCATCAATGGTCTGTCATTTTACAAGCATCACTTGATATCTCTTCACAATTTATTTTTTATTAAGAAATTAAATGATTTTTAATAAATAAATAGAATAGGAAAGTACTAATAACTTATTGCAATACACCTTTCATACCTGCCTAATTTTTATTAGAAAACTCGGAAGGAAATTTTTGTACCCACTACAGGTTATGTATTAGTTATGGGGACTGACAGGCTTTTTTTTTTTTTTATTAATTTTTTACTTTAGAAGCATTTCTTCTTAATTCTCTATTTATTTTGCTTATCTAATATTATTATAGATACTCCATTCTTTACTAAGTAAATTCACAAACACATTATTTTGTATCCGCCCCCTTTTTTAAGCTGCACTGTCAGTCCTCTTTTCTCTATTCTGTAAACCCCCATATCCGTCAGTAAGGTATTGACTATTGTTTATTCAAACAGGTTAAACAGATATGCATTACGTAACTTATATCTGTAACCATTGCTCTAGTATATTTTCCAACCTCACCTGTGCACCCAGCAGGTGATCATGGATGTACACAGATTCGACGCATGTTACGCAATAGTGCGTATTGCCGATGTCATATATATATATCACCACACGGGGGCATGACACCTGTAGCTTTCAACTTCAAAGGTAACCCAGCACTACAGAGAAAGTGTGCCGCATACCTGTAACTTCTGATCGATGTTGATGACTTTTAATTTATTATGTCCAATTTCAGTGTACACACCTGCACACGTGAACAGGTAGTGAGGTACACGCAGGTACACAATACCAAATTTTAAACATTGAGATATATTTGGCTATAAAATTATACACAAATATGACTAAACTATTAAAAAAATTATTAATAAGGGACGCAAAAAATATTTGCGAAGAAAAAGATTTTTTTCTCCCTCAGCCATTCTCCGCTTCTCACAAGCTCCCCGCTTAGGTGGGGCTCAGCTGTTGTTGGTTGTGTCAATGGAATGTCAGGTACCGCATTTGGACGAAGTTTTGGCTTCATGGTAGGACATCCCTCGAGATTCTTCATAACTTCTGGGTCACGATCGTAACATGCATTTGTAAAGTGGGCGGAACAAATATGACTAGTGCTTGGTAGGAAGTCCTATCTTTTCCTGGGACTAGTCTGCGGGTTACTCAGAAAACGGATTTTTTTTTATCAAATTGTCCTTATGCCTATTGTTGCATCTACTGGCAGAACACAGAACCATTTTTAATCACTGTCATGGGTTTTGTTGGAAGATATTCGAATATGAAATTGCGCTTATTATGCCTTTACACCCGTCAGTCAAATATGATTGATGTAACCACTGACGTCACAGCCTCGTTCTGAGTGACTTCCGGGATTGAAATATGCATAATTAGTATGTAGACAGATCGATACATTTAAATTTATTTTTTATCCATGTAAACGATAATTATATTGTTATCGATGTTTTTTGGGGATAATAATGTATAAATAAATATTTATTTAAAAAAAAAAAAAAAAAAAAATCATGTCACATCTCCTTTAAGTATAGTTTTCTGGTGACGGTATATTCGATATTAATACAGATACTTCGAACACAGACAATTTGGTACCTTTTACTAAACAAAGTAATTTGTTCCCGACATTTAGATTTAAAATAATGATGTATAAAGAAAGATTGGTCATTTATCGTTACATTCCTGGCCTTCGAATTTTTAGTGTTGAGCATCGAGGAGTAATTGGACATATTTCTAACATTATTATATTACATGTGTTCTAGCAGTGGTATTGAATTGATGTCAAATATCACTTGGGAAATTATTCTTGTACTACTCCTTTGAATCTTTTCTCAGTTGTTTTCAGTATTAAGTCAAAAGATGACCCTGTAAATGGCTTGCTTATTATTGGTAAACATTGTACTTGGTAATTGCCTGGTAAGTTATTTAGACTTTAAATGTTTTTGGTCTGATGTGGCTTTTCTTTAATATACATATGGCATAACTAGGTAATTAGAGCTTTGAAACCTTCCAATTTATCAAACTGCACGTGAATATAGCAAGTCTATACTTTATGTTTTGTTTATAGCCACTTACGACATGTACGACGGACATTATGCGAACGTACTTGAAGTATTTTCGACTAAGCTGTAATGTGACATGTGGTAACTTATTTTTCTTTTCAAACAGTCGAATTTAGTTTGGTTTTTATATGACGGTATATCAAAACAGGTACTGTTAACACAGACGATTCGGTTTCTACATTTTTCTTAAAATTGATGTTTCAAGAAAGATTATTCACAATCTTCTATTTGTCTTCTGGTTGTTATCATGTTTTGTTTAACACTTTTTGTTTTGTCTTATTTTTTTACAGATACTTTGTAAATTAAATGATTGTCTCCATTTTTTTTGATAATGTTGGCTAAATTATACATACATTTTTGTATATAATGTCAGTCTGCATTTCTCAGACTTAAAGTATATAATAAGAGAACTGTATTTAGGCAGTAGGAACTATATGTCCAAGTAGGCTGACTTTGAACCAAGTTATACGCTATGTATGTCGGGATGTAAAAAGTGCATGCTAACTTTTATGACCAAACAAATATGAGACCTTTCAGACCTCTAATTTTACTTTGACACCAACCTCATTTAAAGACATTGCACTTATCGATACATATGTTTGCTGTTTATATACTAATGTCATTTAGTCTAACCAGTTATGTTAAGCCAAAAGTTTTAATTTAAAAAAATCAGGCTCAGCTATGACTCTACCCATAATTGTGTAAAGACAAACTGAATTTTGAAAGAAATGTTATCGTTCAAGACATTTCACATAATCAATTGCATTTTGCAAGACTTAGCGTTTCGTGTCACACCAAAATAAATCGTCCTGTATGCAGTTGAAGAAATTCGACTGAATTTTCAAATGAGTCCAGATGGGTCCTTAATTTTTATGAGAGGAATTTATTTCATCTTAAAAGAGGAGAAAACGTTTATCAAACGGGATATTTATTCCAAAAAGGTATATCAAAAGAACAGTTTGTCGGCAAGGATTAAGATTTCTGTCTTAAACAGTTCGTTAAAGTAAATTAAATTAACAAGTTTATTTGCCTGGATAATGGAACCGTATTTATTTGGTAAATTGATCAATACAAAATTTATACAAACATCTACTTACGTAAAAACTAAATTAAAAAAAAACAACTCTTTTAAATTAATTGAATTACTTACAATTACTTGTTGTATTACTAGTATTTACTTGTAATAAATACTTGAAATTACTTAAAATATTACTTACACTACCAACAATTTGACTAGCATTTACATGTACATTAAATGCCGCTATATAAACAGTACTTTTAGGAAACATCACTAATCAGTACATTAAATGCCACTATATAAACAGTACTTTTAGAAAACATCACTAATCAGTACATTAAATGCCACTATATAAACAGTACTTTTAGGAAACATCACTAAACAGTACATTAAATGCCGCTATATAAACAGTACTTTTAGGAAACATCACTATTCAGTACATTAATTTTTATATCATTTTCAGTAATGTTGAGAAAAAGTTGTTTACAGTACTGAAAATTTCAGTCATTTTACAGTACTGAAAATTTCAGTCATTTTTCAGTACTGAAAATTTCAGTCATTTTTCAGTACTGAAAATTTCAGTCATTTTTCAGTACTGAAAATTTTAGTCATTTTCAATACTAAACTTTTTGTCATCTTTAAGTACTTCTAAACATACAATATCAGGTCAATGTCAGAAAAATATATAATGTTTTTTTATACTGCAAATAGTTCTTTTTATTTCATATAAAATATAGTAACACAGCCGTATTCTGTACGATGTCAATTTCATCATGGAACACTTTCTCCACAATCAGGGGTCCATTTAGAGATGAAAATAAGTTTGACATTTGTGTTACGATTTGAATAGCTATCAATTTATTAATTTAAGTTGCAGTTTAAAAACAATATTAGGTCAATGTCAGAAAAAATATTTTTTTTTGTACTCGGCGCAAAAATGGGAAAGGGCTCAGTAGAACTTCGTCCTTCCCCAGTTGCTCAGCCTCATACAAAAAATATTACTGAGACTGAGAAACTGGGGAAGGACGAGATTTTACTGCGCCCTTCCCTTCCCCAGTTTTATTCGGAATACCAAAAAGTTTATATCCTTATGACATTGACCTAATATTGTTTTTATACTGCAACTTAAATTAAAACATTGATTTTTAAATCGTAACTATCATAATATTATTAGCATAAGTATCAAATTTAGTATTATCCCTTGATGAACCTCTGATGGTAGAGAAAGTTTTCCATGATGAAATTGACATTGCACAAAATATAGAAATCAACGACAACGGAAGCCCGCAATGAACGGTGTTTTAATCTTTTGCTGACGACAACTTCTAAATCTACTCAGGACCAGGATTCTTTAAGGTAAAAAGTTACGAAATATATCAAAGTATTTCACATTTGAGTATGGTGGTCCTGAAATCAAATAAGGCATTCAAACTTGGGGTATTTTAGTTGGGTGCGAAACTATGGAAGGGAATATCCGCCAAAATTATACAATTTTTAATTTGTGAAATGGCATGCAATTTATTATTCGTATTACATATGCAATTTCTTAATTTGTAAAATGTCATTTCTTAATTTGTAACATGTATTTTTTCCATCCGTTACACGAATTTCTACATTTCTTGATTTGTGAAATGTAATTTCTTGATACATGTGTAAACACAATTTCTTAAATTGTAAACGTATTTTCTCCATTAGTTTCATGAATTTCTACGTTTCTTAATTTTTTAAATGTAGTCACTTTGTTTTAGTCACGTTTTGTGAGATCGCGTCTGTGTAATAGTAACCGCTGCCAGCCAAAGAGAAGTTGCGTTTCTAAAGAAAAATACAAGTTACAAATCAAGAAGTTTGACAAGTCAAAAGTTTTACAAATCTAGAATAAAATAGCTGTGGAGCCATGTCAACTCGTACCTTCGCAAACTCGTACCCAATATTTACCAACGCGTATTTCTACCACAATATATCTCAACTTTAAAAATGAAACCCATTTTCACACATTTCAAGTATATTTAAATAATATTTATAATTCATTATGTAAAGTTTACGGAAGTGTTTCCCGATTTTTGTTTGGAAAAAAAATTATGAATATCTGGTGCCATCTAATACTTTCGAATAGACCTATTTTTTCAATAAATTGTGTGTCAGGTTATTCATTTTCAAACTACCACAGAACAAACCTTTGATTTTTGTGATTATCAAGGCTTAGTTATTTATTTTCAAAATCCTCCTCCCAAGAATATCAAATAGTCGTCCCCTTAGTAGGACACTGTAGGGACAACTAGCTGGATAAATAATAAACACACACGGACAATTACAGTAAGGGTACGACCTTTTGTTATTCTAATGATGGGAATGGGGCCGGCAGGAGGATCTTTTGCGAAATTTTTTATTCATGTTAAAGATTTCAGTGGCGGATCCAGAACTTTTCCTAAGGGGGCCCGCTCAAGTCATGCTTCAATGATTCCCTATATAATCAACAAAATTTTTCCCACGAAAAGGGGGGGGGCGGGCCCCCCAGGCCCCCCCCCCCCCTTGGATCCGCCTATGGATTAAACTTGTCGCTAATCATGCCTATTTTTTCCAGCTCTTACCAACCCACCATATTCATATTCAAAATACTCCTGCCACCTCCCCCTTTTAACCCAACAAATCAAATGATTTTCTCCTTATTGAACACGAGTTTAAATTGATTAATTGTTAGTTGTTTGTTTTTAACGTCAAGCGACTAATATTTCATAAATGTTTAGACAAGACCCGAAATTAAAAGTTATGTATACAATATCATAACAAGTAAGAAGATGTGGTATGACTGCTAATTTGGCAACTATCAACTGAAGTTCAATGAAGTAGTATTATCAATTATAACCAACCGTGCGGCCTTAAAAAATGACAAATATCCATACTGTATATCAGTTTTAAAAGGCAACGACAAAAATGTGAAACAATTATGACGAAATAAAGTAACGGCCTAGCGATATATAACAAACTCATTCTAGAAACTTCAAATATGAGTCGACAGATATGAACAAACAATAACCACTCAACTACATGCTCATGATAATGTGACAGGATTCAACATGTGTGTGAGCGTTCAACCCCTAAACTTAGACAGTCAGTGTTGTAATAGTATAACATAAAAACAACGTTTAAAAGTCCATTGCAATTGGATTGACCCAAAAGATCGATACGAGACACAAAAACAACTAACATTTACTAAAGATTATAAACGCGAAGCACCAAAATAAGAGTATTTGTAGTAACTGAAAACTATTAGTACTAGCACACTTATTAAAAGCCAATTAAAACCAGCATATAAATCATACTCTTCCAGATTAAAGTATCAACCACTGGCGGATCAAGAAATGTTCATTAGGGGCCGGGGTTTGTGCAAGAGGATACTCGCTCTAATCATGCTTCAGTATATTATCAACCCCGCCCCTAAATCCTCCTCTGTCAAGCATTACACAACAACGGATTTAGTCATAAACAGTCTGAAAAACGCCATTACCTTGCACACTTATACCTTGAAACATATACATTTGTACGATTAAGGTTCTTAGAAAGTGGTGGTACTAATGTTTTGACGACTACTAGTAGATTTGTCTTCCAGGACCAACGGAATAAACAGATTTTAAGAACTTCGCAATATCTTTTATATACAATTTCTAAAGAAAAGATGTCCTTTTCGGTCAAATATATATACCAGTAAAATATTGACAATTTTTAAAATAGTTTCAGATTATTTCAAAAAGATAATAGTCTGAGCTTTAAGGCGTATTTGTTTATCTTAATTAAGTTAGAAAAGTATAAAGACAAAATATCACTTACACAGCAATTTCTTCCAACCATTATTTTTTTCTAGTATATAATAGAATCCATATCGACAGTTTGCTGACAATTTGCATATATGCTACTTTTTGCGTGATTAAATCAAATATGTAATAAAAATATACCTTCATGTGCTACTTTTTTTTTTAGTAAAATAAGGTCGAAATTTTGTATATTTGCTCAAAATTCGGATTTGTGGACGTATTTTTCCTTTCGACAGAAATACATAACTTTTATGTTTTAAAAGATAAACATAATCTGTTTTTGTTAAATTATTTGTAAATTCTGTTTTATATATATATAATGTAGTTTAAATTTGTGCAATGTGTTTTTTCAAATTATTCATATTTTTTTAAAGAAAGTTTACTGTTGAACACAGTTTTTATTTGTGTTTTTAAACTGAAAAAAAGTTTTAAATGTCTGAATATATTATTTTCTTTTTATTAGACATAATTTGGACTAATTTGTACACTCTGCACTTTCAGGCCCTCCTTTTTGCTACTTTAAGTCCAGTTACCAAGGACATATGTAAACATGTGGGCTAAGTTGTAATATTTTTTGTTAAGCTCATGTGGCTCTAGTGAACTAATAAAGTTTAATACCACAGTCCCACTAGGCAACGATCGCACTACGATCTCTGAAAAAAATGCAAATTTTGACGATCGTAGTGCGATCGCAGTAAGGTCGTATCACGGTCGTGGTGAGGTCTTCAAGATCGTGATGAACGTAGCCAACTTTGAACATGTTTAAAACAATCGTGGTGCGGTCGTGTCGAAATCAGGTCGTAGTAGAAGCGTAGTAAGAGCACACTAAGGTCGTGGTAAGATCTCAAAGGTCGAGACCACTACGATCTCACAGCGACGTTATTACGACCTCACTACGACTATCACGTTCTCACCGCGACCCAACTACGCTTCCACTACGACTATATCACGTTTACACCACGCTGTTTAAGACCATAGTATGATACTAGCACGCGGATGCCGTTCTCATTACGGATTTCTTACGATCTGACTACGTTCATACTACAACCATCATTCTCATTGTCATTTTCACATAAAATATTAAATCTCTCCAGGTTTTGTCTGTCTGTATGTAATTATGACAACTTGTCCATTTTCTCTAACAGACTACACTATGCCTGACACATATGTGTCATCACTGCTAGCGTTTACTAAAATATCGTGTAATTTTCCGTAATTAGAAACGTAACATTTGACGCAACGTCAGATATTGCTACCATTTAGTGTAACAGAAAAATGACGTTAAATTGGAAACGGGCTTTATCTAATTCTTCCTGCTTTCCTTTTTGGGTAAACTCAAAGTATAACACACAAGTATAAAAGCCGTAAGAATCCAATCAAATATGATTTTATAATTAACATAGGAATAAAAAAAATACCACTTTGAGCATCTGGTCCGCATGGTCAAGCAAGGCTTGAATAATTGTATAGTCATTCGTGTAGGGATTATTTTTTTTACTTATTGTCACTTATCACAGCTTCAAATTGAACCCGATCTTAATAATTTACGACGCAGAATATATGCTCTAAAAATTTTATAACATTGCCTACATTTTTTACAAAATTGCACAAATCCCCAATTTACAGCCTCAATTTTCTCGAAAACGAGCACGGTGACTTATGTTCTATTTTGTGTTTTATTTTATAACTCGCTTGACCATCACGAAGAAAAACCAACCATGACATTATACTGTACCATGTTTACAACGGACAGACGGAAGTCGGACATTTGAATACCATAATACGTCCCGTCAAAATTTGTGCATGCAATATTTGCCACTGGACATTAAGCAACCAACAATTAATCAATTTATAGGACATAGTCTTGGTATTAAGCTGGCATTTAAGGCAGCCCCTTCCTCATATCAAAAATGATAAAACTATATAAATGACATTATATCGAAAAACTGTATCGGATGCCAATAGGTTGTAATTTAGGTTGAATGGTCGGTTATATCTCTGCTGGATCAGGATTCATTACTATCAAAGCTCCCTCTGACTCTACATCTACCCCTACCACCACGCCCACGTTTTCTAGTAGATTTTGGTGGCATGCCTGTATTGTTTCGGAGAAATCGACGTATTTTAAATCAGAAGTAGAAGGAACGGAAGAGTATTGATATGGAACACGATGTTGACGTTATTGTTGAGAACGTAGTAAGATTGCGATATGAACGTAGTATAAGAACGTGCTATAATCGCAGTAGAAGCGTGGTGCTATCGTGTTTCAATCGCATAAATCGTGATTTGGTCATAGTGTAAACGTGATGAGCGTAGAAAGATCTTAATAAGCGTAGTGAGGTCACATAATAAGCGCGGTGAGAACATGGTATAATCGTAGCGGAATCGTTGTAGAAGCGTAATGAGGACGTAGAAGAATCGAGCAAGCAACGAAAATTTACCTTCTCATGCCACTCATACCGCGACCTCACCACGATCTGAATTTATTTTAGATCGCGGTGAGCGTAGTGCGATCGTGGTCTATTTTTAAGTGCGTACTGAAATATTTTGGTGATTACAGAGAACTGCTCTTAAATGTAGAAAAAACATCATATTTTGCTGTATATTTATCTCATTTAAAAAAAAGTACACAATTTACGTGGCGACGGGTTTTTTTTTAACAAAAAAAAAATTATAAATCTGGTTTTTAGGACATTTTTTTATGATTTTTTTAATTAGATTTTTTTATTAATGAATGGACCACCATTAATTATACATGTTTTATTCAGTTTTGGTTTGATATAGTCAATAGCGTTGTGTCAAATAAATTGGCGTAACTAAATTTTCTAATAAATTATCGTAAACTTTGTTTATGTAATCCAACATAAAAAATGTGCTATATTCGACGGCAAATTGAATTGTTGTTTTGTAACTTCTTCATCATAATATCTCCTGAAGAAGTCCTGATTCATTTTTTTGGACTATTCAACAGAATATATTCTGGAGATATACAGAAGAGACCAATAAAAAAAAAATGTAAAAAACGCCCTAGGTCTGTACATGAAGAGACATCTATATCAGCAGTTGAGTACTAGTGCTAGTCTCAAGTATTTTTGGGACTTGTCTGTCTGTCTATTTACGGTCCTTGGACAGAAAATTCACTTAAATTATTTCCGCACTTTTGCATTATGCTTGACGATATTTACTTGATATTTGTTATATTCAATGTAGTTTAAAGAACAAGTTTAACCGATAGGGGACTATATATATATTGCCATGCAATAGACAACTTTCGAGTTCGATGCATTTCCGTCAAAAACTCGGGTTTTAGTGAACATCATTCGTACGTTTAGGGGCATCGTCACTTCCGTTCCAATGTCGAGCGAGTGGTTGCAAAACTACATTGCTTTATTGTACAAATTATTCGGCAAATAAAAATCCTCATAATTGACAATCAGCATTGCTGTCATAAGGAGACTGTGATTAAGTACTTACAAAACAAACTTTATTTTTAGTTTATCCTGTATAATGACGATGATGAACGGTGATAGTGCAGGAAACAGGCGACCCCCTCTATCTAGTAAATGACGTCAAAAAGGCGTGCATAACTGACGGGTTTAATGCCTAATTTCACTTATTGACGCCGGTGGCGGACCCGGGGGCGTAGAGGGCGTACACCCCCCTTTGCTTGGACTTTTTTTTTGTTTGTAAAATGATTAATCAGACTTCGTGAATTTTGCCATTTCCTGTGTATTTCATTTTTATGCGACAATTATTTACTTATAAAGATAATTTCGCTGGTATTTACTGATTGTGTCAAAGTCATGTGATTCTCTATGGTGGAGTTGACCAGTGCGTAAAAAAAACCGTCACTCAGTCATTTTGAAATTCAAATTACAGTAACACGTTGATTAGGCTGAGGATGACAACCATACAT
Source organism: Mytilus edulis (assembly GCA_019925275.1). Lineage (NCBI taxonomy): Eukaryota > Metazoa > Mollusca > Bivalvia > Mytilida > Mytilidae > Mytilus > Mytilus edulis. The sequence continues at coordinate 80,569,147 of CM034349.1, read as the reverse complement.
GAAACCTTCAAAGCGACACAGGATTGACCAAGAACGTAGTGACTTCTATTTCACTATTCAACCAAACAGAAAGTAAAACTCTATTACACTGTCATGAAAAAAATAATCCGCAGCAATATTATTTACCAACGAAAAAATGTTTAACCCCAAACGCCCCAGCCCTATTTTAAAATAACATGATAGTTTAAATTGACATAATAGCTGAATAATGATCCACATGCAGTAGCTCTGGATAGCTTGAAAGTCTAAGGTACGAACGATTTGAATTGAGGAGGCAGTCAAAGGTATTTGAGAGAAAAAAATCTGACTCTTATTTTTGCATTAAATAAAAATTCTGGCCGTATCTGGATTGAAAACAATAATCTTATCAATTTTTTTGCTATTAGAAACGGAAATTTCCAACAGAATTATTTAGCATTAAATGATCATGATGAATAAAAAACGGGCATATTTTTTTTTGAGGCCGGGGTTTGCATATCTGACCGGAATGTCTGTTTCTCCGAACTGTTATATTGAATACTTTTTTTCAAGACTGCAACCTGACTGCTGAGTGTGGCCTTTATCACGGTTTCCATTTGTCGACTGTCATTCACAAATTCCTTGTCATTTCAGACTCATTCGTATCTTTGGTTGATTTGGAACCCCTAACCTCCCTTAATTTTGTTGGGTGAAACATATCAACCAAACATTTAGATAAAAATTGCTTGTTTGGATTTTTTTAACTCGTGTCGGTTGTATTCTAAATGTCATCCAATAGCCCGGTGTATTTCTTGTCCATAACAAGAAATCTGTGAGGTTATGCTAACTTAACATACAACAAACGAGAATTTTCCATGTCTTTTTTATTGACAAGTTCAACATCAAATATATCAGTGTATATTTGGATCCATACTCATGAACATTTTATGATAGACAATCAATAGGGAGAATACAACATAAAAAATGTCCAACCCTTACACTTTACAGCAACTATAGAATATACATGCCCCACGCCAGGAACCATTTAAAAAGTGCATTTTACACTTATTTTATGTTTTTTTAGCCAAAAAAGGTCCCAAAAACTTTTAAAACTTCCCCCCTTTCAAAATTTCTAGACCCCCCCCCCCCTAAGTATAGAACAATTTTGTCATGAAATTGCCTCCTTTGAAGTATGCAAAGTGCATGCAGGTCATAATTTAATTTGTTGAATGATTTTTTTTTTACTATTAGTGGGTGCCATAGGAGGTCCACTGGAATTTTTAGCGAAAATAACTTGGCATGGGAGAAAGGAAGAAAGACCATTCACAAGTTGACTAACATTTGTTTTCTCTGTTTTGATTAAATTTAAAAAATAAAGCTTTCAAATGAGAGTGCATAAGATAAAAAGATTCCTCGAGGAACACCTCCTTTTTTTGTGCTCTAAATTTTCAACCCTCGAATTAAGATTTTCGATCTAAATTAAAATGAAAACCTTGTTTTCTAACCGATCTTTATTAATATTTAATATGACGGTGCTAGCTAAGAAATTTAATTATGATTAAACTGCAAGCTATCCGCTGTATCTCAAAAGGCTATCTGCTTCTTCAGAAAATCCGATAGTAGTGATTATCAATCCATTTTATTTTTACAAAGAGATATAAACAACAAAAATAATCAACAATACTGTATACAATTCTATAAGCAATCATCATTCCAAAATGTTAAACAGTTACACCAAAACAATAGTTTCGTTTCCACAGTTTTACGCAATTCGACTTTTGTAACTCGCAACTCGACTTTCTCAAGTCGGAACTGGACTTCCTTAACTCGCAACTCGCAACTCGGCATTCTTAACTCGCAACTCGACTTTTGTAACTCGCAACTCGACTTTTGTAACTTGCAACTCGACTTTTGTAATTCGCAAATCGACTTTCTTAACTCGTTCTTAACTCGCAACTCAACTTTCTAAACTCTTATTGTGCCTACAAATAGTAAACAACTGTACAATACTCGACTTTCATCATCGGATAATTGTATTGTCACTAAATCAAATACAGAATAATACAAATCAAGTTTTTCTTTTACTGGTCCAAAAGTGTGAAATTCATTATCCAGTGAAATTAAAAAATCAAAAAGTATATCTGCTTTCAAATACTCCTACCAGTCGGAAAGCCAGTTGAAATAAAACAAAAGAATCGAAGCTCTTTGTTAGAGAAAGCGATAAGTGCTTACTGTAATGTTTACTATAGTAACAACATTTTTAAATGTAAATAGAAATGAATAAAACGACATTTTTCTCCGAAAACGGAGTGTTTTATTTTAAAAACACCATTTGCATAAGTTTTCAATTGATCTATTATTTGTATCAAGTCGACGTCATGGGTATCCATCAAGTTGGATGTAGAAAATGCATAACCTCAGATTTTTTTAAAAATTTTATCACGCACGGAGAACATATGTATCAATCTATTAGTTCAGTAATTTTCATGTCTGCCCTTCCATTATGTGACTCAAGAAAAAAAAAATGGGTAACAAATGTATCGAAAAGAGAAAATTGAGTGCACCTTTTTATGTTAAGGCGTCTTTTAGGAGTATATTTTGTCTTTGAAACGCACAAAGCATGCAAGAGTATTTGATATATCATCTCGCTTCAGATTCTATCATTTTTATATACATGTATCAAAGCTACAGGCTGACTTTATAACATAAAACAATCACAGTACGAAAAGATAAAATATATGGGTCAAGTGAAATACCTATCTAAAAAAATCACAGAGTAGGTGTGTTCGAATAGCTATTTTTTTTTAATTAAAAGTACTTGACGACAGTCTTTTTAGTTGGATGATAAAAATGCATATCTTCGAAAAAATATTTGTGTGTGTGTGTGATAACTAGGGGTTATAATCTACTTCAACCACTGATTGTTTTTAGTCTGCCCTTCCAGATAATATTTAATTAGAATTTTTATAAATGTTTTAGAATTTTCGAAAATTCCACCAGACAACCGATCAGACAATAGTTTTAAGTTGAATCAATGCAGACAAGATCATTAACTCATGCTCATTAACTAGTAGATACATTTGTCTTTTAAAATACAACTGACATATAAGGATCGTAATGGTGCTATGTGGATAAATTTATCGGTTTTCAAGAGCAAAATTGGCAGCGCGTCATCCCTACAATGGCTTCCATTTCTACGATTGTGAAAATGAACTGGCGTAATGGGGAGATAATTTTGACGAAGTAGAATCCTGACTGTTACACGTCATTATTTTTTTAAAAGTGTCAAAGAGGTATGGCCAATTTCCCGTGAATTCTTTTCATTCGATAAGATAGGTAAATTATGTTTTAAATAGCCCGATAGATGCTTATTATAGTACATTAAAATACGTCATATCATCTATTTTCATATCTTGAAAGGTATTCCTACAAAAAACAAGGCCAAGACTATTGATTTTATCTGATTGTTAACACCCTTTATGCGCATGAGGTAACATAACACGTAACTTGTTAGGAAGCCAAATAATATCGAACAAATTCAAATAGGATGCTTTTTATATCATTCTGAATATATGTATATCTGCATTTGTCCTGGTCTGTAAGGTTTAATCGTCTATAAGATAAGATAAGATCATAATTATATATTTTAACCGGACGACAAAATCTGACATCAGTTGGTCATAAAACACCTAATGTGTTACAACCATACAACACATCATCACATGTAATATGTCCTTTCCTGTCATTTTAACAAATAAAACAGCTTCTTGATGTTTTACATTTAATTACGATTTGTAGTGTAATTGATTTGTTCTGTGGTGTTGTTTTATTTTCTGATGACTTAGGTACCAGTACAGGGACAGTGGTTCACATTTCAGTAGTAGTATCTACACAGTTGGTGGATTGGCGACAAAATTGCTTTTGATTGCATTTGTTACGTATAATACCATGTTCAAAAAAGGTTTCCCAAACTTGTTTGTGTTGTTTTGAACCTTGTATACAATGACCTTATTTTAAGTTATTTGTATATTACACTATATTACACATGCAACATTTGAGCTTCATTGCTATATAATCAATTCTCGTGTTATTTGTCTCGTGTTATTGGTTATGTACAGGCATCTACTTCAGTTTGACGGCAGGTGTTCCTTGCAAATATGTAAAAAATGTAAACACATGAATAGAAAGTTAGTCAAGAGTATGTACAGTCATAGGAATGCATGCAATAAGCGTTTTTCTTTAATAAAATGATATGTAGTCAAAATGATTCACAATGACTTTATAAATTAAGCAAACATCCCAAAAAATATGATAAAAACATTATTATCTAATATTTCAATACAAAAAAAATCAAAACATCCATATAAGACTCGAACCCTTTCTTGATAATAATATTTCCCATCAAGTGCTTGGCTCTACCGATTGAGCCACGGCGGTGCATATGATTACTTCTGGTGTTAATCAACTATATAGGTACAATTGAGCGATGTTCAACCTTTTCATTGAAAAGTTGTTTCTTAGGTAATACTGTAATAAGGACACACTAAACCAATTTCATTTTTGAGCAGTCGGAAACCCGGTTAAAATAGAACAAAAGAATCGAAGCTCTTTGTTAGAGAAGGCGATAAATGTGTACTGTAATGTTTACTAAAGTGACAAAAATTTTAAAAGTTAATAGAAACAAACAAAATTACAATTTTCTTCTCAATTACGAAGTGTTTTATTTTAAAAACACCATTTGCATAAGTTTTCAATTTATCTAGTACATAGTTAAGCAGAACAATTAGATATCAAGTCGACGACATGGGTATCTTTTAAGTTGGATGAAAAAAAATGCATAACCTCCGATATTTTATAAAAATTTACCACGGACGGAAAACATATCAATCTATCAGTTCAGTAACTTTCGTGTCTGCCCTTCCATTATGTGACTCAAGAAAAAATTCCAAAAAATGAGTAACAATAGTATCGAAAGGAGAAAATCGAGTGCACCTTTTTATGTTAGGGCGTGTTTGAGTTGAATATTTTGTCTTGATATCGTACAAATCCAGAATATTTTATACATCGTTTTGCTTCAGATTCTATTATTTTTATATATCAAAGCTACATGTTGACTTTATAACATAAAAAAATCCCAGTATTAAAAGATGCAATATATGGGTCAAGTGAAATACCTATCGAATGAAGCACAACAACAGAGTAGGTGGGTTCGAATAGCTATTTTTTTACTGAAAGTACTTGACGACAGTCTTTCAAGTTGGATGATGAAAATGCATATCTTCGAAAAATTATAATTTTTTGTGTGTGATAACTAGGGTTTATAGTCTTCAACCACTAAAAAAATCTAGTCTGCCCTTCCACGACATATTTAATTAGATTTTTTTTTAAATGTTTATGAATTTTCGAAAATTTCACCTGGCAACCGATCTGACAATAGTTTTAAGTTGAATCAATGCAGACAAGATCATTAACTGATGCTCATTAGCTAGTTGATACATTTGTCTTTTAAAATACAACTGTCATACAAGGATCGTAGTGGTGCAAATTGGATAAATTTATCGGTTTCAAAGAGCAAAATTGGTAGCGCGTCATCCCTACAATGGCTTCTATTTCTACGATTGTGAAAATGAACTGGAGTAATGGGGAGATAATTTTGACGAAGTAGAATCCTGACTGTGAGGGAAAAGTTGTATTAATTACAACAATAACAAAAAACATAACTTGTTTCTTGGTTTGAAATGTCATTCTTGGGGGACTCCCTGTTTTTCCAACCTGAAAACACCCTAAATTCTGCATATTTGACTTTCATCCTTTCTATACGACCGCAAAAATTTTAATTTTTTGGTCGTATATTGCTATCACGTTGGCGTCGTCGTCGTCGTCGTCCTGCGTCGTCTTGCGTCGTCGTCGTCGTCGTCCGAATACTTTTAGTTCTCGCACTCTAACTTTAGTAAAAGTGAATAGAAATCAATGAAATTTTAACACAAGGTTTATGACCACAAAAGAAAGGTTTGGATTGATTTTTGGAGTTTTGGTCCCAACATTTTAGGAATTAGGGGCCAAAAAGGGCCCAAATAAGCATTTTCTTGGTTTTCGCACTATAACTTTAGTTTAAGTGAATAGAAATCTATGAAATTTTGACACAAGGTTTATGACCACAAAAGGACGGTTGGGATTGATTTTGGGAGTTTTGGTTCCAACAGTTTAGGAATTAAGGGCCAAAAAAGGGCCCAAATAAGCATTATTCTTGGTTTTTGCACCATAACTTTAGTATAAGTAAATAGAAATCTATGAAATTTAAACACAAGGTTTATGACCATAAAAGGAAGGTAGGGTTTGGTTTTGGGAGTTTGGGTCCCAACAGTTTAGGAATAAGGGGCCCAAAGGGTCCAAAATTGAACTTTGTGTGATTTCATCAAAAATTGAATAATTGGGGTTCTTTGATATGCCGAATCTAACTATGTATGTAGATTCTTAATTTTTGGTCCCGTTTTCAAATTGGTCTACATTAAGGTCCAAAGGGGCCAAAATTTAACTTAGTTTGATTTTAACAAAAATTGAATCCTTGGGGTTCTTTGATATGCTGAATTTAAAAATGTACTTAGATTTTTAATTATTGGCCTAGTTTTCAAGTTGGTCCAAATGGGGGTCCAAAATTAAACTTTGTTTGATTTCATCAAAAATTGAATAAATGGGTTCTTTGATATGCCAAATCTAACTGTGTATGTAGATTCTTATTTTTTGGTCCAGTTTTCAAATTGGTCTACATTAAGGTCCAAAGGGTCCAAAATTAAACTAAGTTTGATTTTAACAAAAATTAAATTATTGGGCTTATTTGATATGCTTTATCTAAACATGTACTTTGATTTTTGATTATGGGCCCAGTTTTTAAGTTGGTCCAAATCAGGATTCCATATCAAGTATTGTGCAATAGCAAGAAATTTTCAATTGCACAATAGCAAGAAATATCTAATTGCACAATATTGTGCAATAGCAATTAATTTTCAATTGGAGTTATCTTTCTTTGTAAAGAATAGTAGTTGATAATATATGTTGGACATTTGCCAGATATGACTATGATGTCATTTTCTATTTTTATTTGCCAATAACTTTATGTAAATAACTTCATTGGAAATTTGCCAATATAAAATGTTGCTGATGAAGTTTTTTTTCCTTATCTTATCTAAACTATTTTTAGCTTAAAAGTTGTGTCCATACTTGTTCTCATTTCAGATTTCATATATAAAAAGAAAATTTCTTCAAACATTTTTTTGACAGGATTAATATTCAACAGCATAGTGAATTGCTCAAAGGCAAAAAAAAAATTTAAGTTCATTAGACCACATTCATTCTGTGTCAGAAACCTATGCTGTGTCAACTATTTAATTTTAGATTTAAATAAGTTTGAAGAAGAAATCTTTAATTGATTTGTAAATTCTTGACATTTGTTTTGTGTAAAAAACCCATATAATGTCAAAAATTTGATCACAATCCAAATTCAGAGCTGTATCACGCTTAAATGTTTTGTCCATACCTGGCCCAACTGTTCAGGGATCGACCTCTGCGGTCGTATGAAGCTGCGCCCTACGGAGCACCTTGTTTAGGGTTGAAATAACTATCTTTCACACATATCATGATATATGATAATCGACATATTGATCAAAAAGCATTTTTATTTTTTGTTTTTAAAGTAAATTTTATTCTTTCAGCACTTTTTTTTAAATTGGCCCTTCTGTGACTAAAATTATCGGGAAATTGGCCCTACCTCAAATTTTATAAGTTAAGCCACAATGTAAACTATAGGTGATTTTTTATACGACCGCAACAAATTGTTTGGGATCGTATAATGGTATGACGTCGTCGTTGTCTGCGTCGTCCGAAGATACATTGGTTTCCGGACAGTATCTTTAGGAAAGGATAATAGATCTTTATGAAATTTTTTCAGAAGGTTCAATACCACAAAAGGAAGGTTTGGGTCGACTTTGGGGATTGTGGTCCCAACCGTTTAGGAATTAGAGGCCCAAAAGGTGCCCAAAGCAAGCATTTTTCTAGTTTAAGGATAATAACTTGTGTATAAGTATTTCAATTGCTCTGAAATTGTATCACAATGTTTAAAACCACAAGTAGAAGGTTTAGATTTATTTGTGGGGTTATGGGTCCAAAGTTTAGGAATTAAGGGCCAAAAAGGGGTAAAAAACAATCAAGACAAGTACTTACAAGTGTGTAATTGTATGGAACTCTCTAAAATTGTACCACAATGTTCCATATAACATGGGGGAGGCTGGTATTAAGTTTTGGATTAATTGCCCAAAATATGTGGGAATTAGGGAACAAAAAAGGACCAAAAAGAAGCATGTTTCTAGTTCCCAAACAATAACTTGTGTTTAAGTGAATGGATATCTCTGAAATTGTACTACAAGGTTCCATACTACAAAGGAAAAGATGGGATTGAATTTAAGGGTTATTGCTTAAAGGGGGGGGGGGGGGTCAACAAGTTGGGGAAGGGGGGTTTTTGACCACATTTATTTTGTGACAAAAAAACTTTTTATGTCTAAAATTCAATCACAATCCAAATTTAGACAGTATCAAGCTTGAATATTGTGACCAAATTTGCCCCAACCGTTCAGGGTTAGACCACTGCGGTCGTATAAAGTTGCGCACCCGCGGAGCACCTGGTTGTTGTTGAGGGACCCCCCTTTTTGGGAAAAAATTTGGTTGCTTAAATAGAACGGGCCCCGTCTTAGGCAGTCAGTGGGCCCCCACTTATCCACGTAATCATTGTCCGTTAACTTATCTAAAATTGTAAAAACTGTTTCTCCTCTAATATTCTTATGAGCTTAATTATTTTACCAAACTAGGATACAAGAAATCTTCATAGGGATATCTAGATTGGACATTTTCTAAGGGGATCCACAGAACTCTGTTTCTCATCTGCAGTTGCTGCTGTTAGTGTAATGTAAAAGTGTGATGTTGACTTAAAAAGTGAGTATATTTATCAGTAAAATACAGAATTAAAAGAATATATATATATGTGTATAAAATACTCGTATATAAACTACGGTTTTTATATACTGATAATAAAATCAATGTTATACCAATAACAAAAAAAAAAATATAAATATAGATCTAATTTAAGGGGTAAAATTGGTATAAACTTATTAGAAAATTTTTCTTGTTCTAGTTTATCATGGAGAATGCAATGATAAATTATAAATTACAAAAATTCCTTAATCTCACCATTGCACATGTCAGAAATGCGAAATATGTGGACTCATCTTTAAAATTCCTTAGTAATAACCCTGATTGGTAAGGTTACCGTAGTATTTGATTATTTTACGAAAATTGTACCCTGAATTTTATTTTTAGATTGCAGCAACAGAATGAAGAATTCCAAGAGTCTAATACGGTTTATTTAACAGGATTTTATCATTGAATCAACATCCTACAAGAATATAACATACAAATAAATGAAAGAATCCATGGGTACTAATAGTAATTTTGTGCAGGGGAGAACATTTAAACAATACTTTAATGTAAGAGACATACAGTGGTGTATTTTTAAAGAGACCGAAAGAACCTGTAATAACTTGCCATGAGTGTACATTTTCCCAACCAGAAGCTTGTTCATAATAATATACAATTTAAATTAAAATTATTGTATGAACATTACAGATAAAGTCTCAAAAGAGCAAAATTTAATTTAGTTTTAAATGAAACGTAAAAGTACAAAACATTGAAATAAAAATAACTTTTACAAACTTTTAGTCCTTTCCATGTTGTCGGACATGTATAAAGTTTATGCTTTAACCATTTATGTAGCTCCATATAGGGGACTGGATCCCTGCCCCTAAAAGAAAACGCCTTCGAATCCGACAGCAATCAATCGATAAAAAACACCAAACAAAAATCTAAACCCATTCGTACACTTGATACATATAGCATGCTCTCCATTGTGAATCAAAGCTTAGCTAAATCAACACAGATTTTTTTTGTGTTTTTGTTTACATTATAAGGTTCCTACCTTGGTGCAGGCGTTTGAATAAATTATTTTTAGAATATTAAGTTGATAAATGGATTAGAAAAAAAATCATAAAAGAATGAAAATCTTTCGTTCTGTCTTTTGCAAGTTAGACTCTTTTCCCTGGGTAATTTGTTTCAAAGTTGATCAACAAATACAACTAAAATCCAGGATGCGAGTCATCGATGTACATGACATTGCTTGTCTTCTTGCTGTATTGTCACGCCTGTGACATGCAAAAGATACAGATAACAATCCTACGGTGTTAGCTATTTGTTTTGAGCCTGATATTTTATATGGTAATTGACTTGAACTGGAGGCTTCATACCTTGTGTACAGATGGCTTATACATGTATAACGAAAGTCTGTATTGTGTCTGTTGGCCTTGACCTCATTTTCATTGTCAAGCAACTGCTTGAAAACAAATTTCTATTTTTGTTATGTTAATTTCTCACTAACCTATTAGTGAACTACCGAATTGGACTATTTACTGGGTTTGTAATAACACGGGTAACAGGATGGGTACTACATTTATATGTGGACCAGGATCTGCATACCCTTCAGGAGCACCCGAGATCAAACCCATCGTGGGGTTCGTGTTGCTTAGTTATTAGTTTTTTTATGTGTCTTGTGTACTATTATTTGTTTAATTTGCACAGGTCATTGGTCAATGTTAAATTTATGGTTCATTGGTCAATATGTAATTTTCATGGTTTTGTCTGTTTCTTGTTTAAGATATGGGCGACTTTTTTTCTATTTTTTTGGTTTATTTATCACTAAAATTCAAACGACTGTGGTTTATCTCACATTGACTTCATTTTCATGGATCTTTGACAATGTGTGGTGTATGTGACACTTGTACTAAAACTCTATCAATGGACTATCAGCATAAAATAATTTGTGAATAGAAAAGCAGGCGAGACGATTGAGCTTGAGCATTCTTGTTACATCTTATGTTATAAGTTATATTTGAGACATTATTGGTTAGAGCTTACAAGACTGACTGATTGTTGAGGACCAAGAAATTTGAACAACAAGAAAGAAATAAAGAAAGAAAGGTTGTATAAAACATGCTCGCTACCAAAAAGAAAACATATTTACTTTCTATAATATTATCTAAAATATGTTCAGTTACTGTTAAATCATGTGAAGGCTCGATTCGTGTTCATTTCCCATAAAAAAAATCATGTGATAGCTCGATTCACTTTAATTTCATAGGTAGAAAATTTGTCTGTAGTTTAGATAATTCTTTTACACTAACCGTGATTTTGAAAGTGCTTTAGGTCAAGGACAAAAAAAAATGCAGTTTTTTGCAATTGAACACTCTTTTACTTGTAATGTAAAAGATGAAGAAAATCGAATTAGACTCCATATAGTAATAGACTGAAATATCTTTGGTAGAAGGGTTACTGTTTCGTGAGAATTTAACTAATATTTCTTTTTATATTTAGAATATGTATTTTAATTGGATTCTGCCATACTACCCTAAAAATTAGTCCAGCTTTTCATTCAAAATCTACTGCTGTCAAAATTTTTATGCTATATATATATTAAAACCACACAAAGAACAATAAGAAGCAAAGTTCTATTTTCTTGCCGTTGAATAGAAAATATCAATGTTGGTCAAAATAAGAAATGTGGTTATAATTTTCAATGACACAACTATAATTCACCAAAGTTTTAGTTAGATATACGCAATTGTAGTCAATTGTACGGCTTTGATAGAGTGAGTAAAAGTCGCTATAAAAGGTTTAAACATGTGAAATATGAATATGAAACAATTCATATGAGAATTTAACTGCCCCTAATGTATAACAAAACAATTTACAAACAACAAATATGACCGAAATGAACCAACCACAACCACTAGACTACAGGTTCCTGACTTGGCCCAAGGTTCATATTATAAAAATATCTTGAAACGTGTGCTTATTCTTTTAAATTACTTTGAAATTATTACTGATAACAAACTGTCATGGTATCAGAAGGATCTTTTCTTTCTATAGGAGAAACGTGAACTATATAAAGACTTCATTGCAATTCAAGTGCTACAAGAAAGTGTGAAAGAGCAACAGTTTTAATATAGACGACTGCATATATAATCTACATATATAATCTACATATTTAGTTCTATTAATAAAACAAGATGTGGTATGCCTCCCAACTAACAACAACATAACAAGGATACTATATATATATATATAACCATTATGTTCAACGTCAGCCGTCGACAAAATCGGTTCAACCCGCCACATTTATATGCACCTCTGCCCCAATTAAGTCTGACAAAGTCATGTTATAGATATGTCTTTGTGCAGTTATACATTTAGTTTGATGAACGATATTCTGACATTGTGCTGTACATCTAGATGACATCTATTTTTTTTTGTCGGAGCTATTCGGAACTTCTTGTATGGTGTTGACTGCTTAATATTGAAGAACTGTATTGGTGACCTCTGTCTGATGGTTTTGTATTTGTTGCTTATGTGATTGAATTTTACTGTCTATATGACAGCTCCTTTTCCGTCTTTCACATGAATCAACAATAAAACATTATTGCTCATGGAAAGCTGTAAAAGTCTACTTGATAACTAGTGAAACTAATCGTAAGGAAAAAAAACGCACTGATCTACGCCAAAAACATTGAATAACACAAATTATGACATACAACAAATAACGACAATCAAAAATGAGAAGTCGTGGCTTGAAACAGGCACATAAAGAAGGTTGTCATAAAGTTCATCAAAAGAATCCTCTTCAATGTATTAATGTGTTGATATGAAAGAATACATATAGCCATGGAGTTTTAAAATAAAATACTTGTTTTTATCCCAAACCAACTTATGATATTTGTTGATGATTGATTGATTGTTGATTGCTTTATGTCCAGTGGCAAATATTTCACGAAGGTTCAGGACGAGAACAAGTTAACAATGAATACAACAGGTATTAGTAGGTCTTGTAATAATAGAGGCCCACCGGGATGATGATCGGGAGGTATTTCGACTTCCACTGGAAAATAAAGGTATATTAGATAGGGACAGAAATTTTGCCATGCAACAGGAAGAGTTGTTGCAAGGGTTCTTAACGTGCAGAGATCTTGTCACTCTCTTTACACGAGACATTGGATTTAACCTCCCCATATGCATTCTGACAGGACGTAGCTGCAAACTTGATACATCTTGCACAGCCAGACGGACGCCCCACTTTGGGAAGTTTTTTACTGCTGGTCGGAACAGGACCAAGTGACCATATTTCTATTCCCAACTCCCCCTTGGGGCTTATGATGTTTTGATAGCATAACCGAGTTTTTTTTTTATTAGGTCTTGAATTTGACTACAACTTTCTGTACTTAAAAATGATTGAATTTTCAGTACTGTAAAATGACTGAAATTTTCAGTACTGGAAAATGACTGAAATATACAGTACTGAAAAATGACTAAAACTTTCAGTACTGAAAAATGACTGAAATATACAGTACTGAAAAATGACTGAAATTTTCAGTACTAAAAAATAACTGAAATTTTCAGTACTGAAAAATGACTGAAATTTTCAGTACTGAAAAATGACTGAAATTTTCAGTACTGAAAAATGACTGAAATTTTCAGTACTGAAAAAAGTCTGAAATTTTCAGTACTGAAAAATGACTGAAATTTTCAGTACTGAAAAATGACTGAAATTTTCAGTACTGAAAAATGACTGAAATTTTCAGTACTGTAAACAACTTTTTCCCAACATTACTGAAAATGATATAAAAATTAATGTACTGAATAGTGATGATTCCTAAAAGTACTGTTTATATAGCAGCATTTAATGTACTGATTAGTGATGTTTTCTAAAAGTACTGTTTATATAGTGGCATTTAATGTACTGATTAGTGATGTTACCTAAAAGTACTGTTTATATAGCGGCATTTAATGTACATGTAAATGCTAGTCAAATTGTTGGTAGTGTAGAATTACTTATGTTGATAATTTTGTTTACTGAATTGGATTACTTAGAATTACTGAAAAAGTAAATTACTTGTATTTACTTAAAATTACTTATTAACATCACCAATAATTACTATCAATGATCAATAATTTTGACAAATTTAATTACTTGAATCAAGTAATTGAATTACTTTTTTTTGGTAATTCCAAGTAATTTTTTTTAAGAGTTTACATATGTCTTACTAGTATGATGTGCTATACTTTTATATTATGCATATGGAATGAATGGATGATTAGAGAATATGAAACTTGTCTAATAATGGTTTTTAATTTAATTATGCCTGTGTTCACTTTGATGGACGCTATTTCATGCAATTAGTTATTGGCTTAGCTGTAATAAGTCCCGTTTTCTTCGATCTGTTAAACTTAGTGTGGTTTCTGATTACAGCACATCAATTCAGGTACTGCGAACACAGACATTGTACTAAAACAATCACTTTGTCTCAATATTTTAATTTAAAATGCTGTTTAAAGAGAGATAATTCACGATCATCAATTTGTCTTCAGGTTGTCATAAGTGTTTTGCAGCAAATTCTCAATAAAATATTTTGTTTCATCTATTTACAGATACCGTTTAATCTTTTTTATTTAAAGTTATGGATTTGTTCTGTTTCTTTTCTTTTGCCTTTGCCTGGTAAACGAGAACTATTTAATGTACGCTTCCCTTTTGCAAAACATGATCATTCTAGGAATTTTAAATTAAAAAAAATACAATCAATAAAAACCAACCTAACCCCACCAAAAGGGGATGGTCGATGGCTTGGAATAAATGCAGTAAACTGTGCATTCTATTTGTTCATCTCCTGTATACTCACGTTTAACACGCTTCATTCCAAAAGACTGAATAAAACACTACAAATAGAGCGCTTTGGAGCATCGAAACAAAAACATTCAGATACGAGAACGAATAATGTATTTAGAAAACTTATATTGAAACAGTATTATATTTATCTGTCAGTGTGAGAAGAATTGGATGCTGCTTGGGGGTACAATAAATAGAGTAATGCAGTACGGACCTAGTTGTAGACATACAATGTATTAAAACAACTCACCACTTTTTGTTATAACCACTATGGTCGAAGCAATTATTTCAATAGACACATTACCTAAGCATAACAACTTAATTCGTCAAAAGTGCGTACCACTTTATGAAATTATTGAACGAATGACGTTGCGAATGAGCCAAAATAGGTTAAACGGAAAACACATTCCAATATCTATTTTGTGACTTGGATGGAGAGTTGTCCTATTGTCTCATTGGCACTCATACTACGTCTTCCTATCTATGAAAGGTATATGCATGTATTTCACGAAGTCATATTGAAGTGAAACATATTAAATACTTTTTGGACCATTATGAAAACTTAAGGTTTATCATAACCTTTCGTCAAATATTACCACAACACAAATTCTACTCTGGATACACTGCACCTAGACAATAACTAAGGCATGACTACACCTATATATATTAACTTAGGCCGTTAGTTTTCACGTTTTATCTTTGCTATTTCAGGGATTTTTTTTAGCTGACTATGCAGTATGGGCTTTGCTCATTGTTGAAGGTCGTACGGTGACCTATACTTGTTAATTTCTGTCATGGTATCATTTGATCTCTTGAGAAGAGTTGTCTTATTGGCAATCACACCACATTTGCTTTTTTATACTGTAAATTCCGAATTATTTCGAGAATTTTATAATTGCATAAAATGCAACAGAGTGCAAATCGTAATAATTTAAACTCGCATTTTTTAATATGTTTTGGACAGGATTAAATTTTTCTTAAAAATTGCAAATTAAAATCGCGTTTTTAAATTAGACAAAAATGACAAAAATCGCAATAATAATTGCACTCAATAATTTTTTAACTTTCAGTATTTAAATGTATTTAAAGTTTCAAAATTGTAAAAATCAATTGAATTTCTCTTTATTTTTTGTCGTTCCTGCAGAAGGTGAACTAAACTATGTTGGTCAAAATGTCTGACATACTTACCTTATTGTTAATAGTTGATCAAAAAATATCTTGTAGATTTATAGAAAAAAATAAGGAAATGTGGTATGATAGCCAATGCGACTAGTATCCACCAGATTTCAAATTAATTAGATATAAGCAACTATAGACCAACATACGACTTCTACAGGGAACATCCTAGACTATTTCTATGATTAGATCATATCTAGTAAATATCAGGTGCATGTCTATTTTCCTAACTGTGTAAACTTGAAAAGAAAAATATGCACCAACAAAACTAGATATGTTTTTATATTTTCTGCAAAAATGAAACGCAAATAACAAACTGTGCCCCTCTACTTGCCGATTTGTTTCTTTATTATTATGAGGCTGACTTCATACAGGAACTTCTTAGGAAGAAAGATAAGAAGTTAGCACTATCATTTAACTCTACTTTTCGCTATATAGATGGTGTTCTTTCACTAAATAATTCAAAATTTGGTGACTATGTGGAACGCATCTTTCCAATCGAGCTAGAGATAAAGGATACTACAGATACAGTTAAGTCGGCCTCATATCTTGACTTACATCTAGAAATTGACAATGAGGGTCGGTTGAAAACAAAACTTTACGACAAAAGAGATGATTTCAGCTTTCCAATTGTGAACTTTCCATTTCTAAGTAGCAACATTCCAGCAGCACCTGCATACGGGGTATATATCTCCCAATTGATACGATATTCCCTTGCTTGCATTTCCTATCATGATTTTCTTGATAGAGGGTTGCTGCTCACAAGGAAGCTATTAAACCAAGAGTTCCAAATGGTGAAGTTGAAATCATCCCTTCGTAAATTTTACGTACGCCATCACGAGTTGGTTGACCGTTATGGAATAACCGTATCACAAATGATATCGGATATGTTTCTTACGTCGTAACTACAATCCCCTTCCCTTTCCTGAATGTGACCTACCGAATTAGACTATTTACCGGATTTGTTATCACATAAGCAACACGGCGGGTGCCGCATGAGGAGCAGGATCTGCTTACCCTTCCGGAGCACCTGAGATCACCCCTAGTTTTTTGGTGGGGTTCGTGTTGTTTATTCTTTAGTTTTCTATGTTGTGTCGTGTGTGCTGTTGTTTGTTTGTCTTTTTCATTTTTAGCCATGGCGTTGTCAGTTTGTTTTAGATTTATGAGTCTGACTGTCCCTTCGGTATCTTTCGTCCCTCTTTTACATATCTAAGCTCAGCCCATTTTAAAAACTTGATTAGATGACAAGTTTGCAATCAGAGTAGAGTTTGTAGTGCAATGGTTTTTCAATTCCTTTAATGGACCGATATGATATGCTTTTCATTAGTCTTTTAAATACAGCTGGTATATTCATTCAAAAAATCCCTTTTACTAGAACGAAAACAAAAATTATGCAACAGTGTTTTAAAAAAAAATGTGATCAATGTGTAAATAAATATTGTGAACATTTAATAAATACAAATGTACTTTTTGTAGAAAATCCTAACTATCTTATACATGTTATAGATATAACTAATAAACAAAGTAATAATAACATTTTAAATGTCGATTGACAAATACTATCCAGGTGAAAATACTTTTTTTAGTTTCAAAACATCGTCTATATAATCTTTATCATTTGTGAAGTCTGCATATGTGATGTCCTTTAACTTCTCTGGAATTTCAAATTCGTCATTGGCAAGTAACAACGGAATTACACACTTCATTTTCTTTTTAGGTTCGAATAATTCCAGTAATGCGTGATTGATTTCAAACTGACACCAGAGACTCTCTACGAAGTGTTTGGTTAGTACAAGAATAACTTTAGAACTATTTTTGATACTGTCTAGAATGTTTTCAAAAATGAACTTTCCAGGCTGGAAATCACGATGCGCTATACAACCTAATGAAAAATTAAAAAAAAGTACGCTATTGAAAATTTAAACGATAAAATGTATTTAAAGAAAAATCTTTTTTTCAGAAAATGAGGAGTATAATGACAGTAAATAATTATCAAAGAATAATACAGTTGTTTACAAAAATACCTAGGTTTTTCGGCTCTTTAGTCTTTCATCGCCCCAAAATCATTTTACATAAATCCAAAAATTTTCACCTCTTTGTGTCTTCTTTTAAATGTATTTTGTTTGATGTCATCAAAACTCTGCGAGACCAGTACTGAACATCTGGTATTAATTTGATAATAATGAGAGCCGTGGTGTAGTGGTAAGTGTATCGGACTACTAACACAAAGGTTCCTGGTTCGATTCCCGTCTGGGATGAAAATTTCAGGAATTGAATTTTCGGCTCTCCCTTGACACCATTTGCGAGTATGATCTCGAGGAAACGATGATAGTCCGTCGGAAGGGGACGATAAATGGCTGACCCGTGTTAAGAGAGAGCCATATCTTTTGCACGTTAAAGACACCCTTGTAGATTTCGAAAAAGAGCAGGCTAATGCCGCTACAAGGCAGCACTCGCATCCGCAAAGTGGAAAGGGATTAATATAAGTTGCAAAACTTGTTTCCAAATCCACTATAAATAAATATGTTTAAACTAATTTGATAAATCGATATGCAAAACAAGGATTTGTATTTGAATGGTAATTGCCTTAAACTGATAATGGTTTAGAATGTGTTACCTTTTAAAATGACATCATCCGTGTACATAGCAGATTCTAGATCAGGAACTAATCTAGTCAGTACCCAGTCGCTGTCTTTATGACTGTATGAGACAAAGAAATCGTATAGAAATTCATTCGACAATTGCGATGTTATTAGGACTGTAGGCATTGAAAACGTTGATTTGAATTCATCATCAAAGTTTGGTTCAATGTCATCAACCAGCGGAATCTGGCGTAATTGTTCTAAATATTGTTCTAAAGAAAGAACAGATTCGTTGTTGTAAGGCATTAAGTCAATACACGTTTGCGTGCATTCTGTTAGTAAAATAACTTTACTGCTGTTAAGCATGTACGAAAACCTGATGGTATCCCCTAGAAGAGCTATCAAACAATGTTCGTTATTTCTTAATAGAAATCTGCATACCGATACCATGTTTTCAAATTTCTGGTAACCTTTCCCCATTGTATAAACAAAATCCCTAATAAGATATTGTATGTTTACATTATTAGCAACGTCGATGCTATATTTCCTCAACATATAAAGACATGTAACTTTTAACGACGTACTATTTTCATTATGTGACAACGACAAAGCTCTTTTCATCCAATCTATTGCAGGTTTCAATTCATCTAAGTCGTACAAAACTGCACCCATTTTATAAACCAAGTAATAGTTCGTTGGTCCAGACTGTCGAACGCCGTAATTCAAATAGTCAAGCGCATCAAATAAATAACTCTTCCGATGTAAGGTAACGTACTCCGACCCATTTGATCTAATTTCTGGAAATTTTGCCAAATACTGACAAATATCAACTGCTTCGCAGATCGATTTTGATGTCCCTTTTGAGCAGAAACATTGGTACCCATCATGTGCTGCTTCGATTAGTAATTGTTCAGCAGTATCAAAATCAAAACTTATATATTCCAGTGCTAATTGTCTTCTTACTGACATTCGAGTTGAGTATGCAAACCAGTTAAAAGTGTCTTGTCGTATAGATGTGGACAATAAATATTCTGCTCTATGAAGAACAGATCTTTTGATATTCGGAACCCCACTCTTACAAGCTGCTATCAGAAGGGTTCGCCCAAATCGATTCAAAACAAATGTATCGTTTGTGTTCATATAATAAGCTTCATCTAAAGCACTCAGAGGTTCAGTGAAATAATGATTAAAACGATGAACATTTGCAAATCGATTTTTGTTGAAATGTTTAAAGTAATAGGAACGTTTTAAAAGCATGTGGCCGAGCAAAGCCAATGATCTAGATTTATAAATCAAGCACTGTTGAACATCAAATTGTCTGTCATTTATAATTTCCCAAAATATTTCGGCTGCTTCCAAAGTAACAGATCTTTTTTTCTCTGTCTCTATTTATTCGATCTTCTTGACACATTTCCTTAAGCGAGTTAAATTTACGATTTAGTGCAACACCTTCATAAAAAGACCAGATAAAACTTAATCTGTAGAGCGTCTTGGATTTTAGGAACTTATCGAGGGATCTTTGTCTTCTTACACATAACTGGTTTTCTCTTTCCATTTCTATTGACCGTTGCAAATTCAATAATGCCTCCTTATTGTGGTATATACACAATTGGATACAGCTGTTTCGTTTCCCAGAGCTTTTCTTATGTTCAGAAAGTAGCATGCGATAGGTTTCAGATAACCTGTCTTTTGTGATATGTTCTACATTTGCATCCTCGTCATACAGTATGGCATATCCTTGTTCCATTAAACAGATCGCTTTACTTCTTCTATCTTCTATTTCCCCTCCATTTAGAATAGCATCTAACCTTTCCTTGTACATGTCAGCTTCATTAACTCTGTGAATGCCGCGACATAAAAATTCGATGTCAGAAAGCGCGTTTAAATTTCTTGGATCACGTTCTAGAATATTCTCAAGACATATTATTGAATCATTTTTTCCTCGCCAAGGTTTGCTCTTCACAACTGCTATCATATTGTTTAAAACATTATGCACCACTTTGTGTTCCTGGGTTAAGCGTTTATACAAACTTGTTATCGTATCTTCAATGGAATGCATGTCATTTTGAAACATTATGTTGAGATTCAAGTCGAACAAACCGGGATTTATGTTTGAACTGTCCCCCATCTAAAACAAATAAAACGGAGAGTCTATGAACATTTCAGAATATTTGATTCTAAAACTGAACTTAACTGAACATATTCTTATTTGCTTCTTATTTTCTCAACTGAAATCCCTCATTATTTGTTTTTGCTTGGAGCAAATGGTTTCCTTAGGAAAAAGAAAAGCTCAATTAAAACGTTCATATGTTATGCAATACTTAAACGATTGTATGACTACATGACTATAATTGTAAAAAAAAAAAATTATTTGCCGTATTTATCGTAAACATCTGCAAATGTCGTAATGTGTAAAAGATAATGGAGCTTAGTACAAAAAAATGTGTCAAAACGAATGAACTGAAAAGAGATTAGAGTTTATTTTTTATTTGCTAAATATGTTTTATAATACTAGTATTTCATTTACAAGGCAAACATATTTTATTTTAAATCTAAACTTGATTTTGATCTCTTTTTCGGAAATACACACTATGAAAATTAAAGATGTGAATGAGAAGAAAAACAAACACGGCCAAAAATGATCTACTTCAATTTTAACACAAAAAGAAGTAAATTCATGACCAAATTTGAAATATTTAAAGTCGGATTAAATAAACCATTCTTAACAATACAAATACACATTTAGGGATTTTACTAATCAGAGTTATTTCACTTAAGAATGAAAGTAAACTTACGAGAACTTATCGCTCGAATATCTATTCTAAAATATATATTTATTTCACTGTGTCTAAACCACACCGGCAAAATTTGATCGGACTCGATGGCATCTAACATCTGGCACAATGACGGAACATCAATAGACAGAAGAAAGATAGGTTTCTCCTTATTTTCTTATTTTCTTTATGATATTGAAGAATATATATACATATACAACTATTTTCTATTGTGATATGCAATATTTTCTACAACCCTTCTATATTAACGAAGAAATAAGTAAAAATTCATGTCAAAATGACGAATTAAGTGAACCTTGCCTCGAAATTGTTTAATATCTCGTTAAATTGTTCACATTGTACATGTTGTACGGATAGAAAGTTACGGGAAGATAGATACTGACACAAAGATTGCAAAACTAGTCTTTATGAACATCTCAATACTTGTATTTCTGTGTATGGAACGAAAGAAATGGGTCATGTCAAATTAAAATACACCGGTTTCGTCATTGTTGTTTACTACACAACACCCGGTTTCGTCTATATATATCACCCGGTTTTTTATATTTTTTTAAAACCAACAATTTATGAAAAGCAACGTTAACACGGATCTGAACATTGTCTTTCGAAAGAATTTAAATATATATTATTTATTATAAAGTAAACTTAGCGTGTTTACATTTATTTGCATAGGTAATTATAGTACTACACATTTTCCTTATGAAAGTCGTATCTGTTATTTCACTGATCTTCAAACTAATTTTAAATGGAATATAAATACTCAATAGCAAACACTGATATCTAATTATTTTTTTAACATTAACATTATGATATTTTTTATATAGGTTTTGAGATACATCGCAGTATGTGACCCCCCCTTTTTTTACAAAGAAAACCTAAATAACGCTTAATAAACAAAAGTTAAAACATCACCAAAAAGTATGCAGAAGTTAAGATTTATATAACTAAGAAGTGTGTAAAGTTTCATGCAATAATGATAAATCGTTTTGAGATATG
The DNA here is from genome assembly GCA_019925275.1 of Mytilus edulis. Lineage (NCBI taxonomy): Eukaryota > Metazoa > Mollusca > Bivalvia > Mytilida > Mytilidae > Mytilus > Mytilus edulis. The sequence goes on along the minus strand of CM034349.1, from coordinate 80,546,828 downwards.
GCACTCTTGTTTTACTTACAAAGTTCTGTCACTTAAAAAAGATTTAATTTGATTTTCACTAAAAAGTTTACAGTTCGTTTGACCATTTCAAGAAATTACTTTGTTAAGTTTCATGAAAACTAGATAAGCTGTTCTCAAGTTACGGTGCAACATGTTTACGCTAGACAGAAGAATAGACGGATAGATAGACGGACGGACTGACAGAATGGCTGATAGATGGAGGAACGGACGGATGGAAGGAAGGACTGACAGACGGACGGATGTATACAATAATACGTCATGTCAAAATTATGACGGGCGTGTAAAAACGCAATGAAATGGAAAAAAACTCTTAATTAAAGGTCAATAAGTTTTATTAGGATATCGGCCAAGTCGATTTACTTGTATATCTTCTTGACTTCCTACGTCATTTTTGCTAAATGACTTTTATATATATGTTTAAAAATAGTAGATAGAATTTGACAAAAAAAACTTCAAATTCGTCATTTAAGGGCAGTGCAATAACTCCTTTAAGAACTAATGTGAGAATTTTATAGTAATTGGACAAATGTTAGAGCTCAACATTTTGAAGATAATCATCTGGCCCTTTAGAAATGTCTATGTCTACGGCTGTTTTTAAATAATTGACATCATGCACTTGCATGCCCCCCCCTTTGTTTATTTCTTAGCCATGAAGGCCATCTTGGTTGACAAGCGGTGTCACAGTAAACTTTTTAAAACTAGATACCCTAATTATAATTAAAAAAGACATATGATTTTAAATAAGGTTTGTTAAATGCAGCCTAGTAATTATAGATGTGAACATGTATGTAAAAAATTGTATTGAAAGATAATGAACGACGGTCGACCGGTGCAAAGTGATGAAAAAAAAACTTTTCCTCTTGGGTCAAGTGAGCCAAAAACAATCAAGAATTCCAAACAAAATTACACCGTTCTTGAATTAAAAAAAAAATGTGTAACAACTGAAAATTTCAAATTTCACGAATCGGATCGGACATAGCAAACAACTTCACTGGCGGTTTTTTTTCAATAAATAAAATAAGACATATTATTTATATTTACATGTACGCACTGACATGTCACAAATGCATAAATGGTCACAATTCAATTTATGATGAAGGTCTGTGGCCAAAGGAAAAATAATATAGAAATGAGGTCAAGGGCAATGGACATGGCAAATTGGAAAAAAATCGTTAGATCTGTGTTCCATACTTGTATATGTTACAGTCAAACCTTCTAACTTTTGACATATGCAGCTTTATACAAATAGTTCAAAACGCTATGAATTCGAATCACTTAGTGTCGTCGCTTGTTTTAAAATATCAATGAGAATGTTTATAATAAACATAATCAAACTCACATAATCCGATTTCGCGGGTGTCCCTGTTTTCTTATTTCTTACAATATTTTAATTCGGTATACACTTTATAAGATAAGTGGCGAATCTAGACATTCATTCATTTCCCATGTCGATTATGCATGCATATATACATTTGTCTTATCATCAACGTTTATCCTTAAGAAGATTTATGTTTAACGATCATAAAAAAGATAACATACATAGAATGATTAGATTACTTATAAAGGTGTCCATCCTATTGTACGAGAAATTCACATATCAATTGTGTGTTTCGATTTTTTAAGACCGCAAAGTTTAACTCTAATGTCAAGTTTAAACATATTTTCCATAATTCATGTAGAAAACGCATATTTGAGAGCTTTAACCTCAATTTGCGTTATAAAAGCAAGTTTTGCAATCTCCGTGTCAGTATCTATCTTCCCGTACCTTTCTTTCCGTACAATGTGAACAATTTAACAAGAAATTAAACAATTTCGAGGCAAGGTTCACCCAATTCGTCATTTTGACGTGCATTTTTACTTATTTCTTATAGAACGGTTGTAGACAATATTGCATATCACAATAGAAAATAGTTGTATATGTATATATATTCTTCGATATCATAAAAAATTAGAAATAAGGAGAAACCTAGCTTTCTTCTGTCTATTAATGTTCCGTCATTGTGCCGGATGTTAGATACCCTCGAGTCCGAACAAATTTTGCCGGTGTGGTTTAGACACAGTATATTTGTAGGCGACGGATTACATTTAACTTTTGTATCTTTTATCTTTTAAAACACTTGTAAGCACATATAAATAAATATATATAAGTACAAATACTCTTAAATCAATTGTTTGTGACATTATACCAATTTGATCAATTTCATTTCATGGTGCTTGTACTTAAATAATCTTATGTATAAAAAGAAGATGTGGTACCAGTATGAATGCCAATGGGGCAACAGTTCACAAGAGACCACATGACAAAGAAATTAGCAACTATACGTCACGTTACGGCCTTTACCAATAACCAAAGCCCATACCGCATAGTCAGCTATACAAGTCCCCAAAATGATAAATTATAACAATCAAAATGTGAAAAACTAACGGCCTTGTTAATGTACAAAAAAATGAAAGAAAAAGTTAATATTTTAAAACACAGCAACAAACGACAGCCATTGAATTACAGCTGGCAACGGACTTTGGCCAGGCACGTACATACAGAAAGTGGCGAGGTTAATATAAAAAAACAGATGTGGTATGATTGCCAATGAGAAAACTATCCACAAGAGACCAAAATTACACAGACATTAACAACTATAGGTCACCGAACGGCCTTCATTAATGAGTAAAGCCCATAACGCATAGTCTGCTATAAAAGGCCCCGGTATGACAATGTAAAACAATTCAAACAAGAAAACTAACGGCCTTATTTGTATTGAAAAAACATGAACGAAAAACAAAAATGTAACACATAAACAAAAGACAACCACTGAATTACAGGCTCCTGACTTGGGACAGGCACATATATAAATAATGTGGCGGGGTTAAACATGTTAGCGGGATTCCAACCATCCCCCTAACCTGTTGTATAACTGTACAACATAAGAACGAACTATAAAAATCAGTTGAAAAGGGCTTAATTCATCAGATAGATACACACAGAAAAACATCTAACAAAAACACAGAGTGGAGGGTATTATTGTAAATTAACTCATCATAGATACCAGGACTTAATTTTGTATATACGCCAGAAGCGCGTTCCGTCTACAAAAGACTCATCAGTGACGCTCGAATCCAAAAAGTTAAAAGGCCAAATAAAGTACGAAGTTGAAGAGCATTAAGGACCAACATTCCTAAAAGTTTTGCCAAATACAGCTAAGGTAATCTATGCCTGAGGTAGAAAAGCCTGAGTATTTCAAAAAATCTAAATTTTGTAAACAGTTAATTTATAAATATAACCATATCAATGATAATTCATGTCAGCACAAAAGTGCTGACTACTGGCCATGGGCTGGTGATACCCTCGGGGAAATAAATCTCCACCAGCAGTGGCATCGACCCAGTGGTTGTAAAATAAGTGTACATCCAAATAACAAAAATAAACTAAGTACAGATCTGCGATTACTCGCAGTTATTGACAGTTACTTCAAAGCAAAAAAAAACCCCAACTATTTGAAAAAATCATTTATCTAAGACTGAATTATCAATCATTATATTACACATCCAGCATCCAATGGATTTGTGTCATAAAAAGTCAGGAAAAACATGACCTTGTGTAGTCCCAAGATATAGGTATCGACAGAGTGAAATCCATTAATTTGCATACGTAAATAACAATTATATTTAGTTTGCTTTTTTATTTGCTGATAACCAAAATCATTATAAGAAACAATAAAACAATTGATATAATTACAGTGTTGAATTGATAACCTTTAAGAATAAGTTTGTTTAAAGGATCGATAAGTTTACTCGGATCGTTTCTAATTTTCAGGTCACAGTAAATAACATCTCCATTTAAGGTGGCACGGTAGAATACCTGGCCCTTAAGGGATATTGATAACTTTTTCAGAACTTTCAACACTTTCTAACACTGCCAAAAATTCTATACACAATTAAATGAATTACTTTCATTTTACTATTCAGAAATAAATTTGAATATATCATGACCGTTCACTTTTTTTTTTTAGCTATTTCTAAAAACCTGCTTTTAGGTCTTTTATCATGCAGTGAATACAAAATTAAAAAACAATTCTCAAGCAATCATTTTCACCTGTATGTAAATCATTTCATATTTTCCTATATATGATTCATCTCTTAGTTTGGGAAGTATGTTCAGTTGATACTGTATTTGTTGTCTGTTCAGATACATAAGTACGGTACACAAAGGAAAGAGCAACCTTAATCTGGAATGCAAATACGAACGTGCTACCTAAAAATAAGGATGTCATGTTTGAAATAAGTTTTCTAAGGTACAACCAAACTTTAAAACCAAATCTTTATATCTTATGAAGAATTTAGTAAAGGTTTGAAGTAATTTGTGGTTAAAAACATTCCTGAATTAATAATTTCTCAATCTGTAGATTACGTTTATTATAATCCAAAACGTCATTTGTGTCTACTTTCAAAATATATTTTTCCAAAATAAAAGTTAAGTTCCAATGATAATGCATATTTATAAAATGTTGAAATTATACAATTCACAGGAGGTATACCATTAAATAATTAAGTTTTTTATCTGTTTAATCGCAACTTGACACCCGCTTTGTGTAATTTGTTGATCTTAATTAGAATATTATGTCACGTGTTAACTTGATTTGACAAGTGTCAGAACATATACATTGAGTTTATATAGATATAAAAGGTATTTAAGGAGATAGAAGATATACTAAAGACACAACAAAGAAATTACCAATCGTAGATTAACGATAGTCGGTAGCATTGTCTACGTTTTTATTGTACTGCACTCTTATGGTATTTGGAGCATTTTGTCACTACTTACAATTAGAATTGAGCTTATATTTGCGCAGTAGCTTAAATAAATGTAACAATAGTAAATAGCTGTTCAATAGTGATGAATCGATTATGCGTAAGAAATCCGGGTCACAATCCTTAACAGAGAGAAACACATCAACAGAACAACCAAAACATTAAACTGCTATAAACACAAAACGCCAACATACACAGAAACGGACTAGTTGATAACAACGTCCATATTTATTGAGAATAAGCATTTTGTCTTATGATTTATGAATTCTAAAATTTACAAAACGTTTTTGTTTACAACATTATTATTTCAATATAATATAATATTGTTTATTAATAAATAAAGCTTGTATTGTTTGCTGTAAAATACAATACAATTATGTAAATGTTGAATTTACAAGAATAAAACAATTACGAAAAATATAACTATAACAATTATATCCACCATAATATTATTGTATAAAATTATAAAATTTCATGCCATATTCAAAGTATTTGAAGACGATGGGTTAGCCTCTATATAAATGTTCCTTTTTTAAACAATTTTTTTTTGGATTGACTTTTCATTTTCATCTGTTGCTACACATGTTTTTTGGCGCGTCACTAACACATTACTTTGCACTTTTGCAAACGATTGATGCTTGCATTTTGTGCAGCATTATATTCATATTTAGTCCAAACCCATATTCATGTTTAAAAATCCTTGCCCTCATGGAAATCAATGTCCGACCACGAATGTATGTACAATTGTGATCATATTAGTTTTAGACATTAATCTTACCTTTTGATATGTTCATGTGCAGTCAATTTATAAATTGCTGAACTTATATTGTAAGTATTATATATGTCTATTTTCGAAATAATACTTTAAGGAAATCTATATAATCTATTGTCATTTAACTATACAACGATTGAATATGTATATCATGTATAAATTATGTTTTGTATTTGTTCTATCATATGTAATACCCTCTCGGTCTAAACCACTGACCTAAACTAATTTTTGAAACTATAGGCCGGCATTACAACTCCAAACATACTATTAAATACCGACCTAAAATTAAAATATTATAGAATATTCCCTCTAAGTATCCTCCCTTATTTAAAATAGAAATCGAAAGTACTTCATGTTTTTCGATTGTTCCCTTATTTTGGTCTGCTTTGTTTTGAAAAATTTCATTTCAGAATTCTTGATGCAGATTTGATATAAATTTTATAACTTTACTTTCATATACTATGCATTAAAAGTAAAATAACCAAAATAACGATATCAAAAGAGAAATCAAAACGGAACGTTCCTTATCATAGGTTAATTCAAAAGCTCCAGCTCATCAATCGAATTTTTAACAACTGTCATATTTTGTATTTGTAACAGGCAATTGCTTATGTGATATGGTGGATTAAACCTAGTTTTATAGCTATCTTAACCTCTCATTTGTCTAAAAGTGCCATAAAATATCATGATATTGACAATGTGAAAAAAAATAAACAGAAATGACAGTTGAATTATTTTTTTTAGGGGAAAGCAGTTAACATTGTTTTATAATCCTAATCCATATAAAACAAAAAAATATGATCATAAAGGCATTTACACAAACCATATTAGCGAGCGTAAAAGAAAAAAAAATACAAACAATAACCATAAAACAATACACAATCGCAAGATGTACAAGTTCCGGGCCACGCAGTATTACAAGAAAGTGGACTAGACAGTTTAGGTTTATAATTTACAAAAACAAATAAAGGAGCACTATAACACATGTGTCTTCTTTCGAAATATTATTTGGTTACAGGTACAATAAAATCTGTAATATTAATAATAAAACAAACAGTCCAGTAGGTATATCATTTAACAATTCAACATACTAGTGTCATTTTTATCATATATGCAACCTGTGGACCTCAATGTATTTAGAACACTATATACAATTTACACTTGATATAACAAGTGTCAAAGGATTTTCATGCAATGGTTAGAGAAATTAAAAAAGCGAGTAAATAAAACAAATAAAGCAAGTTTAACCATTTTTGTGAACATACACATTTTAATAATTTTTTAATATCAGACCTCGTTTGCCGAGTGGTCTATGTAGTTCTCTCCGGCTACTCTGGTTCCCTTCACTAAACAAATTACCACCTTTTAAACAAAAACAATCAATCGCTTACAAAAAATTTTGCACAAGAAATGAGAATTAATAGTAACGAAATAATTTTAGTAACCTCATGGTTTGTTGACTACTTTCCAATAACATGTAGTAACAGTCTCATGGTATTTCAGTAATATTTTGTTATTAATAAAACAAAAACACAGTAAATATGGCAAATATGTTTTGATTAACAGATATTTGAAAACATGTTCATATAGGTTTTTAACTTATTTTCAGTTTCTACGAGTATTTACAGATCGGTACTTTGTACAAGAACCTTCAACTCATAGATGGCTGTACTATTCACTTTTCATATTGCTTCAAGACAAACAGCAATTTTCTATATATTTCATTGGATAATTAGTAAAAGGAATTAATTTTTTAATACGATGACTGAGGAGATGTTTCAAGAGAAATCATAGGTTCATCAATTCTATATTCAAATTAATAGAAGATATGGAAACTACACCAGTGAGACCGCAAAGTATTGTCTTAAAAACCTATGACATATATCGATAGATGAATTTCAAAACGACATATTTAGCCCTGAATCTCCTTGGCCGTTGTAAAGTATTATATATCTGTGAATAAGGATTACAGAGACAATAATGGAGCCTTAGAAAACAGCAAAAGTCTGAACAATACTGAATTTAACACAGTCAATTAAACTTAAAATTGACCGTGACATGGAACGTTCCTGATAAATTTATTTTTCAGAATTTTCAGATGATGTCAAGATCTAAATAAAGACAATAGTAGTATGACAGTTTTCAAGATTATAAATCGATTGAGAGAAAACAAATCCGGGTTATATACTAAAACCGAGGTAAACACACCACGAAACAATAGCAACAATGAAGCAACAAAAACAAACGACAATGCAACATACATAGAAACGAACTATTAGATAAAAACTGATAAATTTACTAGTGTTTTTTCTAATCTGAAATAAACTTAATTGCGTTGTTAACGCCTATTTTGATATTGCATTCATATTCAGAACGTGAACAATTTCATTATTATTTAACAGATACAACAGGTGAATGCAGTATATTTAAGTCGACGAGAAGGTTTAATTGATATTGGAAAATGATAGTATATTTGATAGGAATAGAAATAGAAATTAAATGTTGTAACGGGCCACCTTCAAACGCCGAAATGGTTATTATAAGAGTTCTCAACAAGCAAAGAGGTAGGCACTATCTCTACACCCGGTTTTGGTTGTAGCATTACTGTTCTGGACGTGACTGCGAGTTAATACGTCCTGTACAGCACACTTTGGAAAGTTTACACAAAATAACTCAATCCTGTTAACTTAATTGCCCTTCATTTAATACGTCCTGTACAGCACACTTTGGAAAGGAATTTACTACCGGTCGAATGAAGAACAAGTGAAGATACAGTTCTTTACAATAGTCACTCCTTTGAAATTTGACAGTTTACACAAAATAACTCAATCATGTTAACTTAATTGCCTTTCATTTTAGCTTATCGGATTCGAAGGGTCATTGTTAGATTTTTAATCACTTGGCGTTCATCATCTGTGCTCATTTGTCGTTCGTTAATTTTTTTATAAAAAATATTAACCTCTGAAACAACTAGGCTAAAAGTAACAAAGGGGTAAAATGCAGTTTTGTTTATAATTTGGAAAACCGCAGAAATTTAAGAATGTTGAGTTCTACTTTTTGTTAACATCAAAAATGTCATGAGGACTTTATATATCCTTTTTAAAACATGTGCCTATTATTTTGAAAACTATAATAGAGAAAACCCTATTATAGCAAAAGTGCACGAGGAAATAAATTAACATTTACAAGTTCATCAGACGACTCCTTCTTAGAGTGATTGCTCGTTAAGAATCATTTTTACTAATTTGTTGCGTACTTGCCTAATATATTAAAGATAATAGAAGATTAACAGATACTTAAAAAACAAAAATGATAAGCATGTTAAAATATACAAGTAAGTCTAATTGTCGAATTCTTGAGCTGACTCGTTTATGAATGTGTTGCTCTTAAATGACGATTTTAATTAAGGTTGAGTGGTAAGTAGGTCCTGAGTTAAAGATGCTAGATGCTGATGTTTTGTATCGTTTAATTTAACTTAAGTGTTTTTGTTATTTGTTTTCATGCGGTTTTGTTCGTAAGACTTTTAATTTGGCTCGATGTCTTCAAATATATTTGGCTACTGGATCACAGTTATTGGCACATTAATCTATAATGTCTTTTTGGGTTGCGCAGCCAATTTTGTCATCATAACCGAATTATAAACAACTGTCACACAAGTAGGAGGTTCAGTTAGCAATAAAAGCAGGTCTAAACCACTATTTTTGTTTTGGAAAATACCAGAAATATGGCAGTTGTTTTCACTTGTTGCGTTGATTGATAGCAGGTATTTTACCCCAGTTTTTTTGGACTTCCCCTGTCTGAGTATACCTTTGAGTTTAGGATTTTTGTTATACTTTATTAGATGGAAATGTCTTGATGACATAGAATGACTTTAATTCTTATTCTAAATAAAATACAATTTTAGATTCTTGTTAATATTCATTTAATGTGTTTTTTCGATTTTAACTTACGATAGAGTTAAACATTTGGTATTTTGCTTTTTTCTAAATGAAAGTCAATTTTAACATATCCTGGTTATGTCCCATTTTCATGCGATTTGAGCAAAAACTGTATTGAAAGCAGTTTTTGCTGAATTTAAAATGAAAAGATTCTACAATAATTTGAAAACATTCATCAGCATACCATCGTTGATTTTACATTGGTGATGATTGAACTGCATGTTTCAAAAATTGAATATTAATTAAAATTTCTCATCGAACTTTTACTTGACTGTTAAATTCAATAGGTATTTAAACGACTACGTAAACATTATTCAATAATTAAGAGTCCGGGACAGGAAATCGGGAAAACAATTGGGATCCGGAATGCAAAATTTTCTGAGATAAAAAAAGTAACTCGCGGACGTCAGAGTCATTTGGAGAGATTTCATACATTATTTACGTTAATTTTGACCAGGGAATTGTGAATGGATGACCTCCAGACTCCTTCCAGATTAAATCACTAGTAAATTAAATTATACATTGTTTTCAAAACATATTTTCTTGGCCTGAATTCTCGATTAACTGTGCAGCCTACAAAAAAAAAATTATGACAAATTGTTTAAAGCATAACATCTACTTCAATGCACAATCATTAACTTGATAAAAAAAATGAAAAAAGGCAACTATTAGAGAATCATATCTATAGCTCAAAAAAAAAAGACAAGTTAAAATAATGAAATCTGCCATGGTCAACATTTAAATCGACAAAAACTCATCAAAATGCCAATGCTGATGGTTTGGTGCATCAGACACGTGTTTTTTCGACATAAGATTCGTAATTTGCGCTCAAATCAAGACGATTTTTATTTTGATGCTATATTTTATGATTCAGACATTCTGAATTGAATATTCCGACCCGACTTATGAAAGTTTTAAACAATATTTACAGTCTTAATTGAACAAAATCTGCGAAGAATAATAAACAAAATCAAATCTTTTAAATCTAAATAAAAGTATAGCAGTATTTTGTTCATTCCAATATCCATTTGTGAAGGCATACGAAGTACAGTAAGACAAGCGCTGTACCCATCATAAAACAAAAACAACTTACCGAAAAAAATGTGTTAATTATTAGAATTAAGAAATATTGTCTGAAATATTATTTTTTTTTTCAAGTTTAATAAAAACATTAACGGTACCAATTTTACTGCATCAAATAATTTCTGGAATACGCTACCTTTTAAAGTGAGAACATTAAAAAAAATAGGGGAGATTCTAGGTCAGGAACTAATTTAGTCACTACACAGTCGCTGTCTTTGTGACTGTTTGAAACAAAGAAATTGCATTTGAAATCATCCAGCAACTGCTATATATATCTAGTACTTTTGGAATCAAAGACATGAATTCGAATTCATCTTCAAAATTGGGTTCAATTCATCAATTATATGAATAAACTGACTTTGTAACAGTTGTTCTAAATAGGTTTTTAAGGCATCTGATTTTTCCCTTGTTGCGTGATATCAAATCAGCACATATTTGGATGCATTCCGGTAGCAAACGAGCTCTACTTCAAGTTATCAAGAACGAAAACCTTATATTATCCCCTAGAAGAGTTATGAAATACTCTTTGCTATATCTTAACAGAAATCTTCATACAAATTTTTTTTTTCTCCAAATTTCTGTTGCCCTTTCCCCAATGTATAAATGAAATAACTAATAAGATATTGTATATTTGTATCTTTGCATTATCGAAGTTTCTGTAACATATATAGACAATTAAAATTAAGCGACATAATATTATGTGAGAATGACACGGTTCTTTTCATCAAATCTATAGCAGGTTTCAATCTATTTAAATCATAATAAACTGCACCCATTGTATAGATCAGGTAACAGTTCGTTCGTCTAGACAATTCAAATAGTCAAGAGCGTCTAGTAAATGACACTTCTAATGTATTGCAACGTGCTGAGACCCATATGTATAAATGCTGACAAATATCGACCGCTTTGCAGATTGATTTGCATGTCTCTTTAAAACAGAAAATTTTGTATCCGTCACTTGCGGCTTCAATTCATATTTGTTCTATAGTTTTAAAAACATATATATTCCAGTGCTAGTTGCCTTTGAACTGTCATTCGTGTTGTGTACTCAAACCACTTAAAAGAGCCATTTGCAAATGTTTTGTTTTGTGTATGAAAATTGGAACTCATTATTCGTGTACGTCAATAAGAATGGAGTCTTAAAATCGAATTAGGTTGATTTTGTTGAATATTTTTGTTAATATGTTTTACCAGTCAAATGATTTAAATACGTTTTAATACTTTTTATAAATATAAAGTTGAACTTGAACTGTTTTCAGAAATAAACACAATGGGAAACAATTCTGAAAATTTTACCCAACCATTTTAACACCAGAAGACGACGGATTAAATAACTAAATCTTCTCTCATTCTAACAAACTTGAAAGCTCATTACAGTTAAACCTTAAAGGGGCACTAGCTACGAGATATATAAAAAATCTAAAGTATGATTTTTTTTTTGTTCAATCATTAATGAAAATAAAATAGTGAAATAATAATTCACTTTTAGCAGGTAAAATGGTTCAATTTTGTCAAATTAATCTAATAAAAATTGATAATGACTTATTCACTTGCAAGTGAATAACTCGACCTCGTTAAACCTGTATTCATGTGAACTCCAATTTAACCCCGTAGAAAGAAATAGAATAACGCATGCATTGTTCGTGTACGGTTATTTAAAGTAAAAGAATGTCAACATTGAAAGTGAAACAAAGTTAAATAATTTGATTGACTGATTCGATCCACAAAAAAACATTCTTATTTAGGAAAAAACGACGATAAACATAAATTTTTAATCTATAATACAAAATTTAGTAGACCTATAAAAATCTAACTGCACGAGTTGCTTAATCTATTTATATCAGTGTTTATGTTTACATCGCTTATATGGTTATAGAAGGTCAACTCGAAATTAAATTAGATGGCGTCACTGCTAAAATTCACACGAAACGAAGCTAAATGTTATTGAGACCATGGCCTGTAAATTGTTTATTTTATACTTTTGATAGTTTGGAAAAATGTTTTACATTGTTATAAATAAAATATGAGAATTTGAGTCAAATTGGTGAACATGAATTTGACAGCTAGTGCCCCTTTTATTGACATTATACATTTTTGATTATTGATATTTATATGATGTATGTATACATGTAGATGTAAGCTCAATACAGCTTACATCTAAAACATTAATCTTACCTATTGAAATGTACGTTTGTAGTTAATCTATTAATCACTAAACTTTTAAAAATAATTAAATGTGTCTACTTTCGAAATGTTATTTTACTAAAATCACATTTATAACAATGATAAACATTCATTAAGCACATATTTACATTTCTCGTCCAATCAAATTGCTTGAATTTGCCTTCCAATTTTCATAGTACATACTTTTTCCGTGTACTAAATAACTTTGCATGACTGACCACAAGGGTAAGATGTAATTGTTTTGTAATCAAGGTATAAGAACAAAAATTACCACTGGCTATTTGGAATCAGTTGATTAAAAAAAAATCTAACTAGATTTTACATTGATTTTTAAATATTCTGCTATGAAAATCTTTGGATTTAAAAAATAATTTTGACAATTCCAAGTTTATTTCATGCAGTAAATAATGATCCTTAAAACCTTGATTATAATTGTGGAATATTAATCGTCCATGCAATTACTATGTACACAAAAACTGTGTACTATGAAACCTTGTGATAACGATATAAAAGCTGAATAGAGCTTATGTTTTCTGTATACTGACATTCGTTAATAAATAAAGCTTTTGAACTTGAACTTTGAAAGGAAATTAAGGCAACGTGCGACTTGGTGATGATTTTTTTGTAACTGTTTTAAGGAAATTGATAAAATTGATAAAGGAAATGGGGAATGTGTCAAAGCAACAACAACCCGACCATAGAGCAGACAACAGCCGAAGGCCAGCAATGGGTCTTCAATGTAGCGAGAAACTCCCGTACCCGTAGGCGTCCTTCAGCTGGCCCCTTAGAAAATATGTATACTAGAACAGTGATAATGGACGTCATACTAAACTCCGAATTATACACAAGAAACTATAATTAAAAATCATACAACACTAACAAAGGCCACAGGCTCCTGACTTGGGATAGGCGAAAAATTGCGGCGGGGTTAAACATGTTTATGATATCTCAACCCTCCCCCTATAACTCTAGCCAATATAGAAAAGTAAACGCATGACAATACGCACATTGAAATTCAGTTCAAGAGAAGTTAAGGAAATTGAATCATTTCATCATAAATTGAAAAACTGTGGTAATGTCTGAAAAGAATGTACCAGTATATTCTGATAAATCGGTTTTTATTACTCTGAAAAAAAAACCACTCCAACAACACAAAACACAAAATCTATAATTTATTACATATATTGATAGTTGCTTTTTAATGCATATTCGCTAGACTATCTATATGGGCACATATATCTATATTTTTCAAAATTTTATTATAACTTTAGTTTTACTGAGAAATTGAAAAAAATGATTTTAAAACATGAAAACTTCCACTGCAATTTATTTATAAATGCCTGCTTATGGTCAATCTGTTATGTCATCTTACCATGTAAATACGTACATGTAGTAAAACATCGCTTTATATCAATATACATACTTACACCATAAGCTACCATCATTTCATTCTGAAGTCTAGTAAAATAAACTATCAATAGACCATTTAAAAGATTACTCAAATTATAAATATGTGCCAAATTGGATAGTCTATGAAAAGGTATATATTTTGAAATTAAGTGCTTGGGGCAAGCCCCTCGCTCTAAATTTCATAGTTTATACATTTTCATAGACTAACCTAGATTTGTAAATACTTTGCAAAGTCTACTGTCATGTAATTATATAACAAACAAGGGGTATACACAAATAGTAACGTCGTCATATCGAGGAGTGTTTATTACAGTGATTTTGTCATAGTTTGGTTCAGTTGGACATGATTCTGTTAAGTGTTTTTTTTATGAAAAACAATTGCAAAATATTCTGTTTTTTAGCTAAAGGAACTTCTGAACATGAATTTTAAGCTGGTAATTATCTTTGTTTATAGATTATATGTAATAAAGTTCGAAATTGAATCATATAGTTAATGATTTGACACAGAATAATGCTTGCGTATGTAAAAATTTAAAAGTTGTTTTCTCATTTACCAACCACAAAAAAATATTTTGTTTACTGTCTGTTACATCCCATATTTCGTTATGATATACAATTGCCGTAAATTTTTCCGAAAAAATAGCTACTTTTGCACATAATTAAAGATTACTGACAATTCAATGTCATGGTTTGGTTCAGTAGTGTCATTGTTTAGTTCAAGTTCGACATTGTTCAGTTCTGTGATTCTTATCGTATATGAAGGAACGACGAAAGTAAACATAAATGAACATCATTCATTTGTAAATAAAATTGATAAAAATTAACCTAATTCTACTTCAAATTGTGTTCTTTCCTATATTTGAATTCAGAACTTTGTAAGTAATTGACAACTTATTAAGTTCATCGAAAATCTTAGGTACACTTTCATCTTAATTTCATTTATAGGTTATAAAAAAAGGTTTTAACTGTTGTCCATGCTTAAATTTTGTCCCGTGCAGCGACGGTTGAAATCGTTCATTTTCTGTTCATTCACCGTAAATAAGATATGTTTTTTTTTTTGCTCCCATGCACAACTTTGTGGAATATTGGGTTTTCATTGCTCTTCAACTTAATTATTTTTTAGACTTCCATATGTTTAGATGCGGCACAACCGACGAGTCACAAAAAAATTTCATTAAGTTTAAAATATTCACGCAATTAGGATTTTAAGGGGGACTTGTGTACCTTAGCCTTATGTTTGTCCTTAACCATTTTGATTGTCTGTGTTGAATTTATTAACAACTTTATAAACTTCGAGGCGATTAAAATATTGACATATTGTATAGACAGCTGTCTTTTGTGCCCTCTCAAAATTGTTTGGTTAGTTTTGTTGTTGGGTTACTGATCATTAGTGTAGAAACCCCATATCTCCTTTTATTCATCATAGACATAATCTAGCTAAAAATAAAAACAAACAGATGTATAGTTTGCTTGGTAACATGTAAAAGTATTAACAAAAAATGACTAGCTGCTATGTTTTGCAACTTTAAATAGACGTTTTGAACCATTCGACTAGTGATGCCGTTCACTGTATCTGTAAATCCCCGACAGAGTCCATCATTGACATATGGAGAAAAGATTCTTGGTGAAACAAAAGCAACGCTTTCTAGTTTTGTAATTTATCTTACCGAATGCAAGTTCAAAAGAACTGTGGCTATATAAATCACAATTTAGGAAACACACGAAAAGTAAACATGTATAATGTACGGTCTATAATTATTCGCACCAAATTTGGTTAAAAAGGTTAATTTTCTTTTTAGTCAATTAGTAAATCTTGCAACTTCGCTTTTTTACAAGCGCCTTAAAACAAACTGACAATATTAAAGTGAAACAAATATGTATCTATTTGGATCTAAACCATAACAAATTTGATCAAAACCATGACGAATTTCTAGACACTTAATTAAACCATGTCAATCACTGAACCAAGCCATATGTATTTCGATGTTTTGCTTATCCTGCGCTAATTTCTTTAAAGCAACAATTCCAATGTAGATCGTTTGACTTACAATATAAATTCAACTTATTATTTGCTTTTTATTTGGTCATTTGAAAATAACTGAGGCAATCGTTCTGAGAAGTAATCTAACCAAACCATGACCATCTGAACCAAACTATGACAAAATTACTGTACTAAACGCTTCTCGATATAACTACGTTACTACCCGTGGTATACAATATAACAAATAAGTTTTGTATGTGTTTTATCAAATTAAACATACTATAAATTAATCTGTTGACCCTTATTCTAATATTATGTTGTATGTATACAAGACCTTGCAAGTGTTAGAAAATATTCCTTCAATCGTAAAGGTATGTAAAAGTTATAACTTGGAAGTTGCAAAAAAGAGACAAAAGTAAAAAAACAAAAATACTGAACTCCGAGGAAAATTCAAAACGGAAAGTCCGTAATCAAATGGCAAAATCAAAAGCTCAAACACATCAAACGAATGGATAACAACTGTCATATTCCTGACTTGGTACAGGCATTTTCTTATGTAGAAAATGGTGAATCAAACCTGATTTTATAGCTAGCTAAACCTCTCACTTGTATGACAGTCGCATAAAGTTTCCAACGATGTGTGAACAAAACAAACAGACATACCGTAATAGGTAAAAATGTCAAAAATATGGGTACAGCAGTCATCATTGTGTTATAATTTTAATCACTATAAAAACAAACAAATATGTAAAAAAGAAACACAAAAAGGCATATAGACAAAGCACATTAGCAAAAATGAAAGTCCAGAATACAAAATTTACCATAACACAATAACAGAATGACGGGATGTATAAGTACAGAGCCACGTCAAATGGATATCACCAAAAATAGACTAAATAGTAAAAGTAATATTTTTACTATATTTTATTTAGTTGTCAGTTTGATTTAGATTTATGAGTTTGACTGTCCCTTTGGTATCTTTCGTCCCTCTTTTACTATTAGTAATAATAGTAAAAAGATTAGTAAAAGGGACACTCAAAAATCATAGGCTGAAGAAAACCCGATACAAAACTGAATAAAAGAAGAACAACAGTTGACTAAAAACTATTAAAAAAAATCTAGTTTGAGCAACACGAACCCAACAAAAACCGGGCTCATCTCATACAATCACAGCATAATAAACAGCATATCTAAATAATTAATGAGTTACTATCCGTCAAATTGGTAAACTAACGAATCGAATATCAACATATCGCAAAAACTAGGCAATGAATTCTTTGAAGCTCTATAAATTTTATCAAGATTCGGTAGGTAAAATATATTTGAATCCGTTTTATAGGAATTTCGTTGGACAGCGGTTCAAAAAACGAGCAATTTACAATCAAATTGTTAATTTTTGGCGATATCTGTGGGAATTCTATATATCTACAGGATATATAATTTACAAAACAAATATAAAGTCGGGAGTTAACATTTTTACATTAATGCGTCGTTCAACATTTGTTCGTTGTTTGCCTTAGTAAAACAAATTGTTGGTTGGCCTGTTATAGTTAACTTATATAATCTGAGTGGACACTTTAATTGGAATGGTTTCCAACGTTATATCTTATGTACACGTGTAATTTGGCGTACGTCTCTTCTTGAAGTGTTTGATTTTTAATTCATTTATTGTTCTAAGAATTTCATTAGAGTTATCTAAGAATTCTATTTGAGTATTAACAAAAGAAAAAGTTATCTAAAAATTAAATCTTTTTTTCTTGTAATAAACCAATAGCAGATACTTAATTAAAAGCGACTGAATTGTAACCGTCACAGTAACGACTGGCGTCAGTCAATGGTGTTATATGCAAGACATGTTTTGTTATCACTATCATAGGTTATCTAAGTGTAACACGACTGATTATTGTTGATTCTGGTTCTTTCAATGTTCTTTAAATTTATTGACTTTTGTTGAAACAAAAAAGAGTTTATTTACCGTAATCATTTATATTGAATGTTATTAACGTCAGAATTCTATTCATGATTATTCCCTATTTTAGATCCTTAATTCTAATAATTATATAATACCGTTCTTTCTTCAAGGTCACATATAAATATTTTGCCATCGTCTTTTAAACAATTATTTCTATGTTTTTTGTGATCCTCTGTGACAAAGATATAATATAACAATCAACCAACTTACGATGACGTCCGTTTATTTTTCGAAGGGATGACTTCAACTTTAACACTTAGAACCCTTGGTTAAAAAGCTTCTCGGAAAGCAGCGACCCTATATCAAGGAAATCATAACAGAAAAAGCAGGTTTTGGAAAATCGTATCAACTGGGAAACATATACTCCATATGAAGGTGCTGTTAAAATGTTGCTAATTAAAAGTTCACAATTTGAAATTTGAAATCATTCCTTTTGTCTTAAATTTTGTTCTACAGCAACATTCAATGTCGAGGTTTAGATGTTAGTTATATGAGGCAGACTTTATTGTATATGTGGTATCATTCATTTCAAGTTCGATGGAATAGATGCGTTCAATATGGTCACCAAACTTCGATTTATTGAGTGAGGCAACATCATGTTTATAGCTACACACAAACTTACAGAATAATGTTTATTTCTTTTTATTCGTCGTGAGAAGCTCCTGTATGAAGTTTGCCTCAAATGATAAAGTAATAGGTTGGCGAGAATAGGATCACAACTGTCATACAAGTTACAGGTTTAGCTAGCTATAAAACCAGGTTCAACCCACCTTTTTCATCGGAAAATGAAGTCAGAATATGTCAGTTGTTTTTAACTCGTTCCATTGATTGATAATGTTTAATTTTGTCAGTTTTTACTGGACTTCCTCGTTTTGAAATTACATTTGACTTCTGCTTTTTTTTTTAGTTCACATGGGTAAAAAAACAATTTTTGGTTGAAAATCAGTTGGCCAGTTTTTTTTATAAATGAAACACAGTAGCACTAGTTCTTTCAATATGTCTTTCGGTTTAAAATGGGGAATACAAGTTTTAAGGGTAGAGAAGTCAAACGTCTTTATTTTGTTGCAATATGCAATACATTTAGATTATATGTACTCTGAAAGATCTACATAGGTTTTAGTATCAGTATTAGATTAACACCACCCCTGAAGTACTAGCACATGAAGGTGCAACCATATTGTTTACACTTGAAATTGTCAATACAAAGATCCTGCAGCAAATGTTGATAATTGAAAATGTTATTATCTCTTTGTGGTATATTTAATTAAACAATATATGACCAAGGTGAATGATCAATGGGAACATGTATTCATATATACATGTATAGGTAATGATTTGTTCTTCTCCAATTGTTGAGAATTAGAATAATTGTAACGTTTAATTTAACAGATTGCATAAAGCCATCTTTGATATGCCCCTGACATGTGCAATTCAACTGAAGTCAAGCTGTATAAAAACATTAACGTCTCTGAAATACATTTATATAATTATTATCTAATCAAATTGTCAATAATGTATGCTGAATCATGGTACTTTCCATTTCATGCAGCAACATTCCAGCAGCACCTGCATATCGAGTAATTATTTCCCAGTTGATACGATATACCAGGGCTTGCATTCCCTATAATGATTTAATTGAAAGAGTATTGATGCTCACTAGGAAGCTATTAGGCCAAGAGTTCCATGTGATGAAGTTGAAATTTTCCTCCGACATTTTAAACGGACGCTATCACAAATTTGTTGACCGTCATGGAATATCTGTTTCACAGATGACAACAGATATGTTCCTATCGCCGTTACCACAATATCGTCCTCTTTTTTCCCGAATTTGACCCACCGAATTAAACATATCACTTGGTTTGTACTAAAAGAGGACACGACGGGTGCCTGATCCGGAGCAGGATCTGCCTACTCATCCATTGCATATGAGATCCCCCCCCCCCCCCCCCGATTTATGGTGGGATTCGTGTTGTTCAGTCTTTAGTTTTTCTATGTTGTGTTGTGTATGTTGTTGTTTTTTTTTTTTTGTAATGGCGTTGACAGTTTATTTTCGACTTATGAGTTTGAATGTCCCTTTGGTACCTTTTGTCGCACGTTTAAACCAAACTATATTAAGCAGGTTTCATATCGTATATAGAAAACAAGAAAAATGTGTTATTACCAATGAAACACCTCGAGACCAAAGAACGTAGAAGTTAGTAACTAGAGGTCAACTTACGGTCTTTATGTACGTTCTATTGACTATTTCTGTCGCAGGGTTGCATTCTTGTTGACTTTTAACATCCACCTACTTTGTTGATGTTGCCTGGTGTATGTCACCACAGTTTACGCAACACGGGGTGTTTTTACAGTCTCTTGTCTTGCATTTTGCTTTCTCAAAGTTTGAGTAGGTTGTTAAACGTAGGAATTCGAAGTGCTTTCTTATGTGTCTAAATTTGTTGAAGTTATAACACCACATCAATTGAACCGGTTGTTCTGCTTGAAATTTTATTATATTGTTGAACCAGGGGCGACAATCTCCTTTAGAAACGATACTTTTTTTACCACCACAACGTGGTCAGCTAAAATTACTTAAACTACTGTGTTTCTATATTGTTTTCATTTCACTTCTTTAATTTTGTAGAGTAATGACAGATCCAGTGAATGGTTTTCTGATATATTTACAGGTACATGAATATTGTTTATTCAACAGGTGTATGTTCCCGGGTATATTGATTTTGGTGTGTGTGCTACCCACTTTTTACCAAATACTGGTGTGTTTATTGGCCACGACTTAATGAATCTGTCTTTAGTATTCTCGTCTGACAGTTGGATATCTATTCCGCCTTTTGGTAGACTATATGACTTGTCTTTTCTATTTGAGCTTCAAGAGCTTTGATTTTTATTAATACATTTCTGATTGTTGTACTGTCTGTAACTATGTTTGGCTGCTCTATTTTTTCATAATTATTATTTATCTGTATCTTTCTTTTCTCTCAATGCATTTTGCAATTTTCCGTCTGTGTTCTGCTTTTTTTATTACTTTACAGATAACATTGTGCTATTGTTTTTTGTGATGTCTAATAATTTATCTATTTTCTGGTCTGTTCTGGTATCACTACTTGTTTGACGGTGCGCAGCTCAGCTGTTTGCACTATATGTGGTTGTTTTGTGATACAAAGTGCACATGCGGAGCCACCACTTATTGCACAGATCACATGCAACCCAGGTGATTTCTTTCACAGTACTTACAATTTTGATTGGTTCCTCTCTACAACAGCCAGCAAATACAATGTTCTCCTTTCATTCAGCAGGGTTCTTCAAATTTTCTTTCTCTTTCTTATCATGTGTTTCTTGATTTACTGAACTGATTTTCAGATTGATGGGTAGACGAATACTTCTTCTGGTGGTAGCCATGAGTGGTTTTCATATGTTGAGTATATATCATTATTTTTCTAGTAATTATATGTTATTATAGCAGTCCTAAGTATGATATTGTTCAAATTATTATGGCATATTGTTATTCTAAATTATTTCCCAAAATTGATCGCCCTGAAGATCATAAAAACATTTTATTAAAATTAAGTATGTCAATAAAGGCTTTGATTTTGTAAATATTGCCGGTATATTTAACGACCATTCTGTTAAAGAACAAATTCCTGGATATTTTGACAATACTGAGCTACCTCTTATTTGTTATATTTACAAGAAATCTACCCGGAAATTTGTGTTTAATTATAGTCAATTGTGTAAAGATGTTAATATCAGTGAAAATACACCTACTTCATGTAATTGCAGTAATTCCGAATATATTTATGGACCCATTTCCCATGTTATTACAGGAGATCTTAACATCGTTCAAGACCGAGAGTTAAAATCATTCCTCAGTAAAGGACCTAAATATCGTCCCCCGTCAATTATTAATTGGAATGAGTGTCGTAATATCATCCACGACTCACTCCATACTTACTGTATGAAATGGATAAAACGGGAAAAAGCTGACAAAAAATCTTTGGACTCTTTTTTTAATTCAGTAATGAAGATAGTTGATATACGTATTCAACATTTTAAAGAACATTTTACTATAAACAATAACCACAATAAACCTATTTCTCGCATCAAACATAAACTAAAAGAACTAGCCAAGGAATTTGTTTTTGTCCCGGCAGATAAAGCTGCTTATAATATTATTATTGTTTGACGTAAATTTTACATTGAGGTTCTGAAAAAGGAAATCACCAATTCACCAACATTCCAACTGACTCCATTTTCAGAAAACGAAATCTGTAACAAACATAAACTGTTAGCCACCGCTTTACAAGCAGAGCCAAATACAATGAAAGTCCCAACTATGTATTGGCTTCCGAAGCTACACAAAACCCCTTTCAAATATAGATTTATTTCGTCTTCAAGCCATTGTTCAACTACTAAATTGTCTATTCTTCTTACCAGCACACTTGGTACAATTAAAAACCTGATAATAAATTGTTCAAATAAGGCCTTCGAAAATAGTGGAATAAATTACTTTTGGAGTGTCAAGAACTCGTTGGAAGTACTTGATAAATTGCATGCTTATATTGGTGATATTGAATCTGTTCAAAGTTTTGATTTTTCTACCCTGTATACCACATTGCCTCACATTCTCATTAAGAAAAAATTCACATACCTAATTAAATGGGCATTCAAAAAATCAGAATGTGAATATATATGTTTAAACTCTTTTAGGTCATTTTTTAGTAGCAATAAACAAAAAAACTATGTTAATTGGACATGCTTTGATACATATACATGCCCTTGAATTTTTACTAGATAACATTTTTGTTCGCTTTGGAGATTCCGTATATCGTCAGATTATCGGAATTCCAATGGGGACTAACTGTGCACCACGTATTGCGGACCTGTTTTTGTATTGTTATGAGTTACAATTTATGACAAAAATAAGCAAAGACCCATCGAAACAACATCTGATAAACAAATTTAATAATACTTTTAGATATTTGGATGATATTTTGGCTCTCAATAATGACGACTTCAGTATGTATATTAATGAAATTTATCCTGTTGAACTTACTTTAAATAAAGCTAATACTAACAATGACCACTGCCCTTTTCTTGATCTTGATATATATATCACTAATGGAAAGCTGAATACTAAAATTTATGATAAAAGGGATGATTTTTCATTTCCTATCGTTAATTATCCGTTTTTAGATGGTGACGTTCCCTTGTCACCATCTTACGGTGTTTATATATCTCAACTTGTACGATTCGCTCGTGTATGTAACAATGTTTTCGATTTTAACGAGAGAAATTTATGTATTACTGAAAAATTATTACACCAGGGTTTTCGATATCACAAACTAGTCAAAACATTTACTAAATTTTATCATCGGTATAAAGACATCATTCGTAAATATAGCTCAACATGCAGACTTCTAATACGTTCAGTTATTTCACATCCAATTTTTTATGGTAATATTCTTTATAAAGCACAAAGGTGTCAGTATTCACCTCAGAAACTTACAAAACCTTTGAATAGACTTATTAAGAAGGGATATAATTACGATACTGTTGTCAAGTCATTAAAGATTGCATATTTTGGCGTTAATATTGAGTCACTGATAAGGTCTTTGCATCGGAACTAAACACATTTATTCTAAAATACAGTTGTTGGCATGACACGGGTTATGTTCTTCTCATATATGTTATGATGGTATGATACTAAACCCCTAACGGGAAGGATTGTGCCTGATGTTCATATGATGAAATCATAATCTTTCAGTCAGTTTAATTGAAGTCTGGAGCTGGCATGTCAGTTAACTGCTAGTAGTCTGTTGTTATTTATGTATTATTGTCATTTTGTTTATTTTCTTTGGTTACATCTTCTGACATCAGACTCGGATTTCTCTTGAACTGAATTTTAATGTGCGTATTGTTATGCGTTTACTTTACTACATTGGTTAGAGGTATAGGGGGAGGGTTGAGATCTCACAAACATGTTTAAACCCCGCCGCATTTTTGTGCCTGTCCCAAGTCAGGAGCCTCTGGCCTTTGTTAGTCTTGTATTATTTTAATTTTAGTTTCTTGTGTACAATTTGGAAATTAGTATGGCGTTCATTATCACTGGACTAGTATATATTTGTTTAGGGGCCAGCTGAAGGACGCCTCCGGGTGCGGGAATTTCTCGCTACATTGAAGACCTGTTGGTGATCCTCTGCTGTTGTTGTTTTTTATTTGGTGGGGTTGTTGTCTCTTTGACACATTCCCCATTTCCATTCTCAATTTTATTGTTTTATATATTTATTCTTAAATATGCATTCGTACAATATAAGGATCTAATAAAAATCTACCTAACAGGATATACCTTTAGGCTACAGTTCAAACTTGTGTGGTATTGTAGTGGATTGATGACAAACTCACATAAGCTCTACTACTTAAAATTGAGAATGGAAATGGGGAATGTGTCAAAGAGACAACAACCCGACCATAGAGCAGAAAACAGCCAAATGCCTCCAATGGGTCTTCAACAAAGGAGAAAATCCCGCACCCGGAGGCGTACTTCAGCTGGCCCCTTAACAAAAATGTGTACTAGTTCAGTGATAATGGACGTCATACTAAACTCCAAAACCTATAAATGAATTAAATTAAAATTCATACAAGACTAACAAAGACCAGAGGCTCCTGATTTGGGACAGGCGCAAAAATGCGGCGGGGTTAAACATGTTTTGTGAGATCTCAACCCTTCTCCTATACCTTTAGTCAATGTAGAAAAACAAACACACAGCCATACGTTCAGTAAAACTCAGTTTAAAAGATGTCCGATGTCAGAATAGGTAACAAAAGAAACTAAGCAATATGAAAATGATACATAAATTAACAAAGGACTACTAGCAGTTTTTGACATGCCAGCTCCAGACCTCAATTAAACTGATTGAAAGATTATGTCTTCATCATATGAAAATCAAGCACAATCCCTCCCGTTTGGGTGTTTCCCCCTTTTTTGCTTTAGCCGTATGAGTCCTGCATGTAGAAGTTTACCCAGTACTTTATTCTCAACTACTGTGTGAGGTTCGATTAAGCGTGTTCAATGTATGGTATTTGTCTTCTGATTATTTATACTTTCTCATTGAATGAGTGGGTAGCTGTCAGTTCTCTAATAGTGATAGAATAAGCCCATCTAAGCTGATAGAGAATTCGTCTCCTCTATTTCAATATCGACTACCAGTATGTCTTGTTCATTTACTTCTTAATAGCTCTCTTGATATGCATCTAGGAGTATATGTTTTGTAATCGCTAACTTACCGGTAGTTTTGGACCAGGATGGACACTGTCTTTATTATTTATGGTAAGTTCCCGGTTCGTCTTGTCCAAGACCTTCTTCTCCTTTTTTCTTTCAAATGTGTTTTTAAGAACAGTGAATTGTTTTGTAAGAAAACCGTCCTGTGTTTTGAAATTTTGTGGATGTTTGTAGTTTTTCTTTTATTCCATATGGAAATTGATAGGACAGGGCAGTCAATAAATTGTATATTCAGCTGATGAAAATTTGTTTACTTTTAATATTACTCTCTGAAACTCTTGTCTTGCCTCTCAATACAATCTTCCAGTAAATCAACCATTTTGCTTGTTTTTTCTCACCATCGATACACCAAGATTCGATTGGAAAGTTATTCGGTTTACATGCGTCTCTAAAGCAGAAACCCTTGCTGTCTGATAAAAATATGGGTACTTTATACCGATACTGGAGGGTCTGTGTGACCGCTCTTCAATGTTTCTTTGTAACTTTCTCCTGCTCCTCTGATTGGTAAGTTTTTCTTTCTCGTACAGTGGATTTAACTATTCCCGGTTTGTTTTGTATTTTAAGAGTTTACCTAAAGGACAATACTATTGTATTTACCCGCCAAACTGCAAACTGCCAATATGTGGAAAAAATGTTAGATAGGGTTTTTTTTCGATGTTAGGCTGTACCATGTGTTGCTGATGTTGACATTTATGTTTTGTGTATTTATCGTATGATTATACGCAAAGGATACTACTTATCGGCTTTTGTCAGTTTTTACATAATTTCATTACCAGCGGAAGCGTGTCAGCCAAAAAAACCAAGATAGTAAATATCGGGGCATACCAGGATCAAACAAGGCTCTGGAAATTTCATCAAGACTATTCGTTTTTTTCTGTCTTGAATAAAAAGTAAAAATTGTTTGATTTTATTGAAATATTATTATATATTTGTCAATGTACACTTTGTTTTTGTTTATTGTGTTATGTTTATAATGTATGGGATTTACGGAACAATTTCTTCTTATATTCCTTTACACAATGGAAGACTTATTACAGTTATAACTGACTTCGTTTCTTTTACATTGTTCTAATACACAAATACACTAATAGTCATCATGTAACTGTAAGTATTTCAAAGTTAAGAAAACCCGTTCCACAAAATAATAATTGAATGTTTAGGAAGAAGATAATAAAACATTGGAATTAAATATCAACTTCATTTTTATTAATTCAAACGTTGCATGTACAAATATAGCATTTTGACAGGTATGTTATTACCTCCGCAGACAAAGTCCAAAACAATATCGTTTTATTTGTTTATCACAGCGCATCAATTGCGAGAATAGGGAATGAAGTATTGACACATACGAAATCGTGAACAAGCATACGTCTGTTTTAAGTTCATATGGAATTTCAAAAACAGATGAGGTACTGGATCTTCCATCCCTCTAAACATGCTTAATTTAATAAGTGTGCTTTCAAACACTGTTATATCGCGTGGTCTGCAATTTGTTCTAGGAAACCTTTTTTCCAATTATCAACAACATATGTTTTCCGCAATAGAACTCCGGGCTGTAGAATAATTGATTAGTTCAAAACCAAGGAACAAAGGGAACCAGACGTTGATACTAAACACAATCCAAAGATCTTTTAGAGTACATAAAATTGAGAATGGAAATGGGGATTATGTCAAAGAGACAACAATCCGACCAAAGAGCAGATAACAGCCGAAGGCCACAAATGGGTCTTCAACGCAGCGAGAAAATCCCGCACCCGGAGTTAGTTCTTCCTACTCGTGTAATAGTATACAACATCCAATTTCATTTCTATTTACAGTAAAAATGCTTATGATGAGTTTATTTATTGGACTTAGTGAAACTTTGATGAGATGTTGTTTGATGCACTAGCATTGTCTCTATGAAAGTTAACACCTCAGTTACATACGTTTTGTCATCAAAGCAAACAAAAAACAATAGCATGCATAAAAAATTATGTTCTGGAATAACTTTCAATTTGAAAAATAATTTGAAAACGAATAACGTATCTATATAGGCAAAATATGAAATGTTTATCTAAATATTTTCTTATTTATAGAAAGTTAAATGGAAATGTTAAGCTCACACACAAATTCTTTCAAGAAATCACAGTCTGTATCATACATCAGAATAGTCCCTGGTGTGAACTTAAGTCGGCCACACCATCTGTCAGGATAAAGTGCTCTAATACGGATATCGGCAGGTTGCAGACCATAGATATCCTGAAATGACTCCCCTGACGTCCACGTACCATTGATCAGGCCGATCCAATAAAACTGCTTCGTGGAACCTGAATTGAGATAAATCTATTTATTAGTTTGGCTACTAAAAGTTTGAAAGGATAAGATTGTCCATCTACGAAAGCCGAGAAGGATCATTCAAAATTCAAAATTCAAAATTCAAAATTCAAAATTCAAAATTCAAAACAAAAAAATAAATATTGCGAAAACATAGCACGTGTTTCCGGTATGAAGAACTGTCATCCTGACAATTTTTAGACAGTTCTACCTAGAACTGATCCTGACAGTTCTACCCTATAGAACAGTTTTAGACAATTCTACCTAGAACTGACCAAAGTTTTAGACAGTTCTACGACTAAAACAGTTCTACGATTAGAACTGACCAAGCTAGAATTGATTTAGTCAGTTCTATTCATAGAAAACTTTTAAGAACTCTTTGTCTTAAATATTGATTAGTCAAAAGAATATAATATATTTTGCGTGTGGCTGTATCAACGATAGTAATAACACTGATTGGTGACCAGTGAGATACCGTAACTGCAGTGACGTAATTTAGAACTGTTCTACAATCCTGACAGGTTTGGTAAGTTCTACGGCTAGACAGTAGACAGTGACAGTTCTGTTGACAGTTCTACGGTTTTAACTGATTTAATCAGTTCGGATGACAGTTCTACAGTTAGAATTGATTTGGTCATTTCTGCTGACAGTTCTACGATTAGAACTGATTTGGAAAGTTCTACCCTAGAACTGATTCTGACAGTGTTACTTAGTACAGTTCTAGGTAGATATATTTTCTAGTGACACGTTTAGAATTTACTTATTATTTGACGGAATAGAAAATCCTAGTTTGTCGTAATTTGAAATGTCGATTATACATGTGGTTGTTTTGTTGGTGTGTTTCGTTTTTGTTAACTCTATAGTACGTCGGAAATGAATAACAGTATTTTACAATCCAAACAATTTAGGCCCGTTTTACTGAGTTGATAGAGGTTCCGTACTGGAAAGTTATTGTAAATCAATACACGAGACTGGATACATGAACGTTCACATACTTTATTTTTCCATCCAACATATATACAAAATTAATCACAGTTCATAAAGCATATTTACAAAACAGTAATCATGGCAACATATATATTAACCCTGCTCGTAGATCGAGAGTGGGGCGAACCGGTGCGTCACATGGTTCTCTCTATTTCTCTCTACCCCTTCGTTATAAAATTAATCTTTATAAAACATGATCATAGAAACGCTTTGACCAATGAAAAAAAAGAAAAAGGTGCTTATACACAAATAGTTTCCAAACAATGAAACGTACCAAAAGCAGTTTAAATTAAGACTTAGTGTTAATTGACATTATTCACTCTATATACAGTTTGAGTGTTGACAAATAAATTACATTGATGACCATTGTTGTCAAAAAGTATTCTCACGACATAATCTTAATCTTAATCCATAAATATTTCCTAGTAACGTTAAAATGACTAATACATGTTTTTTATAAAATTATTTGAAAAATAGTAATGAATGTTGTTTTCCGACTAAAATGCACTTCTGGCGTAATAAAAATATTGAAACTTAATTACGCATAAGGAATAATGACTGTCTATACCAAACACGACACTAAAAGATGAAAATGTTAAAATTCACAATTTCACGCATTTTTACAACATGACACTAGGACAGTTTAGAACAGTCCTATGACAGATTATTCTGAGAGTTCAAATGAGAGGGTAGAAGTGATCTATAATGTACAAGGGCAATAACTTTAATAACCAAAAACATTTTTAATTTGTTCTTAAAAACTTTTTATTAATATCTTGAAAGCTTCAGAACAAAAGCTGGTGACCAAACCTTTTACACAAAATAGACTGACACGATCGCGAGATAATTTAGATTATAGCTAGATACCCACTGCCGATCAGATCAATTTTATACCCGAGTACTTAAATTTCCACGATCAAGCGTAACCAATTTTTTGATCGGGCCTGTTTGCATTTGGATTTTCTAACCGACTGCTAACAGACCGTAAAAGACTCAAAATCGACCATTAACGACTTCTTCATAACTGATCATGGAATCCAACCACTAATTCAATATCTTTTCGATGATTCTGACCAATTTACGATCCTTACATGACCTTTACTCGCTCGACTTTCTCGACTAAATCAACAATACTCGATCTCAAACCGATCCTGACCAGACCAGAGCGACCTGATCGTATATAATAGTATTGGTCGCAGAAATAATCCATATTGGTCGGGTGATAACATATTCAGTATAAAACGTACAATGAATAAAATGTCTAATTTTCGAGCCTCCGCCACAATAGAGGAGAAATTAAGTGTTACCCTTTTCAGTTCATCGCCCGACAGTCCGTACGCTGTCTAACTCTAGTTTGCTCCAACAAGTAGTATATAAAACTTATATGCAATGTTTTGCACCACAAATCACAGAAAAAAATAATCTAGGTTGTGTCAAATTTTCAGTTCTATCGTTATGCCCCTTTAGAAATGAAAAAATAGCCGAATTTTTCGTTTCCATTCTCTAAGTTATGTTTGCCTAAACAAAATGTTATAAAACTTACACAATACATACATGTATAACCCCAAAACTCAGATCAAGTTGAAATAGCGGGTCATCATATGTGTATGTGTCCCGTGGACAAAACTTGAAGTGTGGCGAAGAAAATGAACATGAAGCCATGACGCCGAGAATTATGTGTGAGGCTTATGTTGGCTGTCACGTCGATTCTTGTATGAGTTGCCCGAGAGACAGTTGCGGAATGTTTTTTGTTTTTTGTTCCTTGTAGAACAAAAATGCCTTAATTTTCCAAAAGGGTCTAAGAGAACTGAAAATTGTAATGCAGTAAAATAAATTCTTCACAAAGCACACTATGAATGAAACAAGAGGCTCTGAAGAGCCTGTGTCGCTCACCTGTGTATAATGGTTTTGGAAATCATGTTAAATAAGGTGAAAATCATAACAAATAGTACAAGATACCCATGTAACGATTAAGACTAAGTTTGGTTTAATTTGACCTAAAAGTTAAATTGATAACTGTAGTGTAGTCTAATACTGAAGACCACTTGTCATTATTTAAAAAAATGTTCAAGTTATGACCATTTGAAATTGTTTTTTAACATTTCCCATGGACCTCTATACAGAAAACCCCTATGCTTTAATTTCGTCCTGAACATGCATGTAATTTTTGCCACTGGATGTTAATCAAATAATCAATAGATTTTTAGCCATGGCGGCAATGTTAATTGGATGGCAGGATCATCAGATACATTTTTTAATCAAGATACCCTACTGAAAATTGTGGCTAAGTTTATAAATCTATTTGTACGAGTTGATTGAGTGAAGAAGATTTTTGTAAAAGTTTACAAAATTTACATAAAAATGTTAACAATTAAGTATAAAGGGCAATAGCTCCTTAGGGGTCAATTGACCATTTTGGCTATGTTTGATTATTTGTTGATCTTACTTTGCTGAACAGTATTGCTGTTTACAGTTTACCTCTATCTATAATAATATTCAAAATAAACCAAGAACTGCAAATTGTCCTTACAATTACCAATTCAGGGACAGCAACCCAACTACGGGTTGTCTGATTTGTCTGGAAATTTCAGGGCAGATATATCATAACCACATGGAATCTTTTACCGCATTTCAGATTTGCTTTAAATGCTTTAGTTTCAAAGATATTTATATATAAGCAAACATTTGCATTTTACCACCTATGTACTATTTTAGCCATGTCAGCCATGTTAGTTGGTAGGTGGGGAGATCACACCACGCCCACAAGTTCTGGTTGATGATGGCGGCATGTCAGTTTTGTGTTCGGGAATTATACGCATCAATGACAATTGGAAGGAATGGAACAGTATTAATATGGAACATAATATTGACATTATTGATGAGAGCGGTATGAACGTGATAAGATCGTATAATGATCGTGATAAGAGCGTGCTATAATTGCAGAAGATGCTTGGTAAGATCGTGTTTCAATCGGATAAATCGTGGTATGTCGTAGTGAGAACTTGATGAGCGTAGTAAGATCGCAATAATCGTATTGATGTCGAAGAATAAGAGTGGTGAGAACGTGGAATAATCGTTGCGGGATCGTTGAAGAAGCGTAATGAGCACAAAAGTCATAGTAGCATCGTGGAAACAACAAAAATTTACATTTTTATGCCGCTCATACCGCGACTTCACCACGATCTGAATTCATTTTAGATCGTAGTGAGCGTAGTGCGATCGTGGTCTAGTGTGACTGGGGCATTAGGGGTGTATTGACAATTGTGGTCATTTAACTTATTTGTAGATCGTAGTTTTCATAACATTATTGCTGCTTACAGTTTATCTTATACTTATCTATAATAATATTCAAGATGATAACCATAAATTTCATAATTTCCTTAGAATTGCTAATTCAGAGGCAGCAACCCAGCAGCGGGTTCTCTGATTCGTCTGAAAATTTCAGGGCAGATATATCTAACTCTTATCAACATTTTTACCTTGTCAAATTTACCTTAAATGCTTTAGTTTCAACGATATACTGAAATTTCATTTATTTTCGATGGTATCAATTTTCGTGGATTAAGGAAAACTTGCATATTCGTGGATATTTACTTTCGTGGTTTTGTGGAAGTCTGCGTACAAGCCTTTATGAAATTTGACATTCGTTGATCATTTTAAATTCGTGGTTCACTTGTACCAACGAAATCCACGAATATATGTATCCAACGAATAATAATGAATCTACAGTAAGCCAAAAAGCTGCATTCACCCCTATGTTGTATTTTTAGCAATGGCGGCCATGCGGGATCGTCGGACGCATTTTCAAACTAGATACCCCAATGATGATTGTGGCCAAGTTTGTTTTAAATTAATTGGCCCAGACCGCGACGACAGAAATGAATATCTTGATTAGATTGTTCTTAAACTAAATGCAATCAATATTGAACTCTACGCCAGGTCGACTGTTGACCGCAATTGACTTGAGAATGCAGACGCATATTTGATTGCATCGGCAACATTGCATGAAAGGAGAATCAATTTAAAATACGATCTAATAAGAAATAAATAGTTCTGGCATGACAAGCTAGGGGGGGTCTAGAATTTTGGAAAAGGGCGAGGTATAAAAAGATCTTTTTTTTTAACGTTTTTTTTTTGCTAAAACTACATAAAATAAGTGTAAAATGCACTTTTGAAACGGTTCCTGACGCTGGACATGTATATTTTATAGTTAAAGTGTAAGGGTTGGTTGTCTCTTATTAAACTATTGAAATCTGTTGTTTTTTTTGCCAAAAAACCCCCCATAAAATAAGTGTAAAATGCACTTTTGCAACGGTTCCTGACGCGGAACATGTATATCTTATATGTAAAGTGTAAGGGTTGGACATTTTTTATGCCGTATTCTCCCTATCAATTGTCTATTATAAAATTATTGAAACCTTTTTTTATGGCTAAAAACCATAAAATAAGTGTAAAATGCACTTTTGCAACGGTTCCTGACGCGGGACATGTATATTTTATACGTAAAGTGTAAGGGTTGGACATTGTTGATTTCATATTCTCCCCATTAATTGCCTGTTATAAATGATTGTACAAATGTATGGATCCAAAGAAACCTATGTACTACTATATTTGATGTGGGATTTGTCAGAAAAAAATGTACATGGAAGATTTTCATTTGTTGTATGTTTAGGTAGCATAACCTCACAGACCTCTTGTGTAAAGGAGGTATAAGCCGGGCTATTCAATGAAATTACTATAATTAAATTGAGAATGGAAATGGGAAATGTGTCAAAGAGACAACAATCCGACCATAGTGGAGACAACAGCTGTAGGCCACCAAAGGTTCATCAATGTAGCGAGAAACTCCCGCACATGAGATAAGAAAGACAAACAAGCAATGATTATCCGAGTCAGTGGCGAGTTAAGAAAAACATCAAGCAATATTTGTCCAAAAATGTCTGAAACCCAACAAGGGAAGTGAGGGGTTCCAAATCAACCAAGGCTACGAATGAGTCTGAAATGACAGCGTGTTTATGAATGATGGTCAGCAAATGGAGACATAAAGGTCACATCCAGCAGACAGGTTGCACTCGTGCCTTGAAAAAAGTATTAAATATATCAGTCCGGCGAAACAGACACTCTGGTCAGATATGGGATTTGCATGCACACCGTGAATCCAGACCCTCCCCCCCCCCCCAAAAAAAAAAACAAACAAAAAAAACCACGCCGTTTTTTATTTGAACATCATGTTCATTTATTTTTAGAAATGTTTGTTTCTAATAGCCAAAAAAAACAAACCCGGACAAGATTATCGTTTTTAATGCAGATATATACAGCCAGAATCTTTGTTTAAGGCAAAACTCAGACTGCCACCTTAAATCAAATGGTTCTTACCTTAGAATCAAAATCTATTTGGAGCTTACTGACTGGGGATCATTGTTCAGCTATGTTATAAATAGACTGAGGCGTGTGGGGTTAAACATTGCTTTCGCAGGTAAATACTATTGATGTGGAACTTTTTCACGAGAGTGTAATAGAGTATTACTTTCTGTTTAGTGAAATTGTGAAATAGAAGTCTATATATTCTTGCTTAATTCTTTTCCGCTTTGAAGGTGTCATGCTTTTCATCCTCAGCCTAAGCAATGTGATACTGTAATTTGAATTTCAAAATGACTTGAGTAACGCCTTTTTCGACGCACGGGTCAACTCCACCGCAGCGAATCACATGACTTTGACATAATCATTAATATATTACAGTAAATACGAGCGAAAAATCTCTTTATAAGTACAGAATTGTCGCATAAAAATTAGATACACGCACGGGAAATAGCAAAGTTCAAGAGGTCTGATCTGACTAGTCTGATTAATCATTGTACAAAAAACGAAAGTGCAAGGAAAAAGGGGGCTACGCCCTCTACGACCCCCTCTGGATCCGCCACTGCAAGCACAAATTAAAGGAAAGAAATGCTGTAACAGAAATAACTTATTAAAACCGAGATAATTGCATAGAAGAGATACATTCAATATGTAACTTGACCGAGGGGATCGAGGAACGACACTGACACAGACGTACGGACATAATCATACTATGGCACAACAATACGACAATGTATCCTATAGTAATTCCCTTGAACTAAATAAGACGTTAATAATAGTTGCAAGTTTATTAACAAATTTCATTACTTCAGATGCATTGACAAAGTTAGCTACAAAGTTTTAACCTTATAAACCAAGTCTTTCAGTATCTATACTAATTAAAACAATCAAAGAAAATTCTTACAGTCGTGACAGTACTACAGCTTCTAGTTTATTGACCAACTGACCTGTATCATAGAGTTTTATTACTTTCTCTTTAGACAAAACAAATAGGCATAACTAATTTTTATTACCCTACACCTCGAGACATCGTTACTTGTGTTAATTAATCTCACAGTTCAACTTTAACTGCAGATAATAAAACTAGCCATTTGACAAATAACTTAAAGCCTTGCGTCATTAATATTCTATGTACACAAACAAACAGTTATAAAGCAAATGAGTAAGAGGTATATTTACAAAACCTGCATTTTAGACAATTTCTCAAAAGTCTACCTATTCAAAAGTCTTGTTTTCGCTTGATGCTCTTTTAATTTTTATAAATACGCTATGAAAAGCATTTTTTTAGTAACGTGTTGCAGGGGAAATAGAAATACCTAGCGTCTGTTAGTCCTTTCTTTGCCGGTCTCAGTGAGGATCCGGCTTTTGTTATCGCTCCCACGTGTACAACTTTTGCAAATTTTTTTTTATAAAACTATTCTATAAATAGGTTATAATAGGTTAATATCAGCAACATCTATGACAAGTTCTAAAAAGGTTGACGTATTTAAAAGAGTTATGCCCCTAAGAAGTATTATTTTTTTTTAGAAAATGTCCTGTGAGCTGAACATATACATGTACCTCTGGGTTTTTTTTGTTGCTGTCCTTGAGTATAAAAGTTTCAAAGAAACAAAGTTTCAGTTTGACTTGAGAGTTGAGAAACTATGATAATTGCAAAAGACAAGCAAAAATTCTGAATCACTGAATATAGACCATCAAACAGAGCTGCCCCTTCTGCCAAAACAAATCTCAATTTTTCGCAAAACATTTGAAATACTCTGTAGAGCCACCAGGATTACTTGGACATGTCTTCCCATTTGAAAATTTCTGTATTCGGTCCTGTCTTTCATGTATTGTCAAAATATTAATTTACATGTATATATATAAGAATTGCACTTCCAATTTTCATCAGGACGCAAAAATAAGCCAACTTGAAGGTTCTGTGTTGAAGGCTGTATTGTAAAATAATACTGCTTACTTTAACTTCATTGTCTTGGATGGAGAGTTGTCTCATTGGCACTCGTACCACATCTTCTTATCTGTGTACTAGTGTTGTACTCATGTTGTTTTTGTATCAGGATTATATGTTCTACTAAGGCAACAACCATTTTCTTATCGGGGGGGGGGGGGGGGGGGGGGGGGGGGGCTGGGATTTTTTTGAAAAAAATATTTTGATGGCCTAGCTGACCGAAAAAAAAATTATATTTTGCACTGAAGCTGAAAAAATTTTTATGCTGTCACCTGCTTGAAAAATTTTTTTTGGACTGCTGAATTTGAGAATGGTGAAACTAACAACAGACGAGACAGCTGTGAAACAGCAGATTATAAACATCTGTCCAGTATACAGATTAAGCTAAGATTTCTATTTATAGATCTTTATACCTTATCACTTTTTGTATGTTCCTATAATAGTGTTTGATCCAGAAATATTTATAAGAATTCCAAATCTCCTGCATATATATGTTACTAATGTAAGACCATACTTAAAACTGCAACTATTATAAACATGAAATGGTCATTTTATAACAGGAATAGATATGGTATCATAAGCAGTCTTTTAAGATAGCCCTGATTGTGTATGACACAGACTTGTATACTGGTAGTATTTTCCGTTTGTATCATTCTTTATACCACTTTACCATGGAATGTCAATTATCATAGTTGGAAACAGTGGATTTTATAAGTTGGAGCTACTCACTATTTGCCATTACATATATGGCAATGGTGGCCACTTCAATTGCAGTATTAAAATTTAAGGATACCTGTATGACAGACTCCGAGAATATCATAATGTAGAAAGTGGGCTAAAAAAACCAACTGAGACAACAGCCAATGCCAGGATATATACAGAGCCATGCACTTTACATTTTACATCAATTAAAAAATTAAAATGAATTTTATGTTAATTTTATGGTTTTGTGAAAAAAAATTATATTTCTGTTCCACATTATAGGAAAAAAAAATTTGCTTTCCTTCTCATAAGAAAAAAAATATTTTGTCGGAGGAAGGTTCTGAAAAAAAAATTATGAACACAATAAAAATCCCAGGCCCCCCCCCCCCCCCCCCCCCCCCCCCAGATAAGAAAATGGTTGTTGCCTAACCTCTAGTTTTAGGTAAGTGTTTATTTCTGCCAATTTAAAGCACAAAAGTGCACACGCTAAAATGTATCGCCTTCTTTACTTGTCATTGATATTATGTTGATAGTCCTAAATATATAGCTTTATTACAACTGTCACATAAATTTAACATTTACCAAGAATACTAAACATTGACCAATGAACCATGCCAGACAGACAAACATGTACAGCTAACAATTCTTCAGTACAACAAATATAGTTGACCTATTACTTATAAATTAAGAAAAACAGACAAAACACAAAAACTTAACACTGTCTGAGCAATGAACCGTGAAAATACATATAATATTTATGGATGACCTGCAACCTGCAAACTTCAACCCGCAACCCGCAACCTGCAACCCGCAACCTGCAAAATAGCACTTCCCATCTTTTTTTTGTAATTGCAACAAAATTGTTAGCTAATTTTCGTTAGCCTTTTTGTAATTATTATTCATTATTTCAATTAATAAATTAGTATACATTTCTTAACATTATAATAAACACTGTTACATATCTTAACCGGCAGCCATCCTTCACCGAGGTAAATCGAGGCACAGAGACCACATGACAAAGAAATGGCGGGAATCGGAATCGGAATTCGTGATGTGAGAATTTTGAGTTTTGAATTATGAATTTTGAATTTTGAATTTTGAATTTTGAATTTTGAATTTTGAATTTTGAATGATCCTTCTCGGCTTTCGTATCCATCATGTTAAATTCATAGAAACAACGTATACGGAAAATTAGATACCATCATGATAGTAGAAAACAACCAAAATATGTGGTATTTTATTTCGCAAATTGTACATTATTATGATCCTGGAATCGTCTTCCCTAATTCGTACACATGAATTGATAAACATGTGCGTTACACGTATATGAGACAATATCTGAAAAAGTCTAATTTCCATGTCCCGCACTTTACCAGCAATTATTTTTTTATTCGACCATCTTTTTTGAAAATTTTAAGTTTCAGTATAAACTTAATTATATAGTGCACCATGGCCTGCCAATTAAACACTCATTCTTATATTTCTTCCAATAAAATATTGTAATTTAAATGTTCAACCCCCCCTAAAATCGTGTTGTCCCCTGTGTTTTTTTGAAAACTAAATCATTCAAATAATATCCAAATTAATTAAACAGGCGTCCGATTCTCACATATATGATATATTATATAATAAACTTGCCCCTAATTTGTCTTTTTATGTTATAACTATAGCATGTAATAAAATTTTGCAAATTTTAACAGAAAAAAAAATTGTCCCCAGGGGTGATTTCCCTCCTGTTACCACTGGGTTTTTTTTACCTGTGGAAACGTTTACAAGACCAATAGTTATTTTCCCATTATGAATTGTGAAGAGCATCATTTCCTGAATGCATTAGTACAAAGAAATAGTTGGAAAGGCGGCCAGGTTTGAAAATTCAAGCCCATCCAAGGTAAGAATTTATAGAAAAATACTTATTGGTGTTCTATCCTGTTACAGCCTTTTCTTACACTTTCTGACAATATTTTTAAGTGTGCACCACAGCATTAAGTGTGTTTTTATATCATCTTTTTAAAAGTTATATGTCACAGGAAATACACTTACATTTAATGTGATAAAAAGAACAAAAACTATCGCGTAATTCCTTTCTGTTACGTTCTGTCATGTTACCTGATAAAAAGTAACAGCATAACCATCATCAGTAACAGGAAGGATGTTCAAGACAATTTTACTGAAGAATCGAAAAGTTAATCTACTATATGCCAACCATTTCATTTAATATAAGTTATCACCACCATATTAAATAAATTTCAAAATAATATACAGTATATTGAATAAAAAAATAGGTTTTTTGCTTTTGATAACAGCAGAGAACATTGTGCAATTCTAGTATAGTAGATAGTAACAGAAAGGAATTTATTTTAGAATTTTTCATTACCTAGGCATGCAGATTTTTCATCTTGCAAATACAGTTTCAAAGGATAAATGACATTGTTTGCTGTTATCTTCCAATTGTGACCAATTTAAAATGATGTATTTTTCTTAAACATTAAAGTAAAGCAGAAAAATCCTTTCTGTTACCAACTCTGTCCTGTTACCGTTGTGCTGTTACTCAAGATTCTTTCATGTTACCGACATATCTGACTATATTTACGTATATTTCTAAACCTTTTGTATTGCAAATGCTAAAATCAATAATTGGCATTTGATAAACTATTGCAGGATATACTAGTAAACCACAAATAGTGTCTTAAACTTATTCCTTATTCCCATTAGAAACTTTTTAAAATTGATTCACTTTGGTAACAGGAAAGAACTGGATTTTTTTTGTACCATTTTTAAAATAGCCATTGTTTCCTTATTAAACAATTGTTTGAATTACAGACAACAGTTCCTAGATCCCCAATGTGTGTTCTTTGATTTGTGTTATTAAAATACTAAAAATTGTTGTTTTTTCTTATTTCCAAAAATTAGACTTTTTCAGATATTGTCTCATATATACAAACATGGTCAGTCTACTTGTAACTCAAATCTGATATTAACGACAAGTAAAATTAAACAAAGTAATCACTTTATCGGCTTGTGATTACCATCAAAAACGGTGTCAATTCTTATGATACTTATAAACAAAGACAACAACTTGGAATGTAAAACAAATGAAAATGATAAAAGAAAATAAAATTTCAATTCATCCAATTTACCAGCTCCCGCAATGAATTCAGCAGATTGGATTGATAACAAAACTATCTATGCTTTCTTATTGCTTTCAAAGTTTGAAATGTTCCCGACTCGTATGTGTATATTCTTTATAGATGTGTGATATTTGGTAAAATAACGACTTACAATTATTCAAACTTGTGTTGTGAAAATACAATTTTTCTACTGTGTCTACAGTTACAAGATCTCCGCCTTCATCAATACAGTATTGTCTTGCATCATACCAATTTCGCTGTATGGAATTAAACTTTAAGCAAGTACTAGAAGAATCATCATAATCATATCCAGGAAGGTTACATTCTGAAAAATATTTTCATAAAGATTTCGTGTAATTCCTATTTATTTTAAAAGAACATAATGATTGTAATTTAATTAAGTTGACAGTCATAAACGAGAAAAAATGAAAAGACAGGACTGAAACAAAAATGTTGTTATCTGTGACTAAAAAAAACATCTTTACAACCACCAACTCATGTCATGATGTCTTCCATTAAATATCATTTAGGTGTCTTCAACACAATCTCATGCAGATCAAAAAGATAATCAGTAAATGTAAAACTTTTATACTACAACCTGCAAAAAAATCATTTTGTGTAAATTTAGAAACTTTTTAATGATACCTTATTTTATTAAAGAAAACTCTCGCATCTTGGAATTCCAATACGTTTGTCCATCTGATTGCGGTATACATTTTCTGACGCATATATTTTCCTGGGTTTGTTTCGATATGTATTACCACATTTAACCAAACGTAAATGAAAACATAAATTATTGCTCAAGGTACAACACAGTAGAAAACTGTTGTTTTATTGTGGCTAACATTGATTTTGATTTTGAAAAATTTAAACATAACTTTTATAACGCTATAAATGTGCACTTATGAGAACTCGTGATTCTACATCCTGTCGGTACAATTAAAAGAGAGGCGAATGATACCAGAGGAACATTCCAACTCACAAGTCGAAAATAAACTGATAACGCCATGGCTAAAAAAAAAGACCAACAGACAAACAAAAGTACACAAATCACAATATAGAAAAATAAATACTGAGCAACACGAACCCCACCAAAAATTGGGGTGATCTCAGGTGCCCCGGGAGGGTAAGCAGATCCTGTATCTGTTGTATCCTTTATCTCAAGTTCGATGGGACAGATTCGTTCAACATAGTCACCACATTTTGAACTATTTAGTTAGAGAAGATCATCTATAGAGCGGAAAGTAAAGTTAAAGGATACTGCCAATTTCTTTTCTTTCTTCCTAAGAAGTTCCTATATGAAGTCAGCCTCATGTGAATAAAGGAACAAGTCGGCAAGAAGAGGGACACAGTTTGTTCCCATGGGAATACCGTTTGTTTGTTTGAAAACGTCTTCCAAACGTAACAAATATGATGTCAATCAAGAAATTAAGCATCTTGATAATGTCAGTTTCAGAGAATTGTTTGTTTGAATCAGAGTTGTTTTAAAAAAAGTAGGTTTTGTCCCTACCTAAGACAAGATACTTGTACCTATGTTGGCAACCTTTTTTATGAAACAAAGCAGGACAAACTCTTTAACTTATACTTTGACATTGCACAAGGTCATATGTTTCGAAGACTGTTTATAACGTCTTTACCCTAAATGCGTTTGATGTGTTCTTTCTAATAATTTACCGTTAGTTCTTAATATGTGCTATTTCACCACTTTCCAAGGTAAGGGGTGTGTGGAGGGTAGATATTGAACGCTTATAGACATGTTTACACCCGCCACATTTTGTTTGTGACTGTCCGAAGTCAGGAACCTGTTATACAGTGGTTGTCGCTGGTTCATGTCTGTCATATTTGTTTTTCGTAAATTAGGCCAATAGTTTTCTCGTATTAATTGTTTCACATTTTTCATGTCAGAGCCTTTTATTTCCGACTATACCGTATGGGATTTTCTCATTGGTTGCAGACCGCATGGTGGCCTATAATTGCGTACTACAACTTCACAAGAAATCTGGTGGATAGTCTCGTTAGCAATACTATCACATCTATTTTTTTTAATAAGCTATTGCTAAAGTTATAATTAGAGAATAATTCGGTAACATTGCGAGATATTGACGGTAAAATATCTACTAGCAGTGTTAGATTTTATTTGCTATAGATTTTATTTGCTAAAATTTCTTGCACCCTGTTTAGAAGACGATTGACGACGGGTTTTTTTTCTGGGATTTATTTTTGCGTAGCGTAGTATGATTAAATCTCCATGTAAAAATAACATTCGTTTTATTTGTCTACATGTACGAGAGTAGTCGCTCTCTATTTATTATATCTACAGATACAACGAAACTCCAATTTCGACGTTTCTCTTACGCCTCTCTTTCAAAATCATATGATACTTCAAATTTAAAGAAAAAAGTTGAATATATTTCATAAACTTGAATGGCTATGTAGAGATCACGTGTACATTGACTTTCTTTTAAAAGAAAATCCTTTCTCTTATTATAACCTTAAGAAATGTACTGCTAATGAGTTATAATTTTGTCTCCCCGTACTCTAATTCGTCGATACAAATAGAAAATTAAAATTAAATTATGAAAAACATTGCACTATTGCATGTCTATTATTTTACTTATTACAAACGTGCTTCGGCAATAAAACACGAATGATAATTTTCAGGCAAAGTTTACACTGAATGATAATTTGTCGATTATAGGATATGAATTCGTAATTAATGTGAAAAATCTTGTATAGAGGACTTGGATTAGTAAATAACTGAATAATAGCCAACGATAAATATTACGGGGCGATGGATCATATAATTATGATACAGTATAAAATATAATATATAACAAGTCAAAAAAGGGTACAACATCACCTAAAAATAATAAAATCATGAACGAATGTTAAATATTTCGGATAACTTAATATCCTTCATCAGTAAGAGGTAAAATGAATCTTACTTGACATGTGGTAGTCAAACTGAAATAATAATCTTGATCGCTATAAAAATTATCAAAAATAAATACGCTGGTAATTTTTTCAATATTGATGTTTGAGAGGGGGGAATAAATTCCTTAAAACTGTAAGAGTCCAGAAGG
The DNA here is from genome assembly GCA_019925275.1 of Mytilus edulis. NCBI lineage: Eukaryota > Metazoa > Mollusca > Bivalvia > Mytilida > Mytilidae > Mytilus > Mytilus edulis. Next base: position 80,503,866 of record CM034349.1, on the reverse strand, counting down.
GACGCGTGAGTTACAGGAAACAAGTGATGGTAGGAAAATGAGTGATGGTAGGGAAAATGAGTCATGGCAGAAAAATAAGTATATATACATGAATTACTCGTTTCATATGACTTTAGAAATACTTGATAAAAGCTCATTATTTACTGAGTTTACGTGAAATCTGTAATGCCCTCTTCACATACACAGATCATTCTTACGAGTCATTACGAATCGCGAACTCGTAGTCAATTGCAAGCATTTGTAAATAACTCACTGTTATCCGTCAATAACTCGTCACAACTCGCAACAACTCGAAGACACTCTTAAGGTTCAGTAAAAGGAGATGCTAATTTCTTGACATGTCAAATTTCTTCTCAGGATTGTCTACGATTTGGTTTTTCCGAGAATAACGTAATAATCTGAAGATATCGTAAACCGCTGGTAAACCGGGGAATTTTTGCCGTTAATACATCGTAATAACTCATCCTTAATAAACCGTAAATAGCTCGTGATATTTCGTAACAACTCTTAAATCGGTTGTAAAAGTGGCCAAATGGTAAGGATTCGTAAATTTGTGCGACCCGTAAGCACTTCACGTAAGAGAAATCCGTGAATGTGAAGGCGGCAAACACGTGGATCTATTTTAAGATTTCAATACTACTATACATGTATATGTAATTTGTAATTAAAGTGAGAAATACATATATATTTTAAAGAAATAAAAGAATGATATTATAAAAACCAAAAAAATATGATATTGATAAATAGTTAAAAAAGAATCAAAATGCATAGAAATGTAACAGCGATCCCCTTCCATACCATGCAAAAAAACTGTCCAAGCAATGATATCGGCTGGCTTTTTTTTTAAATGCAAAGAAACAGAAAACAGCACACACTTTCATTTTCTTAGTACATAAAACAAAATTATTGAGATGAGGTGAAAAATAGAACAGGAATTATTTTGTCTAAGATTCAATTTTCTACATTTTTATTATAAATGTTTACGATCGCCTTTTTTTTTTAATTATTAACTATGAAAATATTGAGATGTGGTACGCTTGCCATGATACACCCATCCACCAAAAAAAACAAAAAAAAACAAGAAGTGAATAAAAATAGGTAACAGCAATAAGAAAAACCCATAGCGTATACAGTAGAAGCCATAACAGGCCCCGGATAACAAAAAATAGTGAAACTGTTCAACAGAGAGAATTAACGGCATCATTAAAGCTAATAGTGTTAAACGGGAAACAAATATTACAAATACGATTCAACGTACTATTTGACAGCGATATATATTTTTTTCCGAACTGAAGGATTTTTATTATTCAAGGATAATAGGGATAAAACAAAATTTATTTCAGGCCAATATTAATAATGTTTTTGAAACAAACATGTATATAGAGCGATACATGAACATACATAAACAAACCTTTATGTTGGGTGAAAAACAAACTCCAGTTGTCTGTAGTCTGCATAATTGTCGACGATACCGCAGGTTTGTCCGTGTGTAACATGCACTGTTTGTCCTTATATATAAATCTGCTACAGAGTCCGACATCAGTAGCACAAACCATAGCACACTGTACTAGACTCTGAGTTAATACATTTCTGTATATGTTGTTTCTATAAGGACAAAGAACCTGGGATTTTCGATATTCCTGAAAAGTGAGAACGTATGGAATAATCAAACAGAATAGAAGCAACATCTTACATCGTACGTTCTGTGTTATTTAGTAAGATCTAAGTATTTCAGATCTCGTGTTGTTTGGCTGCATATTATATTGTATCGAATCGATTTCCTGAATCATATTGAAATTGAAATTATATCATGTATTCTTTAATACAGAATCCCTGATTAAAGTCCTTCAGATGTTTTTCATGTTCTTTTTCATGCATTAAATGTCTTCAAAGATGTACTAAATGATAAGACATTAAATGCATTTTCCAAACAGAAATATCTTGTTAAATCAGATAATGTAACTTGGGGACTTTGTTATTTTTTTTTTATCGTATTTCTAGGAGATGTAAAGGTGAATTTCTGTTAAATGTATTGAACGCTGTTACTGCCTTATGGTACTTCATTCTTTATCAGGTTTTTCTTTATTGCACAAAATGCAAGTTTCCGAATAAATTTCAGCTATCTAGTGATGAAAAAAATACAAATTTAAAAAAAAAATACAAATTAAAAGTTTTTCGAATTTTTCTCTATGTATAAGCTGGAAGTCTAAGTAGTCTATTCGTACAAAATAAAAAATCACCAGCAATCCAAAATATGAGAGATCATAAAATACAAATCTAACAAGACTCTCAAAGGTGTTTGCCAAAAAATTATTTGAAATAAAATATTTTTGTGCAGACGAGTAACAACATTGCATTATATAATTAGCATGAAAAGTAAATTTGACCAAATGATCGAATGAAAAAAAAAAACTTTTAACAGAGTAAGTGCACATATTTCTAGTGGCGAAAACCACGCATATCCAGGTTACGTCGCCGAAAAAGAAAAGTATATTACACCCAATTTACAATAACCTTGACAAATCTCACTACTAGCCTTGTTAATAGACTGTTCGACTATCTTCTCTACTACTTGATTGTCTATTATTGTCCTCGGTATCCCAATGAATTCTTTAGAAAACTATTTAGTAACGCTTCGAATACCAGATGATTAGTTGGCTTGGTTGTATAAACTCGTCATTGAGTTGATAAGTCATTGTTATATCAAAAATAGCCTACAGCTAAATTTCATTTGTCTATCTGGACAGGGCATGATATTGGTATCCATCGTATGTCCGAATTATAAATAAACAATCATTTAAATAAAATGAAGAAGATGTGGTATGATTGTTACGAGATAACTCTTCACAAGAGACAAAATGACACAGAAATTAACAACTATAGGTCACCATACGGCCCTCAACAATGAGCAATTTCTATACCGCATAGTCAGCTATAATCAGTAGAAAAATGTTCTTTTTCAGTATTATACTTTCAATATATCCATGCGCGTAGCTACGTTTACGTCAAAACGCCCGGGCGTACACTTGAATTTAGCAAAAAAAAATCATCTCAATAAAATTAAAAGAATTAAATAATAGTACATCAACCTTCTATGTCTTTCTTCAATGGCTTGTAATTGCGAATAAAAGAGACAAACATTTTTATCATATGATATTTTTGTTCATTTTCTGTCAAAGTCTTAATATACCGTGAATTCTATACTCACTTTCCTTTTCTTTTTTTAAAGCAATTCATTATGTGCTAAGATTCGATATGCGGTTTTCATTTTTTGTCGAGCCATTGCCATTTATGTCGCAAAAGCGAGACATTTCGATCCTAAATTTCGCCAGCGGTGCCAATATTATAACTATGACGTTAAGCACGATATTGCGTCTCAAATGGTAACGTCAAATTTTTACGTTTTACGGCGATTATCGATTATTTGGGATAAGTTTTGTATTTCGCTTGCAATTTTTGTTTTGCACATCAATATGGATACTACTTATAGTCTATTTCAACACAAAAGCAATAGAGCTTATAGGTATATCATAAATATGTACATGTATATCATAACAGAACATTTTAAATACAATAGGAGGCAAGACTACATAGTATAAATCATTCAGAAGATTGTCATGAAAATTTTATATCTGTGGCGTATTTCAGATATTTTCCTAAATTAGATAATTCCGAAACATTCTTTGTTGACAATAATTGAACTAATTTAAAAACAGATGCATTTGTACCTTTTTATATACATTTTTCTAATATTGTCATATTTTGGACATTTTAAAATAAAATGAAACTCATCCTCGATGTCACCTGGTTACATAAGATACATAATCTTTCATTTTTTGCTTTTTTAATGAATCTACCATATTCAATATTCAATTTGTGTGAACACAGTCTTTACTTAGTTAAAAATCTAATACATTGTGGACTTAAATTTTTTGTCAAATAAAACTGCAATTGAACATTATCCACAAGGTGTTTATAGATAGTACATTTTGATGATGAATCGAAAAACATATTTCTTTCTTGAAGAAAATGGTCAATAAGCCTTTGTTTGAATAAAATAATAAATGCTTCTTCGCATACAACATTCTGTGCATACCACACATGTCCAAAACCTAGGCTAAGTAACATACATTTAACATTATTAACCCATGATGACTTATTTCCTGATTCACACTCATCATACATATCATTTATATAGCATTAAGAATACAATTTCTCGTCCGTAATAGACGAATCCAATATTTTAATATTTTTACTTTCCGAGATATCAATAAAGGAAATCTTCCCAACTCAGAATAAACCATTGTGGTAGCAGTGGATTTTTTAACAGTCAAAATATTTTTACAAAATTCTATATGAAGTTTTTCTATATCAGATGCATTATGAAAACCCCATATTTCACTTCCATATAATAAAACAGGTGATACATAGACATCAAATAAATACAATTTTGTTTGTACATTTAAACACATATGTTTTATTTTACCATACAACATTGATAAACATGTTCTGCCTTTGGCAGCAATATTTAACTGAGTTTGATTAAACTTTGCATTGTAATATAACATAACACCCAGATACAAATAATGATAAGCAACTTCAATAATTTCGCCATTATAAAACCATTTTTCATCGCTTCGTAATTGACCACCGTTTCTGAAAACAACCACCTTAGTTTTGCTTGTGTTTACAATAAGTTTCCACTTTTTACAATAATTATGTAGTGAATTCAACATATTTTGCAACCCATCAATAGTTTCAGAAAATATAACAGTGTCATCTGCATACATCAATAAAAACAATGAAAGTTCTTTTATGTCTACTGGTAGACATAAGCTATTAATAAACTCATTTTCAAAATCATTTAAAAACATTGAAAATATAATGTTTTCTTGTACTGAATATGCATGGAATATTTCCCAATGACAGTTACGTAAGCAAAAAACAACAAAATATATCGTATTTAGGTAATGTATAAAGCTATATGAAATGAGAAGATATATACGGTATGACGAGTGCCAATGAGACAACTCTCTGCCAGAGATCAATTGACATAAAACGTAATAAAGTGCAATGTTTTCCCATTTAGATCCGAAAAGGAGGATGATATATATTTTGCTTTAATATAAAAAGTTTGTCGGGAATTACAAGTTAAACGGGTCTTGCTTATAAAATTCACTATACTTTCTTTAAAAGCGGTACAATTATAATTATGAAATGAAACGATTGTCAGAAAAAAAATGTTAATTATAATTCATCTCATATGTTTACAAGCTTGGTATGATGTGGAGAGGTATATAGACACGTTTTAGGCCCAATTTTATTTTCACTTTCAAATCTATACACATGCATCTTATTGCGGAAAAAAAAATCGCAGTCAGTTTTCGCTTCCCAAATTTGAGAAATTTGATAAAGATGATTTGTGATACAAAACTTTTTCACAACTTAAGAACCTCATCTAAACGAACAAACCCAGTCATCGGATTTTTTTTAATACTTTGTGGTCTTGTTGATACTATCTGACTATCAAGAAAAATTCTTTCTGAGGAACTATATACAGATGATCCACCATAAATAGCGTACCCCAAATCGACAACGTTGAAATCGTACGAAAATCGTCCAGTGGACAAACCTGCAAGACATTTCATTTCTTTGAAAACGAAGTCGTTTTGACTACGCAAGTTATCAAAAAGTATGTAGCTGTTTTGTAAAGTGTAAGCACAGTTACGGAAAAGCAATATTTAGCATGCAACTAATTAAATTTTCAATAAATAACGTCGCAAATGACAATTCATTTGTAAAAAACGGCGAAATCCGACATTGGACATCTTGCAAGACATTTGCCAGAAGCCGTTGAATTTTTATATGTAGTGTGAGTGCTGCAAAAATTCGATTTTGATATGTTCTATGTATGTACTTATGTGAGCCGAATTTACACAAACGAAATATCAAAATATAATCTTATTTTTTAAAACCTATAAATTTTGATAACTTAATATCTTCCAAAATCTGACCATAATGAACACTATTTGTTTTTGCCAAAAAATAGCGTTGGTCGTATCAGAGACACATATCCAGTAATATTTGTTATACTTTATCTATAAAGCGTATCATTCATTCGAATTTTCGTGTATAGAACACTATTTTGAAGAACACAAACACCCCTGCTAAAGTGATTATGCGTATAGTCTGTTACGTCTGACACGCATATTTTTGACGTTTTGTCAATATGTTGTCCTTATTTTAGCCTAAAGTAAAATATGATAAAACAATTTTTACTTTTTTTCGGAATAGCATTTACCTATCTAGTCTATGGATATAAGTTTTATATAACTTAACTGTTATGATTTTACAGAAAAGCTGTTTATTAGCGTGGACTGGTTGATTACACGGTATTGACGCAATAACGTGCGTAACGTCTATGTACATTTAGGTTCAGTATGTTGTTAAAGTTTTAAGATATTAATAACTATAATTGTCAAACCTTCGTAAAATTTTACGGTAGCTGGACAAAAACTGTTGATGGTCAATAGAGTATCCAGAGTATAATGACGAAATTATATATGATGAGTTTTCCCGTAATTTATGGATAAAAGGAATTCATTTTGCATTTACAGTCTGAGATTAAAATGTGTTACATGTCAATTACTTTGTTAAACATTCGTCGAATTTAATGAAACTTTATTGAAGTTTTTTATGGTTAATTTCAGAAGCAAACTTTTTTTCGTTCAATTTTCCGTGTAACTGTTATAATGAAAAGTAAAAACACAAAAATACTGAACTCCGAGGAAAATTCAAAAGGAAAATCAAAAATCAAAAGGCAAAAGGCAAAATCAAAAGTCCAAACACATCAAACGAATGGATAACAACTGTCATATTCCTGACTTGGTACAGGCATTTTCTAATGTAGAAAATGGTGGATTGAACCTGGTTTTATAGCTAGCTAAACCTCTCACTTGTATGACAGTCGCATCAAATTCCATTACATGGTCAACGATGCATGAACAAAACAAACATAGTTACTCAAAGAGTAAAAATGTGAAAAATAGGGGTACAACAGTCAATATTGTGTTATCATCTTAATATCACTACATAAACAACAAATGTAACAAAGTAGCACAAAAAGGCATACATCAAATTTAACATTCTCATTTTGCTTTTCTTATACGGCTGAATTTATCTATGTAAAGTCTACCCATAAATGAAAGAAGGTTTTCATTACTGGTGTAAAATTGCGCGTTTGAAATTCGCACAGGTAGACATAAAAATAATTTTGTCGTATGACGGCATACATAAATGCAGACTCACGTAAAGTAGATATAACAAAAAACAGACTTACAGTAAAAATAATAAATAAAATAATGGTGTGGTTCAAAGTATGACGGGACACATAAGTACAGTTTCACGTCAAATACGGCTGAATTTATCTATGTAAAGTCTACCCATAAATGATAGAAGGTTTTTCATTACTGGTGTAAAATTGCGCGTTTGAAATTCGCACAGGTAGACATAAAAATAATTTTGTCGTATGACGGCATACATAAATGCAGACTCACGTAAAGTAGATATAACAAAAACCAGATTTAACAGTAAAAGTAATAATAATAAATAAAATAATGGTGTGGTTCAAAGTATGACGGGATACATAAGTACAGTTTCACGTCAAATGCATATCATAAAAAACAGACTAAACAGAAAAAGTAGTCTTATTTAATAAAATAGTTTAGTCATTCATCGGTCTCTAAAAACACCGCAAAGGACCTCCTTTGTGCACAAAGGAGCACTAAGGACCTCAAAGAAGTTTAATAAGAGCACAAAGGACCTTAATTTCCCTTTAAAGCATTAAAATATTATAATTCCTGAAGAAAAATGTAAAAGAATTAAAATAGTTTCAATAAAAATTGCGATTTTTATGATGTACAATTTGGTATAATCACCGGTATCGGTTTGGAACCGACTTTATATCCGGGCTATATGATAGCTCATGTATGTGAATTTTTAAATAGTTTTAATATGATATTAATGATAAAAACGTCATTTATTATTTTTAATATTTTGTTGTAATATTTTTTAAGAAAAAAAATATGTATTAAGTTAAATTGGTATTAAAGTTGAAGATATACGAACTGCACAGTCATGTGTTCTGTAATGGGTACGGATATGCATAATATTACGACCCTTTTCTATAAGATTTTACTTAGTAATACATTCATGAATTAGAAAATATTGAGAAAACACAAACATATGATATAAATACAGACTGGGTAATAAACCGAACAAAAATAAAGCAAACATTGTTGGTCAAGATTTCGACTCGAGTATTAATAAGGATTGTTTCATGAAGACTTGATAGCACTTGGGATGAAAAAACGTTATAAATTCTTTACAGTTAATTATTAGCGTTAAAAGACTGTCGTTAAAAACAATTACATTCAGAAAATAATAAAATATGTATTTTTAAATTATAAATATATTTAAAAAAACAAAAGAAAACTATAGACATATGCACAATAATAATATACCTACGGGTCTCGAGGCCAATACAGCAAACCTTGAATCTATACCAGTGCCAATACATAAACAGCCAGTTAAAAACACTATAAAAACATAGTGTATTTTGAAGTTTATGAAATACGGATTGACAAATTTAAACTAATTACCTACCTTTATAATTATTGCCATAGTATTCCCTTTGTGCCTTTAGAAACGTTTTCGTCATAGCAATACTGACATATTACCATACATAAGAAAGCTAGCTGATGATGAAATATGAAAGCAAAACATCGGTATCCTTACATAATTTTCGTAGTTTTGGTAAAGTCTGTTATCTTAAAATATATTACAACAACAAAATATTAAGAATAATAATTGACGTTTTTATCATTTATATCATATTACAACTATATAAAATTTTACATACATGAGCTATCACTTTCCCGGATATAAAGTCGGTTCCAATCCGATATCGGTGATAACATCCAATCGTACATTATAAAAATCGCAATTTTTATTGAAATTATTTTATTTTTTTTACATTTTTCTTCAGGAATCAGAATATTTTTATGCTTTAAAGGGAATTTCAGGTCCTTTGTGCTTTTATCAAACTTTTTTAGGGTCCTTAGTGCTCCTTCGTGCTCCTTTGTGCACAAAGGAGGTCCTTTGCGGTGTTTTTAGAGACCCGTCATTCATAGTATGTCAAGATCCTTAAGTAAAAGTAATATCAATAAATGAAATAATTTTGCCGTTCAAAGTATGTGGTTTTACGTAACCACAGAGTCACTTCAAATGAATATCTAAAAAAGACATATAAAAGAATACTATAATACGTAATTAAAATGATAACAAACGTCAGTACGCAAAATCTATACTTCAAGACCATCTTGTATTATTTGTGAAGTTGATACGGAATATTTATCAACAAGTTCTGGGTATCTTCCGATGAACTTTTTTAGAAAAAGGACGAGACGTTCTTTGACATACCCCTGGTTCATCAATTTTCTGCTCAGACACTGGTGACGTTTTACAAAGTCTGAATAGGAGCTGCAAGCTCTTGAATACCTAATAAGTTGGGAAATGTATATTCCATATGCAGGTGAAGTTGGTATATTACTACTAAGGTGGGGGAAATTGATAATTTCAAAATTAAAATCGTCTCGTTTGTCATAGATTCTGGTACTGAGATGACTGTGTATGTCAAATTCGAGGTATAAGTCTAAAAATGAGGCAGAGGAAGCCGTGTCTGTGGTCTCTTTAATTTCTAGTTCTGGTGGGTATATTAATGGAATCCAATCAGAAAAGTTCGGATTGTTAATGGAAAGAACATCATCAATATATCTAAAAGTGAAATTAAATAACCTGGCTTCTTTGATCTTCTTGTTTTTGATCTGGAATTTTTGTCACGTTTGTTTCGAGCGACATTGATGTGTCCTTTGTAGACGATACGAGCGTCTGGCGCAAGTACAAAATTTCAAAGCTGGTATCTATGATGAGTTAATTTTCGTGATAAATTTATAAACCTCCGTAGTTTGTCATGAAACTTGTGCAGAAATTAATATTCCTGACCAAGACAAAATATCTAATGAAAATATTTGATTTGTTTAAATCCTGTAATGGACTGATAAATTATTTTTCGCTTGGAGAAATCCCAGGCGAGAACCAGGGTTCCATAGAGAACCCTTTACAAATTTTAATATTTCACCTGAACAACTCATTTACGACATTAGCACACGAAAATGTGTTTTCGTTGATTGAGTGCTTTACCCCACGGCCCCCTAAGGCTTTAATCATATTTGAAAGTAAACACAATGAATAGATAAAACATCAAAAAGAAACAATTTTTAATCTAAAGAATGTTGTTATTGATGAGTTTTCATTGACAGGAATGGTAATATGTCATTCTCGATAACGCATAAACTTCCGGAGGCTTCACCCCCGCTAATCTACTACCAACAGGTTCTTTGGCCTGGATCCGCTTGGGCCTTCAGGCCCCTCAACAAGGTTCGGGCGTACACGTAAAAATGACCTAGCTACGCCACTGATATCTGTTTTAACTTCCCCCTCAAAGTTTACATAGCACAAAAGAATAACATGAACGAATTTTATTGAATTATTATAAAGATATGTATATGATAATTATACTAAATAAGTGTTTTTACAAATAACCACATCCACGAAATATAGAAATAGACTTTAAAGCGTATACTTGTCCTAGAACGTCACATATAGCCATCTCAGTCAATTCACGTGCGTAAATCGTATGTTTACGCAAATAGTCTTTCATTACTTTACAGCATACTTCACACGTATTCAAGTCTGGGTGATATGGAGGTTGATATAATAAGTCTATGTGACGGTGTCCCAACATAAATCTAAGTATTTTCGGCGAATCTACCGTGGTGGAAGCCACAATTGTCCATAACAACAGTGTCCCCGGGACGTAAGCAATAATTTCCAAATCGATCTTATTCTTGTAAAGCATAAAAAAGGTCAACGAGATGAAATCCATTTGAAGGGCCTTCTAAAACATTACAATAATCCATTCCAAATGGCCTATGAAGGCGGTTTACCGTGTTGGTAGTATTGGAGGCATAGTTTTGTACCTCTATAGCCTTTTCCCCTACTGTTGCATGTCCATAAAGTCTATTTCCAGTTGTTTTTATGACAGATGATTCGTCAAAGAAATGTTAAGAATAAGGATTAATTGCAAAGATAGTATTTATATATTCGTCAAATCGTCGTTGGTTCTCAGCACTTAAAGCTTCCTTAGCACATACATTTAACTTTTTGTGTGACATTAGGCAGTCATTTCTCAAAATTTTTTAAATTGTAGAAAGACTTGGCAAACGATCATTTGTCGTTTCTCCACCAGACAATAACTTACTTTGAATTTCTTTCCCATAAATCGATGGCTGGCGAAATTTATAGTATCTTATAGCCTGAACAATGTCTTCGGAACTTTTAAGCCTTGTTGCACCATGTTGATATTTTACCGGAGATACAGAACCATATAATTGATATTTATCAATGACATTGCAAACCGTATTGTGTGAAACGGCATAGTGTTTCTAAAAAATGTATGGTTTCCTGAATATATATGTCTAGAATACTCTTTATTTTTACAACATTAGTAGCCTTTCTAACTTCATAGTATCTTCCAAATGAATTTTGGTTGATCATATTACATGTACTGTGATGGAATATGTACAACTGTTCCGCTTTTTACTTTGAGAACCGTTATATTTGAAAACAGTTATTTTTCAACTTATAAGTACAATGTACATACATATATTCATCATTACAAGTACAAGTACATGTATATAATCTATCGATTTATTTTAAAAAGCACTCACATGCCATCCTTTCTACAATTAATGAACTGTAGTAGGTGGTTTTCTATGCGTTAGGAATAACACCAATGAAAGCTTAAGGTTCTGATTCTTTATTGTACCAGTATATAAATAACAAGTCACTTGTGGAGTGAGTTGTACTGATACGGTTAACGGCACATCATATAAACATCACACAATCATGTGTTCTACATAATTACATTACATGGAGTCAGTATTCTATAATAATGTTGTCCAAAATATATAAGGTTTACAGGTAAACTATATGTGGTCAATATAATCAGACCATACATTCAATGGACTGTCATGGCTATCGTCCCGTGGAAATGTACAGGTACAAAACAAAGGAAATTAAACTTGACCGCGAAATATTAACAGCCAATCAAATACAATGATTTAAGTAAATCCCTAATGAATATTCATAAAATAACGTGAATATTACTATACATAAAAGTAAGGTTTTGCAAGTAATGATTTAACCAAATATACAGTATTCAAAATATGTAATTAAGCTTTACTAATAAATATAGTAATTAAATAGATGATTTTTACAATATATAAAATTATCATAAAAATCCCTCTGCTACATTCTCCCCGCTGTAGGAAAATGACTACCACGTCATTCCAGTCTGTATCCCCCTTCACTGAAGGTTGACGTCCTCGGCAAGCCATTAACCACTAGTTGTTGCTTCGCATGATGTCGAGGATGGTTCTGGACAACTCCATCTCCAAGCCTTTAAATCTTCCTTTTCTTGCTTCAGACTCCAACCAGTGAATCCTCATTAACCAATCCGGCTGTTGGATAGTAGTAGCCTGCTTGGATACAACGTAGTCCTCAAGGTACTTCGGTGGTTTCCTGTTCCTCTCAGGTCTAGTTGCTACTTTTGAATCTCGTGGTGGTGTAGGTAATATCCGTCTCCTTCGTGGTTGTTCCGGGGCTATGGTGGGTTCGTCTGCCTCTTCTAGTGATAAGTCTGTTGGCGCACTCTCATCTTGAGCAATAGAAGTGTTTTCTTCAGTAGTCTGAGCAGTCGCTTCTTCAGGTTCCTCATCACTCACAGGGTTTGGCTCTGCAGTACTAATAATGTCCACAGGAAGAGCGTCCCCTCCTAAACCAGTTCCCTGCTGATCACTACTCTCAGCTCCAGCATGGCCGTCACCAGTGAAACCAAGAGTTCCTTCTTCTTGTAGGTCCACAACTGGTACATCACTGTTAGTGTTGTCCTGTGTATCCTGTTCAAGTATCAAATATCCATACTCCTGCTCCGACTCCTCATCTGATACTTCATCAGTGGTCCTGTTCTCACTGTTCCCTTCAGATTTCGTCGGTTCCTCAGGCTGCTTCTTTCTTCTTTGCCTGGGCGCAGGACGTTTCTTTTCTTTATCAATACTATCTGTGGGCAGATCTCCAATAGGCAAGAACAGATTCCTATGTAGAGTTCTCTTTCTTCCTTCTTTATTTTCTTTCTGAACCACGTATACTGGTATTCCACAATTAGGCTGACTAATTATACAGTACGGGTCATCTTCCCACCTATCTGCTAACTTGTGCTTTCCATCAAAAGCTAGAGTCTTGACTAAAACTCTATCTCCAGGCTTTAGCACAGCTCCTTTGACTTTCTGGTCGTAGTGTGTCTTCTGTCGTTTCTGGGCAGCAAAGATGTTACTTGTTGCTGTGTCATATGCCTTACGAAGTCTTTCTTGCATTTCTTCTGCATACTTAGTTGTAGTAGTAGGTTCAGCTTCATCTCCAATTCCAAAAGCGATGTCGATAGGTAGTTTTGGTTGTCTTCCGAACATCAGGAAATATGGGGAGAATCCAGTTGATGTTTGACGAGTGCAATTGTAAGCATGGACAAGACCAGCAACATGCGACTTCCAATCTTTCTTCTGGACGTTCTCTAGTGTTCCAAGCATACAAAGTAATGTCCTGTTGAAACGTTCGGTGATGCCATTACCCATTGGATGATACGGTGTTGTTCTTGACTTCGTCATACCAGTGATGTTACATAATTCCTTGATGATTTTGGATCCAAAATTAGCACCTTGATCGGAATGTATTCTTTCTGGCAAACCATAGTGGACGACAAAGTTATTGAAGAATGCGTCTGCCGTTGTTTTCGCTGTCTGGTTTCTTGTTGGTATTGCCAATGCATATCGTGTGAAGTGGTCTGTTATAACTAGTATGTTCTCAAATCCAACTGTAGATCTTTCAAGTGAGAGATAGTCCATACATACTAACTCTAGAGGTTGTGTCGTCTCGATGCTAATGAGAGGTGCTCTGTGACTTGCAGGTTGCTTTCGTCGAATACATCTGTCGCAATTTGATATCCAGTTGTCAACATCTCGATTCATTCCAAACCAAACAAAACGATCTCTAACCACTGATACTGTTTTGTCTCTGCCTTGATGTCCCATCTCATCATGTAATGCTGTGAGTACTTTGGAAATGCAGACTTCAGGTAATACCATTTGTTTATGTTGTTCGCCATTGTCGTGGATAATACGGTAGAGTACGCCATCAACCATTTTCAATTTGTCGTAGTTGTTCAAAAACCAAGTGTTCCATGGTGAACGTTCTAACTGTTCTTTTCGTGGCTTTCGATGTTCATCAACCCAGTATATCCAATCTTTAAGGTAAGTATCTTGCTTCTGTTCCATCTTGATGTTAACTAGATGTTGTGATGGTAAGTATGGATCATCAGTGGCTTTAGATGTTGTCATCGATAACGTCTGAACATATGGTTGTGCATGTTGTAACTGACAAATGGCTTTCACAGAATCTGTACTAATGTTGGAGGTGTTGGTACGACCAAGTAGTTCTGGAAGTCTGGAAAGTGCATCTGCATCAGCGTTGTTGGCACCAGGTCGGTAGACGATGTTAAAGTTGTATGATGACAAACTTGCTATCCAACGATGTCCAGTGGCATCAAGCTTCGCTGTTGTTAAAACGTAGGTAAGTGGGTTGTTGTCTGTAACCACGGTAAATGTGTTGCCATAAAGGTAATCATGAAATTTCTCTGTTACTGACCATTTCAGAGCAAGGAATTCTAACTTATGGACTGGGTAGTTCCTCTCAGTCTTACTAAGTCCTCTGCTGGCATAGGCTATGGCTCTTTTCTTTCCTTCTTGTGATTGGTACAGTATTGCTCCAAGACCAAACATAGATGCGTCTGTATGTAGTTCAAAAGGTTCCTTGTAACGTGGATAACCAAGAACAGGTGGCATCGCTAGTTGACTTTTAAGCTTCTGGAAGGCATCTTCTTGAGGCTTGTCCCATACCCATGATGTTACTGTTGGCCTTTTAGGCTTTCGCTTACTGGACTTCTTTGGTGCAGGCATCAAGTCTGTGAGCGGTCTTGCTATCTTAGAGAAGTCTTTGACAAACTTGCGATAATAACCGACGAAACCAAGGAATCGACGTACTTCTTCTGGCGTTGTGGGTCGAGGCCAGTTGATTACTGTCTCTAGTTTATCTGGATCGGCTGAAATACCATCTTTAGAGACTATGTGACCGATGTACTTGACTTTATCTTTGAAGAATGCACATTTCTTGGGCGAAAGTTTCAAGTTGTGTTCTCTTAGTCGTTGTAGCACCATCTGTAGTCTTTCAAGATGTTCTTCATACGTCTCTGAAAAGATGATCAAATCGTCAAGGTATATAAAGCATATATCTAAGTGAAGATCTCCCAGTATCTGTTCCATGAGACGTTGGTAAGTTGCTGGACTGTTTACGAGGCCAAACGGAAGTCTGTTAAACTCGTAGAAACCAAGAGGGCCGACTGTAAACGCTGTTCTAGCCTTGTGTGTCTCTTCTACCTCTACTTGGTGATAACCACTCTTCATGTCCATCACAGTATAGTAGTTGTTTCCTCCCAAGGCGTCAAGAATTTTTTCACTTCTAGGAAGAGCATATGAGTCTTTAATTGTCAGCTGGTTCAATTGTCTATAATCTACACACATTCTGAGCTTGTTGTCTTTCTTTCTGACCAATACAACATTCGATGACCAAGGTGAATGTGAACGGCGAATGATCCCAGCAGTAAGAAGTTGTTGAAGGTGAGTTCTAACTTCGTCGAATAAGGCAGGTGGAATACGCCGGTGTCGTTGTTTGAATGGTGTTTCATCTATCAGTTCTATCTTATGCTGTACGGCGGTGATGTGGCCTATATCAGTATCTGAAGTGCTAAATACATCTCTGAATTGATGAAACAATTCTCTGGCTTTACGAAGTTGATCATCAGTAAGTGTGTCTGGAAATGTAGATTCATTCCATGCGTCTTGTTCGTAGGTGTCTGGTACATCAATGTCGGTGACTGAAACAGGCTGAAGTTCGCAAAGAATGGCATTTGGCGAAACGGTCACTGTTCTGGTAGTTACATTGCTGATGTGTACTGGTATGATGCTGTTGTTTCGATACTGATATGATACTAGTGATGGAGCTATATCTAAGTCAGATGGTATTGCTGCTCTCTCAGTTGACTGTAGGAGTCCACAAACTGGATGGTCTGGTAGTTCATGGTCCATGTAACCCTGTAGAACGACATCTTTGTTAGGTGGTATACGGATTGTCTTTCCTTCAGCACTCTTAATGATGGCAAGTCTGTTGCATCTCTTCTGCAGTTCTTTATCTCTAAGAAGCAAACATCTAAATGTGATATACCAAGGTGTATGCAGATCTGCTGTTTGTAGAAAACGTGATCCGTATCGTTGCTTTACATCAGTCATAGCTGCTGTCAAAACGTTGGTTCCCAGTAGAAGTGGTACTAGCTGGTTGTAAGAACTGTCTGGAACGACTAACAGTAAACATTGCTGAGGATCTGCTGATGTAGATGTACCTGGTAATTGTAGATCTGCTGAGATGCAACCAAGGTATGGCATGTTCTGACCATCTGCACATTCGATGTTAAGTATCTGGTTGAGTGTCTGGATAGGACTATCAGCAAGGTACTGTCGATGGAATGACTGACTAACTGTACTAACTGTAGAACCAGTATCTAGTAGTGCTGATGCTTGAAGTCCATTGATGACTACTGTGACTTCAATAGGGCTACCAAGTAATCCTTCTGTATCACCTGATGACTGTCGTTGTTGGTACATCTTAGCTTCAGTGGTCATCTGCTGAAAGTTACAAGCTTTTCTAGTGTGATCCAGTCTAACTCTGCAGACAAAGGCAAAGTGGCCTGGTTGTCCACATCTGTAGCATATAACAGGTTCTCTGGATGGTTGAGATACATAAGTTGAAGTAGGGGCAGGTTGGTATTCAGCTTCTATCTGGTCCCAGTATGGACGTTGTCTGTTGCGTCTTCGGTGACGACGACGTTTTCTGCGTGGTGGATAGTACTGTGGATTATAAGTGTCGTAAGTGTTGTAGGGTTGGTCATACATGGCGTTGTAACATGGCTCCTTCGGTTGGTCATACATGGCTAACGGTGTAGACTAGTGTACCTATAAACATTCAATTCATTCACCCTAATTCAAGTTCAAAAATATAATAAGTGTCAAAACCACCACACTAAATGATCAAATAGAATTTTTTAATCAATACTAAAAATAATCAACAATGTCTATCTACAATCTCAAAATCTAGATACTATCCAACTCAGTGAATGTCTAATATGTAAAAAAAAAAAGATGATAATAAATTTAATTCATATCAACTTAAGTACCAAGTCACTATACAAAGTACCTTTATAAAACGATATATATACTATGTATCTAATACCAACTAGCAATGCTACACATAAAACATGTGTGTTATAATTGCTAAGTTCAACTGAGCATTGACCTATACCATGTGGGTTATAGTTCAATGTAAGTACAATACACTACAACTGTATACCGAAAAATAAATTTAAAATATAAAAGTGTATGCTATATACTATGTAGCTTTGCTACTGTAATCTACAAAGTATGTTTATCACTATCAGCAATACATGTACACCACAAAGGAACGCCTATATAAACTAAGTGTACATGTCCACTGACAGACTAAGTTCGTATCCAAGTAAGCCTCGGAAAAAAATTAAAAAAAAAAAAATTTCATGTATAAATGTTAAAGTATGAAAAGGTCAAAATGTAGGACGTCAAATAAAAAATTTCAAGTCCCAAAAAGTGGATGTAAAAATTTCAAAATTAAATAAATTCTAACTGTGTAAATGTTTCAAGTGTATGCTAAGTTTCAATGTATCAAAGTGGTATACAGTATATAATGTAAATAAATAAGTCCTACCTTAAACTAGAAAACTATTCCAATAATTACACTGTTCCACAAAAGTATAATTAAATCACAATATTTCACAATGTAGAATAATAAAATGTCCTGGTTCTGTGCCTTTATATTTTAGTTAAAAGAAGCATATATTCAAGATCATTGATGCTGCATTGTTATTGACTAATTAACTGTGGTCTGCTTTCTTGAAATTGACATTGTTGTGAATCTGTTTACTGTTATTATGAGAGAAAAAATACACCTATTTTTATTTATTTTTTAAATTAACTGTAATTTTATTTATTGGCCTGTTGATGGAACCCTTCTTGCCCCTTTTAAGATAAGAAAATATGTTAACGATTTTCGGGATTACGATCATTTTGCAAGATTACCAAAATACGTTGTAATTTATACAATACTTATATAATGCAGATGATGTGGTATGTTTGTTGTCAATGGAAACATTTCCATAAGAAACCAAAGAAAGTATGTGTTAACAACCATACGTCATCGTACGACTTTCAACAATAACCGATAAAATAAAAATGTAAAAGGTTTTGCATAAAAATGGAGAGCAAAAATATAGAAAAAAGGACTTACTGAGCGTTTGAATCATATGTCTTTAGCAGCTTTAAACACATTTGTTTGTGAACAATTGAGTGCTGACTATAAGAATGACAATAGTATTGCGGGTTTGCTTGTTTTGGGGTTTTTTTTCGGGGGGGGGGGGGGATAAGTTAATGCGAGGTTACAGTGAAAGTTTTAAGCTTGGAATAGTTTCCCGTAAGATTTAAAAGTTGTATTTTAAAAGAAAAATGTATCTTATACATGTAGCTATTAAGAATCACTTGCTGTATCTGTAAGATATTTTCAACATTTTTTTTTGTCTGAAGGGTTATCAGGTATTTTTTTTCGAAAACCTAGTACACACTAACAAAACTAAGATTTCTTAGCTTTTTCATTTCAAAATTCCAAAATAGCTTGTTAGCTAAACCGTGAGGTCATTGTTAGGTAAGGTAAAGTACCCTCCTTTCGAAGTAGCTTGGTCCTACAGACAGAAAGATGTGTCATTTGTCGGACTAGTCTACTCTTAAAGTAGGGTAGTTTACATAACTTACAATGACTTTTCTGTTCAGCAAGCAAGATAACCAAAGTAATCCCTTTGTCTACACACTCATTGGAATTGGCTGTAATATTGCAAAAGTTCAAGCGATTGGGGCAAACTTACCGAGTAAAAAAAATCAAAATGTTTATCTACCTTGCACATTTTAGAAAATTCAGATCAGATAACGAAACTGGGTCCAGCAACATTTATAAGCAATTTACGATTTTGACCCTCACAGTTTCCATTCACCACAAATATTCTCGTTACAACGAATCATTTAAATACAAAAATATGAGTTGCAGCCTTTGGTTATCTATTTTAAAATAATTGTATACGGATAAAGTTATGAAAGGCAGCAGGGTCACCTGGGTGAGGAGTCCGTGTCATCTGAAATAAATGCTAAGCATAATTCTAGATAGCGACAGATAACCATGACATTAAAAAACTACTTGTGTTCAAGTCATTGGTTACACCTTTTACTAGAATAACAATCCTGTCCAGTATGAGCTGGGTAAAATATTTCAGAAAAGAAGATGGAAATGTGAAAGTTTCAGTGCGTCAGGTGCAACAGCATACGAACAGCTAACATGCCTTGTCAGGGTGGAAGCTAAAAAGTCCACAAAAATTTGATTTAAAACCTTTATTCGTTCCAACAAAGTTAATGATATTTTGTTGAGGATTTAACCATCTACGACAAGATTTTTTTTATAGAATTTACAGCTCTTCTATAAATACATGCAAAGCAAACCTTGATTATATTGCTTGCTATGATTGTTTGGATGGTTGTAAACGACAGGTAAGTAGTATGTTTACTATATACTAAAATTTGTTTGGACAATAAACATTAACTTCAATTCCTGTCAGTTTGTATTTGTCCAATCAAATCCCAGTATGTATTGAATCTCCGCCTACCTATTGTTTGAAAATATCCTTGGAGCAAACATAGCAAGCAAGTCAATCAAAGTTATTTTTTGCATGCTTTTAAAGAAGAGTTTTACTATATAATGCAAAGAAGCGTTTAAGTCTTTCGCCAAAAAATACTATCAATTTCTTTTTGTCCTATGTAAACTTCCGTACCATTTCCTTCCATTCATGATCATTAAATTGAACTGTAAAATATTCCTTGGTACCTTCTTAATTCCTTATAAGTCTTATGTAAACATAATTATGACAATAACTATTGTGAGCACAAGATTCACTGCACACTTTTAATTAAAGTTCTGCTTAATCAAACATTAAAATGTGAACTGAAGTTTTGAGATTTTTTTAATCGACACGATTGGGATTTTTGCATATGAGAACATGGTTTATCTATTAGTTGAAAATGCGGCTTTGAACTAGCTTTCAGTACCTGTGAGCATTTGTTGTTCAATAATGTGTGTCTTTGTGTTATTATTTTTGTGATAAATTGTAGTGTTGCTACACACTGTAACAATGAAGGAGGAAATGGGGGGGGGGGGGAGGGTTGAGTAAGTGGGGAGGGGTATGCGGAGCGCTAACAAACATGTCTATGCAGCATGGCCTTTGATCATTGTTGAAGCATCAATGTAAGGGGCATTTAATATCTTAATAAAACTATTTTTATTTCAGATAGTATATATTGTTATCTGATATTGGACGAAAGAGGTTGCCCTGTTATGTAATTGTGTAATACAAGTAACGATCATTTGAAAACACATATTAAACAGCCAAATGGATGCACAAGAGCTAAAATAGGAGTCATAGATCCTATTGACAATAATTATCTGCCCAATTTTATTGATTTTGTAACATTTGTTTCAAATATGAGCAACTTCTTATCCAAAATCACCAGCACCGTATCAGGACCCACCAGCACAATGACAGGACCCACCAGCACAGTATCAGGACATGAATAAATTGAAAAATGCTAAATTTTAATAAATTGCAAGGTTTTTTTCACAAAATAGTTTTGTCGTGTGGATTGCGGTATAGAAAGCGGACTCTATGAGCATTTTTGTTTTATTTTTTCAGTTCGAGATTTTCTGAAAATGAGCATTTTTGTGTTACGCTTACTGAAACAGTTTAGAGGGTCAACTTTTTAATGGTTTACATATGAACCCATAAGAAACAAAATTGAAAAATCTCAACTGTTTTCTTCTATTTTTTATGAGTGAAAACGTCAAAAATCATCATTTTCGTCTTTGTTTACATTTTTTCATTGATCACCAGCACCCGTCAGGACCGAATCACCAGCACAGAACATTCTCTCGCAGGACAACCATACCCACCGTGTTATCGAAAGACAATACGCCAAATGAACCTGTCGGACAGGAATATAAAACACTATTGCTGGATGGTGTTTTTCTTTTTCTTTTTAAGAAGTATTGCCTTAAACAGATTATATCTTTCACAAATCAAAATAATATTTGTTTAAGTGTACTACTGATTACGCATGAAATATTTATACCTTGATGTGAATGAAAAAAACTAATCAAACAATCAATACACCAGAGTACGGAAGCCGTAAGGGGACACACAAAACATTAGAAAATATTTTTTTTAATTCGAGATCACGATAAAAAATTTCCGTTTTACCGAGATCTCAATAAAAAATATATCGTTATCTCGATAAAACGAAATTGTTATATCGAGATCTCGATAAAAAATATATCGTTATCTCGATAAACGATGTATATCGAGATCTCGGATTATTAAATCGTTATCTCGGTTTAATATATCGAGATCTCGATAAAAAATATATCGTTATCTCGAGAAAACGAAACTGTTATATCGAGATCTCGGATTATTATATCGTTATCTCGAGAAAACGAAACTTTAATATATCGTTATCTCGAGAAAACGAAACTGTTATATCGAGATCTCGGATTATTAAATCGCTATCTCGGTTTAATATATCGAGATCTCGATAAAAAATATATCGTTATCTCGAGAAAACGAAACTGTTATATCGAGATCTCGGATTATTATATCGTTATCTCGAGAAAACGAAACTTTAATATATCGTTATCTCGAGAAAACGAAACTGTTATATCGAGATCTCGGATTATTAAATCGTTATCTCGGTTTAATATATCGAGATCTCGATAAAAAATATATCGTTATCTCGAGAAAACGAAACTGTTATATCGAGATCTCGGATTATTATATCGTTATCTCGAGAAAACGAAACTTTAATATATCGTTATCTCGAGAAAACGAAACTGTTATATTGAGATCTCGGATTATTATATCGTTATCTCGGATTATTTAATCGAGATCTCGGATTGTTAGTTATCACGTGTTAACTGATTACAAAATGGCGGATCAAGAGGTGGCAGGCAACCCGGCGGAAGGAGTAAGTATGATTTGTGTGTTTCAAAGCTTGTTTGAATGACTGTTCACTCGATATGCATGATAAAGAAGCCCGGAAAGTTACTTCCAATATTTGATGTGATCAGGATGTTTCACTATTATAGGTGCATTCACATAGGAATATATGATACGGGTAAGAAATCTGTATGGCAATATGTGAGTGAAGCAATTTCACAAATTCGTCAATTAGTCAATTTTTACAGTAAACAAACATGTCTTATGTAGAACTTGTACTGTTACACCACTGTCCTAGGTTAAGGGAGGGTTGGGATCCGGCTAACATGTTTAACCCCGCCACATTATGTATGTATGTGCCTGTCCCAAGTCAGGAGCCTGTAATTCAGTGGTTGTCGTTTGTTGTTGTGTTACATATAGAAAATAAGAGGTGGTATAATTGCCAATGAGACAACTCTCCACAATTAACAACTATAGATCACCGTCCGGCCTTCAACAATGAGCAAATTCCATACCGCATACTCAGCTATAGAAGGCCCCGATATGACAATATAAAACATTTCAAACGAGAAAACTAACGACCTTATTTATATAAAAAATGAACGAAAAACAAATATGTAACACATAAAACAAACATATTTATTTTTCGTTCATTTATTATACATTAATTAGGCCCTTAGTTTTCTTGTTTGCATTGTTTTACATTTGTCATTTCGGGGCCTTTTACAACTGACTATGCCGTATGAGCTTTGCTCATTGTAAAAGGCCGTACGGTGACCTATAGTTGTTAATTTGTGTGTCATTTTTGGTCCCTTGTGGAGAGTTTTCTCATTGGGAAGCATACCACCTCTTCTTTTTTTTATATGCGTATTTTGCGATGTACCTAAACTATTTCAGTCAAAAATATAGACCCTATATATAGTTATGAGATATGATATATAAAAACGATTTCCAAAAACTCTTGGTAAACAAAGATATACATATATAATAGCTTGAAAATTCTGAGACAAGTGCCTATGGTGAGTGTCAATGTATTTATGGGTTCGTATATATATGGTATATGAGGCTAATACAGTTATTTCTCTTTTAGTGTATTACTCAAATTCTTATTTTATTTCAATGTGTTTTGTTTTGTTTCGGTTATTAATTCGTTTCGTTACGTTTCGTTTTGTTTCATTTCTTGTTTTAATGGGACCCTAACATGCATGCATTTAATTATGCAAGCATGGTCTTGTATTGTTTATTTAAGTTTTGGGATGGTTAACTTTCTGTTAGTAAGACCCGTTACGGCCTGTCTTTGAAACTGGATAGGCAAATGCTCACATTAATCTGTCACGGCCGAAACAATGTGCTAATATGTCCTCCTCTACAGCATACCTTATGGTGATGCTCCTTAGTAGGAGGTATTATACACATACAATAAGGTTCGTATCTTTCCCCTTTATTATACTTTCCATGAACTAGGTAAGACATGTTAGAATATAGCGTATTTTTCACCACTATTTTTGCAGAAGTTTGCAGTCACTTCGACACATTCAAGATGTTAAGTGATCAGCCATACTAAGTTTTATAAAGGACCGACCATTTAAATCTTAAACAGGGGGGCTTTTGTTTAAAGTTCCGAAACAAACAACACTTATTGCGATCCTGAATTTTCAGGAAAAAGACTAGTCAAAATAATTATGACGTCTGGCAAGGCTATTTTAATTTTTTTTTCTGGGACGCCTTTCTACGTCTATGACGTCTGGCAAGGCTTTTTTAATTTTTTTTTTTCTGGGATGACTTCCTACGATATAGGATTAATTAAAATATCCTTGCCATAGGAAGGCGTCCCAGAAAAAAAATTAAAATAGCCTTGCCAGACGTCAAAGATCTTTCATACAGAATAATAATGCCACCTCAAAGAATAATTAAATGTTCTGGCATTGTCTCACCAACGTTATAAATCCTTATTCTTACTGAAAAAAATAAATCAAATCCCCCCCCCCCCCCCCCCCCCCCCCCCCCCACCCCCTTTCTCACCCCATCATTTCAAGTTAAAGGGTAACTGGACCGTTTCACTCTAGTTACATGTTCGCCCTGGCCTAGGTCAGTTTGCGGTGGGTTCGTTCGCCCATGGATTTCGTTCGCCCTAGGTTCGTTTCCAATTAAAAATACTTTAGTAATTGTGAAGTCAGCTTCAACTTTTTCTAAAAACCCTGTAAGTTATATCTTTAAGATCACCCTCTGTGTTTAAAAGCAGATTTATCTCATTTGGAAAGGAATATGAAAGAAAAATATTATAATTTGTCTATTATATTAAAATAAGATTATTAAACAAAGGAATCTTAAATTATTGATTATCCCTGAAATCATATTAGGGAGTTTGTATAATAATCATTAACATGTTCAGTGAGTATGTAAAATCACTGGTCATTTTCAGGGATTATATATAATTACTAATGATTTCAGTGATTCTACATATTCCCATAAAAATCAGGGATTCTACATAATCCCTGATTATACAAATTCACTGTAACATATATACATAGACATGATACATGTAGATATAGGAAGATGTGGTGTGAATGCCAATCAGACAACTCTCCATCCAAATAACAATTTATAAAAGTAAACCATTATAGGTCAAGGTACGGCCTTCAACACAGAGCCTTGGCTCACATGGAACAGCCAGCTATAAAGGGGCCCAAAAATTCGTAATGTAAAACCATTTATATATTATGAAGAGAAAATACATGGTGTCTGTTCTCTCCGAGTTAATGTATAAAATGTATAAATGTGATCAAATACAGAACACGATAAGTCACGACACACCTTGATTTAAAGTCTCAATATAGTAAAACAACTTTATGAAGGGAAAAAAATCACAAAGCACACAAACGTATATACATGTAAAACAATTTAGACAATACAATAAAATTGTATCACAGTGATTATATAACTTGCAGATAAATTAAATGATAGAAAATATACAGCAAAAACAAGATAAAAAGTTGGTGGAATTTCCAACAAACAATAAAATATATGAAACATGTATGAAACATCAGAGTGAACGGACATAGGACAAACAAGAAGTAGAGTGAACAGGTCCTAGGGCAACGTGAATTAGAGCAAACAGACCCGGATTCAAGTTCAAATATCCCTAACGGACCGACCATTTTAACTTCAGGGGCCTGACTATTTATAATATCCTGAAATTTGAGGGGGGAAATTATTTGTCCAGGAAGGGTGGAATAAATTGATCTCAACATGCTCAAAGAGAAAAGTGGGCCTCAAAGGTACAGACCATTTGATTTTTCTGAGGGGGGAGGGGGGAGGCATCTGGGTTTTCTTAGATAAAATTATCCTGGCCCTAAATTTGCTGGGGAAAAAAATCTGGGTCCACATGAAAAGCCAACCCATCCCCCCACCCCTGAAAATCAAATGGTCCATGCAACAGTTCTGCCCTTCTCCAAAATAGCTGGATTAACCGTAAATTCCTGTATCTTGGGAAAAACATGCTTTGTTTCGATGTGTGCAATAAATAAATAAAATTTCACGCACTGAAATTTTCTGACTCAACAGAGTTTTATTTGCCGACGGTCCTTTCTGTCCAGATTTAATACACAGACAGTAAGTGTGCATTCATTGTGACATATCCACAATCTATGTGCCATCCCGGTTCCGTCAATCTCTGAAAGCAGAGGACTCCCTAGATCCACATTCTCACTACTGACCTACAGAACTAGAACTCTGTGCTATGGATATTGCGGTTCCGTGTGCCAGGATACCCGGCGTGAATATGAAAAAGTCTGAAGTAAGCATGTTTAAGTCAGTGCTGGTTGAGTATAACTTAATCAGCCATAACCCCAAAAAGTAAAGTAAAGTTTTCCATACGATTATCTGTTTCTCAAAATGGGGAACATCTTTTCTCCCATTGTTGGCGAATATCCATATTTTTGCGTTATTTATCGATTTTTTAAATTTTATTGTTTTTATTTATTGACTACTGCCCTGGATTTTTGCTCATCAGTTCGGTAATTTTGTTATTACTCTTGATGTTATTATCATATTGATATTTGTCTTTGTTTTACAGAAAGAAATGGATGACTACTGTGAAGTATTTGAATTTTTAAGAAATGGAAATGCATCAGATGAATCAATACAAACAATTGGAGAAGAGAAGGTACATTATCATTATTTCATGTATATTCACATTTCAATACACAATACTACATTATAATTGGGGGTACTTTATACTACCTCAGGCATAGATTACCTTAGCTGGATTTGGCAAAACTTTTATGAATTTTGGTCCTCAATGCTCTTCAACTTCGTACTTTATTTGGCCTTTTTAACTTTTTTGGATTCGAGCGTCACTGATGAGTCTTTTGTAGACGAAACGCACGTCTGGCGTATATACTAAATTTTGTCCTGGTATCTATGATGAGTTTATTTATACTTTCACAGTTTTAATCATGTTTATAAGCTCTTTAAATTATTTTGCTGGAAGTTTTATGGTATACAAATTTCTGTCTATTTGTCATCCACATGTCACACTGTTAATTAAGGCCACGCTGACTATCAACGGGAGCCCTAAAGTAATTAGATTGTCAGTCCGTCCAAATTGTGTCCGCTCTACATGATTGTTAACCAACATGAGAAAGTGTGTTGCATACAAGAATGCATATAATATGCATATGAATTTAAACCAATTTGTGTCCCCACCACAACTTTCTCTTGTGAGCTCACCTGGACCGAAGGTGCTTGTATGCTATTGTCATCACTCAATGGTGTCCATTTTGTTTATCTGTTAAGTTAACAAAAGTATGAAGCCACTAAAGGGATTTAGACGAAACATTGCCACAATCCTCTTTAGGGTATATTTTCTTTAAAAATTGTGTCGCACATAGCCATTTTCCGAAAAACATGGCTGCCGTTACTGAAAAATAGACCTTGGAGATGTGGACAGCCCATTTGGCCATATCTGGGACTATTATACTAAAAAATAAAAAAAGGCAAATCCAAACTATCACCTATAAATATGACTTTACAACAAACCGAACTTGCGTAATTCTTCTCAATCAAAAGTTATAAGACATTTTATGAATCATACATATACTTTTTTCCACATCGTCCCCACGCTATTTTAATCCTGAAAATTTCAATGTTTATATGTTAATTTTTACAATTCAGGCGGGATTTGGTGATTTATATTAACTGTCAAAGATCGGGATATCTTTTATCATTAAAGTAATCATGTTTATGTTAAGGATAATCATTACTAATACATTGTAACTATAAAATAGAAAAACAAATTACCGAAATTATAAGATCAAGGCACGATGTCACTGTCAAAACAATATGAGTGGGTGAGTTCGTGGTCTAGTGGTTAAGACCGATGGCTACAGTGCTGAAGGTCACGAGTTCGATTCTCACTCGGGGTGCTAAAAATATCAGCACATCAGAAGGGTAATTTTCACCCTCTCACACACATCTCTGGTACCCAGACCGGAGTTTAAACTAGAATGGGTACTTTGGGGGCCTCGGTTGGTCAAAGTTGTCCCCTGCTTTGACCTGGAGATCAATCTTCTGATATCTCTCTGGTTTGTCTGTTTCCACCGAGTGGCCTGGTGGTTCCCTCCGAGTCCTTCGGCTTCCTCCACCATAATAACAGACTTCCCTGTGTCTCCTAACACTCCCTCTGTGTTGGGTTGGGGATTGTCCTGGTGGTGGGTTGTATATAAGTTAGTGACACATCTCCATTAATCCTGATAGGGAGTGTACATGGATTCCACTGTACCCTCGCAGCAATCGAGGGGTGCTCCGTTCACGGAGGGATCTTCGTACATACATACATATGGCGTATCAATAAATAGCGCAGGTAAAGTCTCGTTCTAACGGCTGTGATGTAGATATTATTACACTGATTGGTGTAACGGTTTCCAGTCCCGTTAGTATTATAGTCCCAGGCCATGTAGAGACTAAAGGAGTCAACATTCCTTCTACCGAATTAGAAGATCTGCTAAAGTCTCCATTGTACGGCAAGTCGTACGACAATCCCTTATTTGGGGTTTATCCCCTTAAACTTCAAAATTGACCATATTTGCTGTTAATTGCATATATTTTGAAAATGGTATTATTAAAGATTATTACATGGCATTTTCCATATCGGCCCAATTAATAGCCAAAGACTCTCATATCGGACCAAGGGCTTTAGCCCAAGGTATACATATGGGTCAAGGGCTGATAATAGGGTCGATATGGAAAATGCCATATTCTTCTTCTTCTTTATTCTTTCCTCCACTATATAGATCTGGAGTACCAATACTTGTGTAGTGTAGCATGGGTAAGCAACTGAGTAATGTAAGCAACTGTGTGCATGTACAGGAATAATTTACAGTGAATAATAATCTATTTATCACATATTTAGCAATTGAAAAAAAATGAGCTAAAAAGTAAACATTGAATAAAGAGTGTTTAGTTGTTTAATTTCTTTGTTTTTGTACATTCGTTCTTCATTCTTTATTGAAAGCTCAAAGGGAATGACAATGCCAAAAAGCAAGAGAGGAAGATTGAAATTGGGTGGTTTGATTACGATTACAGAAGTAGTGAATATCGTCAAGTCAGGACACTAAATGGTGGAGGCGTAAGATACATCAATGCACCGAAGACCTGGATGCAAGATGATATCCTGCAACATGGGAAGAAGGTATTTTTCCTGAATGGCAAATCGAAAAGAGGAAACGTAACAGATTTTCAATTTGAAGTCTGAAATTTTATTGTAGGCAGAATGGACAATGATTGCACAATTGGAGACCTATATACTTTGACAGGATCAAAACTTCTACGATTTTACATATACAGCAAGAAGTTACCAACAACTGCTGTGGGCTGTTCTGAAATGGAATCTCCATCCGATGATAGTTTACCTGATCACAAATTACTACAAGTAAATAAACAAGTCGCTAACTTATCTTCTGATCCATCAAATGAATCACCTTCAAAGACTTCATCATTAACTCCACAAACAGTCCAGCTAAGAGTTCAAGAGTTTATGAAGACAAGAACCCAACAGTTGCAAAAGTGTTGAAACTTCTAAAGTTTCCTGATGTTCTTGAACTCAAAGAACAGATTGTGGCTGGTTATCTTTAAAAGTTTATAAAAAGTTTAGACGAGAAAGGACTTCAAAACTTTATGCGTTTTTGTACTGGATCAAACCTCATGTGTTACCAATTAAATGTAGCATTTAGTATGCTTTCAGGTTTTGAGAGGAGACCCACAGCTCAGACTTGTGGGAATATGCTACAACTGCCATCTTGTTATGAGTCTGTTGCTGACCTCAGAGAAGACTTTATGAACATATTCAAAACAAACATGTGGGAGATGGATTATGTTTAGTCACTTCTTTGATTGAAGTTTGGACATTCCTTTCTTTTGCCTTTATCACTTACATTCAATAAGTTGGTATTGTATGATTTCATGTAATGATTCAAAGAAGAATCAAACAAAATGTTAATTTGTCAGGGACTAAATGCACATTGTTTAACCATGCTTACATCAATGCTAGATCACTGCAGCATCCTTTGAGTGACTGGCCTGACTGAATTTAGATATGTTTAACTGAAGATTATAACTGTAGAGTGTATACTTGTCTCAACAAAATAAACATGCATGGTTCAAATGGCATTAAAATATGTCATTTGAAGTTAATCCCACCTCTTGCATTTTTAGGTTACCAGTCTGAAAGTATTATCGATATGGGTCAACTATCCATCATAAACATATTAAAATCTTTGACCCTGTAAAAATCAAAAGGGTCCTGATCTTAACTAGGTAAACATAATCTAAAGGGTTTACTAACAATGTTCAAATGGCTTGAAATAGATCATGAGGTTAGACTCAGTATTTGTAAAGCAGTAAAGCTATCAAAATATTGGTCAGCATATTAATTACATTGCTCCAATGTCTCGTCTTGGGAGATATGTCCCTTTTTTGCCTTTTTTTAATAAGCTGTAGGAGTACTTTCTGAAAGTATCAGAGTAGTTTCCAGCAACTGGGTTAATTTTAGGCATGTAACCAATAAATAACCTTTCCACCATTATTTTAACTCGTTGACACTTTTATTCAGTGTGAATTACACTTTTTTTCTGAGTCAGAGGTATTCCTGTCGAAATTTTGTTTTCATTTTTTTCAAATTTAGACCAATTTAAATAAGATCATAAAGTTTTTAGCTTTTTTTCTTTATTAAAACTTTAATATCATATGCACTGAATGTAACTTTTTAATGTAAATATTATTAAGTAAACATGATTAAGTTTGCTTTTCAGTTCAATATATAAAATGTACTGAGTATGATGCATTACTGAGAATGGCCTGAGCCTGTATTCATAAAAATACTGAAGTTAAGATTTCCATTTAGAGTACCAGTAGACGTCCATTGCTTTTGAAGAAAAAACTGTCCTTTACAAACAAATATAACCTTAAGATGTGTTATGCATACGGGCCCCCATTTTTCAGCTTTATATTATTTTGTCAGTTTTGTTGACCAAATAAAGATATTGAAGGAGATTTCATGATATTTATTTTTTAGCTTAGTATACCTAGCCAAAGACTATTTGTGCTTTTGCTTTCCATCGTATGTCGCCCGCTGTTAACATTCCTAAAATTTTCTCTCAAAAACCACTGAAGGGATTTACTTTGAACTTGGCACAGTCTATCTTTCATGTCCTTATGCTACATTTTAAGCTCACCTGACCATCAAGTTGCATCCGTCGTCCGTCGTAATCTTTTCACATTTTCATCTTCTTCTTTGAAACCACTGGACGGATTTAAACGAAACTTTATAGGAATGTTCAGTTGAAGGTTCTTTACGAACTTACTTATTTTTGTTCTGGTC
Source organism: Mytilus edulis (assembly GCA_019925275.1). Classification (NCBI taxonomy): domain Eukaryota; kingdom Metazoa; phylum Mollusca; class Bivalvia; order Mytilida; family Mytilidae; genus Mytilus; species Mytilus edulis. The sequence goes on along the minus strand of CM034349.1, from coordinate 80,472,538 downwards.
CAATGAAAAACAGGGTCGCTATAGCAAATCTTAGATTCTCATTGGCCGATTTTCTAAAATCTTCTCCTCTGAAACTGTTAGGCTAAATGTTTTGAAACTTCACAGTAATGACGAACGACAGATTTATTTGCTAATTTAGTTGCGTGGGAATATTTGAAAGCTTCCGTCCTTCCACCGAAACATTTCTTGTGGACACTCTAGAATCAGCATGCTTCGTTTGATGATAGTCCAAAACAATATCACGGATGCTTTTGAATTTCAAAGTCAGAGGTCAAGGTTGCAGTAATACTTGTAATTGTTTATGTTGTCCATATCATCCCTTTGTGGACACTTTAGAATCAACATCTTTCAATGAGTTTTGACGAGTTTTGATGATAGTCCTTTGTATCTACTCGGAAGCTATCGATTTTCAAGGTAAAAGGTCAAGGTCTCAGCGTGGGAATGGTGGTGTGTGTGCGCTGAAACGTTAGTCTGAATCATGCTTTACAGCGTTAAGAGTCGTTACTTTCAGGGTTTTTGTCTCGCCAGCGACTTCTGTCGCAGAAAGCGAGACTTAGGAATAGTGATCCGGTGGCGTTAGCGCTTGATTTAAAAGCTTTATTTTCCAGAAGGTAGATGACCTGGATAATTCATACTTTATATATAGATGCCTTATGTTACGAACTTTTCGTCTGTCATGACGATTTTCCTTGTCGTCATTTCCATGGTTCAGTAACTACTTGGGAAAAAAATCTGTTTCTTTTGCAATAATAATTTCTCGCTTAATATAAGTAATAGGATACCCGTATATTTGATATGTACTACCTTGCAAGGTCCTCATGTCTGTCAGTCAGTTTTCACTTGGCCTCGACATCATTGCATGGATCAGTTAACAAGGTTAATGTTTGTTTATGTGTTACATATTTGTTTTTCGTTCATTTTTTTTTTCATAAATAAGGCCGATAGTTTTCTCGTTTGAATTGTTTTACAGTGTCTTATCGGGGCCTCTTATAGCTGACTATGCGGTATGGGCTTTGCTCATTGTTGAAGGCCGTACGATGACCTATAGTTGTTAATGTCTGTGTCATTTTGGTCTTTTGTGGATAGTTGTCTCATTGGCAATCATACCACATCTTCTTTTTTATAAAGTCCATATCTATAAAGCAATAGGTCTTCTATAATTGGTTGTGCAATGATTGTAAGTTGTTCATGTCCAACTGGCAGGTGACATCTGACCGTGACCTCATTTTCATGATTCAGTGGTCAAAGTATATATTTTTTTGTGTTTTGGTCTATTTTGCAGATACTATAAGTATCCAGTCAATTATATTTGGTGTATGGAATGTTTGTAAGGTGTACATGTCTGTCTGTCAATAATAATCTGACCTTGACCTCTTTTTCATGGTTGACTGGCCAAATTAAAAATTTGTGATATGGTCTATTTCTCAGAAGTCAATTATATTTCGTGTATGGATTCCATTCTGGCAATAATCATTTGACCTTGACCTCAAGGTCATGGTTCATTGGCCAATGTTACATTTATCTGATTTGGCCTTCTTTCAGATACTAAAGGGATAGTATAACTATATTTGGTGTAGGGAATAATTGTAAGGTGTGTATGTCTGTTAAGTAGGTGTAAGTTGATCTTGACCTATATTTCATGGTCAAGGTTATTTTTTAAGAGGTTTATTCGGAGATACTTTTAGCAATAGGTAAACTAGATTTGTTGTATGGAATGAGTGCATGAACTACATTTCTGTCTGAAAGGGTTTATCTCACCTTCGTCTCATGTACATTGATCATTTAAATGTTAATTTATTTATAATGCTTGTGGTTTAAACTTGTTTTTATACGACCGCAAATTTTGAAAAAATTTTCGTCGTATATTGCTATCACGTTGGCGTCTGCGTCGTCGTCGTCGTCGTCGTCGTCGTCGTCGTCGTCGTCGTCGTCGTCGTCCGGCGTCCGAATACTTTTAGTTTTCGCACTCTAACTTTAGTAAAAGTGAATAGAAATCTATGAAATTTTAACACAAGGTTTATGACCATAAAAGGAAGGTTGGTATTGATTTTGGGAGTTTTGGTCCCAACATTTTAGGAATAAGGGGCCAAAAAGGGCCCAAATAAGCATTTTCTTGGTTTTCGCACCATAACTTTAGTTTAAGTTAATAGAAATCTATGAAATTTTGACACAAGGTTTATGACCACAAAAGAAAGATTGGGATTGATTTTGGGAGTTTTGGTTTCAATAGTTTAGGAATAAGGGGCCAATAAAGGGCCCAAATAAGCATTTTTCTTGGTTTTTGCACAATAACCTTAGGTTAAGTAAATGGCAATCTATGAAATTTAAACACAATATTTATGACCACAAAAGAAAGGTTGGTATTTATTTTGGGAGTTTAGGACCCAACAGATTAGGAATTAGGGGCCAAAAAGGGACCCAAATAAGCATTTTTCTTGGTTTTCGCACTATAATGTTAGTATAAGTAAATACAAATCTATGAAATTTAAACACAAGGCTTATGACCATAAAAGAAAGGTTGGTATTGATTTTGGAAGTTTTGGTCCCAACAGTTTAGGAAAAAGGGGCCCAAAGGGTCCAAAATTAAACTTTGTTTGATTTCATCAAAATTGAATAATTGGGGTTCTTTGATATGCCGAATCTAACTGTATATGTAGATTCTCAACTTTTGGTCCCGTTTTCAAATTGGTCTACATTAAGGTCCAAAGGGTCCAAAATTAAACTTAGTTTGATTTTGACAAAAAATGAATCGGTTGGGTTCTTTGATATGTTGAATCTAAAAATGTACTTAGATTCTTGATTATTGAAGTTTTTTTGGTCCAGTTTTCAAATTGGTCTACATTAAGGTCCAAAGGGTCCAAAATTAAACTTTGTTTGATTTCATCAAAAATTGAATCCTTGGGGTTCTTTGATATGCCAAATCTAACTGTGTATGTAGATTCTTCATTTTTGGTCCTGTTTTCAAATTTCAAATTCTACATTAAAGTCCAAAGGGTCCAAAATTAAACTAAGTTTTATTTTAACAAAAATTGAATTCTTGGGCCTCTTTGATATGCTGAATCTAAACATGTACTTAGATTTTTGATTATGGGCCCAGTTTTCAAGTTGGTCCAAATCAGGATCTAAAATTATTATATTAAGTATTGTGCAATAGCAAGTCTTTTCAATTGCACAGTATTGTGCAATGGCAAGAAATATCTAATTGCACAATATTGTGAAATAGCAAATTTTTTTTTAATTAGAGTTATCTTTCTTTGTCCAGAATAGTAAGCAAGAAATATCCTATTTGTGCAATAGCAAGAATTTTTTTTAATTGGAGTTATCTTTCTTTGTCCAGAATCAACTTAAATCTTTGTTATATACAATATACAATGTATATACACTTTTTACTACCAACTGATAAATTTAAATAATCTTTACCATTCAGTGATAACAAGCAGTTTTTTTACATCTTAATATTTTATGATGTATTTAAATGAGTAGTTATTGTTGCAAACTCCATTAGAAATTTGAATTGATATCAGTTTTGAAAAAGGGAAACGGGGATGTGAAAAAAAAGGGGGGGGGGGTTAAATTTTTCTCATTTCAGATTTCATAAATAAAAAGAAAATTTCTTCAAACATTTTTTTGAGAGGATTAATATTCAACAGCATAGTGATTTGCTCAAAGGCAAAAAAAACCTTTTAAGTTCATTAGACCACATTCATTCTGTGTCAGAAACCTATGCTGTGTCAACTATTTAATTTTAGATTTAAAAAGTTTGAAGAAGAAATCTTTAATTGATTTGTAAAATCTTGGCATTTGTTTTGTGTAAAAAAAAACCATGTAATGTCAAAAATTTGATCACAATCCAAATTCAGAGCTGTATCATGCTTGAATGTTTTGTCCATACTTGCCCCAACTGTTCAGGGTTCGACCTCTGCGGTCGTATAAAGCTGCGCCCTGCGGAGCACCTGGTTTATACTTACAACATAAGTTATATTATGAACACTGGAACAGGCGAGACATTTCAGTGTGTCCACTCTTTTTCATACGAATCGAAATGTTGCTCATAGTGCTCAAAGCTATGCTAATACGACTCATGTCTATTTTTGAGGAATTTTGGACACAAGACACAAACACCTAACAAGTGAGTGAAAGAGACCGAGAGAGTCGTTGCTCGCAGGGTACCTCATACTACTCGTATGGGTGCTCATACGACTCGTGGCGTTTTCGTATGACTCGTTGGCTTGCTCATACGACTCATGGTTACATTTTGCATCGGCCACAGTCTCTCGTCTCCTCCTTTGCTGTCAAAATAACGCCAAAAGTAGGAAAAGCAAGGTTGTGAGCACGGATCAGAGCAGTGTAGATCACCGGGGGTACCGGGAATAGGAACGGAAAAGAGCCCATTGGAGCGAGAAAAAAAACAAAAGACAAAGGTGGGGATAAGTTGTGAGGGGAGAGCTATTTTGAGCGAAAAGAAGAAAAGAAAAAGGTTGGGATACGGTGCAAGAGAGCGCAAAAGAAGAATAATTTTTTTTAGCAAAAAGAACAAAAGACCAACGTTTGGATACGGTGTGAGCTAGAGCAAAAGAAAGAGAAGCATTGGAGAATATCTCAGAGAATTGACATACGGAACAAGATGGAACAAGTGTAATTAGCAAACAGTTGATTGACAGTTCAAGTATCAAAAGACCTATATATGTACGCACTCGGTCTGATATACAACAAAAATCATTAGCATGGTTATTTCCACGTATCATTTTGGAACGTTTACAAAGTCAAAAGCCAAGATCTTTATCAAAAAAAACTACCATATTTTGTACCTGTGTGATAGAAGAACATCGGTTACACCCATTTTCGTAAGGTACTGCTTTGTATATCACTACATGCAAATACAAAAGAGCGAGAGCATAAACCAATTTATTTATTTTGTATCTCTTTCATTTTCATAGCTGTTGAATAAACCAGCGACGCAAACTTAGGTATAGCGCTACTGACTCGTCGACGTTTTCGGGTGGTTTCAGTAGATTTTCCTCCATGTAAATGCATCCCAACTCAAAAATCTCTTCTTCGCATGGGTACTCGTCCTCTTCAGCGCATTCTGATCGACAAAAGTGTAGCACGTCGTCATCGACCTGTCGAATATGCTCCTCAGCATTGAACAAGTCGGGATAAAGATACTTGTTGACAGGCCGTCCATGAAAAACATACTCTCTACTTCTCCTAATATAACGAGTGTTCCATACCTGCGCAGCGTCATCTAGTTCGTTCTGTAAAAAAGACAAAGCCATTTTTCATTTTTAATCAGGACAAAAGGCCAATCAAATCACAAGATTTTCAAATGCAATCTGATTAAAATCTTCCCCATTAATTGTACACTACCGTTAGAAGTAGGGCTGATCAGTTTGTTCCAAATGTCCCTGTAAAAATCCAATCTTGTTGGCGTAATTGTCTTCTAGGTTCTGATTGGCAAACATACATTAAGACGAAACGTCGACTGAAAGTATATGTGTCATTCTCAAAATATGTCCAGATTCAACAGCACACGATTAAAAGGTGTGGGAAGTGGGTGTTCCGGGTATGTGCACCCCCTTTTTTTTGGAAAATTTTGTTAAATTCATGTGAAATATAGGCCAAAATCGGCAAATAGTAGCCTGGCACACCACCACCCCTCATTTGTTCTAGCACCCTTCCTTTTCAAAATTCTCGGATCGTCCCCCTTAGACGGATTTGTTATCACATAAGCAACACGACGGGTGCCGCATGTGGAGCAGGATCTGCTTACCCTTCCGGAGCACCTGAGATCACCCCTAGTTTTTTGGTGGGGTTCGTGTTGTTTATTCTTTAGTTTTCTATGTTGTGTCGTGTGTGCTGTTGTTTGTTTGTCTTTTTCATTTTTAGCCATGGCGTTGCATGTCAGTTTGTTTTAGATTTATGAGTTTGACTGTCCCTTTGGTATCTTTCGTCCCTCTTCTACAATTTCGCGTTACCGAGAAATCCTAATGTGGGTAACTTTTTTCTATGATGTTATTTTTTTTTCTGTTCCAGATCACATTTGATATGTATGTCGTTTACGAGTTTATACGTTAAAATAGGATATTACTTATTACAAAAACTCCTATACGTTACAATCATTAGAAGTCAGGTACAATTTATGGAATAAATGCCAATCAGATACCAAATAATCGAACAATTAAAGCGTGACATACGGAGGCCGCCATGCAGCATGTACACCATGTACGACCGTCTATGTATGGTCCCATAGGGCATCATGAGGATATGCCAACTTAACACCAAGGCAAACCAAAATGAGAAACCTTCTCCCAGAAAGAAATTAAAAGATTAATTCAAATACAAACTCTGACAAAGGTTCCTGGCATAAGACAGGCGCACACTTAAAAATATGAGGCGGGGTTAAACGTATTTAATGCAGCCTGTCCCTGATATACCAAGATGAGAATAACAATTTTGAACAAGTAAAACGTACAATCTAAATAAGAATTAAAAAGGATCCAATTCATCGAGAAAAATCATAGACAATTTACCATGTTTACAGAAAAAGAAGACAAAACATAAATAAAAAGATTAACAAGAGAACACTCGCTGTTGCTGACAGGCAGCTCAGACAACCTAAACGACTGATAATAGAAAAAAACCCAAGCACCTCGATATCAAATCCTTCATCCTAAAATAAATTAGTCAAATGAAGATTACTACGATGAATACGGAGTGACATTCCAATGATTTAGTAGATACAGTAGATCGTGTAATGACCTAACTGATGACTAAAATAAAACAATTTTGAAGTGTAAGCCAATTACGTAGTTATGCTCCAAGCAACGTATCAAATAATCTATATTTCCCTTAAAATACCGTTTGTGAGGGATTGATTAAAAAACATAATACATTCCTTATATCAAAATAAGAGTTTTTAACAAGTAAAACGTACAACAAAAATTGGTATCAAAAAGGATCTTTCAAAGAAAGCCTATTGCCATGAGCTCATATTGGAAGGTAAAATATTTCTACAAATAGAAAAGAAAGGTACCTGAAGTAACTGCATGCAACAAAATTGAATTAGGTTAATGTCAAGTTTGTCTCCTGAAAATTGACCTCGTTCCTGAAGGCCTTTCATCGCTGATATCCATACTTGACAGCACTTCTTTCGCAAAATGCCCCACCAGGACTCAATTCTAGTGTTCATAGTGCTTTTTCCGTAAATGAAAGGTATTGTCACTTCATCTCCAGCAAACAACGTCTGCATTACTGCAACCAGCCCATTTTCTGTGCCCATATCACCTCTCATGCTATATGGATGACCTCTATGCTCTTCTATTGCGTCTATAAAATACCTAGCTATGACTTTTGGATTACTACTAGATCTACCAACTTTGAGCCATATTATTTTCCTGGAAAACCCATCGATGCAAGTATTGATGCATAAGCCATATCTTTTCAATTTATCGTAGGAGTCCAAATGCCAACAAAAATTTGGCCCCCTTGAAAAATATTCTCTTCTTTTTAGTCTTCGCCGGGCTCTAAGATATACCCCCTCTGGATCAATTGTGTTAAGCATGAGGCTAATGTGGTCTCTTTTTATTTTAAACCCGTGCCGCTTACACTTCTGATACATCCAACGATATCCATGCGCTGGTCCGTATGAAGTGACTTGCGTATGAACAAAGTTAAATACAGATCGAATATTTGAGTAGTCTTTTCTACGAGCAAGATTCATTTCTTTTAAATACCTCTTAACCTGACGAAGTGATATACTAATGGCATGATTCATTTGTAAAATCTTGACAATATCTCTATAAAAGAATTCCATTTCAAAATATCTCTTCACCAAACGAAGCACGTTTACCTACAAAAGAAACTGTCAAGATCAAATATTTTTGTAAATATCTATAATACTAAAATAACGAGGTCGAATTTGTCAGCCGTCATGGGGTAAAAATGACAAACCAAAGAATTCAACTTTATATATAGCTAATATTAGAACAATGGTGTTGATTAGAATTTACACCACTCCAGACCCGTTTGTTTTCCACATAACATTAACAAGTTCCGGGTAGAATCCGATATCGATATAAATAATATATTCACCTGTTACCTATTACCTTATCTGTACGTTGCGCATCTTACAGGCGCACCACAAAACGGTGTATTTAGGATTTTGCTATATACACGGGTCATAATCAAAGGGTTGACACTTCTAAATTCAATCATTGTCATATTGTTCCCTATTGTAGTATTTTAATCAGTATGACTATCTAAGATGTCAATACGAATACAAAAAATCTGGACTTAAAATAAGGCGTATAGGTAGTTTTCGATTTGTTAGCCGGCATGACTTAAAACAGCGAATCAAAGAATTCAACTTTATTTATAACTAATATAGGACAATGCTGTTATTAAAAAATACTCCAATATTACCAATAACTGATAAAATCCAGGTCGACGGGTTCAAACAGAAAGATTTTGAAAGCAGAGAAAACTGTGAAACTTATAATCGGCATGACTTTATCAGATGACAATACTAGTACTAAAATAAGGCTTACGCATAGTTATATACTTTAATTCAGTCACGGACCCGTGATATCACGGGTGTGTTCTAGTATATACAAATGTTATGACTTTGGAACTTTGTTGTTATTTTTGTCTTTTTGTCTACATACATATAGCAGATCTTCCGATTATCCGACTATAGAATTCAAAAGAAAGAGTTCCTCATATCTCATTGAATTGATAAAATGTTTACCCAAAGGATTACTATACACATAATTGATAAAAATTGGGATGAAAATATAATCCTTTTTAGCTCACCTAACTGAAAGTCAGTTTGAGCTTTTACCATCACGTTGCGTCCGTCATCCGTCGTAAACTTTTACATTTTCACCTTGTTATCTGAAACCACTTGACGGATTTTGACGAAACTATGCAGGAATGTTACCAACAATCCTACCTTTGTTTTGGTCCAATCAAAAACATGGCCGCTACAGCAAATCTTAGATTATGAGCCTAGATCGTTCATATGACGGTCAATGGCACATTAAACAAATGTCAATATTTCTTCTAAAGGATGAACAAACACAATCAAAACATAAAAATGTACCTCCTCTAAAGTTTAGACGCTGATTTATCAACCCATCAAGAAGTACATTGTACTGTCCCTTTTTCTACCTTCCTGACGGAAATGATCGTGTTCTTCAGTGTTTACAGTATGATTTCTAAGAGAACTTTACCATGTTTTGTTTATACTGTAAACATTCACTAATTGACGAATTTGTTCAATTGATTTATTCAGATATTGCCATACAGATTTCTTACGCATATCATATATTCCCAGCTTAATGCACCTATAATAGTGACACATCACCATAACATCATATATAAAACAAGCTTTAAAACACACAAATCATACTTACTCTTTCCGCCGTGTTGACTGTCACCATTGTGTAATAAGTTGACACGTGATAAGAAGCAATTAAATAATCCGAGATGACGATATAACAATCCGAGATCTCGATATAACAGTTTCGTTTTCTCGAGATAACGATATAATAATCCGAGATCTCGATATAACAGTTTCGTTTTCTCGAGATAACGATATAATAATCCGAGATCTCGATATAACAGTTTCGTTTTCTCGAGATAACGATATATTTTTTATCGAGATCTCGATATATTAAACCGAGATAACGATTTAATAATCCGAGATCTCGATATAACAGTTTCGTTTTCTCGAGATAACGATATATTAAAGTTTCGTTTTCTCGAGATAACGATATAATAATCCGAGATCTCGATATAACAGTTTCGTTTTCTCGAGATAACGATAAATTTTTTACCGAGATCTCGATATATTAAACCGAGATAACGATTTAATAATCCGAGATCTCGATATAACAGTTTCGTTTTCTCGAGATAACGATATATTAAAAGTTTCGTTTTCTCGAGATAACGATATAATAATCCGAGATCTCGATATAACAGTTTCGTTTTCTCGAGATAATGATATATTTTTTATCGAGATCTCGATATATTAAACCGAGATAACGATTTAATAATCCGAGATCTCGATATAACAGTTTCGTTTTATCGAGATAACGATATATTTTTTATCGAGATCTCGATATAACAATTTCGTTTTATCGAGATAACGATATATTTTTTATCGAGATCTCGGTAAAACGGTAATGTTTTATCGTGATCTCGAATTAAAAAAAATATTTTCTAATGTTTTGTGTGTCCCCTTACGGCTTCCGTACCAGAGGGATAGACTGCACACAACCAAAACCACTAATCTACAGTATCCTTAATAGTTATCCCATAAGGACGCGGTGTGTCAGTGTAAGATCATCCCGATGGCCAGAGGCCAGAGGGTGATCTTACACTGACACACCAAGTCCGAATGGGATAACTATTTTACATCCCACCTGTTTTAGATAAGACGAAAAACCATTTACAATTCATAAAATCTAGTTAGAACGCCACACAACCATTATAATATACTTTATATATTACTATATGATGTATACCCTTTATGACCCCCTAACACGATGAGTTGATATCAAACAATGTCAACTCGCCCCACTGGCCAATCGGCCCACACTATATCGCCACTTTATGAAAAAATCGCCCCACTCTTGTAACCGACTCGCCCAACTTTAAAAAAGTGTAAAATCAAATTGCACAATCAGTCTGACAACTCATTTATTTTTAAACGAAAAGGATTTAAACCCCACTGAATAAAAGTCATCTAACTCGCCCCAGTTATAAAAAAATCTTGCTTCCTTTAAGTATGTTAGATTTCTGATAGTTCGTATCCAGTCGTCCTGGTGAAGTGGTATGTGTCGTGGCTTTATATGCTTGAGGTCTTGAGTTCGAATCCCAGCATATACACTGGATTTTTTCTACGTGAATTTTGATAGATAGTCTTCTCCGTATAATTAATTATAAGTTTTATACTGGATTTGACATTCCCGCCAAAATGTTACAGAACAAAGGAAAGCATGCATAACAAAGAAACTTAAACTGGGGTGATCTGGTTGGAGTGATCCGGCTCAGATCACCCCTGTTAGAACAAAGGAGCTGGGATGTAATGGCTGAAAAGAATCATATATAGAATATAGAAATAAGGAGTCTGGTATGATTACAAGTGAGACAACTACCCACCACAGTTCTAATGAAGTTGATGTAAGAGATTTTAGGCAACATTTATGTCTTTTATTTAAGGTGGTACCTAACACTACAGGGAGATAACTCTGTAAAATCAGCTGAACGTTTAATTACGTTGCGTTATTAAGATAATATTAAGCTTCTCAATGATCAAAATTTGGGTTTGTCAAACTGCTATATAACCAGTGTAATTTTTCTGATAAAATGGTTGGTTCAATTTTTTTTAATTTTTTTTAAATTTTTGTCAAAAGGTCAAAGTAAATACTTTGTCAAAATTTTATGAAAATTAAACGAGCCAAATTGATTTTAGTGAAAGTGTTAGGTACCACCTTAAAGGCTAGAGAAAATATTCCACATATAGGGTATGATAATATTTTGCACAAACATTAGGATAAGGCAATTTAATGTTACAACGAGGGTGGAAGAATCAGGAACAGATAATAAGTGGTAATGAAAATTACGGATTTTGAAAAAGATGGTATATTGAGAAGGCAACATTAGGAGTGGCACTTAAAATAAAAGGACTATGCATTTATTATATATATTGCTCCAACCCAAACCGATCCTTGGTGTTCCCAAATAAATATAAAAATCAGCCTCTGAATTATAAATTGATAATAGCAGAGGATTCAGTTAATATCCTACATATAGATTCAAATGAATAATGTGTAATTGTTATGCATAGTATAATTATACGGAATTAAACGATGCCTTAGCTTCTAGTACATAAGTTATGTAGAAGTTTAACTTTATTGTCTGAATTGAATACTATTTGAAATGTATTAATTGATGAGACAATTTCGAAATTTACGTCTCTATAGGTTTTTCATAAATAGACTTATTACATATATCATACCAAATAAAGTACCCTATATACAAATGTAATGCATATACGAGATGTTCGTTTGTAAACTACTAATATGATGGTACGCTTCGTACGCTATGTTATATGGAGACATGCATATTAATTTAAATATACAAATTTAAAACAAAAGTGTATCGAAATGAAAAGTGATATATGAAAATTAGATTAAACTTTGGATTATGCTCCTTCATTTAGTTTGAAAATGCGATTTGTGTTTTATACCTCCTTTTTGTTCAAAGATAGAACAAATGTCAAATAGTTGATAAGTTTAAGTTATAAACAGGGCTTTATTTTGACAAAAACACCCAAATACATTGAAAATGTAACGTAATTTGAAATGAATAATGACAAATCTTACTTTATACCCATAAACGACACGCTTTTGTACATATTTAAACCATCGTATCTATATTACAAAAAATATGATCTGATTACGAATCAATCTCTATTTCACTATCGTAGTTTCCGGTGAAAGTGGGTGTAAGGCCTCGTCACCATCAACCTTACAACACATGTAATATGGGTGAACTGTAATCTTTCGCATACACTTACATCGGAAATATTTCGTACAGTGAAATAAAATTATTATTTTTAGAAAACGATCTCCTCAATATCAGTTTTTATATGTAAAGATCCAAATTCAAAGCTATTTGCAGTGATTTTCTGTGGACAATAAAAGCAAATTGAAAAAACTCCACCAGCAATTTCTCAAAAAGTTCTTTACACTGAAAGATATAAATATTGGGACAAAATATATCAAAATTATAGAATACTCATCAGCGCTAACTGAATATATGGACAATTCAATATGCAGCGGTCTTGGATTCAATAAGTCAGCAACAGACATACTAGTTAGCTCGCCTGGTCCACATGGCCAAGTGAGCTTTTCTAAGCACTTGGTGTCCGTCGTCCGTCGTCCGTCGTCGTCGTCGTCTTTTCTCCTCTGAAACGACTGGGCCAAATTTATCCAAACTTGGCCACAATCATCATTGGGGTATCTTGTTTAAAATTTGTGTCCGGTAACCCAGCCAACCAACAAAGAAGGCCGCCATGGCTAAAAATAGAACATAAGGGTAAAATGTAGATTTTGGCTTATAACTCTGAAACCAAAGCGTTTAGAGCAAATCTGACATGGGATAAATTTGTTTGTCAAGTGACAAATCTTATATTTTTAAACCTCTGTACAATTAAATTCATGAACTTAATTATTTACAGGTTAACTTCCTCGCCTGTTATTGTCAATGGGTGTGCATGGAACCTTACGAAATGGATTTGGAAGGTGTACGAAAAAAAACGTTTGAAAGTAATACACTGTCACATTAGAGACTATAATTATGAGACAATCACCCTACGTCCCAACCATATAGACATACGTACGACCTTCCACCATAAAAATAAAACCAAACCCACATCGTAAAGTCAGTTATTAAAGCCCCGACGTGACAAATATGAATTGATTAACGAAAACTATTTACACATTATTTCAAAACAATTTATGAAAATCAAATATGACATGCATGAACATTTTTTTTTAATAAAAAGCACTAGAAATTGTATAAATTTCCCTTGCGTAAATCTCAAGAGAAATTATTGTGGTTTCAACAAGAGACGAATTTCTGGAAGCAAATATATCTCGAACAAGTGCGAGCGTGCAGGACGAATAATTATTTGACGTCTTGCAAGCCTATCTACAAAGATGACTGTTTTATTTTCTCAAAGGATATATACAATGTGGTTGCTTTGAAATTCACCACAGCAGCGTCTTAATTGAAAGTATTATATTTAATTGTTGCTAAACTGTATCATATATCATGATATGCATGAAAGTACAATTTGCAAATATTGTGCGGGACTTATTTATAGAAAATCAGTGTTTAAAGAAGGATAAACAATCTGCATAATAAATTCAGATTTAAGTTATTTTTCTATTATTCAAAGTTTTGAAGTTATTTCAACAGCAATAAAAAAAATATCAGCCGTGTGCACGTGATATTTGAAATATGAAAAACTGACTTAAAGCTATGAATATCGTTTAGGACATTCTTGTTAGAAATACAAATGTCTTTTTTCCACTTCTAAGAATACATCTTAACTCAACTATTTAAAAAGAAACACAACACAAACTTATGTTGTTGACTAGCTCGAGTACTGCAAATTGTGAGCTGCCGATTTAATAAGACAAATGATCAATATAAACATATTATACACTATACAATGTGAAAACAAGAACACCTTGTTCAACAAAAATATATACTAATAAATGTTCACCTTTTGTATTTGAATAACTGAATAAATGAATGTTTCGTGGCGGCCCAGGAAAAAAACAATTTAGGAAACCCGTGTCCTTTTGTTAATGCCAACGACTCTAAGTGTTGGACCTCACTAGTCAAATGAGAAAAACATAATTTTGTTTGTAAATATTGAAATAGAAAAGAAAGCAAGTCATTGGGACTCAAGGGCTATAAAATTTTGTACCAAAGTCGAAATACGATTACATTTGTATAGCCAATCCAGATACATAAAAATCAATATATTTATCAAAATACAAAATTATGCAAATCTTTTTTCCTTAAAAAAAACCCCTTAAAAATACGATGTTTACAGTTCGAAGTACAGGGTAGAATTAACTATATAAAACAGTCACTTTACAACCTATTTTTTTGGCGCCAAAAAACTCCTACGCCAACACGTACATGTATTACACATGCGCATGAAGACAATCAATTCCCGGTATACTTATGTGCCTTGGGAATTTTTTTAGTAATCTTTCCACTTAATACATCTAAACTCAACTTTTAAAAGAAAAACACAACACAAACTTATGTTGTTGACTATCTCGAGTACTGCATAGAGCAACACAGATAGAAAAAAATAAGAAAATAAATAAACTATAAGCTTAAAGTCTTTGATACGACTAAACTACTCTCTACGGAGTCGGCTACGTAACCGTCTTTGCTTAAATCACTTTTCCACCTACCATGGCGCTTCCAACACCTTTCATTGACACCTGAATTTGCCGCCATAGTGGCACTACCAGACCTAAGCGAATGCAACCCACGATTCAATTCATGTGCAACTAGTCTTAATCTCTTAATAACGCACTCCCTAGAAGTAGTGTAACTAATAGGTTTGTTAATACTAATTAAAGCACATTTGTTCTTACTTCTGTACAAAGGTCGAAATAAAAACAGATCACTATCCATAGCTAATTCGGCTAAACTGAAATATAAAAAAAAAAAAAAAAAAAAACATAGCATAAGGACAAACCAAAGTATGACCTTTACACATTAAAATTTCATCACCTGATCTATACTGCTCAGTCTTACTTCGCCTAATCTTAATAACTAAATACTCATCTTTTAGGGGAAAAAATCGTTACAACTTAGCTGACTTAACTCATTAAAATGTTAAAAAAAAAAACCACTGAAACCTATCAAAGTCATCAAAAGATCCCTAACAACCAGTAAATCTGTAGAAAAGTGAAACATAGAACATAATCGAATTAAGATATCAGTAGTGAATGGGTCTTTCTTATTTAAAACAACAGGTTTAGCCGTTCTTTTAGCTGATTCAACTAAACTTTCAACAACAGAATTATTTGTTGGATAAATTTGACAACACATTTCATGTGCCCACTTAATTGAATAAACAGCTGATGATACCGTACTGTAAGTTGATCCGGAATCTAACAAATTAGACAAATATAAAGCAATATGCATAGGCGAGGCAGGCATCGAAATAGTAATGTTTACTAACAAATGTTTCCCACTTTAAAAAACCATAGTAATATTTTCCCCAGTACTGTCACTTCTTGATTCCAATAAATGTGTAGATAAGCTGGCAAACGAACTGTATGAAGGGTGAGTTTCATCAATTCCATTATGTTCCACGGCGTCACGTACATACTGCTCTTGCTTTATTCCTGTGCAAAAGAAATCAAATATTATTTTAAAAGCAATCATTGGAAAATTCAAAGGATATACTCCAAAAATACCATTATTACCACTACCTCTGACAATTAAATTTTTATTTGTTAGACGCATCTTACTCTCACCAAAAGTGCAATTCGAATTGTGTAATAATACCCAGAATTGAGCCGATTTCCAAAATGGAACAACAAGAGTACTGTCCGCGCTATCTTCGCATACTTTTCTAATGACCTTGGCTATCAAATTTGGTGGTGGCGCCAACCAGTTTCTCCTTGCCAATTTTGCGTGAAAGCGTCAATAGCTTCAATATCTTTGCACCAACATTTTATCTAAAACATTTACTGTTATAATCAGTAGCAAATCTATCTATAGAATGTTTTCCCCAAAGCTCATCAAGCATGTCAAACACCTCAAAATGAATTCCCCAATCATCACAATCTGAGTATCAACTTAAAATATCAGCTATTGTGTTTTGTTCCAGAGGAATCCACTGTGTCTTATTACTTATATTGTGTTCTGTGCACCATTCATTTAAATCGCAAGCAATATATTGAAGCTAAAACTTTCTACGACTGTTCTTAATTATGCTTGTACCGTTTTTATTATCAGTATTCAATTGAACTGTGTGATGTTTCAGCATTGTAACAGAACTTTTGACTACTCTACTTACTGCTTCAAGCTCTCTCCATGTAGAGCTTTACACACTTTTAGATACCGACCAGTTACTAGTCACAGTTATCAAACTGTTATATGGAACTTCTAGACCACAATCAGTCATCTTCATGTAACAATCAGAGTCACAGACAGACTCTGTATCAGCTGGGACTACATATCCAGCAAAGCCGACATCTGAAGCGTCAGTATAAGCCACAAAATCACAAAAATCGGACTCATGCAGATTTAAACTCTTTCTATTGAACTTTCATAAGTTCTCAAACTAAAAAATATAGCTCTTCAATAGCTACAGAATTCAATACTACACGTGAGTTCCAACTTGCTCTCATTATCAGACAATTGTACATTCTCGAGTTCTAAGTCTACAAACATTTCCCATTACAGTCATCATTGATATTATCTGTCCAGCGATACCAGCCACAAATCTAGCATTATACAAAAGCTTGCCTTTACCCACACTTTTCAATGTTTTGTCAATAACCGAGTCTCTCCTCAGTAATACTCAATTTTCCAAATTGCATTTATCAAAATAACCCTATCCAAGTAATATTCTGTACAGGCAACCATATACATTTCTCTTCTGCTATTAAAAAACCAAACTCTGTCAAACTTTGTCTTATAAAAGTACTAACACGGAGTGCGCAATTGAAATTACTGTCTTCGTCTAAATCATCATCTAAGTACATTATGATTCTCAAACCTTTACTCCTCCAGTACTTAACAACTTCGTTTGTAAGTTTGGTAAATATATAACCAGCTAGCAATTCCAAAAGGAAGAACATTGAATACATAATATCTGGTTTTCCCTTAAAAGTGCCAACTAAAATCTTCTGTGGTCTGGTAATATTTCTATGTGATGATAAGCACTTTTAAATCAAAGCGAAACAGACAATTTCCTTTATTAAATAGTTGATTGGCAACTGACCCATCTTCAAACTTAAATTTAAACTGATGTAAGCATTAGTTGATTTGTCGACAATCCAGAACCAATCTAGGTTTTGCTGATCTGTTATATGCTACCGTTAGTGGATTTACTACATACGGTATTTCGTGTACTTCTGAAATACACTTTTTATAATTTATCTAATAATTTAGAAATTTCACCATTTACAAAAACAGAATTATCTATCATGTCTATAAATGATTTGTTATTTCTGAGAACACAACTGTCTGGAAGATTTTTAAATAGTATACCATAGCCTTGCTGTATTACTTTTAAAATGTACCCACTTGTACCCGTCTCCTTCCATTTGTGTATTGCCTTACTAAATTTTCCTACTGGTGTCAAAACATTAACCTGTAAATTGAATAACCAGACGTCTGGTCATTACCCTCGTCATACCTGACTGAATTGTTAACACAATTGACCATTGTTTGGTTTACCTCTTTGTGAGCAGAATGCAATACTCGAATCCCCCCTTTTAAGACAAAATTTGATTTGTAACTCAAATCCAAAGCTAAATTACAACATTTATCAAATTTGTTTCTTAACTTTGGTCGTTTCTTTTCAGGACACTCATTCTGCCAATGACCGGTACCAGGCTTGTAACAATTATAACAAACACCAGGCTTCCTTGATGCTGTCTGACTATCTCTGCTTCAACTGGAACTCGCTGGTTTTTCATAAGGGTCAGCGCGGGATCTCCTCTTTACTCTGTCTGCTTTGATCTTCCTTTCCGCTCTATTTTGTGCCCGAAATATCTTTCTGTCATCTTCGGAATCGTCCACTAAAGGATTTGCGGTATACTCCTGAACCAATTTCCACCCAGATTCTGAAGGGTCTGCCATCTCTAATAATTTTTGCCGATATAAAGTTCAATACCTTCAGATATCTTCTGTTTAGCCCTCGCGGCAGATGGGTCTTTTTGTTCGATAATAGCGTCTGCTTCTTTCAACGCGACAGACACTTTTTGGTTGAACTTATATTTATCTTCACAACTTTTCCTCTGAAATTTATAACTGTCTGTTGATAAAAGATCTTTGTGAATACGGTTGAACTGTGCGTCCGAACGTTCATTCTTTTGTTGTTTATAAACTTGAAATTTAGTAGTAAATAAACTGTCCAACTTTGATAAAAATTCATTCTGTGATCTATTTACTTCTTCACTAACGATACGCTTTACATTATTTTCCAAGTCATCCATAACGTGACGGTGAGCGGCACTCACAAATACGATGTTCACAGTACGAAGTACAGGCTAGAATTAACTATATAAAACAGTCACTTTACAACCTAATCTTTTGGCGCAAAAAATTTCTACGCCAAAACATACATGTATTACACATGTGTAGCAGAGTGATTTTTATAATAATTTTATATATTGTAAAAATCATTTATTTAATTACTATATTTATTATAAAGCTTAATTACGTATTTGAATATTGTTTATTCAGTTTAAATTATTACTTGCAAACCCTATTTTTATGTATAGTAATATTCACGTTATTTTCTATGAATATTCATTAGGGATTTACTTGAATCATTGTATTTGATTGGCTGTTAATATTTTCGCGGTCAAGTTTAATTTCCTTTGTTTTGTACCTGTACATTTCCACGGGACGATAGCCATGACAGTCCATTGAATTTATGTCTGTTTATCTTGACCACATAGTTTACCTGTAAACCTTATATATTTTGGACAACATTATTATAGAATACTGTAAGTTACTTCTTTATTAACATTATTTGTATTTTTCACGTAAATGATATTCTAGTAAAGTTTCTATTTTGTTTTGTAACGTTCTCCTCGTATCGCATGTATGTAACACAAGTACACGAGATGTACATGATAGTATTTTATTAAGCTAGAAGTATATGATTTTATAATCTACGGTTTATTTGCCACGGTAGAATTGTATTGTTAATTTGCGTACATTACTATTTGATTATTGTCATGAATAGTCTATATTTTATAAATGACGGCTTATCAATTGAAAGACGGAAAAGTGTTTCCATTTATATAAAGTAATAGTTTTGTAGTAAATAGTTTTTATCAAGTACAAATATGAATGAGTAAAGAATATTTGGTACATTGTATATTTTTTAATTAAGAGTCCGAGTATTTATGTTCGTATTTTGGTTTCAGGACTCCATGTAATGTAATTATGTAGAACACATGATTGTGATGTGTATATGATGTGCCGTTAACCTTATCAGTAGTACAACTCACTCCACAAGTGGTAAGAGTATATTTATTTATAGTTTAGCTTTGTTTATATTGTATTGTAAACATGAGTTACCTCCCGTTAATTTGGAGCTTTTAAAGAATCGATAATATTGACATCATAAGTCTTTATGATTATTATATTTGCAACTTTATGATTGTTGTATGATATTATGTAGTTAATTATTATACGTATTATATATTTTAATGAAGTCATTATTAATAAATGTAGATGTAACATTTATTATATACCGTTTGTAAGGTAAACCAGTATTGAATACAAACACACAGATACACGTAAATTACATATCACTCTCCAATTTAGAGTACAGTCTAAGGTCAAGCGTTTGAAAAAGTACACGTGACACCCGATGATATTTTATAGAATGTAAACATTGAACATTTTCTACTTGCAATACATTTTACTTGCTACTTAGTTAATAACAGTTAAAAGTATTATTTACTATATTTCTGTATTATAACCTGTGATATTCGTAAACGTATATATATTTATGTTATATGAAATAGCTTGTTATTTATATATGTTGTATTGCTATTTCAGACTTGTTATTTACACTGGTACAATAAAGCATCAGAACCTTTAGCTCTTGTTGGTGTTATTCATTAACGCATAGAAAACCACCTACTACACATGCGCAAGAAGACAATCAAAATCCGTTGTACTTATGTGCCTCGGGAATTTTTTAATAGTTGCGAAAAAACTAAAAAGATTTAATTAACCTCTTTAAAGACAAAAGGTTTTAATGCAGCGCGATTCGTCTCGAAACGTTGGTGTAAAACAGTATATTCTACTTAACCATAGACTATTACAATATTAATATTGAAATTATTCGTACAATGAAGTAATAAAATGTATTAAACATGTTATGAATACAAAGGAAAATGGAAACAGCAACACGTATAATCGAGAAAATAAACCCACAATATCATATGGAAAACAAATTTCATTTAGGACTATGATCCTTTATCAACTATTGAAATAATGTATGTGTTTTATAAGCCTCTTTTCTCTATTAAGAACGCAAAACAAAAATAAAATAATCGAAACGTTTAAATTAATAACCAGTACCTTGTTGTACAAAACAACAAATAGCAAAAAGTAAAATCACAACAATACTGAACTCCGAGGAAAATTTAAAACGAAAGTCCCTTATCAAATGGCAAAATTAAATGACAAAACACATCAAACGAATGGACAACAACTGTCATATTCCAGACTTGGTACAGGCATTTTAAAATGTAGAAAATGATTGATTGAACCTGGGTTTATAGCGCTCAACCTCTCACTTGTATAACAGTCGCATCAAACTCTGAAATGCACACTGACATTTTTAACGTGTACCAATAAACGACACGTTCTGGTAGATATATAAACAACATTATCTATCTAACAAACCCAGTTGATATCATTGTATATCATCACATCCTATTTCACTATCGTTAGTTTACGGTGCAAGTCGATGTGAGGGTCGTCATAATCAACCTTACCTAATGTTAACCATGGATGAACTGGATCCCTCACATACTCTCATTTTTTAATTGAACTCATTAAGACCTTCAATTTGATGTATCATATGACCCACTTTGCAAAGTGCCAAAAAATGACGCAATATCAATTATATAAATAGAACTTATGCAACTTACAAAGTCAATGCAAAACATGAAAATTTCAAATTGATTTTTTTGGTTTTTTTTCAAGGAATGCTTTTGGGATTTGGTCAAACATATAACTATGTTACCCTCTTCAATTTCTAAAATATTTTAGGTGGTAATCTGTTGTTGATTCATAAATACATTCCTCCGCTCGCAAAATTTCAAACTGCATTATCACAAAAACGACAGCAGATATCTCAAATCTGTTAAGTGATAAATGATCTGCAGTTAAAGGACAACATTGTAAAAAAAATTGGGAAAATTCCAAGATTCATCAAGGTCACAATGAATCATTAAATATATGATGCAATAATAAACTTGAGAACCAGAAGTGGTAGAGACATGGGACTTCCACCATTCAAATCAGGACTACTTGATCTTTCAAATGTGACAAGGTCAAGGCCATACTACACTTTGAAAGTCAACCTTAAATTTCATCATGGCCTGACATTGACCTCAAATCAAAGGTCTTGCATTACTGATTATCTTTGTGAATTATAGTAGGTTGATATCTGTTACCTTTAAAAGATATGCACTTGTTACTTTAGATTTTAAGAATTAAGTTGTTGTAACTTTTGAACAGACAGTCGGACATTTTTGAGCTTAATGTATAAGATGTAGAGCTCGTCGAGAGGAACATTTTATACACAGAATGTATGCAGCAAACTCGTTTTCTTAATATGCAAGCTTGAAATTGCAGCGTGATTTTTTTTTTGCACTCAGTGACCTTTGAACTTGGTTACAAATTGAAGGTCACATGAACTTAAGATTATTAGCGTAGGTCCTAAGTCTCTACGACTTCCGGTTCTCGAAATACAAATTTTCTAAAATTGTACATAATTTTTCAAGGGAAATAACTCCTTATAAGGATTAACAACCAAATGATTGTATATGTTTATTAACATTGCCATCTGTTCTTGTACATGTTGCCGTTTTCAAATTGAATCTATCTCTAATACTTTTTGAGAAAAATGCAAAGGAAAGAATTTGCTTCAGGGGATATAACTCTCATAGGGGATGATGAAATAATATGCAGCCTCATATGGTAATACATCATGATGAGATCTACCTATTGTCCAAATAAAGTCATGATATCTTTAAAAACAACGAGGGGGTGGGGGGGGGGGGGGGGGGCTGTTGAAAAAAATCAATAAAAGGGAGATAACTTCTAAAGGGGATGATGAAATCCTACAAAAGTTCATCTGGTAAAATTTCATGATGTCTATCGATGGTTCAAATTTGTTATTGAAAACTCCAATAGAAGCGGTAGGAGGGCGTGCCAAAAAAATGCTGGAAGAAAAAAAAACATTAGAAAAACAATAAGGTCTTTCCTCGCGTAGAGGAAAGACCTTAATTATACAAACAAACACTCATGATGATGATATGTTTATATATCAAAACTTTATTTCACTATCGGTAGTTTCCGGTGAAAGCGGATGTAAGGCTTCGTCACCATCAACCTTACCTTGTATGTACTATGACCGGACTATTTGGACAGTGCAATGAAATTAGTTTGTAAACCACATTTTAGTATTTCAGTTGTTTTAATGAATATTTAGGTCTTGCATTTATTTTATTAATCTATACTTTGTCGTAAATTCAGGCATAAGTGTTTTACACAGGTGATGTGTCATAATCTTGGACAAAGGTCTTAAATGCATTTACTCTATTTATTTCATTATTTATTCTCTGTGACAGTTTAGACTATAATTTACAAATACGTGTCGGACACTAATTACTCTTTTAATCTATTGTTATTTGTAATTTGTCTTCTGTTAATCTTCTTAATCCTTTAATTGGGAGTGCTTATATATATAATTGTTATTGTTTGTATGTGACATTACATTTAGTTTGGAGTTTGTTGTTCGGTCTTGCCGGAGTGCTGAAATAAAAGTTTAAGGAGCGAAATATTCCTTCTTGATTTACATTTAGCCGGAACGCCATTTTACCCGGCTATAGTACTATGGGTGAACTGTAATCCTTCACATACACTTACATCGGAAATATCCGCATAGTGAAAGGGTAATATTTGTTTTCAAATCCCGCCCCTCCCTAAAGTAAAACACGGCTCTGTTGAAATGATGATCCGTTAAATCACGTTTTTTATTTAATATTTCCTGTGTGTTCTTTTGTTGTGTGTACTGTTAAACCACTGGTTTAGGTAAGGTGAGATATGGAGCGGTCACAAACATGTTTTACTACCCCCATTTTAAAGTGTTGAAGGTGAATAATTTGTGGTTGCTGGCTGGTGGCTGTATGCCACATTTGTTATTGTTATTGATTTAGCATAAATGAGGTCGTTTATAGCTAGTTTGAATTTTTTCTGAAGTTGTCATGCCCAGCCTTTTTTATAGCTCACTATATCATTTGTATCAAAATGTTTTTTTTGCATTGTCCAATGCCATACAGTGACATGTACAGTGTAGTTTTATGTCACGTCCTTTGATAAAAACTTGTCTAACACACTCTATCGTTTTATTTTGATTTCAAACAAATTTCACATTTAAAAAATCACACTGGCGATGACATCGACTTCCGCAAGCGTTTGTCTTTAAACTGATTTTACATTATTACAGATTTAGAAGAGAAAAGAGACATTTTTTTATTTATTGTTTTTGTTATGCATGGTGCAATTTGCTGACACTATTCGATACTATTCAAAATTCGGAAATCACTGTATAAAGAGAGATAACCAATTTTCACTTGTCTGCAACAGTAAAAACTCCGTTGAACTCATATATTTATATTTTAATAACCTTTTCAGCAATTAGTGAAAATTATGAAGTGACCTCAATCATTTCAAAAATGATAAAGATTTGTAAGCTGCGTACTTAGTTCCGTTTCCTCAAACAAAAACCAAATAACTAGATTTAATGTTTTTATCAAACAATGAATTGAAACTGTGGACATATTTTCAGCTTATTCTATTGAAAAATATGAGCTGGTTACAAAGAATCAATAAATAAACAACAAAACTAAAAAAATGTTTTGATTAAAAAAAAACACACCAAAGATACCATGTTTTTTTTCGTGCGATTCGTCAACAAACATTCGGAAAAAACAAACTTCACTTTACAAAAGTAGTAGTAATGTGTTTTGATATCAACGAGATTATATTTTACATAACTCTGCAATGAAATGATTCAATGTATTAATGATTAAGGAATTAATAAATCTTACAAATAAAAACTACAACTAGTAAAAACGAAAACGAAAAAAAAAACCAATACAATTACATATGAAAAACAATATATATTTTGATTATGTCCCTTTATTGACCATGAGAATATTTTTTGTGTTTTTAGCTTCCTTTTTTGTTTAAGAATAAGAAATGAATAAATAGTCAAAGAATACATAGTAAATACTATGGAATTTGAAATTTACAATGACATATGTTACTTTGTATCCATATACGATACGTTTTGGTAGATATTTAAACCAAATAGTCATTACATATTGTGTCCACAAAGACAAAACTATTATCTTACGATACAAACAAACATGATTATATATCAAAACACTATTTCACTATCGGTAGTTTCCGGTGCAAGTGGGTGTAAGGCCTCGTCACCATCAACCTTTCCTCATGTGTAATATGGGTGAACTGTAATCCTTCACATACGCTTACATCGGAAATATCCGCATAGTGAAATGAACATATTTTTTTCATAACAGTGACGAGTATATGTATAAATGCTGTGAATGCTTATTTTGTATAAAATCAATATTTAGAAAAAATACCTGATAAAAACTTGTTTCTAAACTGTTTTTTTTTTGTCTTCATGTCGGTCCAATGAGTCAAGTTCCTTACAAATGTACTGGTGTGCATGTTATGCTAATGTTGTGCTATAAAACCACTTTCCCAGGAAGGAGGAGGTAGAGCGCTCATAAAAAATGTTAAACTCGTCCCATTTCAAAGTCATGTCTCAAATAAAGAGCCTGTTATTGAGAGGTTGTTTTTTGGTAGCTCTCTCTTATTTGTATTTCGTTTATCGATTTAGAATATACTTTTTTTAATTTGTTCAAAGTGTGGCAAGCTTTCCTATAGCTTACTACATGGAAAGGGTTTCAATCATTTTAAACTCCGTACAGTGACATATAACTGCTTATCCACGTCCTTTGATCTTTGGTGGATAGTTGTCATATTGATTATCACACTACTTCGCATTATTGTAATCTCAAAAAACGAATTTTGCTGAAGATTGAGCTACACGAACCCCACCAATTACTACGGTTGTTCTCATGTGCTCCGGAAGGGTGAGCAGATCCTGCTCCATATGTGGCACCCGTCATGCTGCTCATGTAAGAATACAACCGGTGATGAGTCTAATTCGGTAGGTCACATTCGGGGAAAAAGGGACGGGATTGTAGTTATGACAATTGTCTTTATGTTTCTTTCTAAATATTTCTGTAACTATTTCTTTATTTCTTGATTTGGAACATTACATGACATGAATACAGCTTATGATTTGCAAACATATTGGTATACTTCTTTCATTGCATAAACAATGTGTGCACACAAATTAGACAAATTATTTATAAACATAATTATGTTCAACATTTGCTTTTTACAATTGCTAAGATCTGAGAAAAACAATAAATTAAAGTATAACCTAATGATCATTCAGGCAGAAGGGCTCTTTTCAGTTTCATAATTTCAAAAATATAGTCATCATCATTAGTAAAATCAGCGTATGTTATATGTTTTAGTTTATCAGGAATATCACACTCCTCCAGATAAAGTGGAATGATGCAATCTTTTCTAGATTCCATTGACTCAAGTAATGCTTGATTCGTTTCAAACTGACACCAATAGCTGCTAACAAAATTATTGGTTATAACCAATAAGATCTTTGAACTTTTCCTGAAAGAGTTTTCAATATTTTCGAAAATGAATTTACCAGGTTCAAAATCTCGATCTGCTATACATCCTAAAAGAAAAAAAATATATGTAGTTTAATCTTACAGTGGGAGAATCAGAGTAATTATGAATATAGTCCAACATGCAATAAACAATTACATTTTCATAAGTGTGACTTGTAAGCGCTTGTTATAGCTATGGTATATTTTAGAACCTAGAATTTGTATTAAACCATGTTTTATTCTTTGTCTCAAATCTTAACCCATCCTTTTCAGAAAACGCCTGTACCATGTCAGAAATATGGCAGTTGTTTTCACCTGTTAGTTTGATTCATAACGTTTGGTTTTGTTGGTTTTCATGTACATTGTACTTCCTTCTTTTTGAATTTTGCCTTAGAGTTCGGTATTTTTTTTAATTCTTTTTTGATTTTCTATAAAAGAGTCGACTGTGGACCCTTAGCTCATTTGTCGTTATTTCTAACAGACCTTTCATACCTTATCCGCTCATAAACTATTAAGGACTTAAGATTTTAAATCCCTCTAGTACATTTTATCTTATGTGGGTTTTGGTCCTATTCCCTGTATGGCCGTTTTAAGCAAACATATACTTACGTATTCAAGATTTTTGTTTCAATTATTGGATTATAAAGCGTTTCTGATGCAGGTCAATTTCAAATAACAATGGGAATGCATCCCGTTTATAAAGTGTTATGTTATCAACAATTAATCCACATGCTCAAATGAAAGGATTATGACCCCATATCTATTGAACTAATTTCTTTCTACACATTTTATGTTAACTGTATCTCTTAACATGTCTTACCCCGAAGAACCACATCGTCATCTGTGAATGCAGATTCTAAATCAGCTACAAGACGACTCAAGACCCAGTCAGCATCTTTATGACTATGAGATACGAAAAAATCGTAGACGAATCCTTCTGCTGAATTATTGTTTTCTGGATCAATAGGTACTGAATTCGATTGAGTCCTTTCTTTCAACTGTGGCTCAATGTCATCCATGAGTTTCAATTCTGGTACTGCTCTAATGTATGCATGGAATATTTGTGAATTCCTTACGTCATTCGTCAACAGAGTTTGGATGCACTCTGTGATCAACTTTACCCTGGGGCCGTCTAATATGTATGGTACCCTGAAAATGTCAGCAATTACTCTCATAAAAGCCTTTTTCTCTCGTTTGAAAAGAAATGTATAAACATCTTCGATCTTTCCATATTTTTCTTTCCCTTTCATCATTGTAAACACGAACTCTTTCAAGAGATAAACTACATTGGGTTTTTCATCCACCTCGTTTATATATCTTGTTATCATATACTGACATGCAAGCTGTAGCGCCATATTCGATTTTGTATTAGATAAAGACACAGCACGCTTCATCCAGTCAACGGCAGACCTTATCTCATCTAAGTCAAATAATATAATTCCCATATGATATGCGAGAAAGTAGTCAGTTGGGCCGCCTTGTTGGAGTCCAAAGTTTAGGTAATCTAAAGCATCGAGTAAGTAGCTTTTTTCGTTTTCTTTAACATATTTGAATCCGTACTTCCTAATGTCTGGAAATTTTCCTAAGAACTGACAAATTTCGACAAGTTGACATATTGCTTTGGGGGATCCTTTAGAAATGAAGCACTGATAACCATCTTCGACTGCAAGTTTAAAATAAGATTTTGCTCTTGGTTTATCGTTTCCATCATAATAAAACTTTCCAATGTCTTTTCTGACTAACATTCTAGTAGTATAACCAAACCAGTTAAGAGAACTCTCTCTAATGGAATTTGATAATAAACGTTCAGCCTGATAAAGAAAATCTATCTTATCGTTTCCGACTCGATGTTCTGATAAATTCCATAATGCCCTTCCATAACGATTTAGAATTAGCGTGTCACTTTGTATCATTTTATGTGCTCTCTCAAACGGCTCAATTGGGTTATTGATAAAAACTTGAAAAAGTTTATCGCTGGTGAAAGTATATTTTTCCTCAGATGTTTGAACATAATGTTTACGACGAATGAGAATATGTCCAATTAGGGCTAATGACCTTGCTTGATATACAACAAGACTTTGGTTAGTTGTACATTTATTTGTAATTATTTTCCAAAATATATCAATTGCCTTTAAAGTGACATCTTTTATTTCTTCCGATCTATCTTTCCCATCTTCGTGACTTAAACTTTCAACGAAGTCGTATTTTCTAGTGAGTGCTACGCCTTTGTAAAACGACCAAATGATATTCTCATTAATCAAATCAAATATATTGTTTGCCTCCTCAAATTTCTCTAAGGCTGTAATTTTTCTAGCGAGCATTTCATTTTGGCCTTTACATTCGATTGCCAACTGCAAATTGCTCAGTGCCTGTTTATTGTGATAAACACATCGTTGTAGATAATCTTTCCTTCGGCCTGTTCCCTTTTTATGCTCAGACAATAACATTCTATAGCTTTCGGAAAGTCTGTTTTTGGAAATGTGTTCAATGTTTGCAGATTCTTCATACAGGATTGCATATCCTTGTTCCATTACACATATTGATTTTGTTCGAACATCATTAATAGTGTGACCTTGCAAAACTTTTTCGAGTCTTGTCTTATACTGATCGGCTTCTGAAGTACGGTGTTGAGTACGACTAAGATATTCTATATCAGCTAATGCATTCAAGTTTCTAGGATCGCGACTCAGTATATTTTCAAGGCATTTTCTTGATTCGATCTTTCCACGAGATGACTTGCTTTTCAAGATGGCGATCATATTTTCCAGAACATTATGAACTATTATGTTTTCGTATGTTATACGTTTCTTTAATCCTTCTACGGCATCAGCAGTTAACTTTATATCATTTTCAAATGTAATATTCAGGTTCAGTTTCCACAGACCTGGTAGAACGGCAACATGGTCCGACATCTTCACTTTGTCATGTTGTAAAATATTAAGTATTTAATAATCTGTGTTTTATCTGCAAAAAATATCAGTAACTGTGACAGTGAATGAAATATGACTATGTAGATATACTATGCTTCCGGTTATCAAAACAATGCTTGTCCCAGCATAGACTATTGTTTAAATTACAGGGTTTTTTGCGTGATTTCTAATGCAACAGTTATCTATAAAAGACAAAATAACAATGATGGCACGTATTATTTTACCTGCTTCTGTTATAAATCATCAAAACAATATAATGCATACAATTACGTTACAGATAACTCATATTTGAAGGTTTTTCTTGTCATACAATACACCGAGGGTTCGCATCAAACGAATGACCAGTCGTAGGGAGGTCAGTCTATGGGTAATTTTTGCATGTCAAGGTTGTAATATACAACAAGACAATACTTAAAAGTTTAAATATGCATTTTTTTGTTAATATTTACATAACATGATCATGCATGATTCATTATAGTACGTTATTTTGATTGGATAACAGCAAGCTTGGGTCAATCTTAAATCAACCTTCATTTCCAAAATGACACGAGCTTCCGCAATAAAGTCCACGGGTAAATAAAATAGAAACTTGATAGAAATCGTGTTTTTGATCCTATCTAAAAAAAAAATATTGACAAAAAAAGGGGTGGTTGGGTTTGGGCAATTTCTGAGTAAACTGAGTGGAAGGATGCGCCTCTGGTATGGGTCACTATACTTCGAGCTTATCAATACAATATGATAGGGGACAGCAATTTTGATTATATATAAAACGGTTGTTGATTATATTTTACTATTCGAAACTTCTAAATAAACTGATAAGAAGATTTCTTAAAGATAGTAAATGTCATTCTTAGCAAAACAGTGTTTACTAATTGCTATGTCATTTGAACTCTTGTGGAGAGCTGTCTAATTGGAAATCATACCTCATCGTCTTATTTTTATCATAAATAAGTATATATGCAGGGGACATATTTTTACAACAAAAGAAAAAGGCGTGTACGTAAATGTATCGGCTTATTTCTTCCAAAAAGATTCGAGTGCCTCTTATTCCCTCCTGGAGAGGGTACATAGAAGTAATAAACATAGTACGTACGTGTCGTACTTGTGAATTGTTTACATGGCATTGTTATTCTGTAAACATGGGTAAATCAATAGTTAAAAATGTGCATGTACTCTTACCTTTACGATAACAATTTTCATATCCATATTTAAACTATGATTACTACAAACGCGTAATGCATGTAGATAAATCAATAAAGAGATCGATGTACATTTGTGTAATACACATAAAATGTAGGTCAAAGCCATTTTCTGAAAACGTTTTAAAAAAAACACCACAACTGTCATGTTTACGTGGATGTTTGATCCCCCCAATTTTATTATTTTATTATGATACAAAGAATGATTAATACATACAACCACTGCCGTATAGTTTTTCTACACGAGTGGTCAGGTCAATGTCCGAGGCGATAGTCGAGGACCTTGACCTGATTTCAAGTACAGAACAACCAAAACGACTGGCTGTACCAGCTCGTTTCTTTTGTTAGTTCATTTTTATATTTGACTTGTAATATTTTTTAATTAAAAAGGAATATATTTTGCATGTAGACTGCAATGGTTGGATATAGATTTTAATGATTTGCGTTAACACTAGAGCTTTCAAGATCAATTCAAATCGTCAAGCTATGTCATGTATGTGCGAGTCAAATTATTGTAGATAACATAAAATAAAATGCATAATGATGACGTAGGATTAGAGTGAAAAGGGGGAGATTTCTTAAAGTGGCAATTGACAAAAAGACTAGTGTAGTTGTTTAGAAGTAAGTTAATGTCCTCTGTTATAGACATTTAATTTCAATAATAAAAAAAAATCCACAAAAATGTGCTCGGGGGGGAAATTTTATCCCCTCAGTAATGTAAGTGTTTGGAACGGGTACGTTTTCTCGACTCCTATTCCCCTGTATGTATATTCCCCTCCACAAGTGCAACAATATATGTTTGCCCCCCCCCCCCCCTCACCCCGCCCCTCATTTTGAAAGTGAGACAGTTTCCCCCTACCCTGACTATTACACTCTTCCGCTAAGAAAAACAAAAAAAATGAGTACGTACAAATAAATAAAATAAACAGAAAAAATATGTATAACAAATTTTAGACATTTATTTAAAATTAAGGACGTAGGTAAATCAAACAAGAAAGAGAAATTCGACAAACACGAAAAATAAACACAACATGTACAAAGTCAATAAAATAAAGCTTTTTCTCCTTTTTATGAGTCTTGAGATAAATGGGAGGCTTGAGAACTCAAATACAGTTTTACCCCGCCGCATTTTTGTGCCTGTTTAAAATCAGGAGCCGCTTGCCTTTGGCAGTCCAGTATGTTTTTTTTTTCTATTTTAGTTTATTTATAAGTTTTGGAGTCTAGTGTGACATCCATTTTTACTGTACATATGTACTAGTGCACAATTGTACATAATGGTTAGTTGAAGTCCGCTGCTGGGTGCGTGTTTTTCTCGCTGTGTTGAAGACCCATTGGTGGCCTTGGGCTGTTTTCGGCTCTTTTGTCGGTTGCTGTTTCATTGACATATTCCCCATTTGCATTCTCTGTTTTAAAGAATAGAACTTACATTGCCATGGGCCCACAAGAGACAACATGAGATTATTACAACAACTTCAACAAAAATAAAAAACAAAACAAAAACAAATGAAAATGTACAAATGAACAGTTTAAAAATCATACGAGGGAAAGAATAACATGAATCACTTGACTGATAGAATGTTAACGAAAAAAGAAAATTGAATTTCATAAAGGTACATTTATTATCAAATAATTTAATTTTGGATGTAACGCGTCTTCTGATTGGCTGACGTAATTTTGTTATGAGCCCATAGACATCATTTAGTCATGTGACCGTGACGTCATCAACGTTTTTTCATGGTTTTCTACGGTTTAAAATGGAATTTAGAATTAAATTATAAGAAATGACTGTTAATAGTTTTTCTGTCTATTCGAAATAACATAAAAAATGTGGTGCACACTGTTAAATAACCCGCTACGCGCGTTATTCAGTGTGCACCAAATTTTTCATGTTATTTCTTCATAGACAGAAAAAATATTACAGTCATTCCTAAATCAATTGCCTTACATATGACGTACAAAATGAAAAAAAAAACCATTTGTTATATTTTGTATTTGGATAATTTGAATCAAACGTTTCAGTTCATTAAACAGATGAGGGGGGCTTCCGCTCATTAAACAGATGAAGGGGGAGGGGGGATCACACAAATGTGTCTGATGTAGAAAATGTGATTTTTATACTCAATCCATCAACACCATTACAAGTAAATACATAGGGGTCCGACGTTTGTGTATTAAACAGTCATTAGAACTGAGGACAGATCAGGGTCCTCTTCACCATTTACTATAATAATATTAAATGATAGTGTAATATATGATTTTATGTCAATTTCAGTACTCTATGAACGACCATTTTTACATAATTAAAACAATTATTTATCAACAATGAGCTAGCTAAGGGTAAGCTTATCATGTAAATATGGGTTTGACCACCTGAATGTATACTGACTTATTTTTGAGAAGGCACGGCATATAATTCTAAATTATAGAAAAACGTCACAATTATAGAGAAAAATATAACATTTTCAGATTGCAGGATGATTGTCATTCAGGCACGTGTGGCGCCTCAACTAGATTAAACGATTAATGGAGCCATGAAATTATTTAATTTGAAACAAGTTCAAAAATTATATTTTTTTAATAAAATCAAGAAGCAGTATGTAACATTTAGCTACAAAGGAATGTCATGCATATCTTTATCGTCAATATAGGATTTTGGGGAATCCACAACTGCATCGTCTTCTGACGCTGACGCTGATAATTGATCATCGTTTATTTCATAATCTTGATTTCCTGAGGCTTTCACGATTGTTTTGTCCATCTTGAGATCATGAAATCGCGTAGAATTGTCATTATTAGTGATTTGTTCATGATCAATTTCTGACTTTTTAAGCAAAATATTGTTCGACTCCGTAACCGTGTGTTCAATGTTAATAGTTTTCTCGGTGGCTTCATTGGTAGTAGTCTGATCTAACTTAGCTTGTTGAACAGACATGTCGTTGTCGTCAACAGTTTGTTTAGAATCAACTTGTTTAGCAGACACTTCATCGTTAACAGTTTGTGTAGAATTAAACTGTTGACCAGACGTAGCATCTTTAACGGTTTGTTTAGAATCAGCTTGTTGACCAGACGTAGCATCTTTAACGGTTTGTTTAGAATCAACTTGTTGACTAGACATATCATCGTTAACAGGTTGTTTAGAATTACCTTCTTGACCAGACATATCAGTGTTAACAGTTATTGTGGCATTAACTTGTTGGCCAGACGTATCATCGTTAACAGTTTGTTTAGAATTAACTTGTTTACCAGATACATCATCGTTAACAGGTATTTCAGTATTTACGTTTTCGCAAGACACTAAGTCTTCATCGCTTACACTTATTTTAACATTATCTTGTTCATCACAGATGTCATCGTTAACAGTTTGTTTAGCATCAACTTGTTGACAAGACACTTCGTCGTCAACAGTGTGCTGCTTAGAAGTAGATTCTTGGTCTTTCTTTTCATCGGAAATAGGTTTTTCATCTTTGATTACTTCCCCGGTCACTAGTTTGCCGCAAGATTTATCGGCAATTAATTCTTGTTCGACTGTTCTATCGTTTACGTGTATGTCAACATTTTCACTTGCCTTAACAGTTTTTCCACAATGTTCCTCTTGGTTATTAGTTATGGAGTCGTAAACAACACGTTCAATATGCATCCCCGCTGATTGGGTTTTTGGTTGGATGTTGCATGTAAAAGAGGTCTCGTTTTCATCATCCTCCATGCTTGAGGTTACGTACCCGTCATTATGGTTGCCTAACTCAACATCGACTATCGCAGAATTTCTTGGCGTATCAGGTAGTTTTCCAGTCATTACCTATAGTAAATAAAATGGAAATTCATCATTTAATCTAGATATTCTGAATAAAGATGCGTGTTAAACATTTGCAAAAGTGTTGCAAGTTTTATTTGTATAAAATAAAAATGTATTCCGTGTCCAATTCTACTAATGAGTTTTGGGTACTAGTATTGAAATATAGTCATAACTGGATGTCTCCTATCCGGCATTAATGACTGACATGCAATCACATGCCTTTTGTGACGGGTTTCTGTTATATCTAGACTTGCTAATTTCCAAAGCTTCGTTGAAGAAGCTAAATAGAAAGATTTTCAGCTGTTGACTATAGGATATTTATAGCTTCAACTAGTTGTTACTGCAGACATTCCCATATTGTTGACACCCCTCCCCCGTTTTGGTTTGATTTCGTGGTGCTCATTTTAAAATTTTATTTTGTGTCTGTCATTTTTATGAATAAGTTTAATTTCTACATTGAAGACATGGTAGATGCAGTTGTCTTTCTTTCGCTATGCATGTACATTTATATGGTGTGTACAAATTGTAATGTTGTACAGATGATAATTTGTTCAGAAATTTATAAACGTTTTGACCATTGTCTGAACTACTCATCATAATAGGATAAAACAGAGCACACTGTTTTTGGAATCACAAGCCCAGTAGTCAGCAATTTTTGTGCTGACTTGAACTGTCATGGATATGGTTATATTTATAAATTTATTGTTTACAAATTTTTGAATTTTTTGAAATACCAAGGCTTTTCTACCTCAGACATAGATTACCTTAGCTGTATTTAGCAAAACTTTTAGGAATTTTGGTCCTCAATGCTCTTCAACTTCGTACTTTATTTGGCCTTTTTAACTTTTTTGGATTCGAGCGTCACTGATGCTTTTGTAGTCTTTTGTAGACGAAACGCGCGCCTGGCGTATATATACTAAATTTATTCCTGGTATCCACGATGAGTTTATTTGGTTATAGTTATCACTCTAATTACTACATGCTAAAACTTCACTAAAAAAAGTTTTGTGAACATAGAATCTGGTATGATCTGATATTGATGAAAAAATTGAGAAAAAATCTAACCACCCTGGTGACGTCCATTACATTTTTTTTTTCTGATAAAGAAAACAGTGTTTAATGTTAGATGAACATGTAATTAAACATTTCTGTATTCTGTATTGTATTTCTTAAATACTTTTTAATTTCATTATAAAATTTCAAAATTAACGGCGTAATTTGTCCTGCAAATATAACTGTTATAACTGGTTAAATGATGTCCAGTGGCAAATATTTCATGCATATTTTAGTCTACCAGGTGATTGAAAGAGTGAATAAGACGTATGATAATTATTTTTAGTTTGTTCAAAGTCCTGTACATTTAATTGTTGCAATATAAAAACTGTTGCACAACATGGATATCATATATCAACAATCATCGGTACATATACGTGTCGTTCATCATTCTGATTATTTTAACTTAATTTTAAAGGAAATATATAATCAAAAAAGTTATAACCCGCCACATTCTATATTTGCATATCCCAAATCAGGAGCCTTTACTTCAGTGGTCGTCGTTAACGCGCGTCTGGCGTACTAAATTATAATCATGGTACTTTTGATAACTATTTGCTATATATTTTCTCCGTTTATTATTTTGTACATAAATCCGGCGTTAGTTTCTCGTTTGAATAGTGAAACATTGGTCATTTTGGGGTATTTAATAGCTTGCTTCACAGTATGGCTTTCGGGTCATCGATGAAGGCCATACGGTGATTATGAGTTCCAAGTGTCTTTGTCATTTTTTTCCTGGTGGAGGGTTGTCTTAGTTGAAACCATATCACACATTTTTATTTTTCTACTAATTCTTTATTTAACAACAATCATAACGGTAGCCAAACGTAAACATAATAAAAGTCAGATTGATTTGGCAAATTGAGGAGGCATTTGTTTTGCCATGCAAGGTATATACATCAAACAACTTACTATGGACTTTGAATATAAGCATCAACGTAGAAAAGCACCATCATGATATATGTTAAAGAAGCCACTGGACGATTGAATTATGCTACACAG
This sequence comes from Mytilus edulis, assembly GCA_019925275.1. Lineage (NCBI taxonomy): Eukaryota > Metazoa > Mollusca > Bivalvia > Mytilida > Mytilidae > Mytilus > Mytilus edulis. The sequence continues at coordinate 80,436,225 of CM034349.1, read as the reverse complement.
AAATGGAAAGTTTACAATCATGCGAAAAAAAAATAGTTTTAATCCTTGCAATCAATAACTCTTTTAAATAAGTTTCATGCATTGTGATTTGGTGTCGTACGATCATTGCATTTGTTTTTCACGATAGCTAAGTTCTTTGACCTTCCACCCACTAACCAGTCATCATCAGATTTGAATTTCATTATTTCATTTGTATTTACAAATGTAACTAACAAAAGCATTCAGCAACACATAACGTTTAAAACTTAGGTTAAATGTAGCTGCTAGTTTGAACCCAATTACATGATGAATAGTAAAATTTGATAAAGCAAATTCTTTCTTCACAAAATATACCCCGTTCATACTTGAGAGACGCAGTCCGTCTTACATAATCAGATTTATGGAAATCTTAATAAAATTATGAAACAATTTCTTTTCATTTTCATAATCAAATAATTACATTTAGATGTATGTTTCATTATACTATTTTATTCTGATTGGCTAACTGCACATCACGTGTTATTCCGTAAGCAGTTGCATTGCTCAATACAACTTTTCACTCATGATAACACGTGCTCCAACAATAAAGTGCACAGGTGAATTAAATAATAAAATATATAAAATTCGTGTTTTCATGATCATAGCTAAAAAATGTAATTATAAGTATTGAATGCTTCTTTTGTAACTTTATAGGGTTGTAAAAGCGTTGACCGTGCGTACATTTTTAAAATGAAGCGCTTCCGCGCTTCATACAAAATGTACTTCGGTCAACGCTTTTACACCCCAATAAATTTACAAAAAAGAAGCATTCAATTCTTAAATATCATATATATATATATCAATAACATAATCAAATATCTTACCGGATTATCTCTAAAACTAACTTCCTGGAAATTCTTTTTCTTCCGAAACCTTTAAAAGTAAAAAATTATATTGATTACAAACAAGTTTACAAAGTAACGATTCGGTAGTACTGTATATTGGAGATACAATATATAGGCAGTGGTTTGTTAAAAAGATACAATGAACAAAATGGTTGAAAGTGCATTGTAATTGCGCATTCTCTGAGGTTTTCTATCTCAGTCTTACGTTGCCGTATATAGATTCCGACAAACTGATTTATTTATTTCCATGCAGTCACTTAAGTACCCGTTCCAGTGGCGGATCCAGAAATTATCATAAGTGGGGGCCCATCGGATGCCTAAGAGGGGGCCCGATCTCGTCACCCTTCAGTGATTTCCTATATAAGCAACCAAAATTTTTTCTCAGAAGAGGGGGGCCCAGACACCCTGCCCCCCCCCCCCCCAAATCTGCCTCTGCGTTCCGTCTTTATACTATTAATTTTTTTTTCAATTTTGAGTATCAAATTTAAAAAAGACAAATACCTGTTCCATTTCTTTTCTGTAGCATGCTAGCAAGATGTGTATGGAGCAATTGTTAACTATTTTTCATATTAGGATTGTACAATTTTAATTCAGTCAATCATCCTTTTTTTTATATTAACTTCGGAATGGATAAATCTTTAGTTCTAACGTTAACAAGATTTACTTCAACTAGTCAGGGATCTGATTTTAAGGAGATCGTATAAAATTTCATCTTATTTTTTAATTTGAAGTAATGTCACAAAATATAATCCAATGCGATTACGTAATAAAAATCAGTTAATATGGGGATAACTGTTTAAAATAGATAGGACTATACCATAAGAATTATAAACAATTCCTGACTACTACGTTATTTGATTGAGCGATTAATCGGCGTTTTCTCAGTCTCCAGTGACAAATATTACATTCATATTCAGGGCGATAGCATGTGTATTTGATATCAAGATATAAGGCATTGATATGTACTAGGCCTATATTCTTCTTTTGATTTATAATGTGCTACATGTAGCTCTCGACGAAATAATCCACAGAAAATACAAATCATATGTTCTTCATTCAATACGTTATTCCCATTGCAGAAAATAGAATATTTTCAAATTTTGGGTTTACACAGCCGAAGATGCATCACACTCAACAGAATGAGAAGAAAAACAAATCATTGGTTCTACTCTCAGTACTTTATTCCTATAGCAGAAAATACAATATTTTAAATTTTGGTTTTACCCAACCGAAGATCGAACACATCACCCTCAAACGAATAGAGTGGGGTTTCAGATACCGATGTAAAACTACATCAACAGACAACGTCAATTTGGTTTGAATGATAAGTTTTTTTTACTTCGGATATCAGTTCGAGTTATCTGAAGAGATATTGTTGTTTTGTTCTGTCAAGATCAATTCTGTTTTAGTTTGCCTTGTCTTGATTCGCCGTAAGTGGCTGTCAGCTTCGCCTCTCTTCTTGTCGTGATTGTGATTTTTTTAATAGAATCAAAACATAATACTATTATAATGTATTTTTGAAAAGAAAGGAAAAACTGCACTTCTCAAAAAAAGTTATCTAAGATCGGATGATATAAAAAAGTAAATGTGTACGTGACTGTACTCACCTGTAAAATTTGATGTACTTTCTGGCCACATACACTATGACGACAACAAGAACAATAACAACCAATGGAATCACAACAGCAAGCGTGATAGTTGTTGCTTTGTCCACCATCTTTGTTTTTTAAAATTTAAATCTGAGTTACAAAAACACATATTTAGATTTATATATGAAGAAAAACACAGGCACTTGTCTCAGACTTTTTCTCTCCAAAATAACTTAGATAACACAAGGTACTTGAAAAATGTTGTTGGAACCATTCGTAACAGGTACCCCAAGTACAAATGTATGTCATCCGTAAAAATTTCGTATAACAAAACCGATTGTAAACATAAGCCTCGCAGTAAATGAATTTAGCTTGTATTAAGATGCTTGTTTTAGCTTGTAAATAGACTGGCAGCTCTCCTTTGTATTCTGTTTTATATATATAACTGATCTGTAACAATAACATCTTCATGCCTTATATATCATGTACTGTAGTACGCCGCTAGATTAAAACTGACGAGGAAAGGTCACACACGGCCAGCGAAAGCTCTTTTTTTGAGAGCCCAGGTGGTCGTGTGGTCTAGCGGGACGGCTGCAGTGCAGGCGATTTAGTGTCACGATATCACAGTAGCATGGGTTCGATATATGAGTCTAAAAGATTGTATAACAATACCGATAATTTCCTGTTTGTGTAGTATTGTCAATTTTGATGATCCAATACCTATTAATTTTACTGGTTGGTAGATTCTTATAGACTCTATATGTCGTGTGGTCTAGCGGGACGGCTGCAGTGCAGGCGATTTGGTGTCACGATATCACAGTTGCATGGGTTCGAATCCCGGCGAGGGAAGAACCAAAAATTTACGAAAGCAAATTTACAGATCTAACATTGTTGGGTTGATGTTTAGACGAGTTGTATATATATAGTTATACAGTGCACATCGTGTTGTTTTCTGCATTCTTTGTTCTTGAGTTTTATATAAGAAATATGAGATATACAATGGTATAAAGCGACCGATATAACAGTTTAACTAGTTTAACTAAAGTAAATCATGATATTTATATCAGCGAAATATTCACTTTGATATGAATAAAAAAATATAGATATGGCACGATTACCATGGGACCACTATCTACTAAAGTTAAAAAAAAAGTGGATGTAAGCATTTACAGACAGCAACACATCCTTCAACAGTGAGAGAAAAAACAAACTTAATAGTCGGCTATAAAAGCCCCGAGTCTTGGGTCGACTAATACCGATACTACATGTACTGAATAAGAAAAATGTATAGGCCAGCTTTTATCAAATTGAATGTATCATTGTTTTTTCTGATTTTTTTTAAAGGTTCAGTAATAAAAAAAATCCCATAAGGTATACTTGTGAATACATTAGCAAAAACATGTTTAAATATCTTATACGCCTTACCTTCTTTTGAACTCTTTCGGGAATTTTATGTCAGTCTATATCTTGGAGTTCGGAACTTTCTTTATATGTCATTTCACAACAAGGTTATTCCAAAACCTGGCAAATCATCAACAACAGAATAAGAACTAACTATATTGTACGAAAAAAATAATCACAACGAGTGTATTCTGACCTGATAAAAACATGATTTTTTTAATTTTATTAAGATGTCAAAAGATAGATAAAGATTTTTATTTCATCGTCAATTTCCTGGTCACAAGATTTAACAAAACTTTTAGATAGTGATATGCGTAAATTAATCCATATCTAAAAATGTGTTAAAATCTATTTTGATCATTATCTTGAAAACGGAATTTACACTCTTATATTAAAAGCCTAGGGGACATATGGATTTTTGTAAAGTACATGATATAAAAACACATACCCCCCCCCCCCCGAAAATGATTAAACGGATTTTATTTTTATATACATGAACGAAAAGCCGAAATAAAATCTCCTCTATACGTACTTAATTACCTTATTCCTTGAGAATGTGAATTCAGAAAAGCGACTCGAATGCATCAAATATATTGGTTTTATATAGTTTTTTCTTTTTAGGATTAGGATTTTATATATCAATTTTTGAGTCTCAATGAAAAGCATTCAGTTACCGATAATGTAAATTGTAAGGGTTTTCTTATCGTATAACACATTGAGGGATGTAAGGACTTACCAAATGTAAAACCGACCGAAGGGAGAGAAAATAACTCCATATAGGTATATAGCATGTTTTAAGGTCAGTTTAAGTTTAAGCCAAAGAGTAGATATTCCATGTTTTGCTATATTTCCTTTACCGAAAACATATGGTTACCACACAATTTGAATAATATACAAATGGCGAATGTAATATTGACTGCTGCACATCAGAAAACAAGAAAGCCACCAATCAATCTAAACCTTAACATATAGTCCAAACATTTATCTCTTTTACCAATGATGTTATTTGCTAGTATATTATACCTTTTGATAATACTTCTAGAATATAGAATAAATAATAATAATTTTGATAATGAAAAAAAATAATCTTTACCTTAATCGCACGTTTGGTCCATTGTGAAAGATAAAATTGCAATATTTTGTAATTATTAACTTCAGAGAAAAGGATGTATTAACATCGATTTATAATAAACCCACGCGTATGTAAAAATAAGATAGGATTATGAATCTTATATCTTTATCCAGATTTAAACGGATTATTTACATATAGATGGAATCAGAGTAAAGACATTGATTTCGTTTACAATAATTTATTTTTGTTTGTTTAGGTTGTTAAATCTGTGGTGACCAATTGGTTCGGATCCTGATGTTGGTGAGCAAAACAATGGCAAAACCCGTGTACAGTGGGTTTTGACAGCCAAATGGTGTTGCTATCTTAAGCGATTGAACTATTTTCAAATCGTATGTCAAATAAAAATGATACGGCGAATACCTGCGTTAACATTATTTGCGTTTCGAAAAGAGATTTCTGCAATCAAGAAATTAGGTCTCAACACGGTTTCAGTGTCAAGTTAAAGACAAATTAATAATGTGTGACTGTCACATTACATTTATCCCCCTTTTTCTTCTTCTGAAGTGCATTAAAGTCCAACCACTTGTTAATATGTTAATAGAAATCTAAAGAATACTCACCAATGATATATTTGTTTACATTTAACTGTGTATGAATCCGTTTTATCACAAAGAGGAAGTATAGAAGATTTGATATACTTGACCTGTTTCTACAAAGAATTTTAAGGTGAAAATTTTAAACAAGAATCATATTTCTTACTTGTTTATTAATAGCATAGAAACCTTTCACAATTTATTCATTTCCTTGTTAAATTTAATTATATCCTGGCGATTATTTATTTATTTCCGATATTAACAAGAAAATTAAGATTAATATATGATAAGGTGTAAATATTTGAAGTTTTTCAGTACTGTAAATGATAGGCCAATGACTTCAAAACTTGACATTTCAAACGTTTTGTTCAATCGCAAAAATCTTCCATGCCATTTCAACTATTTCTAATACGTTGAGTACCACGAATATACCGCTATAGGACATGTTAAGAAAACAAACCTAAAAAATAACTATATTTGAAATTCTTAAAAAGTATTATTTGAAGAAATAAAATGTAAGGGCAACAACCATAGCATACATGAATTACTGCTTTAGAGTGATGGTTAAAATATCAGTTTGTGTATTACGTATGTTCGTCATGGTTCACTGAGTAGGTTAAAGGTATATTAAATGCAGAATTTTAAAGAGGTACATTTGAAACAATTTCAGTGGCATGTATCGCGTTTAGCGTTTATACATCTTTTGTTCCCAAATATTTGAGTACAAATTTAAAATACGCTTCAAATCCATCTAATAACTTCACTTTTGTTAAATTAAATTATTTATATCAATCATAAAATTTACGAACACATATTTAGTTTTTTGTGAATATTGCAACGTTTAACACGACCGAATTTACTGTCAAAAGATTTTCATTTTCATTTATTTTCGACCCTTATATTGCCACATGTACATGTATCCTACTCTAACTGTACACCTTTCGTTTTGACGTTACAAAACGGTAATAGTTATCAAAAGTACCAGGATTATAATTTTATACGCCAGACGCGCGTTTCGTCTACATAAGACTCATCAGTGACGCTCAGATCAAAATAGTTAAAACGCCAAATAAATACAAAGTTGAAGAGCATTGAGGACCCAAAATTCCAAAAAAATTGTGCCAAATACGGCTAAGGTAATCTACTCCTGGGGGTAAGAAAATCCTTTGTTTTTCGTAAAATTCAAAGTTTTGTAAACAGAAAATTTATAAAAATGACCATATAATTGATATTCATGTCAACACCGAAGTGCTGACTACTGGGCTGGTGATACCCTCGGGGACGAAACGTCCACCAGCAGTGGCATCGACCCAGTGGTGTAATTAGTTATCAAAAGTACCAGGATTATAATTTTATACGCCAGACGCGCGTTTCGTCTACATAAGACTCAGTTAGTTATCATTAAATTAAATGTTGTTGAAACCCCTCTGACTATTATAGAAGTTATATGAAGCTTTCATTCGTTTTTATTTGTAAAACCTTTAAATGTTAATATAATGGACATTAGTATTAAAGAATTTTATTGAGATCCAATCTGATTTATAATAATATAATATGTCAGACCACAAAAGTACGGTATAGTCAATAATAATGACTCATAGTATATTATAAGCAAATAAACTCCTGTCTCATTTATTTGTACGTTCATATTCCGAAATTAAAATATTTAATTGAAATTGGATGCGAAAAAGTCAAATTTAATATGCTTGAAGAATATGAAACCGTTTAAACTTCATATAAATAATAAAAAATGTTGTAATGAATAATAAACTCATCATTCTCATCAGAATTAAATTGTGTATGCCAGACTCGCGTTTCGTCTAAAGACTTATCCGTGACCCTCATTCAAAAAGTTGAAAAGGTCAAATAGATTACGAAGTTGACGATCACCTAGGAATAAAAGTTTAAGAGGTTCTGCTGTAATACTGATTGATCGGTTGTCTTTTTTCAGCAGTATCAGTATTTATGCTATCTTCCTACAACCGTATTAAACCATCTGCTAAGATGTAAGGGTCAGAATCCGACAAAAAGTTATTTTTGGTATCGTAAGGGTAATGAATAAATGAATGGAGAAACAAAAAAATTCTTTCATATCAAAATACACAATTTATAAACAAGGGCCTGTTTATCGAAACGGTCCTAATTCTTAGGACGTGAATTAGGATAACGTTAGGACCGACTTACGACATGTCTCAGCATGCACATCCAAGCTATCTTAGGATTATCTTAGCTAGGTTGTCCTAACCGCTGTCCTAATTATTGGCGTAAAAGAAAATTACAAATTACAAATGAAAAAAAAAGAAAATTTTGAATTGAATTTAACCAATAATTATAATTTAAAAAGATTTAATATTTAGAAAATATATTAAATTATAGGGGAAAAAAAATAATATTTAAACTCTCTGAAACAAAACATTAGACATAAGTTTAACTACGTCTTTATAATAATTTATCCCACTAATTGTAAATAGTTAAAACTAAATATATAATCGGTAGAAGTTATTATATAATATGTTTTGGATGAGTCGAAATCGAAGCGTCACTGTTCAATACTTTAAAAAGTTCAAAGGCAAATCTCGTGCGTCTTTCATATAACTATAACTGAAATACAATATGTATTTTTTCTGCGTTTCGTAGTATAGTAGAAAAATAATATATTGCACGGTTCATCAAGACTTAGTGTAGTCACGTGTTCAGAATGACCAATGGTCAAGGTTTTTATGGTTTGGCGCCAAATGTATTGTCCGTGTTAAGGTCTTCATTCTAGCTGTGGACGTTCGATAGTAAACAACACAATGGACGAGCCGACGATTAAACAGTTAATAGCAAACGAGGTGAATAACGCTGTACAGAGTTCTTAGAATTCCATGCTTTCCAGAATCGACAATCTTATGAGTAACAAGCTAGGTTCTTTTGAAAGTTCCATGAAAGAATCCCAGAGGCAGCTGTCCGATAGTTAAATTGCAAAGATAGAAGAATTGACAACAGACAATTACGAGTTCAAACGGAAGGGTAATAAAGAACAGCACAAGTTCAACACCAAAATCATCAAGAAGATGAAAGAAGCCCAATCTAACCTTCAAGACAGTCCATTGCGGAACGATCAGATAGATTCAGCAACCAAAAGAATTTGTGAAGGTATTGATTTGCTAACACATAGGCAAAAACTTGTAAAGATGGCTGATCAATCAGAAAGCGGATGGAAGACAGTAGAGGAATACCAGACGAACAGTCTAGCAGATAATTCTGAAGACGAACAAAGAATACGCAGAGCTGATGTTAGAGCTGCACAGAAAATGAAGGCATAGAAAAAGACAAAGAAGAGTAAATTTACCCCCATTTCGCTACCCACATCAACCAGATCGAGTGCACCCATACCTGGTCAGACATCATTACCTGTACACAAACCAGGGAAATGCTACGAATGTGGAAAATCAGGTCATTGAGGTAAAGATCGTGCTGCAATGAAGCAGAACTTTGATAAGATAAGTATTGACTTTGAATATTTATCAGATTGTCAAGATTTTGACAAATTCGGTATTTCCGATTCTGAAAATATAACGTATGATTGTTTAAACAAGTCTAGTTTTCTTTATAACGAAAACATTATGTAGAGATTAGAATATCAGTGGCGGATCCAGGGGGGGGGGGGTCCGGGGGTGCGCACCCCCCCTTTATTTTTGCCGATCAATGCATTTGTTTTGGGACATATGTTTTGCACCCCCCTGCACCACCCCCCCCCCTTTGCCCTGGGTTAGCACCCCCCCTTTCGAAAATTCCTGCATCCGCCCCTGAATATAGTAAAGTGCTCTCAACCAATGACATTGTAGGATTTGGTGTCTCTTAATTGTGAAGAATGAATGTAAATCATGTTCTTAGTAATGGATTATCTTATTATTCGAATATATTTACAGTTCAAAACAAATAGTTTCTATAAATGAGTTACAACTGCCCCGAAGCAAATTTATCAGATTGAAAGGATTTATCTCAGTGATTGAATCTGACGAAAAGTTGTATTGTAAAACAAACCAAAAAATCTAAATAAGTTGAAGTTTACTGGTGCAGTAACATTTGTACCTCGAATGTCATTATGGATTTATCATATTCAAATTACTAAAATAAATAGACAATACCAAAGCGATGCCAGAAAAACAAAAAAAGTTTAAAATACAAAATCACATAAATCTTTGGCTTTCCAAAACTCTGATTACTGAATAGTTGGGAAGAATAGTTAATTTCCAATATTCCGATAAAAAAAAACAAACCAACAGGCCTTGAATTTGAATATATTCAAAATTTATAAAGGCAAATTATAAGAACATGAAATAGTATTTGACTTAAAATGCCGGACTGTGAAATAAAACTAGTTGTAACTCAAATGTATTTTTTTTTTTAATTTTAACTGTAAATAGAAAAGGATAATTCCTCACTAAAATATAACATGATTAACATTCATACTCACAATCAGAAAACAACTACAATTCCCGTCTTTTTCTTTTTACTCTTGTGTCACCTAATGTCTATAACGCATTTTTAAAAATTTCCCAAATTAAAAAAAAAACAGTCCTTACATCACTAAAACTAACTGATAAATGAAATGATAAAAAAAATGAAGTTATGCATCAATAACAAACATTTAATTTGCATTGTCCATGCTGACAATGAAACTAATTCCTGAATAAAACCAATCAAATGATCATTCGAGCCTTGAGCACTTTCCAATATTCTAAGTTTGTAAGAGAATGACAATCGCTAACGCTCGTACTTAATCATGAAGAAAGGGATTATCATTCTCTTACATATACCTAGATCGCCAATATGCTTAAAAAGGCTTTTGATCATTGGACAAAATCAGGTGCTGATGATCAAGTATTAGACGTGATCAAGAACGGGTATAAACTACCTTTTTACACTGTACCAAGCATTTGATCATTAAAAAAACAACAGATCGGCATTAGATAATCCTGATTTTGTACAGAGCGAGATAGAAAAATTAATTAGTTTAGGTTGTGTGTCAAAAGTAGATCTCATACCAAAAGTAGTAAATCCTTTGACTGTAGCTAAAAATAAGGATAAGTTGAGATTAGTTTTAGACGCCACTAGTAAATCCGCACTTGCATAAATTTAGATTTAAGTATGCAGATGCAAGTGATGCAGCAAATTTGTTTAACAAGCAAGATTATCTGTTTTCATATGATTTAAAATCTGCATACCATCATATTGAAATATTTTCTGAACATAAACAATATCTTGGATTTGCGTGGGAAATTCAGGAAAGATTTCCTATCATTTTTTAATGTATTGCCATTTTGGAATTTCAACAGCCGGTTACATTTTCACTAAAGTTACTAGACCGGTAGTACAGTATTTAAGACAAAAAGGTATAAAAATCATCATGTATTTAGATGATGGCATAAGTGGAGCGAAAAATTATGAGAAAGCATTAGAGATAAGTAATCAAGTGCACACAGAATTGCAAATGTTTGGGTTTCTTATAGCAGAAACAAAAATGCAACTGGCAACCTTCTCAGACAGTAACATGGTTAGGTTTAATATGGGACATGTGTGTTGGTAAGATTTATGCGTCACCTGAACGATTAGATAAACTGAGACATTTTTTTAAACACTTTCTCGAGAAAATATCTTCAGGAAACTGTTTATTTAAAGCGAGGCTAGTGGCTTCATTAGTAGGTCAGATAATTTCTATGCAAGCAGCTATGGGAAGTGTGGTTAGATTGAGAACTAGGAGTCTTTATGAATGCATAATGCAAAAAGGTGGTTGGGATTCGCCCGTTTTCATTAAAGAAATGGCATTTGATGAAGTCGTTTTTTGGAAGGAAAACGTAGAGTTCCTCAATGGAAAGGAACTGTTAGACGAGAAAGTCTGCACCAGTGTGGTGTACACCGATGCCTCTGATACAGGCTTCGTTGGGTATATAGCAGATTATGAAGAAAGCGAAGTAATAGGTTCATGGAAACCTGAGGAACAAGTAAAAAGTTCAACTTGGCGTGAACTTGAGGCAGTTTAAAGACTGCTTATGTCGAAATTGACCTATTTGAAGAGTCAGAAAATTCTACGGAGAACTGACAATCAGAACGTTGTACACATATTATATAAAGGTAGTGTCAAGTCAGATCTACAAAAAATCGCAATAAATATTGCAGACATATGTACTAGGGAAGAAATTCAGTTAAGACTACAATGGATACCCAGAACTGAAAATGTAAAAGCTGATTTATTAGGTAAAACATCAGATTTTGATGACTGGGAAATCAAAGAATATATTTTTTTTTTGATAAAAAGTGGGGTAGATATTCAATTGACAGATTCGCGTCAGATTACAATAAAAAATGCATACGTTTTAATTCAAAACATTGGTGCACAGGTACCGATGCGTTTAATTATGCATGGGCAGGAGAGAACAATTGGACTGTTCCACCTTCTAGTTTGATTACATAATGTATTTTAAAGGTTCAACAAGAAACACGTTACATGTACATTAGTAATTCCCAAATGGACCTCAGCAGCCTTTTGGCCAATTTTAGTGACTGAGGGGGTGGGGTAGGGGGGGGGGGAGAGAAACTGAAAACTTTTATTGTAGAGTCAGAAAGTTTCTCCTCTAATCATATTTTACGAGGAAGGGGAAAAAACGGTATTTTTGGTATGTACAAATCTGTATTTGACATGATGGCATTAAAAGTTTGTTTTTTAATTCGTTAAAAACACATGTGTATAGAACATAACAGCTGATACAAATTGGAATAATTATTTTATGCAGCGAAATAGATATTTATTGTTTAATTTATTTTGACAGGGATTCAACTAGGAAAAACAATAGAATCATTTCTGAAGGCCAAGTGGCAATTCCACCAGAACCTATTCACGTGTCATTGTATTTAACCAAACTTTTAGACAGTGGTTCTTCGCACAGTGTTTAACAAACTGGTTTTAACGCTATTAAGTGGGCGCATAATATAAACAATTTAGATGATCCGACAGATAATAATTTCGCAAAAAAAATTGTTAGAATCCTCAAAAAGACAAGAGCATAGTCCAAAAGTTAAGAAAGATATTATTGACTCAGCTGATATAGTTAAGCTTTGTGAAAAGTATACTCATAGTGAGGACATAGTTGTAATTAGAGATTTAGTTATGCTAGTGCTTGGTTACTCTGGGTTTTTTTACGATTTAGTGAAATCAGTAATATAAAATACAAAGACGTTAAATTTTGTGAATCACATATTGATATTACTATAGAAAAGAGTAAAACCGACCAATACAGATTAGGTGACTCGATAGTTATTGCTAAATGTCAATCCGCAACATGTTCTTTTATTTTAATCAAAAAGTATTTAAATTTAGCTAAGATTAGTTCGTCAGATGAATTCATATTCAGACCTATTTTTAGATCAGGCAGATATTATAGTTTGATATATAAAAACAAACCACTAAGTTACACAAGGGCTAGAGAATGTAGTGTCAATCGTTTGAAAGAAGTATGTAAAAATTTGAGTATTGGTTTGCATTCGCTGAGAGCTAATGGTGCTACAAAAGCAGCGAATTCCAATGTAAGCGACAGGTGTTGGAAACGTCATGGTCGTTGAAAAAGCGACTCGGCTAAAGACGGATATGTCGCTGATTCATTAGAACATAGATTAGAAGTGACCAAACATTTAGGTATTTGATTTTTTAATAGAAAATGTTTTTTTTCTAGTTTTTGTTCTAACTATTCTACGCCCGTTCTTTTTGGATTTCTATAGTTCATCCGTACGCCAAATGCAATATATATTTGTTGAGGTATTATTAAGATTTATCATGTTTATAAAGTTTGAAGTATAGTCCAATTTGTATTTGGTATACTGGTCAGTCAACATTGAGTATGTTTGGTATATCTAGTATGGTATAGTAGATACGTATATTTTTCTGCGTTTCGTAGTATAGTAGAAAAATAATGTATTGCACGGTTAATCAAGACGAAGTGTAGTCACGTGTTCAGAATGACCAATGGTCAAGGTTTTTATGGTTTGGCGCCATATGTATTGTCCGTGTTTTAAAAGGTCTTCATTCTAGCCGTGGACGTTCGATAGTAAAACCACAAATAGTCCGGCCGATTGGTGCAGACATAGAGCAGAATTGCTCACTTGATGAGGAAAGCATGAAACTTTGCATAGTAGTTCTTGGTTATACAAACTTTGATTTCAGCTATGGACCCTCTCTGAAAAATCCAATATGGCTGCCATTTTCAAGATGGCGGAAAAATGGATTGTCCTAAAGGTATTCTATATAATTTCGGAAATTAAAGTATTGACTCTTTAAAAATGGACTTCATGTTTTGAATTTGTTATCATTTAATTTTAAAATATAAAAAAAATAATTTGGTTACATACATTTGCAAATATGGCTACACAAACAAACAGTGAAATTCAAAATGTTAATCAATATTTTACATGTAATTGTAATTGTTTTTTAATCGCTTTCAGTTTTACTGGTTGCAATAAAATAGGTTGAAACGAGTCGATTGAACGTTGATATAGGTCAGTTAAATGTGGTGGAATAGTAGGTAACTAATGTGAACTTTGAGGCAGTGCCGAAGGCAACTTGTCTCGTGCCTCTTCGATGCCACGTCTTACGCCACATATCGCGTTTTCATCTGCCGTACCCACTACATCGTCAAATCATTCTATGAAATCAATAGGTGTACCTTTCTTCAGGCGGATTTGACGATTGCCATCATTTAAAATGGTTAAGGGGCAACTATTTCCTATTCCAACTACGTGCGAAACCAATTCGCAACTATTCAGCGCGCATGATCCTGAATCGATCCTGGTCAACACTTTTATTAGTTTTAATGGTAACAGTCATTTATGAGTTTGGCGGAACTGTGATGGTTCGGTTTATGCAAACTTGCTGAGTTGAAATCTCGTTTCCACCGTTTACAAATGCTGCATTTATCACTATTGTTGATGGTAATTGTGGGAGTACTCAGGTTTATCACTGCACTCAGTGTGTCCAAAATATCTAGCCTAAGTATAACATCGTCTGTTAATGGCTCTTTGCACACATCCCATTGTATATAAAAAAAGAAGATGTGGTATGATTGCCAATGAGGCAACTATCCACAAAAGACCAAAATGGCACAGACATTAACAACTATAGGTAACCGTACGGTCTTCAACAATGAGCAAAGCCCATACCGCATAGTCAGCTATAAAAGGCCCCGATAAGACAATGTAAAACAAGAGGCTCTCAAGAGCCTGAATCGCTCACCTTAATTCTTTTGGTTAAATCTCTCATCAATGATTATTTTGGCTTTTCAATTTATTTAAATGTTTTTTGGATCGTCCTATTTTCTTCAAAAGCCAAAAAAAATAATCATTTTCTCCTATGTTCTATTCTATAGGAGCTATGTTTCTTGACATACATGGAAATAAAATATAAAATTTATACTAGATACTCTGAAACTCATTTAGCCTAAGTTTGGCTGAAATTGATACAGCAGTTTCAAAGGAGAAGTTTTTTTAAAGTAAGTCAACATGATGAACAAATTGTGAAAAAAGTCTTTAAAGGGCAATAACTCCTTAAGGGGTCAATTGACAATTTTGGTCAAATTGACTTAATTGAAGATCTTACTTTGCTGAACATTATTGCTGTTTACATTTATTTCTATCTATAATTATATTCAAGATAATAAACAAAAACAGCAAAATTTCCTTAAAATTATCAATTCAGGGGCAGCAACCCAACAACAGGTTGTCTGATTCATCTGAAAATTTCAGGGCAGATAGATCTTGACCTGATAAACAATATTATCCAACGTCAGATTTGCTCTAAATGCTTTGGTTTTTGAGTTATAAGCCAAAAACTGCATTTGACCCCTATGTTCTATTTTTAGCAATGGCGACCATGTTTGTTGATAGATCACAACTTCGGATACAATTTACAAACTAAATACCCTAAGGAACATTCAGTTAAAGTTTGGAAGTATTTGGCCCAGTAGTTTCAGAGGAGAAGATTTTTGTAAAAGATTACTAAGATTTACGAAAAATGGTTAAAAATTGACTATAAAGGGCAATAACTCCTAAAGGGGTCAACTGACCATTTCTGTCATGTTCACTTATTTGTAAATCTTACTTTGCTAAACATTATTCCTGTTTACAGTTTATCTCTATCTATAATAATATTCAAGATAATAACCAAAAACAGCAAAATTTCCTTAAAATTACAAATGCAGGGGCAGCAACCCAACAACGGGTTGTCTGATTCATCTGAAAATTTCAGGGCAGATAGATCTTGACCTGATAAACAATATTACCCCATGTCAGATTTGCTCTAAATGCTTTGGTTTTTGAGTTATAAGCCAAAAACTGCATTTGACCCCTATGTTCTATTTTTAGCAATGGCGACCATGTTTGTTGATAGATCAAAACTTCGGATACAATTTATAAATTAGATACCCTAAGGAACATTCAGTTAAAGTTTTAAAGTATTTGGCCCAGTAGTTTCAGAGGAGAAGATTCTTGAAATAGTTTACGACGACAGACGATGGACGACAGACGACGGACGACGACGGACGCCAAGTGATGGCATAAGCTCACTTGTCCCTTCGGGACAGGTGAGCTAACAATTCAAACGAGAAAACTAACGGCCTTATTTATGTTAAAAAATGAACGAAAAACAAATATGTAACACATAAACAAACGACAACCATTGAATATACAGGCTCCTGACTTGGGACAGGCACATATATAAATAATGTGGCGAGGTTAAACATGTTAGCGGGATCCCAACCCTCCCCCTAACCTGGGAAAGTGGTATAACAGTACAACATAAGAACGAACTATAAAAATCAGTTGAAAAAGGCTTAACTCATCAGATGGACAAAAATATAAGTGGACGTGGCCGGGTACTTATACATCCCGACACAAAAAGACACAATGAACAGATCTAAGAGTACTCGCAGTTATCTGACAGCTAGTTCAAAGCCACTAACAACTAATAAAAAAATCATGCATCTTAAGACTAAACTATCAATCCGTACACATCCAACATCCAATGGATTTAGTGTAAAGACATCATAAACAGCCAGAGAAAAACATGACCTTGTGCAATGCCAAGTTACAGGTATCGACAGATTGTAGATCCATGAATATGTATATGTAGTAAAATTTAGTAAGCTTTTAATCTACTGATAACAAAATCAATATTTATTCCAATAAAAACAATATTCAAAGATCTTATTACAGTGTTGAATAGGTAACCTTTTAGAATAAGTTTTTTTTTTTAAAGGAGCGACAAGTTTACATGGATCGTTTCTAAATTTCCGGGCACGTTTAACAACATTTCCGTAAAAATGAGGATGTGCTATCCCGTTTGAAATAAGTTTTCTACAGGTACATCCAAACTACAAAACAAAATCTTCATATCTATGGAAAAATTTAGTAAAAGTTTTCAGTAATTTATGGTAACGATATCCCTGGTTTAATAATTTACCAGTAATACATAGATTGCGTTCGTTAAAATCAAAAATGTCACAACAAACACGGGCATAGCGAACAAGTTGTGAAATATAAACACCGTAAGATGGTGCCAAAGGAACATCACCATCTAAAAATGGAAAATTAACAATAGGGAACAAAAAATCGTCTCTTTTGTCGTAAATTTTAGTGTGGAGTTTCCCATTTAAAACCGAAATATCTAAATCCAGGAAAGAACAGTTATTACCGAATAAATTTGATTTATTTAAAGTAAGTTTCTTGGGGTAAATTTCAGCAGTATATTGAGAAAATTCTTGATTATTTAACGAAAAAATATCATCAAGATAACGGTAAGTGTTGTTGAATTTATCAATTAAATGCAATTTCGACGGGTCTTTACTGAGTTTAGTCATTAACTGTGATTCGTAACAGTACAAAAACAAGTCTGCTATTAAAGGGGCACAATTAGTGCCCATGGGGATACCTACAACCTGTCGATAAACTTTGTTGTCGAAACGTACATAAATATTATCAAGGAGAAAATTAACAGCTTCAATCATCTCATCACACCTCCAGTAAGTATATCTAGCATATTTATCTTTCTCATTAGAGAAGAAGGCTTTAAATGAGTTGCAGCAAATATATCTACATTCAGCTTTACCAAACGACCATTTAATTAAATAGGAAAACTTTTGTTTAATAAGATAGTGTGGAAGTGTAGTATAAAGAGTAGAAAAATCAAAACTATTAACAGAATCAAAAGGACCATCAAAAGCCTGTAATTTATCTAAAACATCCAAAGATTTTTTTACACTCCAAAAATGGTTTATACCACTATGTTCATATATTTTATTACAATAGTTTATGATAAGCTCTTTAATAGTAGTTAATGAACTAGTTAAGAGCACTGACAGATTAGTTGTAGAACACTTACTAGAGGCCGAGATGAAACGATATTTAAATGTTTTTTGTGTAGTTTAGGTAGCCAATACATAGTAGGGACCTTCAAATGTTCAGAAGAAGCCTTAAGCTTTGATGTGGTTGTGATATGATTGTTCACTATATGACTGTCTGCGAAGCGGATGGACTTGAATGTAGATGAATTTAAAATTTCATCCTTAAGAACGTCTGTGTAGTATTTACGGCATACCACTACCACATTGTTGGCTGCTTTGTCGGCTGGTACAAACACAAATCGCTTTGAAAGTATTTGAAGTTTATTTCTAATTCTGGAAATAGGTGTATTATGTACTCTATTATTAAATCTAAATTATTTTCAAAATGTGATATTCTTATCTACCACATTCATACATTTATTTAAATAAGAATCAAGAGATTTTTTATCAGATTTTTCCCGTTTACACCATTTTTTACAAAACGAGGAAAGAGCATCTTTGGTGACGACATTCTTTCCAATCTATTTTAGAAGGAGGACGATATTTTGGTCCTTTTTTCAAAAAGTTTTTAACCTCTCTGTCCTGGACGATATTGAGGTCCCCTGTAATAACATGGCCATAGGGAACATATCTAAACCTGGACGATTCACAGTTTCAAGTTGAGGGAGTATTACTATCTATATTCACGTCTGATGTAACCGACGTATAATTAAAAATTAAACTTCTGCTTGGTTTTTTGTATGTGTATGAAATTATAGGTGGATCTATATTATCAAAATAGGGAGGTATGTTTACTCTATTAATGTCAATAGTCGTTCTTTATAATCTTCCAAATAACAAGTTGTTAACCCAAACCACGTAGCGGTACGTTCTCTAAATCTCCTTTTTCTGCCGGAATTAATTTCTACTTTACAAAGTTAACATTGCAGCTGTGTCCACAATCATGCTCACATTCTGGTCATGTATAGTACCTCGTACTGCTAAGCTCTTTCAAATAGTTCGTCTGATGACAATATCGGACGAGGCCGTGGGCCTCTGTTCGATTTTGTGATGAGGTGATGTTTCATGGCCAATAGACTTTAGAATCGTGCGTTGACCTACTGGCCCGACCCTTTGCTGTTTAAATACTCCATTGTTGGGGTTGCACTTTGATTTGCTCCATATCCTTGTGAAGGTGACCGTTTTTCCGTGGAGACGCTAACCATTGTCTTTAGGGACTATATGATATCTAGCTTATTGGGGGTGTTGCTGGTCGATAGACATTAAGCTTGGGTATATTTATATCTGGCGATCTACAGCGATTGTATTGCTCAGGAGATCTTCCACGTGTATATTGCTCAGGTGATCTTCCATCGAACTGGTGATCTTCCATGATTATTTGATCAGAAGAATCGAGGTTATTGATCGGCAAATCCACGGTTATACTGATTAGTTGAAAGCATAACATCAGGTAGTTTTGTGACAATTTGTGTGAGGTTATGCACCTCATTATCCAAAGGACTGCCCATATTTCCTTTATCGGTCGTTGATTCTGCGCCATCAGCAAAGTAGACTTGTCGATGGTCATAATTGGCACTTTTTGATCCATAAATCGCCATCAGGTTTGCTATTGAGGTTTTCAATTGTTTTAACGCCTTTTTGAATATATCTTGGTCACTCTCTATTACATGCCTTGAAGAATCTTTGTCTTTACATACTCGACGGAATGCTTCGGTTCCAATCTGGTTTGATCGTCTTTCTTGCTGAAATGCTGCTCCAAATGAAAGTTTTTTTTAAGGCATTGGAATCATCATCTCTGTTTACCTTGCAAGCGTACTCAAAGCCAACATCGGCCTGGCAATCTGGGGCCTTCACACATTTTTCCGTCATCTACCGGCAGTTCGTTCAAAATGGTAAATGAACGCCTCCCAAGTCATGGATCCTCTTCAATTGAGTTTTTGCATTTTTGGGAGCTGTGGGCTTCGGCTCCCGTCCCTTGCACCAAGATTTTCATGCCATCGGGTATGTTCTCTCTCAAATGAGGAGTCTGAAGAAGAGTTGTTGCCACACTCTTTTGGTTTCCTCTGCCCTTTCCTGTATCGGTCAGTGGAGTCAGCTTGCTGTTATGGGAAGCCTGTAAGAGCTCCAGGAGCTGACGAGATTGTCATAATTGGAGTAATAAATGTGGGATTTGCCATTGACTCGACGGGGATGATACCGTAAGAAGGCACTGCATTCAGCCAATTGTTTCTTTAATGGCGTGCTGCTCTGAACCAAATATTATTGACTCATAGTAGATGGTTAGTGTGCGAAAGAAGATACATAAGACTTTTGCTAGTATCCTTGATTAGTACTAAAGGTTTATAGTATGTTCTTAAATGGAGATTGTTGTTGAATAATTTGAACTGTTTCATGCAGTGCCACGGGCCCTGACATAGGACTTTTGACTTAAGGTGAAGACACCTTCAACAGAGTTGGCGCGGTTGATGCGGTTGATCGTTCATGCGAACTACAATTGAGGAAAGACCCAAGGCATGGATTTTGTTGTGTACTTTGGATAAACTTGCGTTGTACTGGCTCAGGTCACATTTTGGCTTAGATTATGTGTCCATTGCAGGAATTTTAACTTCTTTATTTCGATTGTCCACTAATTCATTTACAACAGATGCCAGTTGTTGGAAGGTACCTTGCTGTTCAAATGCACGTTTAAATTGAACTGTGTCTCCTTCCTAAGTTGTTATCAGCTTGTCCATTCGACTCACCACAACATTGAATATCTTATTGGTCTGACCATCAATTCCGCCAAGCAATTATAACTAGCCTTGTGGTTTATCCTGTCTTCAGACTGCTGAAGTTGCTGAGATATTGCTCTCATCTGTTCGTTATTAATTTTCATTGCCTCTTTCTGTTCAGCTTGAAACGTAACGAAACCAACACATATTTTATCAATTCGTGCTTCGCTCTGTTTTATATTGCGGTAAATCTGAGCTGTTCTTTGAACATTAGATTTTCTATCTGCGAAAAAATCTTGGTACAATTGTTTAATAGTCATTTCTGAGCTGTCCTCTGTAAAAGCGTCTTCATATGTGGGTTTCTCCATATCCCCAAGTGATTCAGTTTCTGCCATTTCAATGTTCTTGTTCTTGTTGTCCTCAATTCCTGCCATTTCACTGTGTTTAAATGGTTCTCAATTCACAGTTTAATATCTCAAATGGCAAAATATTGCGACCCAAGAAATAAGATAGGCACTTCATAATTTGTAACGTGTTTGCAAACCGGTGAGAAACTTCCTAACCAACCAAACCAACCACCAGACCAGACAGACACCAACAACGAAACAAAAGAATTTAACAGGAAATATGAAGGCTCAGAATACATGAAATAGTTACTAATACTGCTACTGCATATCACACAAATATAGTTTCTAGGTCAGCGCAGTCTCCTTTTTATGTGTGTGTGTGTGAGACAGATTGTATTTTTATATGTAATGTAATAAGGTATCAGATCCGCCGTTACGTTGATGCTCTGAATGCAAACACAAAATCGTTTCAAGTGTATAATAACTTTATTCACATGACATAATATTAAAAACAACTGGAACACGGATTAACAGAAATATATCTCTTAAAACAACAATCAAAAATTTACAATATTCCGTACAGGGAAAACGATAGAATTACATTTTCCTAGCATTAGGTTGGCCTTTTGTGTACCCAAGACAGGTGAAGGAAGTCAACTTAGGAGCGCTGTGATTGGATGTAAGGGTACAATATATTTTTTTTTATTTATCTATGAATAACTGCAGTGTGTAAATTTACAATATAAATTTTGAAACCTATTGAAATATTTTCTAGAGAATTAATCGAAAAGGCTTCAAATCATAAATTTGGTTCAAAATGACGGTGGGCATGGATAACATAAACAAGCTCCGTTGGAAATTGGTCATGATACTATTTGGCTTCAATTTTTAGAATACAGTAATAAAGTAGTAATTAACACCACACATAAATGTTTCATCGAGGTTTTTATTATAAAAACGGGTAAATTTAGAAAATGTTAGTATTGTCGCCTAAAGGCAGAATAAATAGTACCGTTTTCTCTACAGATTAGACGAACAGATAATAATACTCTAAAACAGCTACACCAAAAATCAACATTCAAGTAACACAGATTCTTTCAGCAACTCTCCATATAAATACATGGAAAATACTACACAAATAAATAAGTCACAATTTTCGTCGACCTCTTTCTATATCATAAAAATATATTAACAGCAACCCTGACTATTTAAAACAAACGGACACGTTTGCCGACTTGACGCACCTTTTTCCTACTTAAACATGTTAAAGTTAAAATTCATTATCAAACATTATTCTCAAAACTTATATGTTACTGTAAGAAAACATTAAAACGATTAAATTTCTGCCTCCGTTCAACACTGGAAACTGGAACAATAAAATGATCTGCATAAATAATTATATTGCATATATATTGCAATATTCTGGAACTTAAAAGAGCTTAAAACTTCTGCTTTAGAAAGACTGTACCTTGAAATTTATGAGACATAAAAATTAAGCTGCTAGCCGGCGGTAGGGACAAGCTGGAACTAGCGAAAAATACTATAAATCTTACGCTAGTGCTGTTATTTCGAAATTCCAAATATGGGTAAAATATGTGTTCAAATGAGGAAACTTCCTCATAAGGAAAATATCTTTGCACTTAACGTCTGATCAGATGACATCATTACAGCCCTACTACTGTGAAAAGGTGTGCAACGTCGGTGCATAAATATTTTATAAGAAGCTATTACTATAATCAGAATAAAACTCTTTTCTACATAAACCTTACATAAAATACTCTAACATTTCTCCCCATTTTGAAAAACATACTAACATATAACTACAACATGTTCAAGACAGTCTATAAATTATACGATTTCTCAGTATTGTCACTATATTTATAAGAATACGTGACTTCCGGTTAAAGCAAAAGTGAAAGTAACGTACATTTTATTAACAGCTGCCGGTCTCAGAAAACACACGTTTTCTGCCATTCTGGAACATAGAATATTAAAACAATTATACAATATATAGGTAATAATGAAATAAAATACACACATTAACTGCTATAATACAATTAAACAAAGTACAGTTGGCAGAAATATAGACAAAACAATGTAAATTATTAATAGAATTTCAGGCACTGATGTCTGTCAAACTCGTCACAATATCTAAAGGTAGATAAATCCCAAATTACAGCTTTTATGTGTGACTCAAGACAACAAATAGTGCAACTTTTAAAGAGAGCTACCAGTGCAGTTTTTTATGAAAGCTACTACTTTGTGTATGAAATGACAAGCAAGGCAAAATCAAAAAGAACATAACTCGGACAGATACTAAATGACACTATACATCAATAAAATGCTTATATTCAGGTCAATTCTCAATAGTGAATATTTGCTTATTTTTCAAGGCGGCCATTTTGAAAATAGCCTCCAATTTGTATTTCAAAGATAGATCAAAACAAAATCCTGCTGAGTACACCAAGTCATTCAAATACATTGATTTTTGTGCTTCCAGCATCAAATCCACTGTGGTTTGTGCAATACTGGAAAATATTTTAGAACGTACGGCAGCCATCTTGAAATAAGCCGCCATATTGAATGTTGAGGATGGGTCCATAGCTAATATTTCTCAGTACACAAAAATCTACCATCATGCAAAAATTGGTGCTTTCCTCATTATTTGAGAAATTTTTCCACATGTATCAGCTTATTAATAATGAGAAAAATTAAAATGATCTCGCATTATATTTACTGTATATATTTTCTATATAATATAGCATTACAAGCCTTTTCTTTTAAATAAAAAAGATATTTTACTCATTTTAAAAAACTTTTACATCTTTTTGACCATATACTGAAGCCAGTTTTATCATATGGCTCAGAAATTTATTCTACAGGTACCTTGAAGATCAACTAACCTAGCAGTGATGGGGAAAGTTAGGGCGCTTATCCCTACTACTTGAGATTATTCTTAATATGACTAATACATTTTGAGTCAGACTTTCAGAACAAAATAACTCCCTCGTTAATGAAGCATTTGAAGAGTCCCAAATTTTATCAAATATATGAAACCAAAATGGGTTTGGAATAGATATAGGAAGATGTGGTATGAGTGCCAATGAGACAACTCTCCATCTAAATAACAATTTATAAAAGTAAACCATTATAGGTCAAAGTACGGCCTTCAACACGGAGTCTTGGATCACACCGAACAACAAGCTATAAAGGGCCCCAAAATTACTAGTGTAAAACCATTCAAACGGGAAAACCAACGGTCTAATCTATATAAAAAATGAGAGTCGAGAAACACGTATAAATTATATATAACGTATAATTGGAAGCATGTATTAATTATTTAAATATCTTATAAACAGCTGTGCAAATTTAACAGGGTAAATAACTTTTCAAGTAAGTCTTTCTGGTTAATCAACACTCTTCGCTTCTACTGTTTATTGTATTTTATTTCATATTTTCATCTCATCTTGTCATGTGTGTTTATGTTATGTTATATAACTTTTGATGAACTTCTTTGTATCATTGTTACTTTATGGTATTTAAGAAATAACGAATCTTGAAAATCTTTGTTTAACCCCAGAATATTTGTTAACTACAATTCCAATATATAAAAGACAATTATCATTAAAATAAAATCCGAATTAAATATGATGAAATTCGACCTAACGAATTAAATATGATGAAATTTGACCTAACCAATTAAATATTGACAACCCTGGCATGGTGCAAGGAAATATATTAAGATCTTATATATAATAGATTATTTAAAAATAACATTGGCCTTGACAAATATTTACTGTAAAGTAAATGTAAAACAATAAATGAGTTAACCAAATTAAGAATCAGTGCCCATGAACTTGAAATAGAACTTTATTTTAAATATATATTTATCATAACGACGAGATATATAATACTATATTTTAAATATATATTGATCATTACGACGAAAGTTTAGATGTACTGCATGATTTGTTAACTATAAAAATCGAAAAATCAAAAAATACTTCGACACGTTCGCACCTATTTGACATTGTCCATTGATTTTTACATGATTAAGAATTTTGATTTTTCGATTTTTATAGTTAACAAATCATGCAGTACATCTAAACTTTCGTCGTAATGATAAATATATATTTAAAATATAGTATTATATGATTTTTTATTATTTTCATAAAGAAAATCAATCAAACGCATTTAAACTTCTTTCAAATTACAAATCAATTAAAAAAACAATTCTAAATCATGTAAACTCAATGGACAATGTCAACTAGGTGCGAACGTACCGAAGTATGGTAAAAAATGAAAGTTCTACTTTCTGTACTTTATTGAAGTAGTTTATAGGTTTTAAATAATAGGTTTTAACAAATTTGATGATGTTACATAAAAGAAAAATATGAATACAGGTTATTTTCCACTTAATGAGTCAATATAAAAAGAATTTAAATGATTAGCGTCTAAATACAAGTTAGTCAATCTATGTTTTCTAACACAACGTTAAACAAAATGTTGAAAATGCACACTATTTATCGTTCTGCGGGTTCACACATTGGCATTATACTCCGTTTGCGATCTGACAGGATCGACACAAGTGAAAAGCGGATTAGTATCCTCAATTTCTGGAATGTCCTATATTGTCTGAACGAGTACGTTTTTCGTTCGAAATGATTCTACTGGTCGGGATGGTCGAATAGTTCGGCAAAGCACCCGAAGTTAGGTGTGTCCCGTAAATTGGAAACTTAGCCGATTTGTCTATCAACAATCGTCTGCGGACAGACTGCTGTTATCGATCGAATTTCTAACTAATGTTACTGAGTATTCGGGAACAGGTTATCCAGTGAAGGGAATATCTGGATAGATTTGTTCGACATAACTTCCTCGCGTCGGTTTCATGTCTTGATATCTGATCTCTGTGGATTACATCGTTTTGAATGGGGACTCAGTCATGAGATCGGTTCGAATTTCACTGCGAAAGATTAAATCGGATAAAAGCGGATTTAAGAACGGATTATCGAATCAAATTCGTTGGAAATCGGTCATGAATCGGCGTCTAAACCCGAATATTGATTGTTTCGTGAAGTTAAATTTTTAAGTTTGAATTTACATTCACGATGATAGGATCTTATCAATTTTATAAATTTAATCGGGAATGGGCTAGTCAAGGACGCAGTACATTCGCGAATGTGACCCCAGCTTAAGAATTAAGGCAACATATTTCATGTTGTTCAAAGTCACAAATCGTCAATGGAAAACAACAACTGGTACAAACTAAAAATGGGAAACACACAATTGTAAAGGAAAAAAAGGACAACAAGTAAAACGTGAAAAACAAAACAATTCGAACAAAAACCAAGAAACGAACTGGTTTGAAAACAACAATGGATATTTGTAATTGGTAACAAAGGACATTAGTAAAAACAAAAAAATGGCGAACAATTCAAAAAAATTAGCGTCCAAAAATAATTAGCGAAAACAGATTATCGTATGGACAACTTAACCAATGATGATAAAATTAACGGAATGTCATTTTTTATCTTTCCTCCTTATAATCTGTTGGAGCATATTCCTCGAAGGTGCACACTCCTGTATATGAAGTTATTATAGTGTGGACATGCACGGTGATAACGCATTCATTGAGATATGTAAAAGCTATACGACGGAGCATAGAGTATATGTTATTGTTGAGAAATGGGAAGTTGAAATTATCCCGTTTGTCATAGATTTTAGTGTGCAGAAAAAGTTTGTTATCTCCTGGATTTGTCAGCTGGACCAAGTTCTGGTATGCAACAATACGTCCGAAAGTACCATGACTGCAAACTTTTATTTTACATGTTTACCTTATCCGATACAAAAAATAAAAGAAAACATGTATAATCAAAGTCCAGAAATCTTGTATCCTATCTTCGCTATAGCTATGTTCCATACTATTCAGGTCCCGTTTTTGCCCATTAATTACCCCTTTTCCTGACTTTACCCCAATTTTGGTGGGAGGAACTTTTTTCTCTGATTCTTGATTTCATTGTAGTATTTTGTAGATTTAGAATGATTTTTTTACAAATCAATTAAAAAAACAATTCTAAATCATGTAAAACTCAATGGACAATGTCAACTAGGTGCGAACGTACCGAAGTATGGTAAAAAAATGAAAGTTCTACTTTCTGTACTTTATTGAAGTAGTTTATAGGTTTTAAATAATAGGTTTTAACAAATTTGATGATGTTACATAAAAGAAAAATATGAATACAGGTTTTTTTCCACTTAACTGAGTTCAATCATAAAACGAATTTACAGTGTTGATTAGGTTTATCGATGTAATGTAGTCTAATCTTGTTTTCTAACACAACTGTCAAGACAAAATTGTTGACAATGCACACAAATGCGTATAAGAAATTAAGGCAACAGTAGTTTACTGTTGTTCAAAAGTCACAAATCGCTCAAAGGAAAACAAATTTGGGTTACAAACTAAAACCAAGGGAAACACATCAATTGTAAATGGAAAACAAAAGGACAACAAGAAAACTGAAGCACAACAAAAACAATTTCGAAAAAAAAAACCATAGAAACGAACTGTTTGATAACAACTGCAATGGTTTTTGACTTGGTACAGGACATTGTAAAACAAAAAATGGCGACAATTCAAAAATAATTAGCGCCAAAATAACAAGTTAGACACAGACATATCGTATGGAACAACCAATTCGTGATGATAAAATTAACGGAATGTCATTTTTTATCTTTCCTCCTTATAACTCTGTTGGAGCATATTCCTCGTAAGGTGCACACTCCTGTATATGAAGTTATTATAGTGTGGACATGCACGGTGATAACGCATTCATTGAGATATGTAAAAGCTATACGACGGAGCATAGAGTATATGTTATTGTTGAGAAATGGGAAGTTGAAATTATCCCGTTTGTCATAGATTTTAGTGTGCAGAAAAAGTTTGTTATCTCCTGGATTTGTCAGCTGGGCCAAGTTCTGGTATGCAACAATACGTCCGAAAGTACCATGACTGGAAACTTTTATTTTACATGTTTACTTTAGCCGATACAAAAAATAAAAGAAACATGTATGATCAAGAAATCTTGTATCCCATCTTCGCTATAGCTATGTTCCATACTATTCAGGTCCCGTTTTTGCCCATTAATTACCCTTTTTCCTGACTTTACCCCAATTTTGGTGGGAGGAACTGTTTTCTCTGATTCTTGGTTTCATTGTAGTATTTTGTAAATTTAGAATGATTTCTCTTTTGCTGTAGACTTTTAAGATTTTTAATCGCTTCACAACGAGGATTTTTCTCGATGAATTAAATGTCTGTCACGATTCAGTTACGGTTAATGGAAATGATGTAATCAGAGTTACGAAAGAACTTTTAATCATAAGTATTTAACTTTAAACCAAGGAACAGTAACGAATTTAGAAGACAAAAACCGGACTATGATAATTTTTACATTTATCGTTCCACTGTATTTATTTATTTATATACACACAACTAATGGTGAGTAAAGATATAATTTTGTCACTATGGCATCTAGAATTTTTTTTTTGCTCTAACATAAATTCATCTGATCAGGAATTTAGGACGACAAGTACTAATAATTTTTGATATAATAGTAATAACTATATCATTTAAAGAAGAATAATAATGATATATTAATTAATTCTATAAAATAAAAACCTATAATCGAGATTTCTGTGAATATTTTTATAATTGTGTTGCAGAATCTAATTCCTATCATATTAATTAATATCTAGTATGTTTTTTTTTTATAAGGGTAAACAATTGAAGCATTGATTTATTTGTCACAGTAGCTAAGTCATTGTCTTAAGTTAATTGTATGAATTAGAAAATATCCTGTTCTATGATCATTTTAACAAGGGTAGACATTATATATGTCAATATCGTTATACCGAGCGTACTAAGTGAGATGTAATATAAACATGTTTTGACAAAAGCCATCTACAATAACCAAGTGTTTCATAATTTAATGATTATTTGTTACAAGTATATACTTTGTTTTGGTAACTTTGTATGCATGACTATGCTAGTAACTCCCGAAGAAATGGCCAATTTTATATCAGGCGACGTGTATATATATATATATCGGACGTTGCAAGTAAAATTGTGACATAACGCACTAGGACCGAAAGCAACTGTCATATTATAACTAAATATCATGGATATTTATGTAACATGCATTGTATATGTATTTATGAAAATTTTAATATCATTTTAACATTTTACCCAGTCATACACTAAAAGGATTAACTTCACTAACCCTTGAAATGTTTTTGTTATAATAAATTAATTTTACATCATCTTTTTATGTTTGGACAGTCTTGAGATAACCAAGAATATATAATTTATGAATTTGTTTTTATGTACTAGTATATATAATAAGTTTTCATTTTATTCAGTAAACGTTATTGGCAGAAAATTCTTATAATGAGTTGTAAAATAATGTTTCTGATCTCAATAAAGCATTATGTAAATGAATGTACATGCTCTCTATATGGACAACTATTCGAAAAAATATGAAAAAAATATGCAAAAAAAAAATTATTTATCTATCTTGTAATTGAAACGTTTACCAAATAAAAAAAAATACCACACTATCAGCTGGAAGTGTATGGGTATTTAAGAAGAGTGAGGCACTTTTCATAATTATGAAAATGGCGGATCATTTCCGTAAAAATCTACAAAAGGATAACAGACTAAAAACGAAAACTGCATTGACTAAAGTCGATTCTCGTTGAGGACATAATGTCTGTCTGAAGAAGAAAAAATGGCAGTAAATATCCAACACATGGTAAATAAACTCATTATTGCAAACGCCAGACGCGTATTTCGTCTACAAAAGATTCATCAGTGCAGGTAGATGTACTTTGAAAAACAATATCTTCAAACGCGATAATTTGAAATACAGTTCCCATTATAACATAAATGATATGATATTGATCAGGTGTTTGAAAAACAAATCAAACTTATTTTGAAAGATTGGTATTCTAATTAGGAAGGAATTTCAGTCCATGTTAAGTTTAAAATATTTACTGAAAGAATCTATTTTACATCAATGAACGAGCTTATACTATAACCGTACGATAGGGTATATATTATAGATGTACAGAAAAAGTAAATTCCGGAAAAAATACTGAACTCCGAGGAAAATTCAAAACGAAAAGTACCTATTCAAATGGCAAAATCAAAGGCTCGAAGACACCAAACGAATTGACAACAACTGTCATATTCCTGACTTGGTACAGGCTGTTCTTAAAATACACAGACACACAAAAAACATCGAAATTTTGTTAACTTGTTAACTTTCTATATTTGGTAAGGCAGCAACCATTTGATTTTCTGGGGGGGAGGGGGGGGGGGGGGGGGGGGGGGGCTATGGTTTTTTTTCTGGACAAATTTTTTTTTTCGCCTGTGGCGAAAAACAATCTATTTTTTTCGCGACAAGTCGAAAACAATTTTTTTCTTTCAATTTTAGCATAACATATAGTGGCAGGTGAGGGGGAAACAAACAATTTTCTTTTCTCAGAATCAAAAACAAATTATTTTTTTCTCCAAAAACTAGAAACAAACTTTTTTTCCAAAAAAAACCATAGCCCCCCCAGAACATCAAAGGGTTGCAGCCTTAAGAAATATTTTATAATACCTGGGATTTTTTTGTGCCGCGATCTATAGTCTAATAGTTCGAGGTCATCATTCAGTCTGACTGGATGCGCGAGAACTTTGTGAACGTTGAGTTTTACAAGTGTATTAAACAAATGACAATTTTAAATTTGCTCGGGATACATGCTAGATATTTATTATAGAATCTTATTTTAAAAAAAATATATTCTTCGTATTACCATCATTACATTACTTTATTATTTTTTTATTTTCCCTCTTTGCAATATTGAACATGTCTCACATTAGAGGTATTCGGAGTTCAGTATTTTTGTGATTTTACCTATTACCAAAAACAAAACAAAACAAATCTTATCCTCAAGTAACTCAAATTGAAGTCAATCTTAGATACGTTATACGATAATGCTTGGCATACTCATATCATCCGGCCCTAACAGCGCTTAACCGCGAAAAGTCTGTTTGGTTTATAGTCTTCATTCGTCTGCTAACCTTGAAATAATTGTTTCTGCTATCTCCGAAATCTCCGAAATCTAGTAATGCAAAAGTCTGTTTGGTTTGTAGTCTTCATACGTCTGCTAACCTGGAAATAATGGTTTCTGCTATCTCCGAAATCTCCGAAATCTAGTAATGCAAAAGTCTGTTTGGTATGTAGTCTTCATTCGTCTGCTAACCTTGAAATAATTGTTTCTGCTATCTCCGAAATCTCTGAAATCTAGTAATGCATAAGTCTGTTTGGTTTGTAGTCTTCATTCGTCTGCTAACCTTGAAATAATTGTTTCTGCTATCTCCGAAATCTCCGAAATCTACTAATGCAAAAGTCTGTTTGGTATGTAGTCTTCATACGGCTGCTAACCTTGAAATAATGGTTTCTGCTATCTCCGAAATCTCCGAAATCTAGTAATGCAAAAGTCTGTTTGGTATGTAGTCTTCATTCGTCTGCCAACCTTGAAATAATGGTTTCTGCTATCTCCGAAATCTCTGAAATCTAGTAATGCAAAAGTCTGTTTGGTATGTAGTCTTCATTCGTCTGCTAACCTTGAAATAATTGTTTCTGCTATCTCCGAAATCTCTGAAATCTAGTAATGCAAAAGTCTGTTTGGTATGTAGTCTTCATTCGTCTGCCAACCTTGAAATAATGGTTTCTGCTATCTCCGAAATCTCTGAAATCTAGAAATGCAAAAGTCTGTTTGATTTGTAGTCTTCATTCGTCTGCTAACCTTGAAATAATGGTTTCTGCTATCTCCGAAATCTCCGAAATCTAGTAATGCAAAAGTCTGTTTGGTATGTAGTCTTCATTCGTCTGCCAACCTTGAAATAATGGTTTCTGCTATCTCCGAAATCTCTGAAATCTAGTAATGCAAAAGTCTGTTTGGTATGTAGTCTTCATTCGTCTGCTAACCTTGAAATAATTGTTTCTGCTATCTCCGAAATCTCTGAAATCTAGTAATGCAAAAGTCTGTTTGGTATGTAGTCTTCATTCGTCTGCCAACCTTGAAATAATGGTTTCTGCTATCTCCGAAATCTCTGAAATCTAGAAATGCAAAAGTCTGTTTGATTTGTAGTCTTCATTCGTCTGCTAACCTTGAAATAATTGTTTCTGCTATCTCCGAAATCTAGTAATGCAAAAGTCTGTTTGATTTGTAGTCTTCATACGTCTGCTAACCTTGAAATAATTGTTTCTGCTATCTCCGAAATCTCCGAAATCTAGTAATGCAAAAGTCTGTTTGGTTTGTAGTCTTCATTCGTCTGCCAACCTTGAAATAATGGTTTCTGCTATCTCTGAAATCTCCGAAATCTAGTAATGCAAAAGTCTGTTTGGTTTGTAGTCTTCATTCGTCTGCTAACCTTGAAATAATGGTTTCTGCTATCTCCGAAATCTCCGAAATCTAGTAATGCAAAAGTCTGTTTGGTTTGTAGTCTTCATTCGTCTGCCAACCTTGAAATAATGGTTTCTGCTATCTCTGAAATCTCCGAAATCTAGAAATGCAAAAGTCTGTTTGATTTGTAGTCTTCATTCGTCTGCCAACCTTGAAATAATGGTTTCTGCTATCTCCGAAATCTCTGAAATCTAGTAATGCAAAAGTCTGTTTGGTATGTAGTCTTCATTCGTCTGCCAACCTTGAAATAATTGTTTCTGCTATCTCTGAAATCTCCGAAATCTAGTAATGCAAAAGTCTGTTTGGTATGTAGTCTTCATTCGTCTGCCAACCTTGAAATAATTGTTTCTGCTATCTCTGAAATCTCCGAAATCTAGTAATGCAAAAGTCTGTTTGGTATGTAGTCTTCATTCGTCTGCCAACCTTGAAATAATTGTTTCTGCTATCTCCGAAATTTAGTAATGCAGCAAAATTCAAATCTACAGATATCAGTAATTAAGATCTGATTGCGCAAGAAATGAACACAAACAACCCATGCAACCGGAAGCGACACGAGAAAAAACATTACTGTGGGTGTTGAAGGAAAATAATTCAATTCGCATTTAAAATTTACGTTCAAGCAACAACATTCATTTCTCAATTTAAAAAAAACTTGAAATGATATCCATATCAATGTAGGAATTAACTCTATATTTGTTTGTTGAAAACCTATTATCAAAAAGGTTATACCTTTACGCATTGCCTTTGAGCTTCTTATATACTTATTCAAAACTTGCAGTATGGTCCCTTTTCTCTACTTAATCTTTCATAGTTTGATTTGTGAACTTAAGATTTCAAACAAGTTGTGAACGTACCAAATCAATATCAAGAAAATGGTTTTTAACTGATATTTATTTTAAAAGAAATGTTAAATTGAATTGTTTTGTTTGTGGAAAAGTTTTTTATTGCTTTAAAATAATGAATCCGATTATCACCGTGTAGAACGCCACATGCGGGGTGTCGGCTATGTTTGACATGGGGTGGCAATTTTGAAGCGACGAAAAAGTAACAAGGTAAGTTCAAGCATAAACATTTTTTATTTTTAGAACTCTCAGTACCATATAATGTATTGCACGGAAGGAACCGCAACATAATCTATTTCCTGAAAGCAGAAGCAGTCGTTTTCAGTGTTCAGTTTTCTCAAACACCTCGCCCTAGTTTTCCGTGTTGCAGATTTTGAGGCTTTATATGCAAATTTCGGTATAAAAAACTACTGTACACAGCTACCCTCCGTATCATTTATATAGAATTGTATTCCCCTCATTGACTTATACCAAATATCAGTTTCTTAGTTAAAATTAATTGGTTTTAAAACTGTTATTCA
The DNA here is from genome assembly GCA_019925275.1 of Mytilus edulis. NCBI lineage: Eukaryota > Metazoa > Mollusca > Bivalvia > Mytilida > Mytilidae > Mytilus > Mytilus edulis. The sequence goes on along the minus strand of CM034349.1, from coordinate 80,402,404 downwards.
TCAAAATATAAAGTGTCGCTCGGGGTGTCAGATTTTGCGTCGCAAGGGGTAGAGGCTTGTCATAAAAAATACATATTTGCATGTAATTTAGTCTTCATATGATACATTTTATTTCAAACACATCTACTTTACCATGACAAAACAAGGATTTTTCATGTTGCCTGTTTTTGGTCTTATAAAAGATATGCTTTTGATTTCATTCACATCTACTTTACCATGACAAAATAAAAAAATTTCATTTTGCCTGTTTTTGGTCTTATAAAACATGTGCTTTTGATTTCATTCATAGTAAAAAATTGCTCAAAATATTTAGTTTTCAAGCTGGCCTGGTAAACGATTTCTTTTCTTTTTCAGTCACTATCATGGTAAAAAAAAGTCAAGGCTATGGCTCAATAAATTAAAACATGGTGGAAAATCACACAGTAGTCCTCAATATAAGATATGCCCGCAGCCTCCACCAGCCAAATGCATCATAGTTCATCATCAGGTTCATCTAAAAAGCATTCGTGCACGCTGCAAAAATCGATCACTCCTAAAAGAATTAGAACACTATCTCCAATGAAACACTCACCGGCATCTTTTTCAGCGAATGACAACACAACTTCAAGTAATTCTGATGATACTACAATTGTCAATGAGAAAACAACGACTTGTACACAAATATACAACGGAACAGGTTTACAAGAAAATATGATTCAAGACAGTTATTTCGTTCATAATCGCCCAGCTAGAACTACATACCTTAAGTTTGTAATTTGTCATCATAACAGTGTAGGTGTGTGTGAATTAAAAAGTATCAGATAGAGATCGATTTATAAGAAAATGTATTCTTTTTTATGACAAGCCTCTACCCCTTGCGACGCAAAATCTGACACCCCGAGCGACACTTTATATTTTGATGAATAACAGTTTTAAAACCAATTAATTTTAACTAAGAAACTGGTATTTGGTATAAGTCAATGAGAGGAATACAATTCTATATAAATGATACGGAAGGTAGCTGTGTAAAGTAGTTTTTTATACCGAAATTTGCATATAAAGCCTTAAAATCTGCAACACGGAAAACTAGGGCGAGGTGTTTGAGAAAACTGAGCACTAAAGACGACTGCTTCTGTTTTCAGGAAATAGATTATGTTGCGGTTCCTTCCGTGCAATACATTATATGGTACTGCGAGTTCTAAAAATAAGAAATTTTTATGCTTGAACTTACCTTGTTACTTTTTCGTCGCTTCAAAATTGCCACCCCATGCCAAACATAGCCGACACCCCGCATGTGGCGTTCTACACGGTGATTATGGTATAGTTTAACGTGTATTCATCATAAAGATGTGGGTAATGAATAGGACAGGTATTTCTAAAACCCGCAAAATTGATCTATTCATTTTAATTCAATAATTTATAAAATCCTTAAGGTGCATGAGAACGAAAATTTGGAGTAGAAAAGAAATAAAAAATGTTCTTATTAATTTGATTGACGTAGTAATCGTTGATCGTGAATGACGGGTGTAAAGAACACTGATGGTGTCAGATGAAGTGAAAAGAAATCTAAATACTTATTTTGCACTTGACGGAGCTCAAAATAAAGTAGTGTAACGTTAATTATCCGGTTTATCGTGCTACTTAATCTTTTTTAAGCCGAGACGGTGAAGTGTATTGAATGGTCCGATACAGATTTTTCTCAGAATAAATTATATTTGCAGTTGTTTTTTTCTGACGAAAAATTCATCAATTTTTCAATAAAATTAATTTTGCCTACCGTTCTTGCATTTATAAACAACCCAATCTGAGCCATATTTTTTTCCTTCTTTAAGATTAAGTTTTCCATAATTCCTCATTAACCCACGTAAAATGTTGAAGCAAAATCAGCCATTTTCAATTTACATGTTGTCACTTTCTTTCGCTATACTACATGTACATAAACAAATGAGCATGCTGAAATAAACATTTTGAAAAACAGACAAAACGCAAAGGCAACAGTTGTATACCGCTGTTTAAAAGTCATAAATCGATTTTGAGGAGAAAAAACTGTTTACAAATTAGCACCGAAGGAAACACATCGACCACATGAGAAAAAACAAAGAAACAACAGGAACACTGAAGTGCAACAAAATTAAACGCCATCATACATAGAAACGAATTATTAAATAACAACTGCCATATTCCTTACTTGGTACAGGACATTTTTAGAAACAAATGGTGGGTTGAACCTAGTTTGATGGCTAGCCACACCTCCCACTTTATGACATGCCCAATCACAAAAACTCAGAAAATTCAATTATGCCAGTTTATAACTAACTGTTTACAATAGCGGGAGACGGCATTCGCTTCAATCGCAAAACCAATCATTAGCGAATAAATTTAAATACATGAATACATACAATCGTTTCCGATCGAGGATTTTCACGATGAACTGAATGTCTGTCATGATTCAGGTACGTTGAATGAAGTAATGTTATCAGAGTTTAGAAAGAATGATCAAAATATATTTTCTTCAAAGTTGAAGTTGCAGAATTTTTTAAAGCGAATAATCATACCCTTCCGTCCCTCGGATTTGATTGGTTGTTTCCTAAACCAGATATTCGTTCTTTGTCTAAAATGTTTAACAAGAGTCTGCAACAGTCATTTATCCGGGAGATACATTGTTTTTTTTACGACTGTTGAACATCCATTGGCAGATATTACAAACATAATCTCAGAAACTTATCAAGTATCCTTTACTGGTAATTGGCAACGCAAACCTATGATTTTATAAATAATAAACTTTCCTAGTCACAAATTATATATAAGGGTCCACAACAGTCCAAAAGAGTCATTAATACCTAATAGCTAAATTGCATGACGACTTATTATTTTTTTTATCTCTAGCGGTAAATACAGTATACCATATATGTATATTGTTGACAAATACAAAATTCATTTGTACACTGAATTTTTATACAACTACAAAAGAAAAATTTAAATTTCCGACAATGAACATATATTATCTTTATCCTGCAATATACACCCATCACTTTAATCTATAGTAGGTCTGCTTAATATATGATTCTGTAATACATTGATATTAACTATTATCATTTGTCTTGTTTTACTTTTTCTTGTAAAAGCACAATCATTTTCGAGATATGCAAAATTTTGATTATTCAGATACTTTTCTTCAGCTATCACGTGATAACTCAAATACGAAAAATATGACGATGATCTTTAAAAATATGAAAAACAATTGTTGTGATCTCAAATTTAATGAACAGTAATGAACACAATTAATCATTGTTTAAGCACAAAGAGACAAAATATACGGTACAAACGTAAATAGTAACCAAACATTACGAGATATTAGTGTCATTGTGCTGTATTAAAATGTCTTTTAGTAAAGATCTCAAAATTAATGTTTTCCCTATCCAATCGTTTGACACTAGGCTGATTTCAACAACAGAAAACGTGAATATATGTTTAGAGACAGCATTCAAATTATGAAAAGTCTTTTGTTATCAAACTCAATTAAAGAAGTTCTCAAAGATTTCAATAAAAGATTTGATAAAAAAAAATGTTTGAATTGCTGGATAAAAGTTATATAAGTTGGACTATACAACATGCAGAAAAGCCTCATCAAACCCAAGTGCCAGAATCGTAAATTGTACGATATTCTATGAAACCGTGCTTAGTATAGGATAACATATAGATTACATGCAATGTAATTGTTGTTTACTTTTTTCCGGTAAAAGCGGGATTCCGCCTTTACATACATGTCTCTACAGCTGTCTTGTTTTAAAACTATAAGATATGCGTAAATAAAGGCAACAGTAGTATACCGATGTTCAAAACTCATAAATCGATAGAAAAAAAAACAAACAAATTCGGGTCACAAACCAAAACCGAGGGAAACGCATTTAATATAAGAGGAGAATGACGACACAACATTAAAATATAACACACAGAGAAACAAACCAAGCATAAGACATAATCCGATGAGAATAACAAATATATACATTAAAACTAAAGACATGAATTTGGGATAGAAAAGTACCGTGACACGTCTTAATCACAACTCTAATTTCGAGTGTATTTCTGATAACATTAGTAAAGTAAACTTTTACAGACGCCTCAAATATACGGAAATTATGTTTAATTTTTTTAAATGATGTCTCGCCTAAACATATGTGCACGTTGTCTGTAATACTCTTTTCATTCCAACATTATAAGCTAAAAATAATGTTATAGAAAAGCCATTTTGAATTATCAAAAAATAGAAATTGACATTTTAAAATACAAACGTTTATTGTTTAATTCTGAAAGGACAAAATATATGTATATATATTAAAAACGTAAATGGTATTCAAAACATTACGATTTGATTGACATTGTGCTTTATAAGAATGTTTATCATTAAACAGTACAAATCAATGTTTTCAACATTAAATCGTTTGACACTAGACTGATATAATAGTGAGTTAATATTAATCATATCATTATACCTTTTGTTATCACAGTCAATTACGATAGATTTCAAATATTTCAATAATAGATTACAAGATGAAGTGACATGCATTATAATTGAAATCGTCGCTTTAATGGACTGAATGCATTGTATGAGGGCCTGGACAGGGTATTGGGAGCATGGGAGAGAGGGGGCGGGAGAAGGGAGAGAGGGGGCGGGAGGAAGGGGCAGGAGAAAAGGGTATAAAAGGAGACAAAAATGTGCATTAAAATTATTAAAATTCAGCAGGAAAACAATTATTTAATAAATGAGTGAATCAAAAGATTCAAGAAAGTGGTAATAAAAAGTAAAACAACAAAAAAAACACTAAAAACGACTGCGACGAAATCTAAAAACGGAAAGTCCTTAATCTAACTGCAAAATCAAAAAAAAATGAATAACAACTGTTATATTCCGAATTGGTTCAGCTAGGCATTTTCTTATGCAGAAAATGGTGAATTGGACCTCGGGTTTTATGGTTAGCCAAACCTCTCACCTGTATGACAGTAGCAGAAAATTGCGCATAGTAACGAAAAAATTATTCCGAACCTTTTCACTAATTCATAACGATCTCTTATGTATGGAGAAAGAATAAAAAACTAACAATTTCCAGGATTTTATTGTGAGCCCGTGCATGTATATAGTGACACATGTCACCATCCTTATATTTTTTTTTAGATAAATTGCTTCAAAGTTAACCGATATGCATAGAATTTGGCAGAAAAAGGATGACATTACTTATTATAGAGTTACGTTTTTTTTTATTTCCCCTGTCTGGTTTCGTAAATTTCCTATCAATTCTAACTGATTTAGTTTTATTCCCAACTAACAGGGTGGAGTCTGAGATTCAGCTTTCAAAAATTTCATTGGGTGAACAGTGATTTTCAAGTACAATTTGAATTGATTGATTTGAGGTTGCAAAATGTCCGGTTGCAAATTTTTCAGGCATGACCATACAATACAATTTGAAATTGCTGTATCTAAAAAAACACACATTTCTAAATCTAATGCAGCCATCAAAAAAGGTTACAAAAAACATCCCATCAGTTGTAAAAGTGAAAGATAAAATAATACATTTTTTTAATGTAGTATATTTTCTGTATGATGTAATCGTTTTTCTTTGTTCATACATTGTCACAAAAATTGTCAGTATTCACCCCAAAAGCTAACAAAACCTTTAAACATACTTATCAAAGAGGGTTAGTTACGATACTGTTGTCAGTTCACTAAAGACTGCTTATTTTGGCTTCAATATTGATTCACTTACAGGGTTCTTCTCATATATTTTATGATGGTATACTACCAAACCCCTAACGGCAGGGATTGTGCTTGATATTCATATGATGAAGACGATATCATTAATTAGTTTAATTCAGGTCTCGAGCTCGCATGTCAGTAACTGCTAGAAGTCCTTTGTTAATTTATGTATCATTGTCAGTTTACTTAGTTTCTTTTGTTACCTATTCTGACATCGGACTTGACTTCTCTTCAACTGAGTTTTTGCGTAGTGTTGTGTGTTTGTTTTTTCTACATTGACTAGAGGTATAGGGGGAAGATTGAGATCTCAAAAACATGTTTAACTACCCGCATTTTTGCGCCTGTCTCAAGTCAGGAGCCTCTTGCCTTTGTTAGTCTTGTATGATTTTTAATTTTTACTCCTTTTCTTGGGAGATATTTAGGTCCCCGTAATAAAATCATCATAAGGACCATAACTAAACTTCGACAATTCACAAGTTCAGGTTAAAGGAGTATTTTTTCTGTATTAACTGACGTCTGACCCCCTGACTACATTTAGCGAATATTTGATAGTCTTAAATAAGTTTTTTAATTTCCTTCAAGCGAAATACAGAATTGCACAAATTTTTCTTTCTAATAATTTCTAAGAGGGGTATGCCAGTGGCGGACCCAGAGGGGTCGTAGAGGTCGTACGTCCCTCTTTTACTTTTTTTTTAAAACACGACTGTAAAATGATAAATCAGACTATATTTCGTTGACTTTTCCATATCCCTTTTATTTTAGCGACAATTCGTTATTTATAAAGATATTATTCGCTCGTATTATTATAATATATTATTAACTATGTCAAATCGACGTGATTCGTGGAGTTGACCAGTACGTCGAAAAAACGTCATTCAGTCATTTGAAAATTCAAATTACAGTAACACATTAGATAAGCATAACTCCTTCAAAGTGACAAAGGATGGACAAGGACATTTTGACTCCTCATTCACAATTCCACTTAGCAGAAGGCAATACTCTATTATACTCTATTAAACTCATATATATAATAAAAAAAAAATCCACAGCTATAACTTTTATTACCTACAAAAACATGTTTAAACCCACACGCCCTAGCTCATTTGTAAACTCTACATACAAGGCTGGTAATCTACACACGCAGAACAATTGGTTATGCAATGAAAACAGTGAGAGGAATTTCCGGTTGTGCTTTAGTGGAGTAATTGTCACCGCTTCAAAAGGTATATACATTTCTAAATTGCAATTTTCTTATTCAACTAATCAAAATATTGAAAATCCGAGATTACCAGCCGTCTATAGATTAAAAAATCTGATATTTGCCTTCGTACCTGGGTTGAAATAATAGTCTTACCCATTTTTTTTTGGCGATTAGAAGAAAAGTTGCAAAAAGTTATTGGAGCAAAAAAAAGGTCCTAAAAAAATTCGCCCCGCTACGCTCGGCAACGAAATTTATTATACGTACCACTATGAAAAATCCCCTGTATGCCAAGACACATTGAATGGCATCCGACACAAAGTTGGAAGTATAAATTTAAGCCAAGATATTCCGTTTTTTGTATCCAGTTGGATTGTTGACTTTTTGAAACATTTCATGTTTCAAATTCTTTTCTTTTTTCTATGTTTTGAATTTGACTTTCAAAAAAGTGAGATAACTCTAATTGTTACTAAAAAAATGATGTTTTCATAAGCGAAATTTAAGTGTCAGAATGCAGCATTTTGCACCATTTATTCCAAAATTTCTCGAGTCCTTTAGCGGCCCCAATCCCCCGCCGAATATCCGCCTAAACGAGGCGGGATGAGTCGCTTCGCGACCCATAATAATTCTTGCCGTACCAATATAAATTCAAGTGCTACGCCTCTGATTTAAAATTTAAAATTAATCGAAAACGGCGTGCATCAGAGTTAAGCTGGGGTCACACATTCACGATTTTTACTGCCGCTATTGACAGGACTATTTCCGATTAAAATTTGTCTATTACCGAAAATTTGGGAGGTTGCATTGGAATGTCCCTCCTAGATGGGAATTTGTATGCATATTGCACACTATCTGTATGTATCTCTTTTAAGCGCATCTTCTCCTAAACAACTGGATGGATATTGAAGAAATATTTACATGAGAAAGTTCTAAATGTTAAAGGGGAGATACTCGTTACTTTAATAGTATGGCATTACTAATCTTCTGAGCGAAACTCTTCCTGAATGTTTTATGGATTTTAATGATTTGTATGTCGGAAAAGGTAAGGGAGAGAGACAAAGGAGGGTGAAGGAGAGCGGGAGAAGGGAGAAGAGGGGCGGGAGCAGGGAGAAACCTACCCCCTGTCCAGCTCCTCATTGTATGCGCGTACAATGTAAGTTTATTAGAACTGGGTATAATGTACTTTTATTGGAGGAAATTAGAGGAAAAATGAACTATTAAAAAAAAATGGATTTTTAAGTTAATGCAAAATTATTTTACTAGAGAATAATTACTGAGCATATGAATGAAAATATAAAGCGACTTTATCATTAGTCTTAGATTTTCCTTCTTTCAATGTCCTTTCGATTAATTTTAATTAAAGCGTTGTTTATTGAAAACAAGTAACTTAAAAAAGGAAACCGAATGAGAAGGACAAATTAAAACCATTGTTTTAAGCCTGGCATGTCTATAAAGAAAAGCAACAGTAATATACCGCTGTTGATTAAAGTCATTAATCGATTAAGAAGAAAAAAATCCAGATTACAAACTGAAACTGAGGGAAACACATCAACCTTTAGACCAAAACAACGGAACAACAGAAACACCGAAGTGCAACAAAAACAAACTGCAGAATTACAACGATCATCTTCCATTAACGATAGCCAAGGACATCACAAACAGTGACGTATTTTTGTAACGAATATATGGGTCATTTTCAAAAAATGTCGAATTTTGAAATTGAAAAAATTATTAAAAGTTATTTATTCAAACAACCCTCTACATAAGCAAATCAAAACAAACAGTACTTTAAGAACAACATATTAAAAGATGCAATCTTAATGATGTCAAACAAGAATATGTTGAAACTTTTTTGATCGGTGGTACATTATTTTGTCTATCCTGTTACCATTTTCAAAAGAAATTTTGGGTTATTAAGAAAAGGTTTAGATAAAATGTTAAGCTTGTTTTACGTAGTCAATTAGATAGTTTTCAAGAGAATAAACTTCTATATATATTTATTCTGTAATATAATAGATTATTTGCCCATTTTCCAGGTTGTACTGAAAAATGCCTCTAAAAATTGGTTTTCAAAGGTTGTAAAAATTACCACCAGTAATGCAAGTCTAAGATATCAATTCATATTGTTCGGCATTTTTTCACCCTTTCAAATAAACCCAACATCAAGTAAATCCCTCATAAGTTAGTTTACTTTTTTCTGTATTTCATTGGTAACAGGAACGTACGTTTCTGATATATCACTATATAAAAGTCTATCCTGTTACCTTTTTGTCTATCCTGTTACCGATATCAGTATTGCACCTGCGAATGCTTAATTAGGAAGACTAAGACGTTATAACCTTAAGATGAGTTCAAACAACGAAATATTTTATTCGTTTTGCACCTATATGTTAAGATAAAAAAATTAACGACGTTTTTGTCTACAATTGTCTATCCTGTTACTGTAACCATAGCAACCATAGTAACAGGATAGACATAACAAGATAGACAAATTTCATCGTTTTTGATTGCTGTTGTGAAATAACTACTCCCTTTGGTGAAGTGATTATGTTTTTCTGTTGTGAATTTGGTTTCCAACACGTTATTGCACTTTTTACAAGTATACTGTGGGTGTAATTAATCAAAATTGGTGGTAGCAGCATAGACATAAAAAAAAGTACGCTCTTTTTTTTCACTAAATGTCTTGAAATTTCCTTTCTCTACACTGTCGTTCAAGAAACGAGGCGTTTTAAATGTAAAGATTACTTTGCACTTTTGAGATCAACACTGACTGATTCAATATTAATAGGGAGAATAATTTAACGGCTGATTTAAGTAGCGGTAACAGGAAAGACATGAACCTCCTGTACGCTGATTCAATTTAGTTTGTAGATAATATGTTACATACAATGATAAAGAAGCTACGATTTTTCGTTAGAGTAATATTAAACGTTTTTAAAAAGTCCCTTTTGCAGATATCAAGGCGATCAGAAAATCGCAAAAAAATCATTTGAAATGTGTTTTTCTGACACTGTACGCAGACAAATACCCCCAAAATCGGTCTTAAATGCAGTTTATTCTTATCAAAATAGATGTAAGGTGTGTTTATTATTAATGTTCTGAATCACAAATCCGACAAGCTTTCATTTAAACCATTACAACTGAAATTTCCATTAGAAATAAAAAAATTAGCATGGGTGTACTGAAAATTCGACATTTTTTGAAAATGACCCATATAATCTTGAAATTCATACGATTTTCACAATCCTGATAATTATCATGAATATGACGGTATTGAAAGGTCATTCTAAATAAATGATTTGACGACGTCATAATTATTTGGACTAACACATCACTTTATACATGAAAAAGGGAGATTAACTCGAGTATGCTTAGTTCAATGCAAAAGGCGCCTCTAACTCATAGGAGTTTTGTTTCATATTTTAATTTCACTTTTTATCGATAGGTCAGTGTACCAGCAATGACATCATTGGGGAACAGCGTACACGGGATGAAGATGACGACGATTATGATGGAGATGCAGGTAACTATCGAAGTCCGATTTTTATGAACTTCGACACATGAAACATTGTAGTTTTTCACATTGAATTACAGCCACATATCTGAGTACATTCATTTGATCATGTAGGTTGCGACCGTTCTATGATAATATTTAAAGGATACATTATGTTTTAATTTAATTAGGTAATAAGAAATGTCTGAAATACCTAAAAGAGGTTGAATTTAAAGCAATATCCAATGACAAAGAAATAAGTAAACTTTCAAACTTTTGCGTCATTCTTAAAATGTATGTGAAATTGACCGCACTTCATGAGTGAGTGATCAGAGTTAATTTGACGGGATGAGGTCCGTTTCTCAGATATAGTTAACAGTAGGTCAACTATATTTGGTGTTTGAAATTATTATAAGGTGTACATGTTGGTCTGGCAATTTTAAAAATTGATCTGACATTAAACATATGTGTATAGTGTATAGGTCAATGTTAAGTTGTTATGTTTAATACTATACGCTACAATTTAACGATATTTAGGGTATAGAGTGATTGTACATTACATTGTATATGTCTGTCTGGCATTAGTCATGGTTCATTGCTCAATGTTAAGTTTCAGTAGAGATATCCTTTCTATAAACATAAGAAGTTAATCATCAACTACGTCTTGTGTATGTTTTCGATTCTTGGTGTAAATGTCTGTATGTTCCAGCTGACCATGATCCCATTTTAAGGTTTATTTAACAATTTTATTTTTCCTGGTAAAGTCTGTTTCGTAAATTCTATAAACAATGATATTAACTGTATCATCACATCTACTTTCATCAATAGATCTATTATTGTCTCAAAAATTCATTAGATATAGAATATATGGGTTGTTTATTTTTGTGAAGTTAAACAAAATATGTGATAAAAATATACTTATACATTTTTATATTTGTTAAATGCTTGTATTTCAGATATAAATTACGTTCCCGTTATAAAGAACCTACCTCTTCCTTCTGCTTTAGTGGTTCCCGAAAATTCGGCTCTCGGTTTGAGTATATTTCAAGTATCCATTCAAGACAACGACGGTCATGATACACATATATCGTCGCTGTTATGCAAAAACCTCGTATCTCAATTTTTTGAGGAAATCTTTTTATCGATTATTTAGGATTAAATATGTATGTTCCACTGTATGCGAAAATATCTGATCTTCTAACCAATCATTAATCCGAATTCTGACAATTGTGACGAAAAAGTGTAGTCGGATTGGTGAGACATTTTGTTGTGCGAAAATATCGTATCTCAAAAGAAAAACACTTTGCACGGCAGCTGACATTATAACAGGTACAGTTTTATCATTTTAGTTCTCAAAGCTAATAAAAATAATGAAAAGCTTTGAAAATACAATATAGGTGCAGAAATGTTTGCGCGTCTTGGTAATTGATTGGTTAGAAGATCAGATATTTTCGCATACAGTTGAACATACATATTTAATTCTAAATAATCGATAAAAAGATTTCAGTTTTTACTGCCTGTTGTAAAATTATCAAAACCTTAGATACGAGGTTTTTGCTTAACAGCGACGATATACTCTATGACGTCATCCCCGTCTGAAGGAGTCTTGTACTTTGATATTGATTCTGCAAGTAAGTTTTATATTAAAAATCAATAAATATGAATAGAATAGAAGGGGCATTATGTTATTTTGTCTGTACTTCCAAAAAGATTAAACTTAATTAAGGTAGTCAACTATGAAGTTATGAAAACCCATACCTATTGCTTAAGACACAGATTAATAAAGATTTGAAGTTCAGGAAATATATGACAAACAATCGTGTTGATCGCAATTAACTTATCATTTACATGTATACGGTGAGAGTGGGAATGGATTGTGTAGACCTGATTTATTGATGATTGATTGTTGGTGTAAAACGCTACATTCAGCAATTTTGGGAGATACCTGATTGCTACTGCTGATAAGTTTACCTATCTATTAAATTTATCAAGAAAGATGGGAACTTTTGCACAAAATTGGTAAACATCGTCATTGCAGTGCATTACATTCGTTAATTTTTTTAAATATGCAATACCAGTTAGTATGCATTTTATAATTCTTTAATAGCTTTTTGTAATTAAAATGTTTGTTGTTTTTATTTAAGCTGGGTTAATCAGTACTTCTACCACAACAAATATCAATTATGAAGCCGTATCATCAACATCGTTCACTTTCACAATAACAGTGTCCGATACACAGGACTCTGCATCTCAGAACTTAACAGTCACCATTGCTAATCAAAACGAGGCTCCCGTGTTTACGAAAACATCGTATGCACATAGCGTGGATGAAGGTTCGGTATGTATTTAAAATAAAATCAAAATTTAAGATATTTGACAAGATATTTTAAAAGTTATGACAATATAACCACTCTATCGATAGAATTTCGGAGCCCCCCCCCCCCCCCCCCCAAAAAAAAAACAACAACACTTAAATCACTTCTGTTCGTCGATAATACTTTTTGACTATATATTCACAAGGAAAGCTTAAGCGATGATAGCCATGGATGTATAAATAAGTTTGACACGGAGCAATTTCATCAAAAGTGGCACAAAAAATACATTCACCAGGTTATCGGAAGAGTTTGAATCCTAGTTCTTTTTATGAATTTTGTTTGATAAAATCGGTTCGTTTTTTAAATGTATATTTTGAACTATGTCACTACCAAACAAAATGACTAATAATATAATGAGCGGATGATATTATCGACGATTAGCAGTCTTTAAAGTGAATTATTTATTCTATTATTGACAATTATTTCAAATAGACGAAAGTTTTATTTTGATAAGATGTTACAAAATAAAATGTTAGATACATGTTTCGAAATATTTTTACTTTATAAACATTTGTAATCTGAAAACATATTCATAGAAAAAATCATCCCAACAACACAGTAACGACAGGTTTATCGTTTGATGAGATGACATTTTGTAATATGAGACATTTTTTATTCAAAATTCATTTTCTTTCAATTCGAAAGGCTGGAACTGTTTTAGGTGACCCTGGTTTCTTGTACCGGGATGAGGATACTGGTGATACACATAAGTTTTCTATGAACTGTGCATCAAATATTGAGAACTTTTCGATAGCTCCAACAACAGGATTCATCAGCTTAGCTACTGATATTGACGTTGATGCTGCTGGCTCTGCCACATCTTATACCTGTTCAATTAAAGTGTCTGACGGTGCTTTAACCGATAGTGCATCTTTAACCATCAATGTCAACAATGTCAATGATAACACTCCAAGATTTTCAAACAATTTATTTACATATTATCTGGATATCAATTATCCGGCTAACACTGCTTTTGGTTCCACGGTAGCAACTGATGCTGATGCCGGCACATTTGGTGAGTTTTGTGTAAAAGTAATGATTCGATACGATTGAAATAAAATCTGTTTACAAATTGTATTGACTATTATGTCCATCCTTGTTTCGTGATTTTATACATAATTTCCGTTCAGTAATAAAGTATAATCGTTAGAATGATCATATCATGTTTGGTTTATACGAACCAGTTGATACTTATTCATCATTATTTTCTGACAAAAATTACATTGAAAAGGCGATAAGAACCACCATGTATACGGATATTTTGTTTATTGTTTATAATATTTTGCAGGAAATTTCATTTATAGCATTGATCAAAGGTCTTTAGGGACAGAAACATTTGGAATTCAACCAAATGGAGATCTGTACTTAAAGAACTCGTTAACAAGTTATGGTTATGGATCAAGTATGAGCTTTATTGTTCAGGCAACAGATACTGGCAGTCTTCAAGGGACAGCAACAGTTTTCATCGTTATACCGCAAACTACAACAACCACCACAGCTACAACAGACCGACCTCTAACATTTTGGGAGTACCCTGCTAACCCAGCTTGGGTTTTTGTTGCTGGCCTTATTGGACTTATAATTATGGTGTTGCCTTGTTACATGTGTTATAAATATGGATGTTCTTGTGAATGGAGGGGACGGTTAGTCATATTATTTTAGACTTCAAGTTTAAATATCCGTTATTATCCAGCCATTTGTTGTACTTTAAAGCTCATGAAGCATGTGCAATCGCTGTGTGGTGAGATGTTTTAATGTTGCCACAAGTTTCATGTAAGATTTCGTTTATTTCAACCTTTAATATCAGAGCAACATTGGCACAGATGGAATCCAGGTCGAGGACCTGAAAATGTCAATTCCAATTACAATTTAAAAGGAAGCTCCAACTATTAATTATACTTGACAATGTAATGTTGTATATAATTTTCTGAAGAAAAACACAATACTTAAACAAGTAATCATTCAACGTACATAATAGTGATATGTTCAATTACTTTGAATTTCTATATTGTAATTATTCTTGTTAAAAATTCTAGCCATTTTAGAGATATATTGACTTTTAAAAAAAATGGTTAACATCTTGGTCGATTAAAGACCACTGTTACAATTGTTATATTTTCTTAATAAAAAACATTAAGCTGGAGCTTAATTCTTTAACGATAACCAAAGCATAAGTACAACATCAATCCTGTTTTGTTTTATATAAATTAATAATGTTTTTATAAGCTAAATTTCATTTTGTTTTTCTGTTGTTTGAGTAGTTGGACGTGGAATTTACATTACTTCAATAATTATCTGATATCGATTTACATGCAGTAATAAAAAAAATATTGATGCATGCGTAGCAAGAGATACTTGTTGTAACGGCACGTTCTTGTTCTATTTTAAGTCTAGGCTATTATTTCGGTGTTTTATCTTGGTCTATACATTATAAAATTGATTTAAGATTATAGTACATCGAAGTTATATTGATGCTACCTACGACCATCCGCTAAAATAATAATTGTAAACTTATATAAGCTTTATAAAAGATGGCCGAAAGACACCAAAAGGACAGTCAAACCAATTGATCAAAAATACGAGTACGAACATTTTCCCTAACATATTAACTGATGCCTTTAATGATAATACACTATTCATTTTTTATTTGGCCTTCCTGAATTGTCCACTTACCAAATGAAAATAAATAAAGTATCAAAGTTGAAATTTCAAGGTACCACCATATATATTTTGTTTCAGACCTGATGACTACCAGGAAAGACTTCAAGAACCATCAGAAAGTAAGTAGAAAATTGATATACTTCTACGATTTAGGAAAGAATTCAATAATTGTTATGTGAATATTCAAGGCAATTAAAAACTTTTTTAATTATTATTTTCATTTCTCTTATGTCTTTTAGTTTTACTTCCATAATTAATCAACAACCAACACGACGTTCCGAAAACCTCCAACCAGTGAATCGAATGTTGACCAGTGCAAACGATAAATAATCAAACCAGTGTTTACTACTCTTAGATAGCCAAGTGATAGCAAACATACCAACCTTATTAGGAACATGAGAGTTGTTTTCAAATCATAACGTTGGTGGTTATAGCCGAGTGTTTGATTTGTTAGCTTTTCATTGACACTTCTTCCTTATGTAGAATTTACCTTAGAGTTAGATATTTTTTTAATACTTCTTTATTATGATACTAACTATAATTTGTAAAACCAAAAAGGATAAAAAAAAATCAATCATTATAAATTAATGGTAAAAGACTGTCTCCCATATTAGCGTCCACTGTACAATTCAAATATAGACACACGATGATACTAAAATGTACAAAAAAGATGAATCATTCTTAGCAAAATAAAACGGTGATTAATTAAACATAAGCTGTCACTTATCTAGTATTGATATTATTGAACATTTTAGATAACCGGAAAAAGGACAAACAACCGAAAGGTTATTCAAATGGTAGTTGGAAAGCATGGAGATGGTACGAACAGCAATGAATACAATACTTACAGGGATATAAAAAATAATAAAAAGATAAAACAGATCTAACCGACTTCAAAGTGCCACCTAAACTATGATAATTGTTTTGTGATTATCCTGAGAAAAACTATGTAACTGCAATTGTTGTATCAACATTTATACGTGTTTTTCTGCTTATTTTATTTATTTTTTGTATTAAATTTACTATTCATAATCTTAAAAAGAAGTTTGTCTACCCAAGGCACATACTGCCTTATCCATTTTTGTCATAATGTTTTATATTAAGTCGTTTTTTAACGCTACTCAATTTTCTACAGAACTTGAAACCACAACCTGAATGTACTTGATCATATTAAACATGTGAGACTGTCACAGTATATTTATCCCGCCTTTTCTGCTGATGTACATTTAAGTCCAACCACCCTTCAATATGTCAAAAGGTTAAAAGAAATTTTATCAACAGAGATTTATTTGTAAACCTTTAACTATGTATTAATCCGTTTTATCACAAAGATTTTATATACTTGACCCGTTTTCAACAACGAATTTATAATGTGAAAATTTTAAACAAAAATCAAATTTCTTACTTGTTTATAAAAAGAATTGCCACCTCCCAAAATTTATTCATTTCCTTGTTAATTCTTATTATGTTCTGGCAATTATTTATTTGTTTCCGATATCAACAAGAAAACAAAGAATAAAACTTGATAATATGTAAATACTTGAAGTATTTCCAGTATTGATAGGCCAATGACTTTTGACATTTAAAACATTTTATTTTCTCGCAAAAACTGTTGTTTCATCTATTTCTAAGATGTTTACCGCCACGATTTTGCCACTATAGGTCATGTTGATAACAAAAAAAAATGTACTTGATATAATCCAAATAATCGCTGAAAATGTATGATTTAAAGAAATATTAGGAGCAACTACAGCATACAGATAATTACACAGAAGGGCGTTTTTAACAGCAGGGTTCCAACCAAGAATAAGGAAGGATGGTCAAACTACATATCCCCAATCTAAAGCATTGATCGTAAAAAAAAAACGAGATTTAAACCCCCGTAAACCTGGATCCGACACTAAATTACCTATTTTAAGAGATATTTGTTCTGCTTATTCATGCCATTGTTTGTGTTTTACTGCATGGTTAGCAGTTCTGTTTTAAAGGGGCACTAGCTGTCAAATTCATGTTCACCGATTTTAATCAAATTCTCATATTTGCTTTAAAACAATGTAAAACATTTATCGAAACTATTAAAAGTCTAAAATAAACCATTAACAGGACACGGGAATGAAAATACGTAGCTTTGTTTCATGTGTATTTTAGTCTAGTCGCCATCTAATTAATTATCGAGCTGACCTCTAGATCCATCCGATGACCATATAAGCGATGTAAACATAAATAGAAATATAAATAGATTAAACAAAACTCGTGCTTTTGGATCATTCTAGGTCTATTTAATTTCATATTATAGATGAAAAATAAATGTTTATCATCGTTTTTACCTGTATAAGAATGGTTTGTTGTGTATCGAATAAGTCATTTAAATGAGTTACCTTTGTTTCATCTTCAATGTTAACATTCTTTTCCTTTTAAATAACTTCACACATGCAATTCACGTGTTATCCATCTCAAGCTAAGGGGTTAAATTGAAGTTCACATGAATACGGCTTCAATGAGGTCGAATTATTCACTTGCAAGTGAATAATTCATAATCAATGTTTTTTTTAGCCTACTTTGACATACTGGCTGCTGAAATCGAATTATTATTATTTGCATTTCATTAATGATTGCACAAAAAAATAGTATATTAGATTTTTTTATATATCTCGTAGCTAGTGCCCCTTTAATGGATATTTCTATTTTAAACAGAAACATTCTAACCACGTTCAGTGGCATGTTTCTAGTAAAGTGTTTATACATATATTGCTCTCAAATATTTCATTACTGAATCCAGTAACGTTTTCGCTTCTAACCCCACTCAAGACAGAGTTTGTTTGTTGTCTATTTTTTTTTTAATTTTGATATCAATTGTAAAATGTACCGTCAAAACAATTTAATTTTCATTTATTTTCGTCCCCTTATTATACCACATTTAACCTACTGTAAATGTACACCTTTCGTTTTGACGTCACAAAACGGTAATACAAATTTTGTTTGTTGAAAAACCTTTGAATATTACAGTAGTTAAGAGCCATGCATCATTCATTTTTATTTGTAACCGTTGAATGTGAACAGGCATAAGTATTAAATTTTATTGAAATCAATTTTTTTTAATATGATAAATGTCAAAAATGGTTAGAATGAGGTTTAGTCGATAAATAATATTATAGGCAAATAAACTTTTATCTCATTTATCTATAAGTTCATTTTCCAAAATTAAAATAAATAATTGAAATTGGACGCGGAAAAAGTAAACCTTCATTTGTCAGGAAAATATAAAAATATTAATACAATTATTATCAAAATCTGTTGTAATGAATAATCAAATCATCATAGATAACAGGATTAAATTGTGTATGCAAGACTCGCGTTTCGTTTTCAAAAGACTCATTAGTTACCTTCGATCAAATACTTCAATACTAAAGTATACTACTAGTAAAGGTCAATTAAATTACGAAGTTAACGATCATTTAGGACAAGAAGTTCCGAAAGATTTTGCAAAGTACAGCTGTATTACTGATTCATCGTTTGTTAGTTGTCACCAGTATCGGTAAACATGATTAAAATCCCACAGGATAGTTGTTCATTTAAAATTGCTGAACGTGGAATGAAATCAATGCTTAGACAATATTTTTTTTATATAGATAAAAAATATAATAAAACATATGATAATATAACTGTTTGCAAAGCGAATAATTCATACATACGTTTTGTTCCATACGATCTTGAACAAAAAAAATGGACAGCCAAAAATCTATAATTTATAAACATTGTTGAGCATAAAAACTAAACGGAAGTTTAGCATTTTGTTTAAAATAAATTTTTTTTCTCAATTTCCAGAAATTCTAAATGTTGATCAGTATCTAAAATTAAAGTGCATGTTGCAAGTAATTCAATATAATTTCTGTAAAGAAGCTTATATTAAAAGACTATATATAGTTATATTGCTTTTGAGTAACTTAAGATGTTTTTCATACCATTTTATTTTAATGATTAAAACTTGTTTACGCTCATGAAAGAATGATTTGTTTACTAAAGAAAAGGACCAAAAATATAATATTGACAGAAATGTTTTTGAAATGTTTTTTGCTAAAGAAACGGACCAAAACCAATATTGACATCAATGTTTTTAAATGATTTATAATTTGAAAGAAGTTTAAATTTAATGATTTTGTTTGATTTGTATTATTAGAATAATAATGGATCAAATATATTTAAAATAAATATCTATCATAAAGACTTGGGTTTAAATGTACTGCATAGGAATGCTTAATTATAAAGACTAACAAATCAAAATATACAATTAAAATTAATATACATTATCATTTTAAACAGTTTAAATGTTCGAAAGTTTGACAAAAATGAAAGTTCTTTTTTCTTTACTTGAGTGAAGTAATTGTATTGGTTTTAAATAATGGGTGGAAAATAGCTTGATGATGTTTTATGTAAAGAAAATATGAATACAGGTTTTTCACTTCATTGAGTTCAATCTTAAAATAATTTCATGGCGCTGATTCGGTTGACCGATGCACTTTTATTGGCTTTTAGTCGTGTATTAATTTAAAAAAAAAATCCAAACAAAATTCAAACTTCTTTCTATCTTCTTAAATTTGTTTGTTTTTAAAGTGATTAAGATTATAACACAATGTTGACTGCTGTACCCACTTTTTTACATTTTACCTTTTATGCCTGTTTGTTTTGTTCACACATCGTTGTCAATATCATGGAATGTAATGCGACTGTCATACAAGTGAGAGGTTAAGCTAGCTATAACACCAGGTTCAATCTACCGTTTTCTATATAAGAAAAATGTGTACCAACTTCTGAATTTGAGTTTCTATCCATTCGTTTGATGTGTTTGAGCTTTTGATATTGCCATTTGATTAGGGACTTTTCTTTTTAAATTTTCCTCGGAGCTCAGTTTTTTTGTGAATTTACTTTTTAATAGGAAACAAGATATCATTTTCAAAAGAATACCATTATAAATCGAAATTGGGTGTGTGCCCAAGAAACAACTATCCGACAAAGAGCAGAAAACAGTCCAAAACCACCAATGGGTCTTCAGCACAGCGAGAAATTCCCTCATCTTGAGACAGGCTAGTTCTGGCTTCTAAACAAACACATTCGTTTATGTACTGACAAAGACCAAGGCTCCTGACTTGAAAATATTAAAATTAGTAAAACGACATGTAATAACAGATAAGATGATATTCCAATTTGATCGGAATTGTGAAAGTATTTGGCATACCGTTATTGCATTCATACAAGTCAAAAAGTGAGTAATGTAATTGTTTTCTCCGTTATATAAATAAATTTTGAAGGATAAGGACAAATATGGGCGACACAAAAATTCGAATGTGTCATTGTCATCTGCTTTGTAAAAATAACTATGTCAAAATTGGATGATGGGGAAAAAAAGGCTTGTGAAATCCCTTTATGCCAAACAAGGCACACACTTAATCCTATTTTAATATCTAGTTATAACCTAGAACTATGACTTCCTACACGAAGAAAAAAAAACGATATCACAACCGTACATTGATGTTTTTTCCTAGACTTGTCGCGATATACCTTTGGCGGCGTTATTCAATCAACCAATTAATCTCTTAATTAATATTTTAACGTGTCCCTTGGTGATGTGTATGAACTGTAATAAATTATTCAATATTTTCATATAACACCGTTTCCAAATGGAGATAACTCTGATGTGCGCATATTACTTTTAAATAACAAGTACTGTGGATTCATTTATTTTCGTGGGTTCCAATTTTCGTGGTTTAAGAAAATTTGAACTTTCGTGGATACTGAATTTCGTGCTTATGCCGAAGTCTGCATGCATACCTTTAAAAAATTGTAATTCGTTGAACATTTTAATTCGTGGTTCCCCTGTTCCCACGAAATCCACGAAAATTGGTATCCAACGAATATTAATGAATCCACAGTAGTTAAAGTTTTGAAACAGGAAGTTTGAACCACATGGGTTTGTTCAATCCCCAACATACGGTTCATTTTCGTTCCTTGGATACTTTGCATTACTCCTTTTGATTTATTCATAAGAGGTTGGTAGAAAATCCAGTACCCGAAAAAATTATATTGGAAACTATATATTGTATGCAGCGATTTTTAGTATGGAACAGAACGGAACGGATCTGAAATTATTGTCGAAGATTGGGAAGGGAATTTTTAAGAAAAAATGTGTTCATGTTCAAAATAATATACTTGCTCCGTATGAGTATCAACAACTGTAAAGAGATATATCTATATTCCATTTTCAACAAATTGGTATAGGACAAAATAATACGATGAAACCATTCTCAAGTTGAGACAATCATGCAAAGGTGTCAGATTTGAAAGGTGTATTTTAACTAAGTACTATATTTTTTAATCTATATCCACGATATTGCAAAGTATGAATATAATAGTAAAACGCGTTCATATTTATTCATTGCATGCAATTTTTGGTATAAAATTTCATGGATTTCAAGGGTACAAATCAAAATATTTTTCTTCTTATTCAGATTAATTAAAGACAAGCTCAAACTATTGTTTCTGTTGACAAATGAAACAAAACAATCTTTGCTTATTAAAAAACAAATGCTTATTGAAAAACAAACTGACATCTTTATGTCGTCATAAAAATATCCGCCGCTGTACTTCAGACTGGATTTTTTTATACATAAACAAAACAAGTTTGTTTCAATTACAACAATATACATGACATACATGTAGGTAAAAAAAGCATCCTTGAACCAGGTCTTTCAAAATTATGGAGATAAAATCATTGAACCAGTGCTGATCTTGTTTTAAGACCAATTTTAACGATAATCTATAAATGCATATGCGCTGTTGGCTTTGCTCGATGTTGAAGGTCATACGGTGACCAAGATTTGTCTCATTGACCATCATACCACATCTTCTTTTTTTTATAATGTGCAATGTAATATTTAAATCCCGTCACATGTTGCAGTCCGCATGAGTATTTTTCTCGATGAAGTTACGGTGTTGATTTATTGGCATCGAATAAAAGTGAGGTTCTCAGTTATTAAACAGGACTTTAAATTAAGAGGATTTAAAGAACAGTTCAGATTGAAGTTTAGAAGAAGAAAAAAGGATTATGATATTTTTCACATTTTTCGTTCCAATTTATTTATTAGTTTATTTACAAAAAATCGATGGTAAGTTTAATAAGATTTATTTATAAAGGCATTTACTAAAATGTATGATAAGAAATTTATTGAAATAGAAAGGTTAAATGTAATTTATTAGTAAAAATTAGCAGACAAGATGTTTAATTGATTTTGTAGAAACTATGTCTTTCAATAAAGAAAAGCACTACATTTATTTTTTTATTATACATTTCATTTAAAATATATGGATGTCGCATTTGTTTTAATCAATGTGTCAAATTTTCTTTATGGTTAATGATGAATTAAATTGAAGAATTTTCAAGTTTCCAATAAAAAGATTTAAACAAGCGTTATGAAATCATAGATATAAAATGATTTAATGAAGTGTTACGTGTTAAATACAATCAAAATTATTTTCACGTAATTCAGTGAAATTATATAAGTAAACAAGGGTTCCCTCTTCTTAAATATGTTTCCACTGACATCTTGCATGTAAAATTAACAACAACAAAAACAAAAAACACTTACAAGTATATTTATTTTTAGATGTTTTATCATTTTCCTTTCAAAACTCAAACATTAAAACCAAAAATTAACTGTTATAAAGACTAATATTAATGAAGATTAAATTTCACATTGTACAAAATTCATTTAAATTCAAATTAATATCATGGTGTTTGATGTCTAAGTATATTATGGACATTTCATTATATGTGTCTATGCCTTTTTTCTAAATTTACGGCTTATATTTAGATATCACGAAAGTTTATCGATACTCTCTTCGATCATAATTTTTTTTAAGAGTTTCATCGTAGTGTTCACAGAAAGGAACATTTGATTGAGTGATTGGTGTTGAAAATCACTTTCAACTAATGATACAGTAGTTACAATCCTAGGACCAATCGTCCCAAGACGCCTGTAAGAAAGAAACTCATTTGTATAATCACATTCGAAACAGATTAACTTCAACTACAGAATCGATCAAGGCTGTATTTGCTATCATTTGTGTTCGCTGTATTGAGTTTGTCTTGTTATATACTTGAATAATGTAAGTGAAAATTGCTATAACCTGTCGTTTTGGTTGTATAATCTAGTTTACTTTATATCTCCGATGTGCGATGTGCTATCTTGTTTCATTTCTTGTTCTTGTATATATTATGTGAAAAAGGCTCTATTTCGTATTTGTTTTTACTAAATTGTATGCTTTACTTAATCCCCGTCGCACTAGACCAAGACAACGAAGATCCCATTACGATGTAAAAAAAAAAAATTCGCGGTGAGATCTTGGTAGTATTAAATATTTCATAGCTTTTATGTTCATACCCTGACCTTTGCTATGGTTCTGATATGATTCTGTTACGATTCAAATACGAAAGTTAACATGTTCTAGTGGCGTAAAAAGACCTAACCATGACTTACACGATCTCTGTTTACTTTTAACAAGACATTCCATATCGTTTTACGATCTCATTGAGAGTCTACTACGATCGAATTAGGACTCCATTACGTTGTCACAGTGCTCATCGTCCCTGTAGATCTTTATTTTCCAATTGTGAACACGGTTTGAACTACAAATGTACAGGTAGTAGTTATTCCGTTCGGTATTTTTTTTATATCAACAGAATGAGGTCGTGCAATTAACAATCCCTAATTATCTACATTCTTACTACGAAATTTCTACGGTTCTAATACGTTTTGCCACGACTGCCAAAAGATAGTTTTGAGCATTCACAAAATGAGACCATCATGTAGGCCTTGACATGTCCTTCCCATTACCTTACCACGGCCACCACGATCTTACTGTGGCTCACGTCTTATCATTTACGTGTTGTTTATTCTTTAGTTTTCTATGTTGTGTCATGTGTGCTGTTTTTTGTTTGTCTTTCTCATTTTTAGCCATGGCGTTGTCAGTTTGTGTTAGATTTACGAGTTTGACTCTCCCTTTGGTATCTTCCGTCCCTCTTTGACATATAATATAACTCAACAAAGATACCAGGATTAAATTTTATATTTGCGCAAGACGGGCGTTTCGTTTACAAAAGACTCACCAGCGACGCTCGAATAACAAAATGTTAAAAAGGTCATTTAAATACGAATAAACGATGACTAAGATTGCAGGTCATAAGTATCAGAAAAGTATAAAAGAAAAGCTTTCCGTGAACCGTCAGTTAAAAGGACGATCGACATTATTAAACAGACATAAATGGAAAAAAAAATAGTTCTTCCGGATTTGCTTGTTGTTTCTATTATCTTATCGTCGTTATTATATCTGGCCATCAAAGGATTCACTAGCTATATATAGGGTATAGCCATATTGTTATCCCTTGATATTCTTTCCACCTTCGTTCATTAAAATGAGTGCCGAATTAAGGCATCCGTTTTGATATGCGGGAAGTCAATCGCTGCGACTTCCAATCACAAAAGGTACGTAAAATGCTATGCATCGTGTGAAAAGTGTGTCGCGTGAAATACCTTGTAACTGCTCTTTGGTCGATCATTATTTTTTCATTATAAGATGACATCACTACTGCAGTTTAAAGTCACATAATGATAAACTGCTCTTCTCGAATCGATCACGAGAATCGAATTCTAGTAGAAGAAAACACATTGAATGGGTGTTAATCACATCTACAGGTTTTATTTCCATGATGATGTATGACAGAACTTTGCATACAAGGCATATGATGCTTGATAAATTAAAGTATTTATTATAAATAAAATGTATACAGTCATGCGCTACAAATGTAATTCCAAAAAATTGTGGGGTCAAATTTTTAGACAATTCCTTTAAGAAATATCAGTATTTTGGACATTTCTCTCCCCTGATAAAAAGTAAAATAACACAAAAATACCGAACAGCTAGTCAAATTCTAAGCGGAAAGTCCCTTTTGTTGTTTTTTTTGTTTTATTTAAGAAAGATCTTAAATATCTTCATTACGTAATGGTGCTCTTGAGTTGAGAAGTAATTCTTTGGGAATATTTGTTATTGGAATCAAATACTGCAAGTCCATGTTTACCAAAACAATCCGTTTAAATGGTCCTTTTTGAATCCATTTTGAACTGATGTGAATGCAGAGCAAACAATTTATTATTTAACTATCAACGGATAAACGTTAGAGCTAAAATCAAAATACGTTTTCAGTATAAATATAAGTATGATTCATTGTTAATCTGCTCAACGCATAACGTTTTCTATTTCAATTTGTTTGACACTAGAAAACGTAAAATGATTTGACGTATATCTTTATGTGGAACATTTAAAATGTTAATTATCATTTATCTCGTTTTACAATAATTATTTACAAGTTTCTTTGATAATTTGTACATTACAAATACTAAATAATTAAAATCGTTTGACAAAACCATGATATTACACGCAAAAAGTGTTTGGAATATTATACAATACAGCTTTTTACCTCTTTTTATAACAATGACTAACACAAATGTTCAATATGTGTAAAGGAACTTGAAGAAATGTCATGAATTTTGAGTAAAATCATTTGAAGTTTCATAATATTTATAATTGTATACACATTCGTTAAAATGAATGAGTTCTGAAAAGGACCAAGCAAACAATCATACAAATTTTGAAAAATTTTGACAAAAATATGTTTTCTTTGGTTACATCTTCTGACATCAGACTCGGACTTCTCTTGGACTGAATTTTAATATGCGTATTGTTATGCGTTTACTTTTCTACATTGGCTAGAGGTATAGGGGGGGTTGAGATCTCACAAACATGATCAACCCCGCCGCATTTTTGCGCCTGTCCCAGTCAGGAGCCTCTGGCCTTTGTTAGTCTTGTATTATTTTAATTTTAGTTTCTTGTGTACAATTTGAAAATTAGTATGGCGTTCATTATCACTGAACTAGTATATATTTGTTTAGGGGCCAACTGAAGGACGCCTCCGGGTGCGGGAATTTCTCGCTACATTGAAGACCTGTTGGTGACCTTCTGCTGTTGTTTTTTTCTATGGTCGGGTTGTTGTCTCTTTGGCACATTCCCAATTTCAATTCTCAATTTTATTGTCTTGAAAAATATATTGAATCAGACACCTGACACTTATATGACATAGACCTAAGAATTACTTCATATGCACTAGACCCTTTTACAATATAAATTTAATGTTTTATTTACGTCACTGTGACCCTTTAATGGCATAAATCTAAGTAATCCTTTACTCAAACCCTTTTATAGCAAAAATAGCATGAGTATAAAACAAAGAAGATGTGGTATGATTGCCAATGAGACAACTCTCCACAAGAGACAAAATTACTCAGAAATTAACATCTATAGGTCACCGTACGGCCTACAACAATGCACAAAGCCCTTACCGCATAGTCAGCCATAAAAGGCCCCCAAATGAAAAATGAAATTCAATTCAAACGCGAAAACTAACGGCCTAATTTATGGACAAAAAATTAACGAAAAACAAATATGTACCACATCAACAAACGACAACCACAGAAATACAGGCTCGTGGTTCAGTTCACCAACCTTTTTACAACATACATCTAAGGATTACTTCGGCCAGACCCTTTTTGGCACATATTATAGAAATACTTCATCACAACATTTTGACGGCATAAATCTTAAGATAAATTCACTAAACCCAATGTACAGAATAAATCAAACGATCTTATTACATCTCCCTGGCCCTTTAACGACACAAATCTTAGAATTGTTTTACTCAAACCCTCTTATGGCATAAGTCTCTAGATTACTTCACCTAGACACTTTAACAGTTAGAAATTTTAGAGTAAATTCACCCAGATCCTTTTACGGCACACATTATATAATTACCTCACATGACCCTGTTATGACATACCTTAGATCATTACATAACAAAGAATATGTAACGGCATATATCTTTTTAATACGATTTCTTCACCAAGACCCCTTTACTTTGAAGTTAGAATTTTGGTCTAAATATACTACTGCAATATTTTTTTCCCCAAAACTGTTGTGAAACCACACAACAGGTATTCCTCCAAATAATTTCAACTGCACTTAGCAGATATTCCTGAAATTTTAATGAATGAAAATAAAATCATAAAACATTTTCAGGATCAGGGTACACCAGCCTCATATGATAAATCCTTTGTAAATAAACTGGAACGTGAACTAAACATTCTAGAAGATAATATTGAATTGAATATGGAAACTGATGCACCAATTACATTTGCTGAGGTAAAATTAGTCATTTCAAACCTTAAAGTAAACAAATCAGCAGGTCCAGATAGAATTGTGAATGAAATACTCAAACACTCACAACCTGTGATAATTAATTCGATTGTAAAAGTTTTTAATTTGATTTTAAAGACAGGTAATTATCCAGATTCTTGAAAATTATCTTTCATGATCCCTTTACTTAAAAAAGGTGACAAGTTAGACAAAGATAAAGATAAAGCCCCAAACAACATCGTTTTTGTATGTAAAACTCATTACATTAACTGCTTGATAAACGAATTAGGTATTGACAATTCACTTGGAAACTCTACATATACTCTCACGACACTTACCAAAGAGGAAATCCTGGATAATCATAGGTCTGTTCTGTGTTCCTTTGGAATTTCAACCAAAGATGAAGAACTGGATCTGCCATCACTGTATTGGATACTTAAACTACATAAGTGTCCTTACAAACAACGGTATATTGCTGGGTCTTCCAAGTGCTCCATGAAACCTCTTTCTAAATTATTAACATCTATTTTATCAGCAATCAAAGACGGGCTTCAAAGTTATTGTGAAACTACCTATTCTAGAGGGGGCGTGAATCAGATGTGGATACTTAAAAATTCCAAAGATCTTTTAGAGCACATACAATCTAACTCTCTTTCATCTTGCAACAGTATTAAAACATTTCACTTTTCTACTCTGTATACTAGTATTCCACATTCCAAACTAAAAGACAAATTGAAAGAGTTGGTATTGCTTTGCTTCGTAAAAAAGAATGGCCAACGTAGATACAAGTATCTTGTCTTAGGGAGGGATAAATCCTACTTTGTAAAGGATCACTCTGATTCGAACAAAAAATTCTCTGAAACTGATATTATCAAGATGCTGGATTTCTTGATTGACAACATATTTGTTACGGTCGGAGGACGTGTTTTTCAACAGACTATCGGCATTCCAATGGGAACAAACTGTGCCCCTCTACTTGCCGACTTGTTTCTTTATTATTATGAGGCTGACTTCATGCAGGAACTTCTTAGGAAGAAAGATAAGAAGTTAGCAATATCCTTTAACTCTACTTTTTGCTATATAGATGATGTTTTTTCACTAAATAATTCAAAATTTGGAGACTATGTGGAACGCATCTATCCAATCGAGCTAGAGATAAAGGATACTACAGATACAGTTACGTCGGCCTCATATCTTGACTTACATCTAGAAATTGACAATGAGGGTCGGTTGAAAACAAAACTTTACGACAAAAGATATGATTTCCCCTACAATTGTGAACTTTCCATTTCTAAGTAGCAACATTCCAGCAGCACCTGCATACGGGGTATATATCTCCCAATTGATACGATATCCCCATGCTTGCATTTCCTATCATGATTTTCTTGATAGAGGGTTGCTGCTCACAAGGAAGCTATTAAACAAAGAGTTCCAAATGGTGAAGTTGAAATCATCCCTTCGTAAATTTTACGGACGCCATCAAGAGTTGGTTGACCGTTATGGAATAATCGTATCACAAATGATATCGGATATGTTCCTTACGTCGTAACTACAATCCCCTTCCCTTTCCTGAATGTGACCTACCGAATTAGACTTTTTACTGGATTTGTTATCACATAAGCAACACGACGGGTGCCGCATGTGGAGCAGGATCTGCTTACCCTTCCGGAGCACCTGAGATCACCCCTTGTTTTTTGGTGGGGTTCGTGTTGTTTATTCTTTAGTTTTCTATTTTGTGTCGTGTGTGCTGTTGTTTGTTTGTCTTTTTCATTTTTAGCCATGGCGTTGTCAGTTTGTTTTAGATTTATGAGTTTGACTGTCCCTTTGGTATCTTTCGTCCCTCTTTTAGACCCTAATAATTATAGAGTAATTTCTCTTATAAGTAATCTACCAAAAAATTGTAATGCCATATTGAATAATAGGCTAATCAAGATTGTTGACAAACAATGAAGCGATTGTCAGTCTGGTTTTAGAGAAAATCACAGAACAGCTGATAGCATCTTTTTATTAAAGTCCTTGATCAAGAAATATTTACATAAAGAGAAAAAAAAGATTTATGCCTGCTTCATGGATATGAACAAGGCTTTTGATTCAGTATGGAGAACTGCTTTACTTTATAAATTATGTAAAATGGGAGTTGGCAGGTCTTTTTGTAGAGTTTTAAAACAACAATACTTAAATACTAAATCATCTTTAAAATATAAAGATTATGTATCCGATTATTTTAATATTGCTAGAGGGGTTAAACAAGGAGACACACTAAGCCCCACTTTATTTAATGTCTTTATAAATGATATTGTAAAAAATTTTGATGGAAATGATTCAAGTCCCCTCAAGCTTATAAATAGTAAGGTGGGATGCCTCCTTTTTGCGGATGATCTTTTAATCCTGTCAGAATCAAAAGAGGGTCTTCAAAACAGTTTAAATAATTTTAAATTATATTTATTGTAACAAATGGCAATTCTCTTTGAATACAAACAAAACTAAATCCATGATTTTTAGTCAGTCAAAACATAATAGTGAAATATCACATATTTACTATGAGAATAAAGCCATAGAGAGTGTAACAGAATCTTCATTTTTGGGAATGTTGATAAAATGTAATGGAAATTTATCTCAAAGTACTTTAGGGTTGACAAAAAAAGCAAAAAAAGTATTTTTGCAATAAAATCCTATACTAAATCATTGAATAATCTACCTATAAAAGTAGCAAATAATCTTTTTGATTCTTTAGTAAAACCAATTATGACCTATAATTCAGAAGTAACATATTTGGATACATATAATTCTTTTCATCGAGCCAAAAACAGAGCCTTATCTTCAGGAAAAGAAATTAATCAACTTGATTTTATAGACAAAACCCCCATTGAAAATATACATCTTAAATTTTGTAAATTTACTCTAGGAATAAGAAAAAATGCATCCAATTTAGGAGCAAGAGTTGAATTAGGGAGATTGCCTATAGAATGTTTTATTAAAACACAAACCCTTTTATATTTAGCTAGACTATATAATAATAATATTAATCCATTGATACAGGAAGCTTTTTCTCTAGCACAGTCTCTAGATTTGACAGGAACTTACTCATGGTATACATATGCAAAAAATATTGTTAAAGAGACTAATGTTGACCTTAATATTCTTTCTACTTGTAAGGACATAAAAGATGTAAATAAAATAAAAAAACGATATAAAGTTAAAAATGAAAAATAGATATGAAGATTTAATTCAAACTAAATTTCAAAACATTGATGATAAAAGTAAATATTTTCTTTATAAAAAACTTAAAAAAGATTACAAACTAGAATCTTATCTAAATACATCTAATTTTCAGATAAGGAGATTAATCACTAAATTTAGAATAAGTGATCACCCCCTCTTGATTGAAAAGGTGAGATATTTTAAAATCCCTAGAGAGGAACGACTTTGCCATAAATGTAAAATACTAAAGGATGAGAAACATCTTTTACTATATTGTGAGTATAATAAAACTCTAAGAAATGAATTTTTTCATCACATATGTACTGAAAATAATAACTTTGATAATCTAAATGAAGAAGAAAAAAATCAATATTTACTAAATCCATCATCGCCTTTACTAACAAATAAGTTAGGATCCTTCTTGAAAAAGTCATTAGAACTGAGGGCAGGGGACTCTTAACAACTTATTTGTTGTAAAAACATTTTGATGCTGTTGTTATTGTGTATGTTTAATTTTAATATGTATGTTTATTGTGTTAATATATGTTGGTCACAAACTGTAAAGTTTATATGACAATAAAATATTTGATTTGATTTGATTTGATTAAAGGAATATACTAAAAACTACAAATTATGACAAACGATTGTGGAAAATAAAATTCAAAAATACCGAACTCAAATCAATGAAAAATTCAAAACGGAAAGTTCGATAACAAATGGCAAAATCAAACGCTAAATAAAAAACATGGAACGAATGGGAAAACAACTGTAATCATAGTGACTTGGTACGGGTATTTATGTATGCTGAAAAGGGATGGCTGAGAACTGGTTTTATAGAGAGCTAAACCTCTCATTTGTATGACAGTCTCATTATGAATAAATTCCACTTTATTAACCACAAATGAGTAAGCAAAACATACAAATATAATTGTTAAAATATCAAAACAAGAGGTACAGCCGTCAACTTTGTGTGCAACTATCTTAAAAACAAAAAAATAAACACCTATGTAAAGAAAAAGAAGACACAAAAGCAAATATGAAAGACAGGAATACAAAAAAAATATAACTGTAGCACAATGATTCCATAGTGGGATGTTTAAAAACAAAGCCACGCCAAGAGGACATTAATAAAGAGTGGACTGAAACCAATTCAATTCAAATGCCAAAACAAAATAAAAGCGTATCAAGATGAGAAAAAAATTATTATATACCTTGCTTTAAACAAGACTAATACGTAGAATATGATGTTAACACGCATGTTCACAATGTACATTGAAGAGTCCGTGGGAAGACATAAAGCCTTCTCGAATGGAATACTTGTATTATAATTCAGGACATTATTTAATTTCCTTTTATGACTAAATTATGTGTATTTAGTAAAGAATATTAATTTCAAGCCACGTTGATTTGACTTCGTAGGCTACAATGAGGACTGTATGCTATCATCTGAATGTGTTTGAGTTATTTTTGTTGTTTGTTTACAGTTTCATGGTCTTATACCTCACGTATTCTTTTATCTATAGGGCAGTGTATAAGTAATGACGTCATTGGTGAACAGAACACACGGTCTGAAGATGATGATAATTATGATGGAGATACAGGTAAAATTCAACTCGATTAATATTCGAGCTCGATCGACCAAGATTTATTTTTATTTTAATATAAGAAATATCAAAGTATGTGAAAGCTACGAGTTTTAAAGAGACTGGTGATTAAAATTCACTCTATAAATAGTTCCGCAAGAATAAGTTAATATAGAAAAATACTTACAAATCAAACTTAACCTGTGCATTTAATTTGTGTACATAATTGTATTGTTTTGTTGTTGTATTGTCAACAAAAACAATGCAAATATAAAATGTTGCAACAGCTCAAAACAATAAATACAAAATTGAAGTTATTGGATTTGGCTGTGATAAAAACAAACAACAAAATGATCTGATTTCTGCTCAAAACAAAATAAGCCAGTTATTTTCTAATTTAGTTTTTTGAGTAATTATATACATACCAGGAACACAATGGGTATGTTAGTCAATGTTGAATTATTACTCAGTATATCAAGGACGGATCCCTGATTTGACATTGACGGACCTTTTTTAGTGCATGACATTTATTAATCCAAAACAATGTTTAACTATGTAAGGGTACGCACTTCCATTACGAAACCACATGAACACACGCTACTACCGAGCCGATTAAGTGATATTGATATTATAATTCATGTTTCCGATGATGTATTCATAACATATGTTCAACAAATACCTGTATACAACTTTAACCAGTTCTATGGAAAAAAATATTCATTCAAAACTACATTTACAAATGAATGTGAATTAATGAAGGAAAACAGTAAAGTAAAATCGGTGAATACATATCTCTTGTGCAGCCATTCCACACACTGGATGCAGTTCAGAATAGATTACACAATTTCAAATCAAAAGCCATCATAGACACATATTCTTAAATCTATTTTTATATATTTTTAGTTAATGCAGTTCTAAATTTCGACGACCAATACAAGTTTCTTTGTTGTGGTTTCATTTATACTTGGGAAATTTATGTTAGAAGAGATGTGACCACACCAATAAATGTGAAAGTCCAAGCTTGGTACGATTCAGGGACAACATGGACTCTGCGAGGAGAGAATGATATTACTGCCACTAGTAAGACGTTTCACAATGTACATGTTATTGTTAGGCTGATATACCGTATAGCGGTTATTTGCGCGGGTCTAAAATTTCGCAATTTTCATTGAGGCGGTTATTATTTTGGCGGGCTTATAACTTGTATCAATACCTTTGCATGTGCACAGTTTAATTTGTAGAATTTATTTTGGCGAAAATAAACCAAAGTTTTCACCCCGCGAAAATAACCCGCAAAACGGTACTACGAATGACTGTTTCAGTTATGAGAGTGAACTTCTCAGTTTCAATTTGCAAGTGGTTTTTTTTCAGAACCTTTAAGTTATTAACTGCTCTCATAAGCTCTTTTATTGTTACCAAATATACACAAGGTCATTGTGCCTGACGTCATTTTGAATGAATGTTAAAGTAAATTTGATTGGAAAATTTATGGTTTCTGGTAAAGAGATTTCCATTAGTCAGTTATAGGAATGACATGAAAATACAAAGCAGCATATAAACTTATAGAGCCAATAAAACCATCAAAACATGAATAGCAAAACTTAACAACCTGAAATAGGAAATAAGAGTAGTGCATGAGAGATATTTACATAACATCAGTTCAAATGGCGGCATCTTAAATATTTACAACAGCAGAATCGAATCTCTAATAAAATCTTTTAATAGAAACTTAGATAATATAAAATGTGCTGTCGATGATTTTCATAAATAAAGTAAGGGTTAACCTGACTAGTTAAAACTTGTCTTGAATTCCTTGTACAGATGAGTTCATTACAAATGTAAAGAATATATTTTCCCCGATTGAACAAAATGAGCAACTTCAAGCATGCAATGAATCGCAAAAAAACTATTACGCATTTCTCCAGATTACGTGAACTATAATATGACTGTTGAAACGATTAAACACAAATTGTATTGTGACCTGTGTCTTTGACACATCACCGTTACCATTCATGATTTAAAAAAGTAAAACAAATCTCTCAAAAAGAAAAAAGGGTTGTTCTGGCTCTGTACTTTTACATCCCGTCATTGTTTCATTTGTTTCCTTTAGCTATCTATAAAACAAAGTTTAATCCACCATTTTCTATATAAAAAATACCTTAACCAATTCAGGAATATGACAGTTGTTATCCATTCGTTTGATGTGTTGGGGCTTTTGTTTTTGCCATTTGATTAGTGACTTTCTGTTTTGAATTCTCCTCGGAGTTCAGTTTTTTTGTGATTTTACTTCTCTCCTTCTAAGACGAGCTTCCCAAACCGACATATATACAAAATGTGTTTCCTCTGATAAATGATTTTTGAAAGTTTTACAATTGATCACATTTTGATATTACTTTAATTGCTTGACTTTTTTTTTCAAATGTCTGACATAAATGCAACAGAATTAAAAGTCTGACATTGTTGTGTTTATTGTTATGCAGCATTAAATATTGTTACAATGTTGAATTCCAAAAAAATTAAAAGCATGTTTTAAACAGATTACTCTTTGAGCTACATGTTCTGATCTACAGACACTTATTCATATTGACAATCTGACAAGAAACTCCAGTATCTCTGAAACTCATGAAGCATGCACTTTTAATCATTTAGGTAGTAATAATTATTGATAGTTTTTGTCAAATGTACTAACTATAGTATTCTGGTACTTTCAATATGTTATTCACTCAAAACACTAAAAAATATTAACAATGTTGTACAAATTTTTCTTCTTCAGATGATAGAGATGAAAATGTCATTGTAATTACACCTGGAAACAGAATCCGTGTCTTCCCTAACGACTATATAGGCTTGTACGTATAAAATAACAAACAAACGGTATAACGTATCGCTCTTCTATGGTATTATGTATCAAACTACTGTGGATATATAACTGTAAATACTAACGTTTTTTAGAATGATTTATTGATCCAAGGTTCATCATCAAAGGTGTATCCGTTGTACAGAAATTCAATGTGCATGTTACGTTCGTCGATATAAAAAAAATGTTCCCACTGTCTGTTTCCCGAGTCACAATCTTTAAGTTTATGAAAACCCGGCTTATTTGAATGTTACTAACGACTGGTGATGACCAATATGAATACCCATAGATAGCGGCCAAATTAAATTGAGGAAAACCCAAAGTGAAGGGATGGGTAGAACAGTGTTTTATTATAAGTTTGCAATCTTAGAAGTTTGAAGCATAAAAATGTTGAAAATATTCCGATTTTCTCCAGAGACTTTAACTCCAATTAATCGTTTTATGAATATTTCATGAAGGTTGAGAAAATATTCGGCATTAGATATGACTCAGCATAAGTTCACAGTTTACAGTATGCATAGTTTACCAATATCCCTGTTAGCAAAGTGTATTCATAATATATCCATATAAGTAAGTTGAATAGTTAGGAACTGCTTATTTATACTTTTCGCATTGATAATTGATGGAAATTGTTGTTGGGTGGGTTTTATTTTCTGTCGAAAAGCTAAAAGTAAGCCGTCACACCTAAATGTGTTTCTTGTGACCGTGGCATGACAACATAAAAGCTAGAGATTTAAAATTACCACTATAAAACTTTCAATAGCGTTCTTTTCTAAAAATATACTGCAAATTTCATATTTATGGAAACAGTAAAATTAACAAGCAAATATTTTGGCCCTAGTGGCAAAAATAGAAAAATATTCCTAATCCCTGAGTCATAAAACAGATCATTTAACCTGTATAAGCTGTGTTTTTATTATTATATAACGTTCTTTTGTAAAGAAAACATAACTCTTGCTTTGAAGTAGTGCAAAACACAGATTTTAGCAGTCATTACAATAAAATGTTTAACAAATTGACAAATCAAACTGGTAACGTCATGCATACATCTTTTGCACATTTGGCTTTGTTTAAACACATTAAGCGCGAGGTTTGACTAGCCACAAAACCAGGTTCAAAAATCTGTTTTTTAAAATGTCAGCCTGATATCTATGATGATTTATGTTTTTATTTTCAAAATTAAAACAGTTGTTTTCCAAAACTTTTAAGATATTAGGGTTCCCATTGCACGGGCCGAAAGTCTTCACAGCCGCCTTTTTTTTAAGACGGTGGATGCACTCCAAATATCAGTTTATAATGTTTACTCTATATTAACATATTGATATGGGAAAGTAGTTACCACTTTTACGAGTATTTTTACAGTATAAAAAATTGAATGATAAATGAAATTAAACATTTATTTTGTAGGACAAAACTTAGTATCAAATCTTCAAAATGTGATAATTAGTTGTTTTTTGCTTGTTAGTTATGAATATGCTGGATCTGTTATCACGTATGGAGGTGGTAATGACTACAGAACAGCTACCTTTACAACAGACCAGACAACGTTTGACTGGGACACAGCAACGGATGGAAATAACAGAGACCATGCAATCCACGCCAGAATTACGTCGAGTATGTTTTGAAAACTGCTTGTCTGTCTTTCAAAGAAATGAAGAGAAAGGAGATATGACATGATTTCGAAAGAGGAAACTAAATAATATAAACTAAACGTGCATATGCAAATCTTTTCTTTCTTCTCATTTATACTTAATGTCAAAAGTGTTGTCTTTATCTGAATTTTCGTAGAAGTT
Organism: Mytilus edulis; assembly: GCA_019925275.1. Taxonomy (NCBI): domain Eukaryota; kingdom Metazoa; phylum Mollusca; class Bivalvia; order Mytilida; family Mytilidae; genus Mytilus; species Mytilus edulis. The sequence goes on along the minus strand of CM034349.1, from coordinate 80,365,215 downwards.
TAGATTTCTAGTATGACCCTTATTGTCAAAGTATTTTTAGCATTTAGGAACCTAAGTCACAGAGAACTCGATTTATTTATAATAATAATAAAGAGATTGGATGTGATAGCCAATGAAACAACTATTCAACAGAGTTCAAATGAATATATATAAGCAATTACAGGTCACCGTAGTTATAACTAGCTTTGAACTAGCTTTCAGTAACTGCTAGTACTCGTAGATTGGCGTTTAGTGTCTATGTTAAGTAAGTTTGTGCTTCGTGTCGATCTATTGAGTCAAGACAGTTCAAACTGATTTTGACAGATTTTGCTTATGATGTGCTGTTACACCATTGTCCTAAGATAAAGGACGAGTTGAGCGCTTACATAATGGCATGATTAACCCCGCCATACTGTGATTGTCATTGTTTTTGTCTGTTATATATATTTTTCGTTTTTTTTATTTGTCATAGATTATGTTTTTTTCCTTTATACTGTTTTACATTTTATCATGTCGATATAGCTGAACCGCAGGGTATCTTTTCGTAATTTATTTTGCCTTTTAACCTTTTCACTGATCAGTCTTTTGAAGACGAAACGCGTGTCAATCGTATAATTTTTTTTATCCTGGTATCTATGATTAATTTATTCGTATTGTAGTAACCAATAAAAGGAGATGTGATGCATACGTCAAACAGACATTAACTAAACGACACAAAAAAGACATCTAAAGTGGTTGTTATGATTTATTTCATATCTTTCTTTATTTGTATTTCATTGTGACATTGTGTAATTCTAATTTTACTTCAAGGTGAAATACCGGCTTTCACAAACCTGGATGATACTGTTGCAATAAGTAACAATGAAGTAGCCGGAACCGTCATTTTTACTCTCGCTGCTAGTGACAGCGATCCTGAAGACGCCACTCAGTTGACTGTTGCACATACAGGGAACACTGGATTTGCTGCAGCTTTCTTTGAACTCGATACCACCACTTGTAAGCAATTCTATCATACACAAAAAATGTCTTATATCATAGAATTTTATTAAGAAAAAAGACACACTTGGTGGAGTTTGACTTAGCTACTCCTTCAGAATAATAAGATTGTGCAATTGTAATAAACAACTGTTTTTAAGAGATCTGGGACTCTAAATGCATGTATTAATTTTTATATTATCATTTTGTTATTGGCTCACTATTTGTAGAACAAAAACGTGTGCATGTAGGTAATATAAGTACATGTAAGAAAATTACAGGAGAAAATACAAACTCATATCACTTTAACAAAACCAAGCCCAATTTGTTTGGAATGTATACTGGAGGTCTTTATCTATTGCGTTCATTTAGATGCATGGATGGTGTAAATAGAGACACGATTGTTTTGCTCCATAAATAGCCAAGCGAGAAATCGAGTACAAGTTATATAAAAAGTTGGAAGCAAAATTGTGTCCTACAATTTGAAGTAGTGAACGTTTCGGTGTGATGCTTCAACGTTTAGCGGGCCCAATATTTTCCTAACAAATTAGAACTAGAACTAAGAAAATCATTGGTAAATAATTATTGTTCTCATGTGGACAGTTTGAATTGATTTACCTTAAAATTAGACATTTCATATAGATACTAATAGTTTAGAACATATGTTAAAGAAACGTAAAAAACAAAAGAATCCGAATTTGTCTATTTAATTTTTAATTTGACGTTTGTTCAATCGAACATGACATAATTTCAAGAAGAGCATGGTTAAGTTGTAGTAGGCGAGGAACCTATTACTAATCTGAATAGAAGTATTAAAACTATATAAAATAGAATTCATGTATCACATATAAGATCAATACGTATACGACTTTCGACAAACACGTGCACTTTATACATTTTAATTTTGATTTGTATTAAACGCATTATAAAAATAATACCACAAGAAACATGTCTGAAGTTTTAGACTTAAGACTTATTCTTATCATACTTTCAGAACAATTCATTGTCTGTTTTTGTTTTTGTATTTCGTGTATTTACAAGAATGGAACTAAACACAAGTATTTTAAATTCAATCTAGATACCTTTTTGTAACTTACAGGGGAAGTCAAAATAAGATCTGGTGTTTCGCTTTCCCCTGGAGACCATACGATGACCTTACGTGTAACAGATCCATGTTCTAGATTTTCATCTAGTACTCTGACGGTACGAGTAGAGAACGACGTAAGTATATTCAATACCTTTGCTGGTTGTTATCATTCTATACCATAATTTACCGTGTGAAATAGATTAAATTAATGGGATGTAAGCATAACACATGTATGTATGCTCTCAGTACTTCTCTACGTTTCTCGAATTTTTTTTTATAGATAAGACACTATCACATTGTATATACGCCCGTATAAAGTAACGAACGTGCTATTCAGTAGATGTAGAAACTCATAGCTGAAAGTGTCGGGACATCTGACATTTTCATTGCAAATTTGTAAATATATGCATTTTATAATTAAGAACATAAAATAACAAGAAAAAGTAAGTGAAACTAGTGTTCAACGTATAAAACGTTGCGATTGTTGTATCAATGAAGGTGCGTGCATTTCGTGGATAAATTGACATGATTTGAAATTGAATCGTGTCATTGCTGCATGGTTACGTGATGCCATTTTCTCATATTTTCGAGTATCACGTCCTTCCCATGATCTAACAAAATTTTAGACATTTAGATCAAAAGGAAAATATTCAGATGGCCGATACGTCATGTGTATTTAGGTATAGATACAAATTACGAAACATTGAATTTTACAGCCACCAGTGATAACAAGTCTGGCTACAAGCAATTCCATCACAATATCTGAAGACTTAACAACGGAAACGTTATTACATACCCTTATGGTAACGGACTCAACGCCTACTACGTGCCAGCTAGATTCAACTGGGGTTCCATTTGAGATTAAAACTAAATCTGGGAGCACGGGTAACTATGTACATCAATGTTTGTTCATTGGTCATGGTTAAACTGCAAGACTGAGACAACTATCCAATAAAGAACAATTTCGAGAATGTAAACAATTACAGGTCACTGAGAGGCCTTTAATGATGTTCAAATGAAACAATTGTAGTTTAAATTTAACTGTTTCTTTTTTTACATTGGATTTTCTTATCACATATTACTGTATACTTTTTGTGATGTATATTCTAGATTATGGCATATTTCTGTCAGCCGGTGCATCCATGGATTACGACACACAAAATGCATACGTCCTAGATTTATCATGCACTGATACATTTGACGTCACAACGGGCGTATACACTGTGTACCTTGTAAGAAATGAGGTGAGTATGTAACCTAACTATGAATGTATGTGCCTGTCCCATGTCAGGAGCCTGTAATTCAGTGGTGTCGTTTGTTTATGTGTTACATATAAGTTTTTCGTTAACTTTTTTTATCATAAATAAGGCCGTTAGTTTTCTCGTTTGAATTGTTTTACATTTGTCATTTTTGGGGTCTTTTATAGCTGACTATGCGGTATGAGCTTTGCTCAATGTTGAAGGCCGTACGGTGACCTATAGTTATTAATTTCTGTGTCATTATGGTCTCTTGTGGAGAGTTGTCTAATTGGCAATTATACCACATCTTATATTGTGTGTTTCATTTAACATTTCATAAAGTGAATCGAATACATTTGTATTTTCATAACTCTAGAAAATCATGTATAGTTCAAATAATAAATGAGGCGTAAGATACATGTTCCAAATAGACAACCACGTTATTAAACATGTAAAAGTCTTAAAAAGGGGGTTGTTACAGGTTTCGGAATTGTTAGCAAATATAATCCATCAACATGATCAAATGTACAAACTTCAAATTGAGTAACCGTAGTCATTGTTCGGTTAAGGGGATACATTTTTTAAGTCATTGTCGCATTTATGGTTGTTGAATGATCCTTTACACGGTTGATATGTAAGCGCCTTTTAACAATCTTTTTTTTCTAAAATAATATCTTTATTGCATTTTTCTTTGCTGTAATAACAAATTACTTGACCTTCCGCAGCTGCCCGAGTATCCCTGTAAATAAGTCACTGGATAACTGTTTACAATCTTAACAACAATCCACTTGTAGAGCAGAAACTGTTCATCTGTCCATTGCATATGAATTTACAAATGAAATAGTGATGGGTTCATATTCCTCTGCATACAATTTAAGTTAAGTAGATATAGAAAGATTTGGTATGAGTTTAAATGAGACAACTCTTCGTCCAAGTAACAATTTGTAAAATTAAAAGTAAAGGTAAAAGTATGGTCTTTAACACGGCGCTTTGATTAATACCAAACAGCAAGCTATAAAGGGCCCCAACAAATATTAGTGCATTGTTTTTTCTGTTCGACTTTTCTTCTATTAAAGGTTTCATTCGTTTTTCTTTGCCCTATGGCTTTGCTCTCACTTCCACCCAGTACTTCATTGCATTACTACATGTAAGTATAATTATTGATTTGCTCAGAAAGATATGAATAATGAAATCATACTGAAAACGGAAAACGTATCGCAACGCAACGTTTTCCCAAACTTTAAAGTTGTTCTGAAATGCGCCCTGAGTCCTTAAAATCATCATAAACGATCATTCCAAAATGCATTAAACTATTTCAATTGATAATAATAACATTCTTCTTATGACCATGCATTCATTGTTACTTCTATATAGCCTCCAACTATAAACGGACTACCAAGAGCTACAGATATGCAAGAGGATGTTGTTGTTGAGACAACACTGTACACATTATCTGTAACAGACCCAGAAAGTACTGTTGTGACATGTGATGTAACAGCAATTACTCCAAATACAAATATTATGTTTATCAAGCCATCGTCAAACTTTAATGGTTAGTATCGAAACTAAAAGTATGAGCAATGGTTACGAAA